>JAJEKV010000043.1:4160019-4760019 GCA_021234155.1 Isoetes taiwanensis
GAGGACGAACCAAGCAAGCAGGGGTCGAAAGCCTCATTATGAAGACCAGGGCATTGTTGAAACACATGATGCTCATTCTTGCCCTGAACTGGGTTCATGAAACATAAAAGTGAAGCTTCAATTCTCTTTCCTGTGATCCTTTCATTGGTAAAGCCAGCTTAGATGGCCTGGTATGTGCTGGCACTCCGTGCACCTTGGAAGTGTCAGGTGTCCAGCTTTAAAGTGTTGGGGTGTCCAGTTTAAACACCCTGGTTAACCATGGTATGGATGCAGGCCATCTCTGTAAGATCGGATAGGATTCTTGTATTTTAGTATATAGATAGAATTAGGTGAACAAAACTCAAGCACGCGGATTCTATATTCTTTGTTTAACGGTGATGATTATTTACCATAAGCCTGGTAGATTAAGGATGGGGCTTAGGTCCCTCACTAGAAGTCATTTCCTTAAACAATGCCATTATTTGTTGGCTAAGTAAAAGCATGCACATTTTATGTTAAATTCAGGCGCATGATCCTTAGTAAATCTATCCATGTTTACTTTTGTCATAGCAACAATATATGATGAATCTCTAAGTTCCTTATGGTTGCCAGATTGGAGTTAAATGTTTTGTTTGTATTTTGCTAATTTTGATATTCTGGTTTATTGTTGTTCTAACTATACCACCAGACTACGTACTAACTTTCTAAACATTATTGTGCATAGAAGAGGTTTTTTCAAAAACGAATTTACATATTTTGTCAGTTTCAGATATAAATCAGAGTCATTTGACGCCAGTATGTGAGCATGATGTTGATTATGCATAATCTACTGTAGATGACCGCCACTCTAGCTTGAAGCACGGGGTTTATACCGCTTTCAAATAGGTGTTGATTAAAGTTTTGATGGTTTTACAGCCTTATGTCTGTGTTGGTTAGTTAACTTTAGAGGATCTTAACGCTTGGCTGTTAGCCGTCTATTCAGCTTGAAGCATGAAACCATTTACACTATCCATGGCAATAAAGGGCCAAACTCAAACGGACTGCTTTATTACAAGTGTTACATTAATTCACATTTAGACAACTATCATACAAAGTATTTGGCCATGTTGTAGGCCAAGACGCTAGAAGGTATGTATATGCACATATGTGCTACAGCTTGTTCTTAACTCATGAGTTGAAATGTGCATTATTACTGGTTGATGCAAATTGAGAGTGTGCAGACAGATGCGAGAAAGACAGCTCGCTGTCCCCAGTGAAGATAAACGACATATCTATAGTTGATGAGCTCTGGACGCGGTTACAGATAACTGGTACTTATGTTCTTTGCGGCTCGAACTACAGCCTAATTTTTGATGGCTTTATGGAGTGAAAGTGCAGAGAATGTCTGTTAAGCAAGCAAACTATCAGTTTTAGTACAATGATCAAGTTAATTTGATAAATGTTTCTCATGTAATGTATAGAGAACCAATCGACACAATACGAAAGCATCTCCGCTTTGGACTAATTCTTTGAAAACAGTTTCTGATATATTTTACCGCAAAGATTATTTATTTATTAACCTTGTCTTTGATAGAGAGCTTGAGTTGTTTGTGCCGAACATAGCTCTTTTATTTCCTTTTGTTTGTAAAACGTTATACATACTCGTTTGTAATTATTCTCGGCAGCGTAGGAAGCTAGAGACGTTTCAGAAGAATGGGCATGGTTAATTTGGATGGACATAACAGCACCAGATTGGAAGCAGTATTGGATTAGCGCATCCAAATTGAAAGCTGGATCTGCTTGAAGACCTGTGTAGGGTCAGAGCGCTTAATATGCAAGCTCGGCAACATCAGTTTAGAGTGACCATTGGATTAATTGTCTTTAACATATTCAATTATCAACAAAGAAGTTTGGTATTGCTATCCCGTGTATCTTGCTACTGTAGGCATAGCAAAATTCCAGGCCATGGTACGTCAAGAAAATGGATCTGCATTCTTGTCTTTCATCCAATCAGAGACTGCCGTGTGGCGATCATTCTGAGCGAGAATGAATACACGCTCTTCGTTCTTGCTTCAACTTGCTGTATCCAGTTGCTGCACCATTTTTTTTTCCTTGACATAGTGGGAGATCAAGAAGTCGATTATTCTTGGCCTGGCAGGGGAGCTGGCTCTTCCACATTACATGATGTAAAAAATCCCCCCAATTTGCTCTAGTTTAGCCAATTTGACATAAAGTTTGAAATCGAATAATTCTCCTCGACATCATCCTCTTAAGGATGGTCAGTGCATCACTGCCATGCCTCGGCGGAATACAACCAAAAATTTTGCTCAATTGAGCAAAACCACGTTGTTCCGCCAGCATCCACGATTGTACTTCCTGATTTTCAAATTATACATATCGTATCTTTATCACCATTTTTAAATCCAATTGAACAATAAGTTAGCCCCAAATAAGCCACAAATTAAATTCACAAGAGCAAGAGGAAAGATCAAAACGACATATGACTGCCGGATGATGTTATCAAGGTTGAGATTTATATTGGCAACCTCAAGCATCAAGTATCCATAGATTGCCTATCTGGATGGGGACGAAGGGTGAGCATGCACATCGATGTATTTTTAAGAACTCACATTCTATAGCTAGAGAGGCATAGAATAGCCATGCTAACAATGCATATTTTTTCCGGGATTTTGCGGCATATTTCAATCTCTACTGAGGCAAATTTCCATTTTTCTCACTTGATCTTAGGGGCTGCTTTAACCCGATTGGAATGTTAGAGCTTGTTGATCCTACGACTGGATCCGATCGTGAATATGCCCAAACCAAAGGGGTTTTAGGGGGATTTTAATTCATAATTATTGAATGGGCCGGTTTGTGTTAATTAATGTTAATGGTAGTTTATTTGTTGGTGGTTAGATATAAAACTCCTTCTCGCCTTAAAAGCAAACATAGATAAACAAAATGCAACACCAATAATAGTAATAATGAATTGTTTAGTACTTGTTTATTGTTGGTTGTAATATTAAAAAAAAAAAATTAGTTCTTCGCCCCAGCCCATACACCGCAGGGCATGCGTAACACCTAGATGCCCTTGACACATTCCCGCCAGCGACCTGGACGCGCAGGTCAACTCGCCAAGACTAAGGTGGTCCTCATATCCTCCTCACGGGCCATCCGGAAGACCTCCCGGCCACTTATCGTGGGGCGATGGTAGAGGTTACACCCGCCTACAAGTACTGGGGTGGAATTTCCGGCCCTCAATGTATTGAATGCATCCATTCGCCTTCGAAAGTGACCGGGCAGTTGAAGGCGCTCAGACGCAATGCAAAAAACAATAGTCATGTGGTCGAAGAGGATGACGGGGCCACCCAAATAATATTTGTTCCGCACCGGTGGAGCCGGGGCTTCTATATGGGGTCGAGGTGTGGGACCCAAAGGGGTGTCTTTGGCGACTTGGAACCCACTTAGAGCAGGTCCGGCGGCATTTTGACGGGCACTTGGAGTCAAGCCCCCCGCCCATATCGATCTTATTGCAGGAGATGATTCATGCCCCCGCAAAGATGCCGCCCTCGATTACATTGTTTATTTCCCCGTGGTTGTACAAAGATGGGTTACACTCTAAGCCCCAAGACTTGGCTTACTGCGGAGATGAGCCCAAGAAACGACTCGTATTTGTTGGAAGGACAAGAGAGCCCAGCATAGCGCTACTGAACATAGATGCACATAGGTGTGTCTGTGTGCACACGTGACGCACGGATAGGGCCGAAATGTACTTGACTTTTGTTCTCGGGAAGCTCTCGGGACCACCATGTTCGAAATGTAAAGGTGGGTACACTACAAACAAAGACGAAACCCCACCTCCGGTTCGAGGCTCCACAGCTCTACCAAGGCTCTCGCTGCTCCATGAAGAAGCTGCAGGTCATCGCTGGCCCATTTGAACAGGGCCCACCATCTTCGGGCTTGAGACGGGTCAAGGTTGAGAGCCAGGCCAGACAAAGCTTTGTCGGGTTACACTGGGGGTTGTTGAGGATGAAAGCTATGCCTTCCCAGAGTCAGCTCCACCTATAGTCGATTCGAAAGCTCGACATTCTCTTGGTGCGAATGGTCCGCCTCCCCCGACGAAGCTACTCAAGACGCCGGCCGGGCTCGATCCCTTGGCTCCTACCTCCGTGGAGGTTTTGATCCAAGGGATCTCACCGCCTCGGCCTACCACCGAGGTGCCTGAATTCACGCAGTATATGTATATTTGTACACCGCCAGGCTTGTTGTCGCTGGGACGCTTTTTCCCTCCTAAGGGGGTTTAACTGGGTAGCAAAGGGCTTGCGTGCACCGTAATTTGGTTCCCATAGGGCGCATTGGCCTCCTCATGGACGATAAAAGAACCTTTCCTTCCTTCCTTCCCTAACAAAACTAACCCTCTAGGTATCGAACTTGAGCTAATAACAATTTCCATTACTAATAACTAAAGATTCCATAGTTATAAAAATTAATAACGAACAAGACACGAAAGCAGCCACAAGTAGCTCATTTCCCAAGTATAGTTGTATCCCCAAAGCACCCTCACGCAAAGCACATGAATTACCTAGCCTCTCAGAGGATTTGTCCTTGTATAGAGTTGCTAGAAAAGCAATTACAAGAGGCATTGGAACATGTAACTTGAACCAGATAAAATTGCACTATGAATTAAACAGTATAATTCATGTAGCATGCTTATGCTAGAACACATTATGTATAAAATCTAGAAAAAAAATGTAAAATGTTTGAAGAGCTTCAATAAAGTGCATATCCCAAAAACAAATGCTTGTACAATCATAATTATAGAGATGCTTTGTAGGGAATGCACAAACCTCTTGCAAATAAAACCTTAGCATATGTCCTTTGCAAGGGGTGAAACATTCAGATATGGTTACATAATTGTTACTTCCCTCTATTTTCCTCTATAAACTATATATGCTCACATGTTTTGGAGGTCAGATTGCATGAGTATACCGACACATACATCTAGGGTGCAAACCGTAGTTTCTTGTTTTTTCATGTCATATTTTATGGTTTTCATTATTTTCTATAGTTTAAATATTTTGTATTTTCATTACTCTATCCTATCCTATCCCATCCTATCCTATCCCATCCTATCCCATCCTATCCTCCCATCCCATCCTATGCCATTCCACATTCTATTCTATCCTATTCTATTCTATTCTATTCTATTCTATTCTATTCTATTACTTTATGGAACCTTGCATGCAAGTATGGGGCCTCTGTACTTTAGGGTAACGTTCGATTTTGGTATTAAGGATGCAGCGCAAACGGCTCTTGGCATCCCGAATCAGGCCGAGGTAGGCTTGATGTTCTATGCCCTGGGTTTTACAAGGAAGGCTGGTGTGGTTGCTATCACGACTTTCTCAACACAATTTATAGAGGCCTTGATGTCGTGAGATTTACCGAGGCTAATCGGTACTGGATATCGAACCTGCAAGGCATTGCAAGCATAGGAGGTAATAGAAGTACGAAGCTCGTGTAGGCCTTTCAAGGCAGTAGTTTTGCTTTTTTGACATTTGGGTTTGTTTGAATCTATTTTATGCAGTTTATTGTTGTTTCCAACATGTGAAAGAAAAGAAAAAAGGCACTTTAATCCTATCGCAAGGGTAATATTGATTTTATGGATGCTAGAGGTTTTGGAATGCAAGAGTCACAACAGTAAGAGATTTGTATAGATAGGGGTGATGTCAAAGTTGCAGATAGATCGATGCTTCCTATTCTACTTAAGCTATGCACAAACCTAAGCCAAAGGGAACCAACTCATCCAAATGATTGTTACATAATTTTGCAGTCTCTAGGAAATGAGAGATGAAATATCATATGGTCATTCCAAAGATGGGGCTACAGATAGGAAGAACAAAGATCATTGTGCCAGAGTATCTTCTTGCACCACAACAGATGATATAAATAGACATTTTCAGCATCACTGTATATTAGTCAGAGTTCTAGTGAGATTCTCTTGCCTTCTAGCCTCCTTCATTAGCTAGCACACAAAGTTTCTAACTAACCGGTATTATTGCAATTTTTATTTTATCTAATTGCTTGTGTACACCTCGGTGTTCTGCAGTTCTAAACTAAGAATGAAGAAGTCATGAAACATATACAGGTCCATTGCATAATATCTATAGCCTCTCTTGTATTTACTAATTTCAATATAGTTGGTGTAGTAGTTGTCGCTATTCTAACCTTTTTTCTTTTCTTACCTTTTTTCTTTCCTTTTTTCCCAATCAGACATTGCATGCCAAATGGAAACGAAAAGAAGATATTTTTGTATTGAGCTTCTCCCACCGACACATCCCATGCCCCATTCAAGGCAACCTAGAAGGTGAGAGCTGAATAGATGTGTATGAGGGGCAAGCAGGAGCCCAAGGGGAAAGAGATCGCTGAGGTAATATCCAATGCAATTCATGCTGGGCTAACACCTGACAACATAAGGGTAGGGTTCAAGGCCACAGGCATTTACCCCTTCGATAGTACAAAGGTTGTGCAACTAGTGCCAGCAGGGCATTTGCATCTCATGAATATGAAGGCAATGTATCTCAACATGTTGCAGGCCACTCTCAGCATACAAGATGATGGGAGTGACGAGGACAATGGGGAGAATTATGAGGATCAAGAAGCGGAAAATGGTCTTGATGTTCATGACATGAGATATGAGGTTTTCAACCTTGTTCACAATGCCCCTAGCCATGTTCCAATTGCCATGGGATTCCATCACATCATGGAAGGATTGGTGAATGAGGTGAATTCAGAAGATGCACAGGGGCTAGCAAGGGTCAATACACACTTATGTATAGGGGCTAGCAAGGGTCAATGCACACTTATGTAGTGCAGTAGGCAATTGTGATGTGCAGGTTCAGAGGCCACCAGTCTTTGAGAAAGGATAGGCATCTGGTTACTGTACAGAAGCAACTGAAAATGGACTCCAATCACAAGGTGGGAGAAGGAGAGGTAAGGGTCTTGACATGAGTGGCTTGGTCCACATTAGTTCAGCTGCTTTTTGTGCGAAGCTTAGGATTAAGAAGGCCATGAGGGCACATGCTGAACTAGAGAAAAGTGAAAGGTTGACGCTAAGAAAATCAAGACAACTAAGAAGAGGGCACTAAGGGAGGAAGAGAAGAAGAGGGCTCAATCTAGGAGGGCAAAAAAAGACAAAGGAAAAGAGCTGAGGCCCAATTTGAGCTTGAGACTATGAGATTTAGGTAATTCATGTATCCACATGGCCAATCAAGAGTGGCATCCATCTTCAGCACGCAAAGGCCTACAGATATGAAAGCCAAGAAGAGAAGGTTGGACCTTCTGAATAGATGGACGGTTAGGATAGGCAAGAGGCCTATTTGTGCAGGTACCACTCAAACACAAGATGGAGCAGATCAAATGGACTATGTGCCTTCTAGTCAATCCCGAATCGGTATTGGTGATCATATACCTGTAGCGAGGCCCATCCCGCATCGAAGTTGACAATATTGCATCTCCTTGCATAAGATGAAAATTGTCCTCAATGTTCAGCTTGGTGGGAGTGTACATAGGCTACTGGAGGACGAGGAGATTGATTTGAACATGAATACTCAGGCTTGGATCAGGTATGCTTATGTGAATACTGGTCCAGCGGGTGATCAGGTCCCTGCAATTGACAAGGCGAGAATCATTAGGGGGATGGTCGCTGATGGCGTGGAAGAAGATAAAATATCCAAGGCCAAAGGCATAGATCTTGAATTTGCAAGTGCATGGAGGAAAGAGCTTGTTGAGGTAATATTAGGTCTTGGCATGTTTATTCCAATTCACTCTCTTGTGATTAAGGGTATTTATTTCCTAATTTCAGTCACTAAACAACCCTAAACACATGCAAGTATCTAGCTGCATACTCGCTTTTGATGTTGATGCTAAAGCAAGAACACTAGATGAAGATGCACATGACAGTGAAGAGACAATTGACGAAAGCAACCTGCATGTCAGCAGCTCATAGCATGTATATGAAAATGAGCATGCACTCCAATTTGATATCTTGTTGATTTGTTAGAACACATTAGACTACCGATTCAGCCTAGGCAACATATTGTTATTCCAATCAATCCCAACAAATCCAATCATTTGGGCTTCAGACTCAACCATTTGTAAACACATTGATTTCACAAGTCTAAATATTTAGTTGCAAAGTGGTATGTTTAGAGTGCAATCTTGCTATGTTAGTCCTACAAAAATACAATACAAAATAATAATCACAAAGACAATCGAATAAAGAGTTATTCTCAACAACAAATCTCAACATGACTATTCGACAACAATTTTAGCAAATAGCACAACATCTTAACAACACTAAATTTATGACTAAATCTATGATAACAAATGTGGTGCTCAAGGAGATATTCTTATATATATTAGTGGTCGATTACAAAGTACATGCCTAGCGAGCCCCGCTAAAACAACTCATAGAGCTTCAAGACTTCAAAGAAAAATAACAAAGGAAAAAAAAAAAAACCCGAGTGCTAGAAGAAGGAGGGCCTCAATCCTCCTTCTTGAGGAGGACGCTACCATTTGCATCGATCCGCACCGCATGATGGAGAGCATTTACAACTTCCGTGAGAACAAAAGTGCATGGAACTGTGGATGAGGTTGCCTCGCCACCTCTTGCCGCTAAACCATTAGATTGTCGTAAGGTGAGGTTCTCATAGGGATTGGGACCGTGTCACCGTGATCAACCAAGAGCTAGCAGCCTCGTGAGGGCTTTTAAGGTGTTTGTTGAGGGGCCGAGCCCCAATCGGGCCTTGGCAGCTCAATCGAAAGCGCAATCGTGAGGAGTTCATTCCAGCCGGTCCATTCTTGACTTGTCGCAAGCCAAATCAAGATTGTTCCTCAAATTTGATTTGCAACTTCGAATGGTCCTCAACTTGCTGATTTGTTCCCCAACTTGAACTCTTTTGCAAATTTTTAGTGCTAAGCGGGATCGGCCCCGCCAATGTTCCAATTTCCTCTTCACCTCTCCCTACCGCTTCCCCCGTAGTCGTGCCTCCTTAGTCCACGCCTTCTAAAGATGCAACCCACAAGGATGTTGATATGCCCTCCGCCTCTAATATGCACCATGCTGTACGCTTTTAGTCTGATGCTAGAGCTAAATTACAAATGATTCAAAAGCAAAGCAGAACGACGTGAAAGAGCTACGCTGGTGGACAAAAGTTAATTTGAAGAAGGCTGCCTGTAATAAGTTTGCTCACCGCCTCTCAGCAAAGACATCCCTAGTGGAGATAGACATGTTAGTGCACAACACCATGCCACAAAGGCCGAGGTTCTCCTCGTGGAGGGGCCGTGAGCAGGGAGGTGGCTCTCCCTTATCACATTCTGCACATAATATGGAGAGGGTGGAGCAGAGCGAGGCTCCCCCTCGCCAATTGTTCCAGACACAATGGAAGGGTGGAACAGAGGAGGCTCCCCCTTGCCACTTACTCGCACCCGATGGGCGATCTCTCGATGCGCTTAATCCTCCCGGGCTACCGAGATGGATGTGGAGGACCCCTCAACCGCCCACATGAATATTCTTTCTTGGAATGTTAGGGGAGTGGCTTCTTCCCCAAGCAAAAGGAGTAGATTGTCCCTCTATCTATCTAAGTTCCCTATGGATATATGTTATTTTCAAGAGCACAAGTGCCGTAAAGGCGTAGGTTCAAAAGTCGGGCTAACATTTTGGGGCGGATTATAACGCGCTTGTGGCGGCCGCCGATTCTCGCTAAAGCAAAGCGTTCTTATCGCATGGAAGCCCTCTTTGAATGTCACTTTCACTCAAGTGGACAGGTTTGGTTGTTGGATAATTGTTAAGTGGAAGGAGCGGGGGCAAGAATGTGGTTCAGTGAATGTTTATGCTCACAATTATCCGCGTCAAAGGGGAGCTTTGTGGGCCTCTCTTCGTAGCAAAGTTCTCAGGTTAGGCAATAAGGTGGCATGGTTGCTCATTGGAGATTTTAATATGGTTGAAATTGAGGCAGACAGATGTGGCAGGGGATCACAGGTGGTTCAGGGATTTGAGCGGGAGCAATGGCAACGCCTGCTGCATGACTGTGGCCTTGTGGAGATCGAGGGTGATCAATCCTTCACATGGTGCAATGGATGGACAGGCAACGGTAGAGCTTATGCCCGACATGATCGTGGCTATTATAATGCAGTAGCTGCTGATTTTCTTCGCCTGCGCAGAACTAACTGCTGGATAGTGCGCCTCGCATCATAATCCGCAATGGTTCTCTACCGGCAACTTCTATGGCTTAAGAGCTACAAAAACTTGCTTCAAGCTCAATACTAAACATTTGAAGGATATTGAATTCATTGCGGTGTCTAATGTATGGTCTCATGAATTCTCTCTCGCTGTGGTGGCATGGCTGGTATTGTTGTCGCCTCGTGGTTGTTAAATCCTTTGCAAAGCAAAGGGGTTGTATCGGGAGTTACGAGATGCCGTGCTTTGCCCCTTCTTCCGGTATTAGAGAGAAAGCAATCTTGACAGAGATTAAAGCCATTGAGACGACCCATGTGAATCAAGCCGTGATAAAGGCCTGACTAGAATGGTTTAGATCCGTGATAGATGCTCTCACTTTTTTTTTGGGCCGCTAAGAGAAGGCGATGATGGCCTCTATTAACTCCCTTATTTTGCCCGATGGTTCGAGTGTTCTCGATCCTGTTCGCTTGAAGCAAAGATCTTCACGACCACTTTTCCTCATTTTTTCTAGACATCAGCTTGCCCTTTCGTGAGGATATGCAATCCGCAGCCTTGTCAAGGTCCATCCATTGTGTCACGAGCAACCGGCAGGTAATGCTAGAATCGACATCACCATTAATGACTTGCATTCACCGCTTCTCTTTAAAGAAAGACAAGTGCCCCGCCTAGATGGTTTCCCAAAGGAATTTTTCCAGAATATTGGGATTGATTGGGTTGCGATCTTTATAATGCTTTCTCGTGAGTTTCAGAGGGTTCGTAAGTTTGGATAAGATCCTTAATATCTTGTCGTATTTCTCTTATTCCCAAGTGTAAAGAGTCAAGACAATATCCGACCGGCCCTATCACATTATTGTCTTCCGTGTATAAAATATTTGCGAAGGCCCTTGCGCATACAAAGTGCGTGATGTCTTGGTCAGTATCAATCTCTCCCACTAATCTGGATTCTTGCCAAGGAGCAAAGATTTTTAGACAATGTTGCTGCTGCTATGAGGGTATGTATTGGGCCGATTAAAAGGGCAACAGATAATCTATCTTAAATTAGATTTTTCCAAGGCATATGACAAAGGTACATTGGAAATTTTTGGAAAAAGCCTCTTAACATTGGGGTTTGGTCGCTTCACCAGTTGATGTTATGAAGCTCCATATCTCGGACGGTCTCATCGTGTTGTTTCGTGGGGAACCCTCCACCTGCTTTTTTTCGGTTAGGCGTGTGTTCGCCAAGGATGCCCATTAGCTCCACTTTTATTCACAATAGTAGCCGAGGTCCTCTCACAAACTATTTGCTAAGGCCATGCAGATGGGATGGGGCGATGGGTTGAGTATGGAGGATGGTTCACAGGAGATTTGTAACCAGTATGCTGATGACACGTTCCTCTTTCTTGTTGCTGATACGGACAATCTTCAGAGTGCAAAGCTTCTTCTTGATACTTTCTCTTTAGCATCTGGAGTTCTTGTTGGTTGGCCAAAGTGTTCCGCATTATGGACGCTTGATGGGGTTGTGCCTCCTTGTGTTGCAGAGTTTCCTTGGAAGGTGCTTCCTCATGGGAAGGCTACTAAACTTCTTGGTATTCCTGTGGGCATTCATATTTCTACCTCTGATGCTTGGGATATTATCATAGAAGGGTTGCGTAAGCATTTATTTTGGTGAAATACTGCTAAGCTCTCTTTGCCAGGGCGAATAGCGGTTGCTAAGCATGTTTTAAGTAATTCCCATGTCTATATGGCCTCTGCCCTTCTGGCTTCTCAGTCAAAATTTCAGGTGATTGTTACTATTGTCCGTAGTTTTATTTGGGGTGGGACTGAGGAGCATGCTGAGGTCAAGGTTGCATGGTCCAAATGCACCAAGCCAAAATTTGTAGGTGGTTTGGGTATGACAGGTAAGATTCTAATTTATAAGTTCATTTGGAGGATCCTCAAGGATATGGTTGATTTATCTGGAGTGCGATTGGTGAGGCAGTCACTTGCAAATTGTGTTCCTTTTGAGAAAGCTTCATTAAAATCGCTTCTTCCTTGGAGTCTCTTTTATCAGCTATGCCCTTTTCCTAATGCCTCTCCTTTTTTGAAAGGCTTGCTGGAGTCTTGGGAGACAATACAGACCCTATTTCGTATTGATCTTGTTGCATGTCATCAGTTGAGTGCCCCTTGTTGGTGGATACCTGTGGAAAATAATCTTCCACTTTGTGCCTCGGTTCATCCATTAACTCAATCGGCCACCGAGGTTAGCGAAATCTTGACGATTCAAAGATGGTATGATTCTCGCCGCTAGCGACATGGGAAATCTTTCAAACAAAATTCTCATTGTCTCGATGGGACCGGACCTATTTGGCAAAAGATTGCCGGTACTCGCCATTGGTTGCTCCAGGAGGATATTGAAGGATGCATGTGGGTTTCCCACCGAGAGTGTTCACTAGCATAGGTTTGTGAACTCTATATATAGGTCCGCTTGTCAATAGTGATATCCTTCCGCCATCCACTAGGTGGTCCCTTCAAATTTCACCTCCTAATTGGAGATGTATGTGGACTTGGGCTTGGGATAAATTACTCCATCCTAAGGTGGCGGTGCTTTGGTGGCGATTCTTCACGGATGCCCTCGTGTGAACGATGCTTGTCCACGATTTGATCCTCGAGTGTCGCCTCCGCCTAATCGTGCAAGCAAAGGGACGAGACCATTGAGCATTGTTTATTTTATGTGTTCATCTCCACTGTTTGGTCTTGGTTGCTTTCTCTTTTCATGTGACATTGACAAGCCGCCAGTGCTTCCGGCTATTTATCCCGGATGCTTGGAATAAGTTGCGAGCCAAGCATTTCATTTAGCATCGGGATGGTTGCCGCGGGTCCATCCGAAGCCTTGAAGACCGTATCTTTTCGTGGTTTGGATATTCCTCCTGCAGTTGTCCTCCAGGACGCACAAGCTAGAATCGCTAAGGCATACCATTGTTCTTCGCTTGCTTCTGCCAAGGGACAGTTGATATTTGAGTCCTATCTGAGTGTGATGTCTTATGCATAGGCTGGTGGTTCTACTCAGTGGATCATGATTATCCTTTGAGACTTTATTCCCTTCTGCATTTTGTATTTTGCTTTTGGCTTGAGTTTCAATAAAGTTTGTCGTTCTTCAAAAAAAAAAAAAAAAAAAAAATCCAACATAAGTCAGAAAAAGCAAAGGAACAATCAGAAATGCCAGAAGAACGAATGCGAATGCCAGAAAATTGTGGGGCACAACTTACCTAAAGCAGTTTCCAATGGTGCTAGGTTGAATGTTTCTTCTGTGCATTGCAATAGATCATTGTACTTCGTTTTTAAGGAAAGCAATTCTTTTATGAGCATATTGTAATTGTAACTATAATACTCAACCACTATCTAGCCTTTTATCTTTCCCTTTTTCATTCCAGATGCACAAGTATGCTAATAAGAGATGTACAAATGCGAGCTTAAAGCATTGAAAGAAAAAAAAAACTTCGCGAAGCATTGTGTGTGCGTATGGGATATGGGAGCGTCTTGTAGTTTTTTTTTTTTTTTTTTTTTTTTTTGGAGGGGGGGTGGTGACATAATTCTTTTGTGAGTCACAAAGTTGGAGATATAATTCTAAAACTTGAGTTTGTCCTACCTGCTAGCTCTGGCACGTAGTGGATTTGGCATCCATGGAAACCCTAATCATTAATGACCCTACAATCAGGTAAAAACCACCCATGATCCCTATGGAAACACAATCTTAGTCTTTCACATTATAAAGTTTTAGTGTATGCATGCGTGTCTTCAACCATAATTTCATCTTGTTTGTTGCTCCATTGATCCAATCCAATGGACATGTTTTATTGATCCAAAGATCGCACCCAAGAGGGGGTGGGGGGGGGTGGGGGAGGGTGTCTTAAAAGCCCTTTTCCTATTCTTGCAACTAAGAGTAGGGCCCCTCGCCCATTGGTAGCTATGGCACTCAATTCCATCTTGGCATCCTCGTTTCTTAAATAAAAAGGCTCCCACCGTGGCAAATCATGGCTGGGCTTAATCTCCTATAACCGACAACAAATTTGCTTGGAAATAGATTCAAAGAACCCTATCTTCGAATTTGCTTGGGGTGTCTTGGTTTGGTGAATAGGTATGGCAATCTATCTTTGCTAAAGGAGCAAATCACTCAACATCATCTTCTCATCATCGGCTTATATTGTACAACCCAGGAGCCGCCACTGAACATCTTCTTGCTCATCACTCTGGCTTATATTGTACAACTTCCATACCACATGTCCATCAACTGTAGACAACCTAACTTTTTGAAAGGAGTCATATAGGACGAGAGATTTATATTTTGATGGGCATGTGGCCAACATGGGGGGGGGGGTAAACAAAATTCTTTTAGGACATCAAAGTTGGAGGCTTAATTCTAAAGCTTGAGTTTGTCCTACCTGCTAACTCTGACGCATAGTGGATTTTGCATCCATGGAAACCCTAACCATTAATGAGCCTACAATCAGGTAAAGACCACCCATGATCCCTATGGAAACACAATATTAGTCTTTCACCATATGCATATGTGTCTTCAACCAAAATTTGATTTTGTCCGTTGCTCCATTGATCTGATCCAATGGCCATATTTTATTAATCCAAAGATTGCGCCCAAAAAAAAGGGGGGGAGGGGGGGGATCTTAAAAGCCCTTTTCCTATTCTCGCAACAACGAATAGGGCCCCTCTACCTATTGGCAGCTATGGTCACTCAATACCATCTTGGCATCCTCTGTTCTTAAACTGAAAGGCTACCACTCTGGCAAATCGTAGTTGGGTTTAGTCTCCTATACCAGCAACAAATTTGCTTGGAAATAGATTCAGTAGACCCTATCTTCAGATTTGCTTGGTCATGTCTTGGTTCGGTGACTAGGTATGGCAATCTATCCTTGCTGAAAGGAGCAGTCAGCTCTGAACGTCTTCTTGCTCATCATTGGCTTATCTTGTACCACTTCCATACCGCATGTCCATCAACTGTAGACAACCTAACTTCTAAGTATATATTGCAAATTATTACAAACATAATCAGGTTTTTTATTTACAAGTCGAACATTTACAGGATCCAACCATTACCCAGCAGTGGTGGCCACTGTTTCTAATATCAAATGATATTATTCTCATCTAGCATTGATACATTAGTTGAAGTAGTCAATTCATGATTCTCTCTCCTCTACAATGAAAGCTAGAGACCTCAAAATTCTTGTCCATATGGCTTCTTCAATGGACCCCCTCCATCATCCAAAAGATGCGATAGAAATCAACTCTGGATGTTGCTAGAAACAACAAAACTCTAGATAAGACTAAATTTTTTTATGAAGGTAATAGATGATATGGATTCTTATTATTATATTTAAAGTAAAAGATGCATGCCAATGTTTATCAGTGTTGTAGGACCTTAGAATGGATTATATTTGATGCACTAAGATCATTGGCCATCTTATTCATATGATTAAAGAATGATGTCTTGCTAAAACTTAAATAATATGCATTTGAACATCAGTAAAAGGCAAGGAGATTTGTAGCCTATATAGCATGGCTACATAGAGGAGTATCAGATGTTCCATATTCTCTTCTATTTAATTCCTAAAAGTTGCTTTTGCTAAAGCCTTATGCACGTGTTCAAGCCATTTTTGAAATTTATATATACTGGTCACTATTAAAATAGTGCAAGGAGGTGTTCTGTCTTAAATCGTAACATGTGAACTTTCCAATAACAACAGTTTTACATCGTGGAAACAAAGCTTACTTTGAGACTAGCTGCAAGTGGCATGATCTAAGATAACATATACTTATTTAATATGTCACTTATTTAATATTAACAAGGTGATAGTTGAATTCAAAATTCCTACCAAATGAATGCAAAACGTAATCATATTTCATTGGTATTAAAAATGTGGGCCACAATGAGGAACTGTAGCCATATCCATCTTATACAGACCGTTTAAAAGCGATTTCTTCAAAAGTTATCATCTTAAAGTGTGTTGGGTGGAGACCACCTCAAGAGGCACTAGAGTGAAATCCTTGACTGGTAGATTTGAGGAAATGAGTAAGGCATTTACTTAGGAGAAGCACTGATGTGTGAATCCTACAGTGAAGGAGACGCTTCCATACGTGTAATGTGCATATAACATATATGTGCAACTTGGAACCTACTATAGTACTCAATCATCTTCCTCTTTGTCACTCTTTTCGCCGACTTCATAATATCTTACACTTGGATTACCAATGCATGAAGATTCATGCTCATTTGCCTTCATTTTTGACATTATAGCATGAATCATTACTTGAATGTTGAGTCCAAGTCTTTGATAAAATAAAGAGTGTGTGATATTGCCTACCCCTTTTTTAGGGCCCTTAGTAAATTCTCAAAGTAAACAACATCACAAGGCAAGGTGATGCCCCCATTGTGATGGAAACCAAATTCCTCCTCTGATCTTTGAAGCAGATCTATGAAGAGAGGATGGCTGAGGTAGCGCGCCTTGACGATGTATCGGCGCCTCTCGCGGCCGACGTAGACGGCGAGGCAGCCATGGGGGACATCAGAGGGAGGAGATGAGGGACTTTTTCTTTGCTCATGTTCAACATCAGAGTCATACATCTCCACAGTTAGGCAGAACATTGGCCTCAAGCATGGCAATGGAGAAACTGCACCTTCTTCATTCTTTAGCCTCTCTTCATTCTTTAACCTCTGATACTTGCTCATTTTTTCTCTCATTTTCTCCCTCATCTTCATGCCCCTGAGTGATCAGAATTTTTTTCCTTGCACAAGATCAGCCTGCTAAGAAAACCCAGATCCCCAATACATCTTTCAGAAATGACCCGCCCTAAAAACAGGGCAATTTTATATTTACACAGGATTCTATAACAAATCCCAAACAGGCCTGCAATCAATTTCAAAATATAGCTCCAAGAAGCAGAATAAACACCTGAAGAAATCAACGATAGATCCTTTAAGGATTGTTCCTGCCAAGGCAATGGAGGTTATAATACACAAAGCTTCAAACATGGAATAGCAATGGAGATCAAGCAGAACCGCATGAAATAATCGATCCGAAACCTGTTTAATCCAATAATCACCAACTGCCAGATCTTCAACACATCCCAAGGCCGATTAAAATCCAAAAAGAAGAGGCTCGGCGGCCAATCTCGGGGCATCAGGGGTACTATATAGCAGAAACTGAATGAATAATGTGGGTTACTGCGCCGCGCAGTAAGGGGCGCCACATGTCCGTCAACTGTCAATAGAATCTTTTTTCGTTGGGGGTGTATTGTTATGGAATTTTCTATTGTGCCTTCCAACTCAACCCATCTGTATATTGTATTGGGGGTGGCCTACATGCCCCAGTAGTCTTGGGTCTTTCGGTAATCTCCTTATATGCCGGTAATTTCCCTGTACGCCGCGGTATCTCGAGCTACTTCTCTGCACTCTGGAGGCTGAATATTATAGGATGCGTATACCAATCATTTGAGTGTCCCTGTCAAGACGATGACCTTGTATATTGTATTTGTATTCTATCTTATCCCCATAAGTCAGTCTCTAGATTCAGTTCCTTGCCCTTTTCACATGGCTTCAGTAAGTTTTCCATGTTACATGCTACAAAAATCACGCAGTTGAATACTTCTTCAGTTATGTTCAGGTGTTTAGAAAAACACACCTTCACGTTCCCCCCGCCTCGAATTGCCACGTGTTATGCTTCGTAGTAGTATCTTGTATCATAAATGCCAGAACAAGGATCTTGTGATTATGCCGCCATTATCATCTATTTTTTAATCTTAAAGGTCTATTGGAGGTATTTTGCAACTAGAAGTTTGGGTGTTTTCTAAGTTGTGTAGGATATTTTCAGCCTTCGAGGAGGAGAGGCAAAGAAAGGGACACTTGGAGTGGAATAAGTTAAGAAGTTATTTTGAATTTTGATGATGCGCCCATCCACTATCACTTAGGTAACATGTTATCGGCTTTAAAACATGTCATAAAAGTTGCTTCTTCTTAGTCTTCTTCTAAGTGCGATAAATCAAAATTAAGGAAAAAAAAAGAGAGAGAGTGACAAAAACTTCCCATCACATTTTCTGAATTAGAAGATCACATTCTATTCTTAACTATTTATCCTAATATCCCAATAAATGTACTTCGATTTATCCACATTATAGTGCGACAATCAGTGCTCCCAATTGAAAAGGAAAAAATTGCAATAAAATATAAGCCATTGGATCTAGAATTTTGGGCCAATGCTATGTGTTTTCCATGCGGAGGAAGGAGCATCCCCTTTGTACATGTTACTTTTTAAGGTCATTTTTCCAAGACAGCAATGGCAGGGAGGATCTTTGAAGCAGAGCAAAAGGGGGTCACTTGATTTAGTTAGCTAAAAGAGAGCAGAGCAAAGCTAAGAAACAAGTGAATGCACGACAGCGATGTTAGAGAGAGGTTTATAGCCAGGATGAAATCGTTGCACGTTTTTTAATGCATTACCACCTGAATATGTTGACGACTAGCTGAGCTTAGATGCACAAGTGCTAATCATTTCAAAAAATCTAACCAGCAAAGTTGAATGTCAATCCACACAAGCATTTGGTGAGAGAGCATAGTAGATAAAAAAAAAAAACTAGACTTGGAGAGGCTAAGCTCTATTTTGAACCAAAATTTTGAAGCCTCAATCTGGATGCCTGTATTTAGAGTCCGAGTTGTGGTATATCCGACCTTTTTTGGTGGTATATCCAACCACCCATCAAGAGCCAGGTGGTATATCTGACAAAAAAGGTGGTATATCTGGCCAAAAAGAGTGGTATATCTGGCCCAAAAAGTGGTATATCTGGCCAAAAAGTGATATATCCAGCTAAAAAGTGGTATTTCTGGCCAAAAACCAGGCACAAAACTGCGCAGGGAGGCCGAGATCGTTTGTCAGATCATTCTTGTAGCTTCGTGGGGGCTTGAACTACTTCAAAAACACTTCTAATTGCTTTGTCTGCGTCGTTAACACTATGTTGATGAAGAGAATAAGGCAACAACAGGTTGAAGGCAATGTAGAATAATGGCTACAAAGCAAAGCTTTATGACTGGTCCCATCAATTACACTTGTTCAGAGTTTTGGTAGAGCCAGTTCTTCTATTACTTGGAAGGACTTAGAACGGGTCCATACGACCCTTTGAACTCGAGCACTTGGAGATGAATCCACGATCATGTATCAAATTCGTCTACACGAGACAAAATTCTTGCCTCTCCAGCGTACTGCCCTAGAACATCACATAGTATATTGTCAAAAGGTGGTAAACATAGAAGACACTCGCTTTCCAACCCTCGCCTGCACAATGGCCATGATTTCATGACGACTTAACGCCTATTGAAAGGAGAAGTGAGCCATTTGGTTCTCTAGATGGGATGCGCAAGAAAAGGGGTGCATGCAGGTGTAGAATAATGGGAATCACAATCGCCTCAAGCAGTACTTAGACACGTGCTTCCGTGGTAAGTTGTGGCCAATGGTTTAGAGTTGGTAAAAGAATCAAATTCTAAATGCCAGATCAATCCCACGCTTGCCAGGGCTCCACGAGAGTATCTATTATCACATTTGCCCACGAAGAAACGTATGATAATTGTGTTCGTTCGAACTGGGGCACATCACGTCAGAATTGAAATTGGTAGATCTGGGCCCGAGAAGAGCGAAAAAATAGGATATCATATGCCAAAGCTGCCAAATAAAGTAATTGAAGATGAGTATCATACTCATTAGAATTGCCCAGCCTTTGCAACCACCCAGGTACGATATACCTGGTTGGTTACACTTAACCAACAACTACAATGATATTCCATACACCTTCAATATGCATTAACGTCGTATATCTAGAAGGTGCTAGACATGTGAGCTCAATTGTCGCCCTCACACACATGTACAGCTGTATGTCATGAACCTACTCGAAAACAAAGCAAAATACGTGGAAAATATGCAAGAAATACGGAAGAAATATGCCAAGATCGGCAAAGAATCTGATATATGGAATCAAGAATACAATGGCCTGAAGGCAAGCAGGAACACGAGACAGATGCCTAAAAGGCTCAAGACTGGCGTTGAACCGGAATGGTTTGACAAGAAGGAGGTGCCTCCTTATATATCTAAGCCAACGGTCAGGATCGCGCCACTCCAATGGATGAGATCGCGCCAAGGGTCGCGCATGCATTTAGATTCTAGAATATTTTAGAACCTCCTGGAGATAGTCCCACATATGAGGAAGACGTGAAGGAATATCTTCAATAAATATTGGTAGAGCACTTGGCAAGGGTGTGTGACTCGCAAGGTGAATGGCAGATCGAGCAAGAACTGGAGCAGAGCGTAAACCGGAATCGAGCAGGAGCGTAAAACCGAGCCGGACATCATCAAGAATATGGTCAGAATCTGGAGCATGAACTGGAGCAGAGGCAAGAGTTGAATCAAAACATGGAACAGAAACAGGAACAGCAAGGACGGAATCAGGGGCCCACGATACAGCACGGATCGAAGTCGATGTTGGTGTAGAGACCTGATTAGCAGATGAACTGGAACTAGAGCTAGAACCAGCAAATCGAAATGATCTAGTACGCCAATCAATTTGTGGCTTATGTAGCTCGAGCCAAGGCAAACCCAAGACTATTGGCGCATAGGGCTAGCAATGAGATTGAAGGAAATACTACAAGAAACTCCTTCAACAAAGCTTTCAAGAGGCGCAAAGACATTCTCGCGGATCGCACCCTCGAGGAGATCTCCGCTCATCAATCACTTCGACGTAACCGTGATGCTCAACCTTGGTTCTAGGGATAGCGTGCTTACTGGCGAACGCATTATCCATAAAACAAGCATTTGCACCACAATCAAGTTGCACCAACATCCTCCAACTTCTGATTTCAATGATCAATATGCATAGGCTCAGGTCCTGACCTGCTGGATTCTACTGATGACACCGGGGAGGGCGTAGCTACAGGCGTTTGTGTGATTGGGAAGACCTGACTACGTGTCTCTTGCCTACATTCGAAGAGCCGATTATCACATCGAACTGCAAATCTGATGGCTTCTTCCAGAGTCTGAGGATCTTCCATAGACAACAACATATCCTTGACATCCTCACGTAACCCCCTTCGGAAACAATCGCGAAGTGCAATATCATCCCAGGCAGTATCTACCGCAATTTGACGAAATTCTGATGCATATACTGAAGCGGGACGAGAGCCTTGCCTTAGATTGCAAAGTTTTGTGACTGCTGTGCGCTGACGATCAGTGTCTCCAAAGCATGCCTCGAGCTTTGCAGTGAACGCAGCAAAATCTTGCAACTCTGAGGCTCCTTTCTCCAATAAAGGAGCAAATCAACTTAGAGCTGGCCCTGTGAGGAGAGAACCAATCAGCCTAACTTGTTCCTGGGCCGTGGGATATCTATGAGTGTGGAGCTGGATCACAAGCCTGATCTGATTCAAAAAACCACGGAGCTTGGACCGAGTGCCGTCAAACTTTTCTGGCAGGCTGATCTTAGGCTCTGATAGCCTCAATCCAGAACTAGAAGCAGATTCATGTGAAGCAACACGTTCCTTAAGCTCTTTATTGTCCAACTGCAACTGCTGGCATACTTGAAGAAGCTGTTGGACCTGCTGTAATAACGTCGAAACCTCCTCCATAGATATAAAATCACCAAATACGAGCAAAAAAATGCTTAGGATCAGAGCAGGCAAGAACCGGTTAGGGATTCCGGTTCAAACTGTCATGAACCTACTCGAAAACAAGGAAAATTACGTGGAAAATACGCAAGAAATACGGAAAAAATATGCAAAGATTGGCAAAGAATCTAATATATGAACAGAATTCAAGAATACAATGGCCCGAAGGCAAGCAGGAACACGAGACAGATGCCTAGAAGGCTCAATACTGGCGTTGAACCGGAATGGTTTGACAAGAAGGAGGTGCCTCCTTATATATCTAAGCCAACGGTCAGGATCGCGCCACTCCAATGGATGAGATCGCGCCAAGTGTCGCGCATGCATTTAGGTTCTATAATATTCTAGAACCTCCTGGAGATAGTCTCACATATGAAAAAGACGTGAAGGAATATCTTCAATAAATATTGGTAGCGCACTTGGCAAGGATGTGTGACTCGCAACTAGAAGGTTGCGAGTTCAAACCCTGTTTTGTGCAACTACCCTTTTGCATCCGTGTGACGACCATCTTTTGTACATACAAGTATAATATTCGTATGATATGAATATCCGTATGGTCGTCACACTGTACAGCTTATCAACGTGTTTATAACTGCTAAGATTTTTCCCTCAAAAATCCTTTTTCCGGGGAGGGAGGGAGGAGGTTAATCCCGGGCCGATAATAGACCTGTTGTGTTACTTCTCGTTTGCGTCATATAGGCCTCTTGGTAGATGATAAAATTCAATTCAATTTAAATCAACGCAACTCTTTTCTTTTTACATCTACTAGATATATATTATCTAGAAAGTACCTTTCCAAAATTGCATTTTAGAATATCCAAAAGTTGTTGTATACTGAAACTAAGTGCCTTATTTCAAACTTTACTATTGTGGTTTTTTCATTTGATGTACTTTTCTTTCTAAGAGTTCCTTCCTTTCTAAGACGAGCGAGTTTTGGTTTCTAATTGCTATTGAACTCATAATTCATACCAGGCCCTGATTACTGTCATTTTAGCCTAAAATTATGGCAAGCAATTCTTCCGCCGCTCTTTCTGCCGTTTCCGTTCTTTCCTCCGCTTATGTTTCTTTTCTTTCTTTCTGCAGGTTGGGCTCCTCTGCAGTGGAGCAGTGCTTGCTGCCAAATCTCTTGTGCAGATTCAAGCAGTAGCAGAGATCCAAGCACTGCTTCGGCCAAATCTCTTGCGCACGTTCAAGCAGTAGCAGAGATCCAAGCACAACCGCAATAAGAGAAGGAGATGTCTGCCATATTTTCTGAGAATGCTCTCTGATAAGAAAGATGACAGATTTATGCAAGCTATGGCGGATTTCGACTCTGGCTATAGTGGACTTTGCTGGATTTAGCCTCCTGCCCATCATGTTTCTCGGCTCCTTAGCTTCTTACTGAAGCAAGTTTTGCCTTCAAGAATAGCTTCGACCCTTCTTACTTTTGCTCTTCCTTCAACGATTAGAAAAAAATAGCTCACCTACTTACCACCGGATTCGAGCAAAGAAAAGAAATCCCATGTTCGTAATCAGGGTCTGAGTCTGAATTACGTAGTCCTAAAGAATTTCAAAATGTCGCGAGTCATTCAATTTCACTTGTTTCACCTATGGTTTTATGCATAGAGTCCTTGATTCCATACAATGGCAAGAGACTTCTCACCAATATATTTTTCGGCAGTTCTAGTAGAATAATGGTAGCGGACATTCTGCCTGCTCCAGCCTGCATGGATTAAATGTAAGCGAGAAACTGCTTTGAATCCTGCTACAAGAAAAAGAAGGATCGTTCAATTATTCCATCTTTTACAGAAAAATAGTAAAAAAATCTTATAGCTATAGAACTCACCACATGGAATTGAGGGGCCCTTCGTATTTAGAGTTCCGGATGTGGTATATCTTGTGTTTTTTAGTAATATATCTGACCATCCATTATCAACCATTGTGCATTTCGCAGTTTCAAGCCTAGAACCAACTGCATCCTATTTCTTGCTGACTGGCGGTGGCGATGGCAGAATGACGATGGCGGTGGCGGTGGCATAATGGCGATGGCGGCAGAATGTGAATGCCAGAAGTAGAGTCCGGCGAAAATGTAAGGAAATGGTAAGGAAAAACGGATCAAGCAGGGTCCCAGCTTCAATCCGAGCACAGTGTAGCCTGGATTCAGTGAAGCTTGGCAATATAAACTTGCTGGTAGCATCCTAGATAGGTCGAGCCTTGGAAAGCTTAGGATCTTGAAGCTCCTTTACGTTTAAACCAGCTCTGATCTTCTCTGAATACAGCTCCGAAAAGGAGCTGAAGGGATTTCTCACATATTTTCTGTAAGTGTAGGCAGGGGACAAAGATATTTCAACGGCCAGAGTTGGAGGTTTGAACCGGCAATACGAAATTGGGAGGGTCTTCGGTTACATCAGATTCAGAAGCTCATTTTCTGCTTGAATCAGGGCACACCAAGAAGGGAGAAAAATCTAAAAATCGCCAGAGTAGAGAGCAGATCTAGGGGTGTAAAATCGCTAGTGGGGTACAACTTTTGGCGAAGCGTTTAAGCACTTTAAGTGCTGAAACTCGCGGACGTCGAAGCCCGTCACGCCCTTCTCCCTCCTTTTTCCCTGGGCGCGAAAACTCAGATCGCTGTTGATGATGGAGGCATGGAGCGCGGATGATTTCCACAAAGACGAGGTCCAGGCAATTGGGGTGAAGCCCCAAGGGAAGAAACTTGGTTGGAAAATAATGTCACGGATCGAGATTGGGATTCTGTTTGGACAAAGAAGTTGAACAAGGGAAAGATAAAATGGCACTGTGCAAAGGAGCATCTTCAAGAGAAATTAGAAACACTCTGCCGAAAAATCTACAAGAATTGTCACAACAAATAAGTAAGAAAGCAACTGGCCCTTGCTTTTGCGTTTGAAAATTGCACTAGATCAATAGTTGCACCTGAGGAACACAAAGTAAATCGGGCTACATTTGTTTGCGGCAATGCCAAAGATACCACAACAATAGACAAGTAAAAAACAGAGGCGATGTTAAAGCACATGTTAGGAAAATTGAAATGAAGGCAAAGCCAAAGGTGGCAAAATTTGGATCAAATGAGATCGGTGCATGTGATGAAAACATAAAACCTTAGAGAATGCAAAGACAGAGATTGGAAAATCAGTTTTACTTATCACAAAGAATCACAAGCGAGGGAAGTGAGCTGAAAGGCAATGAGAAGGCCTCAATTACGTAAAATGATGTTGGAAGAGGCCGAGAACAGGTTTAAGACAGGGCCACAAATGATTTGGCTACAAAACGGAGGAGTTCAAGCTTAATCCAAACTGTGAGTTGGAGGCGTAAAATTAAAGATTTGGAGCGGTCATCAGATGGAAACTTGGCACAAGAACAAGGTACAAAAAGCGATGAACCCTACATCCGTTAATGAGCGAGGTCAAATGTAAACTCAAACTTGAGGAGGAGTTAAAAGTTCTCAAGAAGAATAGAGACAGCTTGCATTTCTACATAAACAATTTGTAGAAGCTGAAAATGGATACTCACTGCAACATTTAGCATCTCTACTATTATATGAGATAAGTTGTTAGTGCAAGATCCATTTTATACATGTTCAAAGATGTGGTCCGGAATTCACTAAAGCTTACAGGTTAAGTTTAGCAATCGAATTGCCAACATGAGTATCATATAGCTTGTTGTTCATTGTTGAGAGGAGGACAATGTATTCATGGTTGCCCGAAAGGTGCCGAGGGTGTATTTGATCGTTTTGGCCATGTGCGCGGTGCTTCAAATAGTACACCAAAAAGGATGTGTTAATCCGTCCTCGCAATTGAGGTCTCACCCTTCGTGGTTCAAAGAAGGACAATGGTGCCATTTGAAGATGCACTACCCTTGCAAAGTCCTATAGGAGAGTACAAATTGTGATCGATTTGAATGCAACAAAGCAGAACCACCACCACCAGTCCAAGAAACTTCAAGAAGCTATAGAAGAAGTCAGAACACAAAGACCGGTTGTAAACACAAAGACCGGTTGTGGAAAAAACAACGCATTAACGATTGTACACACTTGAAGCACCCTAAGGAAGTTGAGGGAGTAATTCCATCTGGATGAGGGCAACTTGGGTGAATATTTGCCAAAAGGAAAGGGCGGGAAGAACAAAGAGGGGTAAGTTGGAGGATAGCAAAGAAGTTGTTCGGGCTACAAGAAAGAGAAACAAGAAGTAGCTATGTCAAGATGCGAGGAAGCGGTCTCAATCATGACACCACACCTATCGGTGTGTTCGAAAAAATGCGAATCAGGCCCTCAAGTTTCAGTGAGCCTGATCTTCAACAAGTGATTGCTGCCCTTAATAACCCCGGAAAGGGGGTGTGGGCATTGCCGCCAAGAAGGCCACAACTTAATGTTGCTTAAAACATTGAATATTATTGATTTTCTTTTGTTGCATTTATTTGTGGGATTACCGGTTGATTCTCGTTAGGTCGAGAATCCTGCTGTTGATACGAAAGGTTTCTACATTCAACCCATTTTTCATTTTCATCTTCATCTATTTATTCATGTAGTAATTCCTTGTGTGTAGGTATTCGGATGTTCCAACGCATTACTAAATATTGATTTGGCAAAGAAAAGATAAACTCATTGTCTTGGATTTAAATGGTGTGTTGGTAAAAACATTTGGTGCAAATGAACACATACGCTTTGGCGGGATTGACAATGACATACACTAGCGTAAAGAAAGTGATATTCAGACCGTAGCGGTGTTCTTCTTGAAGACTTTGTTACGTATGTTGTGTTGGTATATGGTCATCAATGCAACTCTCTAATGTGGAAGATGTCTTTTGCCAAAGTACTATGTCCAGATTTGAGGGACGATTTCAATTTTTATGGGGACAGAAAAATGTATGATGACCGCCTTTCACCACCCTAACAAACCCGAATGTCCAAATCATGATGAAGCCACTTAGGAAAATATATATGAGTCATACCCAAGATTCAAAGGTAAGACTTTGCTTCTTGATGATTCATTATACAAGTCTTACCTTAGCGGTCCACTCGAAATTTCTGCGGGTACCGCATTCAAGATGGATGTCTATGATGAAGTGCTAACAAAGACTCACCCCAAAGATAGAAGAAATACTGCGAGGCCAAGACTAAGGAAAAATGAAGTTACCGGTGAAGAACACACACGATACAAGCCCGGCCTAAGACAGATAGACAGTTATGAAGCTATGCTTGGAAAGACTTTTCACGGAAAACAATTGCGATTCTCCGGGTTTTGTGAAGGAGGAATTGGAGAAGGTTTATGGTGATGAACTTTGTCATTCTCCATTACTGTGATTAAGCCTGAGACATTTATGATTATTGGCCTGATTGTCATTTATTTAGGCCAAGGAATCCTACACTTTTCATGTACCATCTTTATCTTAATTTAAGAATATCTTTGCTATATTGTTTATGTAGTTCAATGCAGACTTGTCTATAAGTTTTTGCTATATTGTTTATATCTACTTCAATGCTGACTGCAAGGGATGCTTAAAACTTATCAAGTGCTTAAAAAAAAAATTGCCTGCAAGTGCTAGTCTGGTATGAGTCTTAATGGCAGATACTGCTTGTTGTCATGCAGTGACAGTTACTAAGTATGTAGTTGCTTAACGCTAGTAGAAGTGTTAATGTCATGAAATGCTTACTGTCATGCAGTTAAGGTGCAGTGCTTACTGTTAAGCTATATAACTATTCACACCTAGCTGTTTATTGCATATGTGCTCGTGTGTTCCAGTGATTACTCACAAGCACAACTAATTAAAATGCTTAGTGTTTGAAACTAATTAAAGAGCTAGAGCACTGTTACATTCAAGCAGAATCTGAATGGACTGTACAAGAATTCAAACTTCATATATTTGATAGATAGACAAAAATAACATTTGATAGAGAAACAAAAAACTTTGATAGAGACAAAAAAAACTTTGATAGAGACAAAAAACTTTTTATAGAAACAAGATTTTTTTCAAAAAAAAGGCCCTCAGGCCAGTGCCTTCAGGATATAAACAAAATTTTTTACAAAAAAATTGGCCCTTAGGTCAGTGTCTTCTTCAGGGTGTCTTCAGGGGGTGTCTTCTTCAGGGGGGTGTCTTCAGGGGGTGTCTGCTGGAGGCAAGAACAATTAAAAAAAAAAAACGCCGGAGGCAAGCTGGAGGTCCTTCATTCTCCATCTGCAACACCAATAACAAAAAATTGATTAAACAAATGAAAATGAAAAATTGATTAAAGAAAACAAATGAAACATGCATACCATTTATGAGAGCCATGAAGTCCGCTTAAAAGTCGGTAGATTAGCCTTCAATTTCTGCTTCTTCTTCTTCTTCTTCATCGACTTCTTCATCAGACTCGTCTTCTTCTTCTGATTCCCCTATCCACCCTTGCAGAACTGCAGTGACATATTCCTGCGAAGACATTTCCAATTCCTCATTTTCTGATTCCTCATAGGAATCAGAAGAATCGGAATCGGAATCGGATGGTTCAGAAAATTGAGAGGCAGTAGAGTGGGCAGGAGAGGAGGGAGCGGAGGAGGCAAGTACTTGAGGCAAAGGTGGGAAGAGTGGAGGGAACACCTCTTGGACGCTTTAGTAAGCGCCCTCTTGGAGGTGACCTCCCGCTCCCTGCTATGTGCTTCGCTTCATGCCGGATTAGGGATTGGGCTAGTCTTGAGGAAATTGGGAAGGAGTGCGGCGGATTGGGAAGGAGTGCGGAGGAATTGGGCGGGGAATGGGTGGAGCGTGAGCTTGTGAGAAGAGCTTACGCTTAGGCGCCTAGTGCTTAAATCCTCTGCTTAGGCGCGTCAGTGTACGAAAAACCTCACACAGCGCCGGAACAATTAATTAAGAACCAGGCTTAAATATTTCAGATGACCAAATGAATTGACACATGTCACATCGAGGAAATGCCTTGACAATATAATTTTGCCAAGAATGCTGGGATAGTGATGGTACCAAAATAAATAATTGAATCTAATCTACATTCCTAAACAACAATTCAATCTTCATTTCGAAGTACGTGTCAGTGCACACCACCCTTGTGCATCCTCACTATCTATATCTATAAATAATAATAAAGGAGTTTTGGGATAATCTGTGCGCAAAATCTCGCGCGTTCAATTTTTTTAGGGTTTTTTGGTCGTTGATTATCTCCACGTTAGAATTAGAAGAGAAACCGTTTTTTTTTTTCCATAAAATGGTGCGAAGCTGATTATAGCGATGGCTCCGCAGTGGGCTTAGTATGAACGAAGGAGTTTATGATATCTATATTTCTTTCGCTTTTTACCATTTGTTTCTTAGCAAACAGATCGAACTGATCCTGGCTCAAGTATATTAGCTGCTTTTGTACTGAAGTGGCACAGGGGCAATGGCATCCTCCTTCCGGCGAAGCCTAAGAACCCAAGCTACTTGCATCAGAAAAGATTGTGCTAAATGGATAAACAGGTCTCGAACTTTCTCATCCGCCTGTAGCGGATCAAGATCACGAGAGCCTCGTGGTTTACCTCGGATGCCTCCCTTTCATCACATCCACAAGCCCTACACCGGGCCTCGAGCGAGAAGAAGTTTTGGAGAAGCGAAAAGAAGTTCCTAAATTCCGCCATGTTTTTGTATTATAAGAAGACCGTAAGTTTTAAATCAGGTTGTTTGGTATCTCATCATCATCATTTGCCTTTGCAATTTTTGAGGGCTTCTTAGTTTACCAGGCAACTTAAGCTTCATGTTCATGTGCATTGTTCATAGGGATGCTTATCTTTTCTTTCATTGCTTGATTTCGATTTTTTGGATATGCGAGGAGATCGCCATATTAGAGGTCATAGGCTGGACACCGAATCATCAAGAATGAAGATATTGCATGGAAACCGCTCTTGAATGTAGAGCTCCGTGAGGTACTTTATTTTATTCATGTCTTTTTTCTTTTTGTTTTCATGGTCCATGTGCCATTCAAATTGTCTTATGGTATGGCAATGGCAAACACGAATGCTTTGCCATATGCGTAAAAAATCCAACTAATTGAATAGGCTTCCTTCTATTACATCAATCAAAGCAACCGGACCCAACAACATGGAACTGTGGAACGTAAAAGCAATGAGTGGTCTGTCTTTGGTATAGTTGCCCTCTTCCTCTTATAAGTGCAAACTGGTCAAGAATGTCTTTCTTGGTGGCACAAGTTATGCCCCTGTTTTTTTTTTACGAATTTTATGAAACCACGGTAATTCTACTCCGTTCGCGGGGCATCGTGTGTTACGTTCGGGAATTGGGTGGACCACGGGGCTATGCCTTCTAAAGCTCTATTTTTTTCTTGGCGTTCTTCGCTTCTTTGCATCCAGCTTCTTGGCATTCCCTTTTGAAGCAAGAAATATGGCGAAAACAGAGCAAAAGGTGCGGCTTCACTTACTTTGTTCCAAAGGTTAACAATTATTATTTGAACATCAATTTATACTTTTATTTTCCACGGTATATAGAGCAAGTAAAAGGATATTCTAAGCCTCACCGGTTCTCGCGAAAATGCGGTGATTAACTATGCAAATTAGCTTATGGGGTAAACTCTTTTTTTGTTGTGCAGGTGATTGGAGCCAAACGAAGGGGCCCATTCTTCCTCTTCTTTGAAAACCCGGATGCTTTTCCCCAAACTATGGATGTTCAATCCTAGAAATTTGTGGAGCGACAGGCTAGGGCTCTTGTCCGAAATCTCTGAACTTATAACAAAGCTTGGGATGCAACGTTGTTGCAGCTAGAGAATGTGGATACACAAGGCATCTATTGCTTGTGTAGTTTTTGTGAATGAAGAAAATAGAAGAACCCGTTGAAGACAAAGGAAAGGGTGCAAATATAGAAAATGCCTTGAAAGACATAGTTAAGGGTAACTATGCCGGAAAGACAATTTTTCATGGGTTTAACACATGCGAGCAGCGGTTGCATCAGCTCATGGCCAAGGATGCAGACCATTCTATTGGCCCTCAAATTTCTACCTCGAAAATTACGGGATGACAAGGCCGCCACATTGTAACTGTCGGTTGTTGTGTGGATAGTGGCTATCGGTCATCACTATTCAATGCAAAGATAGAATGAAGCTCTTCTTTGACACTTGTTTACACCTTAACAAATATGGAGTACATGATCTTTCATGCCTTTGCAATTCGAGGGTTCCTTAGCTTACCGGGGTAACTTAGGCTTCATGTTCATGTGCATTGTTCATGGGGACGCTTATCTTTTCTTTCATTGCTTGATTTCGATTTTTTTGGATATGCGGGGAGATCGTCATATTAGAGGTCATAGGCTGGACAATTGAATCCTCAAGAATGAAGATAATGCATGGAAACCGCTCTTGAATGTAGAGCTCGGAGGTACTTTATTTTATTCATGTCTTTTTCTTTTTGTTTTCATGGTCCATGTGCCATAATCATGTGTTGTATCTTCCTTTCTATTTCTTATTTTGAAAACTTTTTCCTCTTACAGACTTTCTTACCTTTTGCAGGGCTTGAGGCTTGAACTCAAGATAGACTTGGCCTTCTCTCAGAACTCACAAAGGTTCTTTTGTGAAAATGGCCTCTTTGTTACCAGAGCTGATGTTTCAACTTTAAAATGGCATGGCTGTGAGCACCAGGGTTGCCCTTAAGGCCAAATTTGTCTAAGCATAATTTAGAAGGTCGGGCGAATAATAGAGTTGCAAGATTAGTTATGCTGGCGAATGTTTTTTAGACATGAACGTTTTTTATAGAAATCTAGGCAAATCATGGCCAATATTATTTTGCCAAGATTTAAGTGTCTTTATTTTCCAAGTGCAATTTCTGTGGTGAAATTTTATTCACCGGCATCCATATTTAATCAAGGACACAAACACATTATAACTATAGCTGCATGATGCAATACCACAACTTAACCTTTGCAAATGAGAGCGTGGCTTATCCTTGTAGATAAAACAAATCTATTAAAAGGGAGGTCTGTAAAAAAATGCTCTCCAATGCATTCTTAGAAATATTTGAAACACAATAGCTACAAAAATAACTCTTAAATTTATCATATGTACCTGGATGGATATGAAGAATAGATTAGGTTATGAAGAAAGCCTAGAATATTAGGTGAAGGAGGGTAGAGGATAAGGCGAATCCATAGTTATAACGCTTAGTGGATGTGGCGAATTTTCAAGTGGAGTGAGATTTGTTTGTAGAAAAGTTGGCTAATTTTATTTTTTTCATCTATAACGGGCCCTACTAAATCATTGCGTTAAACTTTCTTGATACCCTAAAAAAATAGCCTTTTGGCGAACTTTCGTCCTTAAGGGCTACCCTGGTGAGCACGTTCTACGTAGTACACTCAGATGGGCCCATGCCTTAGATGATACATGTAGTACACTCAAATTGTCTTATGGTATGGCAATGGCAAACCACGAATCTTTGCCATATGCGAGAAAAAATCCAACTAATTGAATAGGCTTTCTTCTATTCTGTCAATCAAAGCCCGGTGGGTCAATCTATCCTTCCCAAAGCTCTGTTTTGAGCAGTTCCGTCGGTGGCCAATATGTATTTCCTTTTTGTAAATAAGGCTTTCATTTCGACGCCGCTCACGCCCTTTGTTCCATTTAGTCTTATCGCGCCCCTTGTTTTTGTGGTGGGTCTAAGCATTGTCAAAGAAGGATATGAAGATTGGCGCAGACATACTCAGGTACTTCTTGGAAAAATGCTTTTTATGATCAATGACTTGATGATTTTATTATAATTAGTAATTCTTAGCGCTATTCAGTTTGGTAGGATATGGAAGTTAATGGTCGCCACATAAGGGTACACATTGGTAACATGATATTTGAGTTGAAGAAATGGGAGAATGTCAATGTAGGGGACGTGGTGTGGTAGAAAGGGATGCATTTTTCCTTGCTGATTTATTGCTGCTTTCTTCAAGTTATCCAGATGGAATTTGCTATGTAGAAACTATGAACCTTGATGGCGAAACAAATCTGAAAATAAGGAAGTCTCTAGAAGCAAAAATGCATTAGATTCGCATAAGATATTTCTGGTTTGGAGGGTTTATAAAGTGTGAGGACCCCAATCCTAATTTGTATACATTCATTGGGAGCATAGAGATCTCCTCGGCAAAGTCGAGTCCCTTAGTGCCCAACAGGTTCTCCTTAGAGATTCGAAGTTGCGGAACACTCACTATATATATGGAGTTGTAATTTTCAGTGGACATGATACAAAAGTAATGCAAAATGCCACTCAGCCATCCATTGAACGAAAGATGGATCAAATTATTTACGTTACTTTTCCTTTTGTTGATGTCAATTTCTTTTATAGGATCTGTGGTCTTTGGTGTTTTACGTAAAAGTGACATGCCATTGAGCTGGTACCTAAGACTGATAGCACCGGTGCCTTGTTTAGGCCCGTTCTGGCAGATTTCTTACACTTTGTTACAGCTCTCATACTTTGTATGGATATCTTATTCCCATTTCTTTGTATGTTTCTATTGAAGTAGTCAAAATTGTGCAAGCAAAATTTATCAATCAAGATTTGCATATGTTCCATGATCGACAGATAAACCAAAGACACGCACCTCAAACTTGAATGAAGAGCCTCGGCGGTTGAAACCATCTTGTCGGACAAAGACTGAACTTTGACCAGAATGTGATGGACTTTTTAAAGTGTTCCATTTTATTGTCCAATATGGTAGAGGCATTAGTGAGGTGGAAAGAGCTATATCATCGAGGCTCGGCAAAAGCCACCAGCGGGAAGAAATTTCTTCCGGGATCGAGGATGAACAACCAGGAAGTATAAAGCCTAAAATAAAAAACTTTAGCTTCAATGATGAGCGCTTGCTGAATGGCAACTACAAAACATTTTTCTATAGAATTATCAGCTATAATAGACTTTCTATAGTTCTGATTTATCTGTATAGCCAGCATCTTTGCTCTTATGTCGTCTCAAGAACAACATTTTTCAAGGTGAACTTGCACTTGCACCATCAAGAACTTTTTGTATTTAGGCGGTTCAGGTTTATTTATCGAGTCAGAATCAATTATTATGGGGATGATCCTAATTTGAAGTATGGGCCATGATAACAACTTTGTCTAAAAAGCTATGAAGTGAATCAGGCAAGAAATGTATGCAAAAGCGGGTTGCAAATATAATATTTTGGATGGGATGATAGTATCTAAGAGGAAACTAAGGCCCTGTCACATGTATGAGACAAAGACATGATTGCTAGAAGACTCACACTTTTTTAGATGCTACAAAATTGTTACACATTTGGTCATAAATATGTCTAGAGATGTATACCCTAAGTCTTAATGGAATTCTAAGGAATTTACATAATTGTTAATAGAATATATTTGATGATAGCATTTAGGAATTTTCTCAAAACATTTTGCACTTCCAATTTAGATGCCTAAACAAACATGTGCCATAAACAAATTTAATCTCTGGCTCAGTAGATTTATATAGGAATATCAACGATTGTGGAAAAACAAGGCCAAATAGTAAGGCTTTGCTTTTCTTTGTTTTTCTCTCTTATGCTTATTTTCCCCCTTAAGTTCTAGGCAAGGATTATGTGGGCCAATTATATGCCTTGTCGTATGCTATTATATACAAATCTATGGTTTTGTGCATTTTTAGCCTTGAGGCTATCGTTAAAAATGCAAGATTTATAATCCAACTCATTGTAGTACATCATGTTCATGGTGGGTTTTAATTGTTCATGATGTGTTTTAGAATGCAAAAATATTGGATATTTAAATATGCTTGGAGAAAAAAATTATTGTTTATGATATGATGAGTGTCTTATTTGTCTACGCAAATATCACACAAGGAAAACCACTTCAATTTGAATAGCAGATACCTAAAGGAATATTAATGCATATATTAGGAGCTCCATTATTTTGCTCCAACATCTATATTCTCTAAGGTTTGTTAGCCGTAGTAAAATAATAAACGAGCAAACACTTCTATTACAAATATTAACAATAAGAGTAAATTGAAGATGGGTGAAAGCATGCTAGGGTGTACCATCTAAAGTTCTTTTTAGGGAGTGCAAAACTACCCAAAAAAGTACCCAGCACTGGGTACTGGAAACTTCCATAAATGTCTCAATAAACAATAAGTTTGAGAGTTGATTCATTCATTTTAGTCTCTAATAGTATTGTTATCCTCTATTACTATAGATTGACATGTTATTGACCTTCAATTCAAAATTTTTGGATTGATTTTAATGGGAAGAAAAAACAGAAAGTACCAGTTTTAAAAGTACCCAGTGTAGGTACTTTTGAGGGTTCCAAAAGTGGTACACCGTAGCATGCTTTCACCCAGATGACGTTTGCCCTCATATAATTAACTTGGAGCCACTTTTAATACAATTCCAACAATTTTATGCCCGACAAAAAGTCCAGCAACGCTGGGCACTTTTTCTAGTTATTAATATATATACAAATGTGTGCTTACGTGCTTAGGTGCTGGAACACAAATCACTTGAAAAGAATAACATCAATTTGGTTAAGTGTCAAAGAATTACAATGTTATTGGGAGACTGGCCATAATTTTTTCATGGGTCTCCTGTGAAATTTTGTACATGTCTGTGCCTTCTATTTTGTCCATATCAATTTTAGGATATCTTACCACATGGCTATGCACGGAGGCTTCGGGTTGTTTAGTGAGCAACATGTACTTGAAATTACCCAAGAATTGATAATACAATCCACTTAAGATTACCTCATGCACTCCAAATTTTTGCCCCCATCCATCTTTGTATGAATCTTCAAGTGTGCATTTGGGTTCTGTGCACTTGAGGATGTAGAAGTCCACACCCTCTGAATTGTCTACCTCAGCATTCACTGCAAAATTGTCACCTACCTCTACCAAATTACTGATCCATTCATTGGCTTGTTCAAGAGTCTCCTTTTTCTTCTCAACTCCTGGTTTTTAAGTCGATTTACCTCCCACTTTCCAAATCTACCTGTATTGATGCAGAGTCCCAATTATGATCCATGCAAAACAAGCGAGAAACATGATGGCATCTATGAGCAAGCCTGTTTGGTCTACTCCTCACGACAGTCGATCTGATGAATCTTCTTTGTGCTTTTAAGTGTTTCAATTTCATATTCTTCCATGTTTGCCACAACAAAGCAGGTTCAATTTCCCAAAAATATCTTTTGATCTCATCTGTTTCATCAACCGGTAGGCTCAAAAGAAATATGTACACGAAATTTTACAATATCTTTAGCATGCCTCGAGTTGCACACCATTGGGTTTGAGTTGTTCCTTACTTAGCGACCTTTTGATAACAAAGACTGCACCATCATGTTCACCTTTACCATGAGCAGTGGCAAAGTAGTTCCACACTATTTCCTTGTCATTCATTGTGAAGTACCTGCCTAAGAAAAAAAAAGGTTTTCCTGACTTGAATTGTGATGAGCAGCCATCACTCCAAACCCAATGCTTCTCATACTCTATTTCCTGTTCCTTAAGCCATGCAACATGCTTTTGTAGGCAGTGTTCCACAAATAATGAGTCATGCACTTTATCATCAGAAATGTAAAAGTGAGTCTCTTTTATGATCTTCCTACCATTGTTGAGTCTATTCCTGATCTGCTCCAATCTTCTGTTTTTTTTTTTTTCTTCTTTGGACAGTCTTCTTCTGTCTGCACAGGAACAGGAATATCAGCACTTTTGTCATGTCTATATGTTATGTGAACAAGTATAGAAACTTGGTCTGTATGCCAGTGCATTGACTGGGGCTCATTCTGGATCTTGATGCTGTAATTTTCTGCAAAAGTCAATAATGGATACAATTGTATCTTCCGAAATGATGACACACACTTGTTTAAACCGATTGGCCCGCCAATGTGCTATGTAATTGTGTGGAACAAAAAATCTGATATTACCTTCTTCACATCCTCTTGAAACTCTTTGGGACTTCTCTCATACGTACTAATCTCAAGACAGTTTGTACCTCAAAGCCTTTCTTGGATCCCCAATTCTCTGTCTGGTCCACGTGTTGCTTTTCAAATGTCTTCCAAGTAACTAGTAATGAACCCGTGCCATCCATTTCTGTGGACATTTTCTAATTCTATCCAACCCACATTTTTTACACGCCAACATCAAGCGGTTATGATCAAACCACTCCTCATCACCACCTTTGCCGCAGACCACTTGTCTCCATAAATCATTTGTTGCACTTGATTGTATGCTCCTTGGCTGCACATTACGGGCCGGGCCACAAATCTCACGATGGCGGTTGCAATTGTCATGAACTCCACCCGATTTTCTCAGTTTGTTCAATCCCTCGCATGATGTATTCAAATTTCAAGTGGTAGATGCAACAAAGATGTATGCCTCTCACGCATCCTCCTTACAAAACTTCGGTTTCAACCTCTCAAAAAGTCTGCAATGCAATTTTGATATGAGGATTCTCCTCTCTAAACCTGAGGTAGAATTGCAACTTCTGAGGAAATCGTGTGAATGCCAAATAAATGCTACATATAATGAACCGTACAATATTCGATGAATACTTACTTGGCTGACTTCAAGAAGGTGAATTGGATGTTCCATCTTTATTCCCCGCGCTCGATACATACCTCCTCACGTCTTTCTTGTATGGAGAAACTCTTGTATTTTCTGTCCGAACTTGATAACAGACTTCTCTATTGTAATCCATCCGCTTCCTCCTCACGAACATTGATCAAGGTCCTTCCCTTTGTTAACTTGCACCCTTCTTTGAAAAGCATTTGAAATTGTTTTTCCGGGGATCTTGAGCAATCTGCCCTTCTACGTTTGATTCAATGGCTTGACACCATTTGTACCTTCTTTGCCATTATCGGGGTGGACTTCCTTGCCTGAAGCATGTCATGATTCCTCTCATACTTATGTTCTTGCATTGTTTCCTTCAAATTCTTCACCATTTGCTCGGCCATAGTAACCTGCTTAGATTTCTTTATAGAAGCAATTGGTAAATCCCTTGCCCTCCAAAGAAGACTCATCAAGGATCGACCTTTGTCATTGTCATCAACATTTGTACTAATTTGGTTGAATACTTTATAAATTTCTCCTGAAATTTCTCTTATTCTGCGGTCACTCAGTCTCAATTTCTTATTCTTCTTTGAAGGCGAATCTTTAGAAGGGGAATTCTTCTTCATTGCTACCTTCTTTGCATACAATCTCTGCCTCTGATCTCTCTTCCTTGCTGCATCAATGGCTCTGTAAACTGAACGGGGAGAGGAATTGGGTTTCATCTATCCCGGATTTCTGTGTATTGCAAAATTGGTGAGGGCAAATTGTTGAATTTCGATTCAGGCAATTCTTGGAAACAATTAGTCCCTCCATTTTGCTTGAATTCAAGATGGGTTAGCCCGCCATCCACGAATATGGCGGGCTACAGGCATTCATGTTTCCGGCACCAAACAAGCTAATGATTCTCTCAGCCTGTCATTTGACAGGCGCGCACCCTACATGTCAATTGATCAATCACGCACGTCGTGTTTAAAACACGCCGATTTTAAGCACTTGTAAGCGGCGTCCGGACGGTGATTTCTGCTACCCAGTATCGATTTTGCACCCCTAGGGCTCCCAAAAGGTCTGGCAGTAAATCCGGTGGTGCCCCTGTGGAAAAGGAGGCATTTGCACAGGCCCAAATCATTGCAGCCGAACTAACCACCATGCATCCTTGATCCTTTCCTGAATTTGCTTGAAAGACATATTTCTTACTCGTAACCTGCTCTTTTTTAGAACTTGACTGCATTAACAGATTGCTGGTTTAAGGTTTTTTGCAACAGGGTCCGTTTTCTGGTTAGCCCTAATCTGGAAACCAGGGCAGAAACTCCGGCGCATCCGAGAAGATTTATAAAGCATATGGTATTTCAAATCCGAAGCCACAGGTATGGTTTGCGCGATTATAATTCAAGTAGGAATCGTTTTGTTTTGCATGGAAGCAAACAAGGCACACCAAGAAAGGGAGGAAAACCTAAAAACTGCCGGAGTAGAGAGCAGACCTAGGGCTCCCAAAAAAGCCCAAATGAGCTGGTATGGCAGCAAATCTGGTGGTGCCTTGTGGAAAAGGAGGAACTTGCACATGCCCAAAGCATTACAGCTCCATCTCCGAACTAACCACCATGCATCCTTGATCCTTTCCTGAATTTGTTTGAAAGACATATTTCTTATTCATAACCTGCTCTTTTTTAGAACTTGTCTGCATTAACAGATTGCTGGTTTAAGGTTTTTGCAGCATAAACGTTTTAAGGTTTAAGGCTTTGCTTACAAGGGATATCCATGGGATCGTCATGCTCGGAATGGAATTTGATGCCCAGGGATGAATATTGTAACAGACTGAGTCTGGATCAGATAATAGATATGAAAGGCAGGGGTTTTGAATATTTAGGGGCCGGTTATCAGAGGCCCTAGTTGCTGAGCGTGAAGGGAGTCCAACTAAGGAACTTCAAAATCTGGGCAGACTCCATAGCCAGGAATGTAGAAATGGGGGGCAGGCGATGGCGGTGGCAGCAGGCTATAAAGATGGATGGCCGAGAGGCAGCAGGCTATGGGGATAGCGATAAAAAAAGCAAGATAGAAAGCAGGATAAAAAAAAGCAGGATAAAAAGCTAGACCGAACTCAGAGATATTTGGTAGCACAATGGAGGGCACAGAATATTGCACAGCAGGATAGAAATATACACTTGTGGTATACAAAAGGATGGGTGGCAGATTTCAAAATCCATGGGATGGAAAAGGATGAGTAGCAACGGACAAATCCAAAATCCAGAATGGTGGAAAAAGGATGAATGGCAGCATGGGAATCCAAAATCCACCAGATGGAAAAAGGATGTGGCAGCAGAAATCCAAAATCCAAAATGATGGAAAAAGGATCTCATAATAATTTTGGGCATTAGTGAGCCCATTACTATTAAGGTTTTTCCCCGAAAGCCCTTCGGGGCGGGGTTTTTTAATCCTGATAGTAATCGGCGTCAATAATGTAGTCCAGGCCAGTGCGACTCTGTTGCCGCTGGACACCACTATTGGGCACCAAGACTATGCATAATTGTAGACAAAGGAAAGGAACTAAGTGTCGGGACAGCGAGGGGCCTCCGACCGACCACCAGGATAGAGTGGGTTCAACCTGCCGGCTGGTGTTCTATTTCCACATTCGAGTTCTGGTGCGCCAAAAACTTAGGGTTCACAATCTGACCCACTATTAAATGTGGGACAGTGGAATCCACAATGTGTACAACTCAAAGCTGTTGATAGCGAAGCATTCTCGCATGGCCACGAAGCCAAATATAAGCGGGGTGCTAGTACTAATAGAAACCAAGAAAAGCCTTCAGAAAAGGCTACAATATACCAGTGTGATGTGCTAGTAGCGCCCTTTTGGGAGCTCGCCCATGCTACATAAGTCCAGGGGCCTCAGGGCACAAGGGACAATAATTCTATTCTATTCTATTCTATTTCAATCCTGGTGTCCCAATTTCTCTGCACTCCTACATCTAATCTCTGCGCATTTCTCTGAACTCCTGCATCTAATCTCTGCGCATCATGAGCCACAGGACACCCAATAACCAGCGTTTTGGAGTGCGAATGGCTAGGACAAAACCACAGCCAATAGAGCAGCCCTTGCTCCCACAGCCTCCACCACACCCTCCGAGCTCCCGATCTCGGGCCCAGCTTCACGGCCCGACACCAACTGCTCCAATTAGTTTGCCTTCCTCTCTATTTGGGCCCCAGCAGCCTCTTAGGATTGGGTTCAACAGCACCCTCGCTTTGCAAGCTCACTGTTTCCCGCCTCCACTCCGGAATCATCTCTATGCCATTTATTCTGAGGGAGGAAATGTGGCCGCATCTCTCACTATTTCTGTGGAGCGTTGGACACAGTTACTGCAGTTGCTGAAGGATTTCGTGCCACATTCAGCAAGTCAGGGTGGTGAGAATGCAGATGCTTTACATACTTCCGAATGGACATCTGACCCTGAGGCCGCCTCTGCCGTGAAGGGTATCGCCGAAATCTTTACACAGATTGAGGCAACACACTGTGTGGACGCAGAGATTCAGACCGAGACCAGACATTGTGTTGATGCAGAGATTCAGACTGAGGCCAGGCATTGTGTTGATGCAGGGATTCAGGTCTCACAGTCCGACTTGCCACCACACATGGTTCCTGCTAGTTCCCAGACATCTTCATCACAGGATGCCTCTATGACTGATACGCCGACCCTTAATTTGCGTATTATAGGGGTTATCGAGACGGATGCAGAAGGACAGACAGATTTAGAGGTAGCAACGCAATTTTTTACGGAGACAATGCACGTTCCTGCTACTGGAATTGTGAGTGCTGCTCGGGTGGGAGCAACGCGTCCTAATCGGCCTCGTCACCTTCTCGTTCGCTTCCAGGATGCGTTAAGTTGGCTCCATATTCTTCAGCATGGCAACCACCTAAAGGGGACTGCATTCTCGGTACATGAGGATCTTTCTCCAATACAGTTGTGCAAGCGCAGGGACGAACTCTGTAGAGTAAGGGAAGCGCGCCAACATAAGAAATGGGCAGTTTATCGAGGAGGAGCGGCGATTATTCTAGACCACTGGCCTTCCAACCCATGGATAGGTTATGTCTAGAATATTTCTATAGCACTAATATCCTTAGCATCCATGAGCATGATCATCCTGTTTGTACTGGGGCTTTTTGCCCTCATGTTTTCTTTGGGCCTTGGCCCTTTGTTTTCTTTGTGACTTTGTCCTTGGGTTTTGTTTAGGCTTTTTCCTTCTTCGCTCCGGCTGATGTTGGGCTTCATTGCCCCCTTTTCTTGTATGGGTCCCATAACCCTATTGGGTTTCCGCGGACGATAAAAATTTATCTTATCTTATCTTATCTATTCTATTCTATTCCATTTTGGGCACATTAGAAGAAATTCGGGGTCTCATTTGGTCCTCATAAGAGAAAATAATAAAAATTTTTCTTTATATCCACGTCATATAAAATGAGCGTTATTACACTAAGATATCCTATCTTTGATAAAATATTGCATAATCCACGAATCGTGCCACATGTGCGTAGGTCAATTTCTCCTATTCTCTCCCGTGTAAGGGTAAAAGCATGCTACGATGTACCACTTTTGGAACCCTCAAAAGTACCTACACTGGGTACTTTTAAAACTGGTACTTTCTGTTTTTTCTTTCCATTAAAATCAATCGAAATTTTTTGAATTGAAGGTCAATAACATGTCAATCTATAGTATTAGAGGATAACAATACTATTAGCGACTAATAAAAATGGATTAACTCTCAACCTTATTATTTATTGCAGCATTTATACAAGTACCCAGTACCCACTGCTGGGTACTTTTCTGGGTAGTTTCGCATTCCCTAAAAAGTACTTTAGATGGTACACCCTAGCATGCTTTCACCCGTAAGTAAATCCACCAGATCTCATCTAAGGAGCCGACTCAGCAACTACATTCACTACTCTCATCGAGAACTGCGGAGTCGTTGCTGCCCCGGCCTTGTTCTTTAAGGATATCTCCCCGCGAGCAAAGATACAGGTATGTTTTTGGCGCTTCCATTTTAGATGCATTTGAACATTTGAATTTCGATTTGAACATATGTTTTTGGCGCTTCCATTTGAACATTTGTATTTCGATTTGAGCTGAGACCAATTCCCGCACAAGAACTGCATGAGCCTTATGCAATTTGAAATTTTGAATTTCGATTTGTAGTGGTAAGACCCATTCCCGCACAAAAAACTCTTGAGCCATATAAAAGATGACGAATTTTAGCTATGAAACTTTTCCTTTGTATCTCCTGCTATGGCTCAGATTAGGATCAATTTACCTTCAGAGGACTATGCCCAAACATCCAATAAACGTAGAGGTGGCTTACCTAAGGATATAGATGAGAATGTTTTGCGCATGTCAGGAGCAAAACATGCTGATATATGGTGTAAGGGAGAGCTCTATCCACGGAATCCCCTCACAGGAATGCACCCAGATTTCAGCTCAGTTTCAAGTTTGGTTAAATTTGCATGTGAAGGAAAGAATGGGTTATTGGGTTACTGTGAAAGCATGCTCCAGTATAATGGACAGTTAAATTATCACATCAGAAATATGGCATTATGTCTCCAACAAAAGCATGAAGAGGCGCTTCATTTAGCAAAAGATAATGATGTGTTAAAGGATAAAACTAAGGAGAATTTAAGTACAATCAACCAATTGCAAAGGAGAATTGTACAATTAGAGGAAGATGCAATCATCATGGATTTTGGAATAAAGAAAACAGAAAGTTTATATTGTGCATTAAAATCTGAGGCCAGAAATGCTAAGAAGAAGATTTGTTCATTGGAGAGCAGGTTGAAGAGGTTAAAAAAGACATCACTTGGCCTTCGAGAAAGGAGGAAAGGCAAGAAGCCAATTGAGGAGCTGAACTTCACTAGTGGAGCTGCTAAAAAAAGGATCTATGCAATGCGTCAAGTGCTTCATTCAAAAAAAGAAAGAGGGATAGTACGAGAGGATATAGGACAAATTGTGAAGAGAATTGTGACTAAGGATGAAATTATAGCGATGCTAAATGACCCTTGCAATGTTGGTTTGAGGAGGAGTGTTGTTGGGATGGTTATAGGCGAAATCTATGCAAAAATTGATGTTGATAAAGTACAAGGTGTTTGTGATTCTGCTGGAATTAGCCAGCAAGATTATAAACTCCTGTTCAAACCATTTCATGATGCTTTGAGCTCACTAGGTACTAAAAAGATAATCATTCCGAGGCCTTATTACATGGAGAAGGTAAGAACAAGAAAAAACATGACAGTTATGGACAACTTGGGCAGCATGCACTCCATAGAGTCTGGTATTCCAAACACGACCTCAAAGTCTTTGAATGGTAAGAAGACAAAGGCAAGAAGGCAAATGAGTCTGGTATTATAGGGCTGAATGCAAGCAACAATGTTTGGTTCGATTTAGAAAAGATTCTAAAATTCATGGTTGTTTATTATAATTTAAAGGAGAGCGATGTGGAAGGACAATTAGAAATCTGCTTAAAACTGGATGAAATGGAGTTGACTCACAAGAAGAAGTATGAGAGAGTGTCAATAACTCTCATGAATAAAGCACTTTCAGGTTATTATGAAGAACAGATGCAATTGAAGAAAAAGGAAAGAGATCCGGAATGGTTCTCCGTTCAATCTGAGGACCATACATGGTGGTTGGGACTGTTCCAAGTGCAGAAAGAAAACTACACAGTGTTAAAGTGGGTTTTTGACCAAACCGATATTCCTAGACTCATAAGTATGTATAATAATGGCGAGAGATTAGAGGTTGAGGGTTTTGGTTCTTTTAGAGTTAACTTTCATCTGGCCTCTGATCTTAAAACAGAAAAAGCTATGTTCAACATTAGCTCTTCAGGTGCTAAAACTACAAGGAATTGCACATATTGTTGTCATACTTTGAAAGAGAAAGTGGGGCCATCTAAGGGCACTTTATCATGTAATCAAAGTTCACCACCAGATCGTGATACAAAGGACTCAACATTTCAGCCAATCTTGCCTATTCCATTAGTAAGAGTTCATATATGTACATTGCATGCTTTAGTTCGCATTGTTGAAAAAATGATTTGGCATTCCGAGTGTTTTGTGTGGAACATAAGGAATGAGCAAGCACGAAAAGAAGGTATAGAGCGCGTGGAAAAGGTTTTATCGGAGGCGGGATTGCATGGTGGCTGCGTAAAGTTAGAGAAGGATATAAAGCGATCAAATGGGAGAAGTTCATTCCAAAATAAAATCTCTATTGGAGGAGACAAAGCAAGACATTTTCTGAATAGTGTGCATGGTGTAACTCAAGGTAGGAAATTGGTAGAGGCTGAAAGGGATAGGACTGATGGACTGCGTGCAGAAGCAAAGAAACTACATGCATGGAATGCACTTTCAGATCTTAATGCAATTTTACAAAAGCCATACTTCAATTGGGCAGATAAACAAAGATTCCGTGCACTAGTGAGGATCTTCACTGAGGCTTACATAAAAGCTTGGGGAGAATGTGAGGTAACGCATTATATACACATACTTTATGCACATGGTCCCTGGTTTGCAGATAAGTATGGCAGTCTTGCAATTTGGAACACACAAGGCATGGAAAAATCACACAAACAAGCAAAAATGGCTTTCAATAGGAAGACTCAACGCGGTGGATGTCACAAGAGTGAGAAAGCAAACCCACTTATACAAATGGGCCAATGGTTTTATAGGAAAGTACTTACGCGTCATGAAGAGAATATGGCAAGACGAGCTTCTCCAACAGTTTACAATGCTATTGCAGAGGCTGCAAAGAAACGGAAGCGGGATGCTTGGAAAAATTCTAATGCAGCTAACAAACTGCGTCAATGGAGAGAAAAGAGAAGAAGGATTGGCAGCAGGTATAATCTGTAAATTCTGAGTTATTATTTGGTGCGAACATTTTCGGAACACTTCTCAGGTCTGCAACTAGTAAGTTTATTCTTATCTACTTCATTTGCAGGTTTGTTCTTGTAGGTCAGAATCTATTGCAGGTTTATTCTTGTAGGTCAGAAGCTATTTTAAAATCTCAAGTTGCATGTTTATTATTGCAGGTCAGAAGCCCAAATTGTAAATATCTTCACAAAACCATTAAGGAAAGCCTACAAATTTTTTGCAAAGGTGATGGTGCATGCCTTTTGTCTATCTTGTACCATTCATTGTGACTACTGCACAGTGCAACCTGCAACTCTCAGGTGATTGCAAAATTCATATAAGTTTAGAATGCTTAAGGACAACGCAGCCACGCTATCAGTCCTTCTTAATGGTGTCTCAGATTTTCTGATAATTTTTTTTCTGATAATCTTTTCTGATAATTGTTTTATGCTAGCTAGATTGTTCATTTGGAAACTTCAATTGTGAGATCTTTACATCACGAGAAAAGGTACTTATTTGGCAAGAAAACTAATATGCATGCAGCTCTATACACATACTTATTAGCTTGAACATTTTTTTCAGCTTCCTATTGCCAATAACAAGGAGGAAAGCAAAGATCCTTAGGGGTTTATCCAATGTTCAAATGCAGATAGGCGGTGCAATGTAGATAGAGGTTTATCCAATGTTCAAACCCTTAGGGGTTTATCCATTTGTAAACCATTTGTAAGAGTAAAACATTTGTAAACAAACTACTACTTGAATATTGCATCATGGTTCAACAATTGATTCAAACTTTTTAATTTTTGGATACAAGTATCCTGATACATGGTCGTAGTGAACTCCACGACTTCTATATTTTGACCTTGATAAGTGAAGCAAGGTTGTCTATATTCTATTGAAAATGATATCTGGAGTACCATAGTCTTGGCCAAGTTTATTTTCGAGAGTGTGTGCTTACAAATCCACATCCTATATATATCAACAGCTAGATGAAATGGTGATCAAGCTGGGCCCCTCCCCACCTCCATAATTAGTCAGACAAACCTTAAGCTGATCAATGTGAGTCCAAATAGTGTAGGAGAGAGTGAACACCCTTGGAAAACACTTGCCATACTTACCGGTCTAGGCTTAGACTTGAGTGTCTTTGTCTTAAGCAATGCTGCCATTCTAGGAGATGTGAAATTGTGGGAGCTTTCTGTGACTATTATGACTAGATGGGGTTTATCATCTATAATGCCCTCTGCTAAAATGACGCTAAACTGACTCCACATTTTTCATTTCTATGGTTGCACAAATTCTACACTCACCTGGGATGAAATCTTGGGCCTCTACTTCATCGTTGTCTACCTCTGTGGGGAAATATCAGTCCTGAAATTCTTTCAAAGCCGCTTGCATGACAAAAGGGCACTCGTGAGTGCGATGACCCAGTTGAAAACACCTGAAGCAGAACTTCTTTCTTATATATTCAACCCTCTTGTCTTTAGGTATACTGTCCCAAGCATGTTTCACTGATTTGCCCGCTGAGAGACCTGTTGTGTAGGCCTCCGTAAAAGCTACTATTCTTATCCTGATATTGCTGTGTTTTCGCTGGTGCCGGGCTTGCCCCATTTGGGTTGAAAATATCTGTTCATTTTTTATTATCGTAATACGATTGTCTCTATCTCGGGGTATGAGGTGTTTCTTCTAGGTTCAAGGACTCCCTTATTGTCCTGGGGTTTATTGCACGGACTAGCCTTTTAATGTTGCTATTCATTCCTTTTATGTAACTATCCACTGCTTGCCTTTCTATTATCCTAGGCACGTTCAATTGTTTTCATAAATTCTTCTGTATATTTGGCTACTGACAAATTGCCCTGATCTAGTCGATGGAACTGTTGTATCTGCCTGTTGGTATAGGATCGTGGCACATAATGTTTACGAAAAGCATTGTTGAAGTTTTGAATCTGCAGTTGTTTCTCCTTATCTTGTTCGACTTTGCGTACCCCTTCCACCATATTCTAGTTGGGCCTATCATTGCACTGTCTATTTTCTTCTGATAGGCTTCTGTTCGACGATGCTTATGCCTGTCGTGCAAGCTACCTGAGCTCAGGGAAAATTTTAAGGGACCTATAATTTTGTATAAGTATAATGAATTGGCCATTCCTTGTAAAACATGCCCACAAAAGTGTAGCCTGAACTGACCATTTTTCTTAGTTCTCTAATGTGGTTGCAACCCAATTGGCGATTTTTGAACCAAATTTCTAACAATGTGTAGCTCAAATGGCAATTTTTAACTAGAACCTTATTAAATATAGAGCTAATTGCCCAGACATAAAGAAGTCGCTATCCTATATAAATGTGTCAGAGTTACATATTTAATTTCATACCCCATCTGAAAGTAAAGGAAGCGAAAACATTCACACCCTACACTTAAATTCTAGTACAATTTAATTCATATAAGCTATGTGGCACACTAGATAGCTAACTGTAAAACTTTGTTGAAGCATTCTGCCTGAATACAGTTCAGAATCCTTTAAACTGATCAAACAAACGAACACAGTTTAGGATGTGAAGATCTTATATGAATTAAGCCATTTGAATGCAAAAATATCACATCCATTTACTCAAAATTATCATTCCTATGACCATCTAACCTGATCATTGACGCCCTATCTTTAGCACTACGATTCTGCTGCTCCCTTGAATAATTTTTTGTTTATCAATATTTCTGGCAGGGAGAATAAAAAATTGGATGCCAGGATCTTCGTATAAGGAGCTCAAAAATTGCCTCAACATTTCATTTTTGGAAAAGAGCAGTATTATTTGATAGCTGGAGTTATAATTAGGAAACAAAATTTCTATGTTGGCCCCCTATAAGTGGCGAATTTATAAGGGGACCTTTTAATGAGTTGGGATTCGGCCACACATGGCTTTATATAATTTGGTCAAGTGGCCTAAATGGCCATTCCTTTAGCATATTTAGTTCTCCCTTAGGACTAAATTGGCCCCAAATTCCATACCACTCGAATTACCCAAGATCTAATTGGCCATTCTATTGTCATAATTGGCAATAAAGTGCCACGAATTGGCCAATCTGCAGGTCCTCCATGGGTAAGGGATCCTACTCAAGTTGGCCATCGTATTTTGCTTGAATTGGTAATCTGTGGCCAATTGGCCCGCCGGGGCCACTAAAATTTTCGCTGCCTGAGCTGTTGCTCGAGTCAGTCTTTGAGCTGCTATCTGAACTTGAGCTCGAAGAGATGTGAGATCTTCTACCTCTACGCTTTCTCTTGTTGTGCCCATATGATTGAGGTGTAGGTTGATGCTCTGGTTGATTGTTTGGTTGTTGCTCTTCCTCCTACTGAGGTAGTGTTTGTGGGTCGTGCTCCAACCCTCGGATGAGTGAGGTTACAATTTGCACTAATTTTCGCATTTGCCACCCCATTACTACTAGGCACCGATTGATCTCTGCAGGTGTCGTCTCAACGTCTTGTGCCTCTCGATCGAATAGGTTTCGTGGAGTCCAGTTAGAGGCTTGGCCTTGACTTCTTGGATTGTGTGAGGGTGTTGTGAAGTTTCTAGCTGCAAAACATTGATCATGAATATCTCTATACATGCAATGAGACTACTATAGTGGTGTTGCTATTCCATTTATCTTATTTATAGAAGAAATTATAGCAAAAACACTTATATTCATAATAAAAGAGGTTCGTTATAGTTACTTACAAATGGCCCATTTTTTAAGCGCATATTCCTTCGCAAACTTGCAAGCCTGCTTCACAGCCAGGGCATCCATGACATCAACCTGCAATGAACACCAACAAGAAGTCATACTTAAGAATGATTTCAAATATGCAAAACTCTGCAATTGTTAATCAGATTCAGGATCCAAAAACATAAACTCAAAAAGCAAATGCAAGTTTCAAACTATTGCCACTAACTATTGTTGCATATAGTTACGCTTCAGTGGGGAACAACCCATTCTTCACCTGATGATGGCGGAAAGTTGAAATAAGTTAAAGCATAAAATCAATCACTTGGGAATACCATGTGGAAACAAAGTTTTTGAAGATGTTTCTTGTTGATCCCCCTTTGAATGCCCTCTTCACGTCCGGTTCTGGAAGTTATAATGCCTTGCAGTCATAATTACATATGGGATATTCAGAAGTTGACCTCTTGCAAAATCTAGAAGATGCAATGCTACAGACCTTTTGATCAATATGATATGATCAAAATTGTCTCTCGTTTTCGCATGTTGACCGAATTCAGACAAAGCCACTAGAAGATAAATTACTTCCTCACGCTTTGAAGTGTAGTCCTTATCAAAAAATACTATTTTTGTGTCATGATAGATAATATCTAAGTGATCTGGCCCTTTTTGGAGCTTGCCCCCACCAGATATGGATCTCATTTTCCTCATGGAAGCATGGGAACATGCAGGGCACAGGCTGCAGAACCTCCCAGGCTATCTGCATTTCTCGGTGTTCAATGAGTGCACAGGCAAGCGAGGACATGGCGGGGTTGCCTGCTACTTTCGTGCAACCTTGGGGCATTCAGTCTCGCTGCACAAAACAGACAGGTACAATCGATACTTGTGGGTGCGCGTGCAGCATGACAGTGGCAGCGTTCTCTTCATAGCAGCATGCTACTTTCCACATGCCGAGAGCAACTTTTATAACACTCATTCGGATGTGGATAGATTGGAGCCCTATGTCGATCTATATGATGACATCCAGTAGCACAAACAGTTGGGCAAGGTTATGTTGCTTGGCGACTTTAATGCACGCACAGGAGCCGAGCAGGTCCCAAAATTTGAGCCCCTGGCAGAGGACATCTTGCAGCTGAACCCCGCAGAGGTGGCTTGGTCAAGGGTGTCAGACGACAACCATATTTCGCGCTATGGCAGGCAGTTGTTGTTGCTGGGTAGTATCTTTGACCTGGTTATTTGTAATGGGTTGGCACAATGGCCATCTTCCAGCTGCTGCACTTGTAGACAGGAGAACCAAGGGGGCGGCTCCATTGTGGTGGATTATCTGTTGGTTGAGAAACAGAATCTGCACATGGTTGCCCATTTTTCCATTGGAACAGTCACTCGGGACGAGGAAGTGGACTCGGACCACCAGCCCCTGTTCGTGCATCTCCATTGGCAAGCTCCCCGTGCATCTACTGCCTCAACACCCCAGGTGCCTCAGCTGCGCCTGGACTACCGCCGTGCAGGGATCTATGCCCAGCTGCTTGAGCATGACGTGGCAGGACCGCTGCAAATTCCCACACTTCAACAGCAATCTACTGCGCTGACTCACCTGCTTCTGACAGTTGCTGAGAGATGCTTTGGGAGAGGCCGCTCACGGCAACCCTCGGGCGCTACCACCTTCCCCCGCAACAGGTGGTTCGACGATGAGTGTCGGGAGCTCAAGCGCACACTCCAGCAAGTCACTGATCCCACCTCCCGCCCACAGGCCATCAGTCAATACCGCTCCTTCCTCAAGAACAAGAAAGCCAGCTATCTCGCAGAGCATCAGCAACAGATGTTTGGTCCTCTGGATCGGCACCCCAGGACATTTGGGAGAAGGGTCTTGAGCAAGACTGCACAACCCACAGGGAACATCACCTCGGAGCAATGGGTACAGTCCTTGCAATGCGGCTTTTACGGCCCCGCGGGGGCGGACACCAGTCCCTCCACGATAGGCATGGCTCGGTCATCCGCGAGGGGGATGTCATCATGGGCCTACAACGTCTGGCTAATGGGAAGGCAGCAGATTTAGATAGCATGCAGGCGGAACTTCTGAAATGGGCTGGGCCTCCACTGGTGCATGTTCTCACGACGTTATTCAACAAAGCATTGCAAGAAGGCTTCCCTCCACAGTGGACCACTAGTAGAGTTGTGTCCATATACAAGGCAGGGGACCCTCAATGCCCGGCCAACTATTGTACTATTATGGTCAGCTCCCTCTATGCAAAACTGTTGGCTGGCATCCTTGAGCAGCGGCTGACAATATGGGCAGAGGAGGCAGATGTGCGAGCTCTCACACACGCAGGTTTTCGGCCCGGGCATTCCACCATTGACCATATCTTCACTCTGCGCACATTGATTGAGGATAGCAGGAATCACCGACAAAACCTGTACTGTTGTTTCGTGGATTTCGCAAAAGCTTTTGACCACGATGCCGGGACGGGTTATGGGACGCATCGGCGGTACCGGGGACTCCCCTTGACTTGCGAAATCACGGTGTATAGGCATGCGAGGCATGGTCAGGCCATATCACATCGTCAGGACAGCCGATAATCAGTAGTATTGGAATGCGTCAAGGTTGCCCCCTCTCCCCTACACTCTTTGGCCTGTACATTGACCAGCTGGAAGATTGGCTCTCTGAGCATGGAGGTGCGGGCGCCCATCTCATGCATCACACAATCCGGCAACTCATATATGCTGACGATGTCAACCTCCTGGCCTATACTCCAGAGGACATGCAACGTCACCTGGATGCTCTCGACACTTTTTACCGATTTACCGGCATGCGAGTTAATTTGGCCAAAACTAGGGTGCTGCTAGTCTCATCATCCCGTTAGCCAAGGCTCCCCTCATTCACTTACCAGGGACAGGATGTGGAAATGGCTCCGACCTACAAGTACTTGGGGATCGAGTTCTCTACTACCACCCATTGGGATGCTGCTATCAGGTTGCGAGTCACGACAGGTTGGAAAGCACTCTATGCCATGCAGAACAACAGCCACAAGGCAGAGTTACCAGTCACACTTATTTCGGGCATTGGGCGAGCCGGTCCTTTTGTATGGAGCAGAAGTATGGGGTCCGGTGATATCCCTCAACACCTGGAATGACCTCGAGCAGGTGCAGAAAGCCTTCTTGGCACGAGCCCTTGGGGTAAAGTCCACAGTTTAATACCAGATCCTACTCCAGGAGATAGGTTTTCTGCCCCTTCAACAGGCTGCATTGGAACACCATATCATTTATTTCCAGAAGGTGGTCGCTAGGGGTGATACACGTTTGCCCAACCTTGCTTTGGCCATGGCGATGGGTCCCCAACGCCTGAAAGCCTGCTGGAAGGACAAGCAAGCTAGTGGTTCTCACGCTGGGGTGTACAGGCAAACAAATGTGTACATGTAAGGACAAAGAAAGATCACAAGGCACTTAAGTTGTACCTAGATGCTACTTTCCTTCGCAAGCTCTGGGATGCAGATGCTCTGACGCATGACCCACGTTAAGCTGGCACACTATCAGCAACAAGTCAATCCCAGGGCTCACGAGGCCCCCACCGATTTTATACACCCGGTTGCCCATGAAGAAGCCTTGATTTATAGCTTCCATTCGCAAGGGTGCACATCGCCTCCGTATTGAGATAGGACGTTGGGCTCGGGAAGCACGAGAGCAAAGGCTTTGCCAGTGTTGCTACCAGGGCGCCATTGAGGATGAATGTCATGCCCTCCAGGTCTGCCCAGCATTTGCCCATATCAGGGAGCGGTATGATCGATTGCTAATGCCTGGCCAACCGTTGCATGAGTTGTTGAATACGGCGTCAGTGGGTTTGTTGGGGTCATACTTCCAGGAGGTTATGGATGCACGGACTCAGTTGTGTCTTCTGGGACGGCATTGAACTGTCCTACACAATTGTACAGCATGCCAGTAGACTTATTACTGCTAAGGTTTTTCCCTCGAAAACCCTTTGGGGCGGGGGTTTTTTAATCCTGTCAGTAATACCTTTGCTGCTCTCTTTTTTGTTTGGGTCCCATAGGCCAGTCGGTCTCCGTGGACGCTAAAAATCTATTCTATTCTATTCTATTTTTGTTCTTGCACCTTTCTTTTGAGCCGAGCTACCCCTAATTTCAAGTGCTAGGAGATCATCATGGTCTTGTTGCGTAGTTAAGGCGCTCTCGAGATCAATGCGCCCTTCATTCCTCAGTCTGTATGGCGGTTCTATCAATGCTCTTGATGCAATTGCCATGCTCTTATTCCTGAGGAGATGGGCTTGTGTTGCTTGAAATTCTTCCTCAAATATTATGGATTATTGTTGAACTTGTTGTCTTATAGTGTTGTATGCTTCAATATCCGATGTATTACATGCATAGAAATGATGTTCAGCTTACCTATAGAGGAAAATGCTCATAGGTATAATCGATGAAATCATCGTCTATATTTTTACAGGAGCATGGAAAGAAGCTTGTCAATGCAGAGTTTTTCTTCACGAGCATAGGAAAGTTGCAAGATATCATTGGCGAAGAGATACACCTCATTTTTTATGATGATCAGAGCTAGGCTTGTAATGCCTTTAGGAGCTAGTGTTGCTACTAAGGGCGCATCCTTCTTTCTTGCAGTAAGCCTGATCAATCTTTGGGTTAGGGGAGTTTACTCTTCATCCTCTTCAATTTCTTCTTCATAATCCTCTTCAAGATGAATGTACCCTCTGTTGACGTGCCTTCTAAGAGATACTCCTGTGTGTCAAAGCTTGATCACTCCTTGTGTTGAGTGGTACGAGGTCAAGAGGTTCTAGGGTTGGGTCTCCTACTTTGTTGACAGACTTATAATGCATGAATAATGCTAGAGCTACAATTGCTGAGATATACATGTGATTTTGGTGTCTAAAGACATGTAGTCTGGCATTTTGCTAGTCTTGGTCCATAGGGTATGCTTGATGCTTGGATAATTTATATCACTAAGGCCTCTTGGAGAATGGTAAGAGAAGCCCACCTACCAGTGGAATGGGATTTTGGTGATTCACAGGGTGAATTCAAGAAATTGGAGGTGGAAATTGTAGTGAAACAAGCTCTCGAGGTCGATTTGGTGGTTTATTTTGTGAAATTTGGAGAAGGCTATCTGCTACTACCTAGTCACTCTCACCGCACAAAAAAGCTCTTTGAAAGTTCCGAGGAGGCTATTTTTCGCTGAATAGATGACTTCAGCACTTTACCTCACTTGGAATAAAATTTATTTAGGATAACCTTATTGGAAGTCACTCACACCATGCAAAATGGCTCTCCAAAGGTTTCAGGGAGGCCTTTTTTGCAGAATAGATGACTACGCGACTTAAACTCCTTGAATTTTTCCTATAATTCCAAAAATAACAAGAAAAAAATATTCTATTAGTATTGGAAGTCAAATACATAATATTTTTAATAACAGTAGTCAACTTTCAATTGTATCCCAAGGTCTTGTCCTTTGAATCCTCTTTGCCAGGTGCATATCCTTCGGCATCACTGTAATGTATTGTATAAAGATTTATTTCCTCGAATAATTGCACGAATTTGGCTTCAGAAGCTTCTTGGCAACATCTAACATGGCTGGGATAACCTTGAGATCTGTCTTATACTCTTGGATAATTTTTCGGACCAACCTTTCGAAGGGGACTCTCCTCAATAACAGGTTTGTGCACTCTTGAAAGTGCCCAATCTCCCGAAAAACTCTAGCATGCCTGCTATTGGGTACGTGATGCACATTTTTCGGAGACTCTAGTCTAGGAGGTGGGGGTTTGACATTCTTCCTTGGCCTCCCTCCTTTAACAAACTTCGTTCTTGTCTTGGTTAAATACCAATGGTTATACCTTTTCCGTTCGCACATGTACTCTTCATATGCTTGCCTTTTCTTCTCGAAGTATTTGTCCATCTTGAGCTTGAAATCTTTTTTGTCCAGTCTTCTGCTTTTTGCTCGACTGCTTGGCTTTGGGTTTGGGCCATACTGGAAATGGTGGTACTATCTCCAGTTCTTCCTTACGGGCTTCTTCCACCTGTTTCTGCTGGGCGTCATATCTCACCAATATCCCTTCTGCCTGGTGATCTTCCCTCCTTTTTGTGCCCAGGCTAGTTTCTTCGGCTTCCCTTTTTCTTTCCTTTGCTGGCACGCTACTAGATCCTCCTCTTCCTCCTCATGGTCTCTCCAGACTACCGCTCTTGATATGCTCCCGACTCTTTGACGAACTCCCGGAAGTGTTAAGATTCTCATCTTCTCTTGAATGGTGGGATTCTTCGGATGATTCAGTGCTGCTAAAATTTCCTTCTCTCCTTGGCCTAAATTTGGGAGGAATCTACTTGTCATCCGCGAGTGCATGTGTATCCAGATGTGCTTGAGGCATCTTAACTCTTCTAATAGTCTGTTTGGTGCACATCATTTCTTGCAGTTCAAAAAATGGATTAATTTTTCTCAGAGAACTCTTAAGCGCACTAAGAACTGCATTAGGGCTAAAAGATGGGGAAAAAGGGTGATAAAGTTGAAATTTTCTCATGTATGGGTGGAAGTGTAATTATGGAAAACTTGTGACAATGTATTATGCCTCCAAAATTAATGATACCCCATAAAAATTTTTTATTTAATTTTCCATGGTTTTCCTAAGGTTTTTGGCTACTTATTGTGTCTTTCCCATCGAAATTAACAATTTGGCTGATTCTTTGACTTGTTCTTCATGGAATTTGGGGTGTGCACACATTCTTCGCTCCAACCTATCTAGAGTGTTCATTGACTAGATTATTTTTACTTTTAACCTAAGCTTGTGACCCTACTATTTGAATTTTCAGGTTCAAAGTTGGTATTCACATCCCCAACTTTTACTAGGTCGATTAGTTAGCTAGGTGATGGCCATTGCTTGATCTTGATCAACCAAGACCATTGCTTTGATACCATCTCCTTGCGCTATATACCGTAGCCTGTTGTATACATCTAAGGACCTTCTCCATCCAACAGCTCCGCTCGTACCAGCCCTCCATCTAACTCGCATCTGTGGTGGCTAGATAGACGAGTAGAAGACAGGAGATGTCATCTCGTCCTGTCCACCAAAGGTCCCTATATCAGCGGAGGCAAAATATACAACTTAAGCACTAAGAACAATAGAACAATATAACTACCTCGAGAGGTAGTGGTTAATTATCCATCCATCACAATACATTAGTTACATATCAAATGGGGCTTCTACCCAGGCTCAAACTCAAGGGGGAGTCTACTAACGGCTAAGGTCTCCAGATAAATCAGACCGAGTTATGGCAATGGCTTGGGCTGGCAATAGACAATGGCTGGGGTTGACCACTCCATCCATCCCTCCTGTGCATACTTTGCAGATAGGCGAAAACAAGCTCTGTCATGATTGTAACCTTTCGGAGACATAATCCCATGGAACAAATGAGACTAGGCCAGGTTGCATCTCCCCGGTTCGATGAGGTAGGAGAGGTTGCATGCCCATTCCCAGAGTGTAATGGCTCCATGAGCAGCTAAATGATCATGGCGACACACGCATGCATCCGACTGAACTCTCCAAAATAAGAGCCAGACCGATACCTGCAGCTCTTGGGAGTCGGGCGATACCATTGATCCAAGAAGCGTCGGACTCATACCCGAGCCTCACAAAGTGACCGATTATAAGTGTAGCCCCCTATGGGTCCTCAGTAGCCATGCTCAGCAAGGATCTCCCTCCACTTTACCATTGACCCTGTTATGTGGTTTCCAGCTACTCCATAGCCTCGGTAGCTAGGTGGGCTCTATGCACATGCTGCAATAATAATGGAAACTAATGTGTCTAAAATAGAAATATCATCTAAATAAAGGCTACTAGGTCTTTATGATCAACCATCATCATATCAATATAAACTTGAAAATGAATAGAATAACAACTAATCGTAATCATTTACATCTAAGTTACAGTTAGGGTTCGTTGATTACAGTTCATGCTCAGAACAATAGGTTCTAGAATGACTCTTGGAATACAACGTGCAACACAACTTGAATCTACTTAAAATACCTTCTCCTAATGCACTGCCACTAGCTCCATGGTTCTCCATCGCTAGTAGGTATTTCAAAAAGTTGACCCTCCTCTGCTACTGCAACTCAGGCTATTGAAGATGATCTTCACATCAGAGCAGTGATCGCGAACTGATGGATCAGAAGTTGGTGGAGCCAAAAGCGGCAAAGGTTTAGAGTTTAGCCTTCTACATGTTAGGGTTCACATGAAAGCCACTTGGCTCCCATAGGTATGTCTATGTGACAGTTCGCCCATAAGGTGAGGCCATGTGAAAATGGCTTCTTACCCTAAGTTGGTTAAGTTATATAGATAACTTAGACATCTCCCCCACATTAGGTGCATACAAGTCTACTTATGTAGAGTTGTACGGTGATGTGGCCATAAGATAAAAGTATTTATACTGTATATTCCAGGGGAATGTCACAAATCCTGACTGCACTATTCAACAGGTCATTCATGATAACTTTTCCTAACAATGGGCTACTAGCAGGATAGTTCCATCTATAAGCTAGGAGACCCACGCAATCCAGCCAGTTACAGACAATCTTGGTCAGTTCACTTTTTGCAAGATTGATGTTCAACACCCTTGAGTAACAATTGATGATATGGGCGGAGGAGACAGAGGTGTGATCTCTCACAAAGACAGGATTCTGGCCCCGGCACTCCACCATTCATCATATTTTTATACTCCAGACCTTCGTTGAGGATAGCAGAAGCTGCCAGAGGACTTGGGTATGATAGAGTTTTCCACTGCAACACATTGGGATGCCTCCATTAGAGAATGAGTGATAGCAGGTTGGAAGGCACTATATGCAATGCAAAATATCATCTACAAAGCAGAGCTATATGACTGGGCCCACCTGTCAGACGTCTTTAGGATTTTGGTGGAACATGTTCATTTATACAAAGTCGAAGTTTGGGGCCTGGTCATATCTCTGGCCACATGGCATGAACTAGAGCAAGTATAGAAAGCCTTTCTAACTTGGGTACTGGTGGTGAAATCCATGGTTCCGTATTAGATCCTTTTGTAGGAGACATGTTTCTTACCTCTATAGCATGCCACACTCGACCATCACATTATCTACTTTTCGAAGGTAGTCGATATGGGCAATGATCGTCCCAATCTGGTAAATACCGTGGCTGGGTCTACAATGCCTCAAGGCCTGCTGGAAAGAGTGGCGAGATCAGTGGTTCTCCTGATGGAATGTGAAAGAGCGCATGTGCATACATGTTGAAACTAAAGAGTATCACCCTCACTTACGACAATACCTCCATACTTACTTCTTCAGCAAGCTTTGGGATATTGATACCCTTGAACATGTTAAGACAGCACATTCCAAGCTTTAGATCAATCTCATGCTTATCCAGGGTCCACATCATTATTTTCTTGCACTGCCACTGAAAAAACGCAGATTGATGGCTTCAATAGTGCAATCATCTCCGAATTGAGATAGGCAAACGGGCTCGAGAGGCGCGTGATGATAAGATGTGTCAATGTTGCAAACAGGGTACAACTGAAGACAAAAGTCGCACTCTGTAACAACGTCCAGCATCCACATCTGCGCCAACTATATTGAGTTGATCCTGCCTAGTCAGCTGCTCCATTTGCTTCTGGGTCACAATTTTAGTGGGTTTGCTGGGACGTTATCTCCAAGACATTATGGATGCACGCAATCACTTTTGTCCCCAAATGTTGCACTGAGATTAAAATGTTCCATAAAGTATCAAAGTACACTCTCTCAACATACCTATCACTGTCAAGGTTTTCCCCATGAAAACCCTTCAGGACAAAGGTTAATCCTAGCATTAATATGCTTGTTGTGTTAGGGTCCTATAGGCCGATTGGTCTCTGTGGATGATAAAATCAATTCAATTCGAATCAACTTTTCATGTGAAATATATAGTATTGTCTAAACCACTGGCAACAAATCAATATATTGATACATTAAATATTATTTGGAAATACAAAAAGTAGTAATCATTAGAGGTTTGGTGGAGTCTATTAACGCCCTTATAAGCCATTCCCAAATTTGGATTTTAGTTGGTACCCGAACCTGCAGGTATGGGCAAAAAGCCCCCACGAACCTTAACCGAACCTCAGCCCTGGAGCAACCGAACCTGGTAAACGTCATTATTACTTGTTGTTTTACTCATTACGCCTAAATCCCTCCTCCCCCACCTTCCCACCGAACTGAAGCTACAAGGAGTAGCTTCGAGCGGGACACCTCAAGAATGCCTCAATTGGGCGCCAAAGCTTTGGAGGGCATTTCGAATTTAGTTTTGATGTCAATCCTCGCCCAAATCCGAAGGAATTCTCTAGTTTTCCTTCGTATTTTGGCGAAGAATTGCATCAATTTGGTCGCCGGACTGTGGAGCTCGGAAAGCGATCACGCGACTCTGAATTCGATCTATGGCAGAGGTAACTGTTCTATTAATTTCGGCCAATGACAATGAGTAATTCTTTTTTGAATACAGAAACTGAAAGGCCAATTCCGGGTGGAGGTGCCCAAGAACTGCTTGCCCTACAAAAATCAATATAATCGGAAGGAACAGGTCGATGAGAATGCTCTTCGAGCTTCTGTTGCAATGAATATTGATCTCTGGGCGCGTGGGGAACTGTATCCCATCGATCCGATCACCAGAAGACATCCTGAATTTCATTCTCCATCGGGGCTTATTCATTGCCTGTAAGGGTAATCAAGTTCTGCTTGGCTATTGCAATAATATTTCAAGTAATTCCGATGTGCATTTGAGAACAATGTACAATCAATTGTGTGGAGTGCATTGCAATATGGTAGCACATTGTAATTACCTCCAACAGTGTAACTATTTCTTAACCAACAGGCCTAAGAATACAGAAGAACTGCAAGCTTCCAATCAAAGGTTGCTTATGGAGGTGGAGTCACTTAAACAAGGATTGAAGAGATGCTCTGAGGACAATGACAAACTGGAAGTTAAAAAGACTGAAAATGACACCACTGGGCATGAGGGAGAGGAAAAAAGAACTGAAGGCCCTAAATATACTTGCCCCTAGTGGTGGGGGCTCTCGAAGAAGAATCCACGCTATTAAAAATCTGGTGGATCCTACTATGGCTGAAAAGAAGAAGAGAAAACCTTGTAATATGGCTAGTTTGTTGAAAAAGCTTGTAACTAAAGATGATGTTATAGATATGTTGAAGCTTCACCGGAGCTAACCATTTAAGAAAAAGTCATTCTTTGAACAGGTGCTTACTGAATTGGGAAAGAGTCAAAGTGCTGATAACATGCAAGAATTATGTGACAATGTGGGTATCAGTCGACAAGCTTACATTGCTCTCTTTAGATGTTTGCAGGATGGTATCAAGCAACAGGGTATTACGAAGACCATACTGCCAAGACTCAGTTATGTCAGAGCAAGCAGAACAAAGAGGAATGCGAATACACCTAACATTTGGGAGATGTACCGGATCACCACATCCATGCACTTGGGATCACTAATCACCGGGAAAAGTAAGAAGAAGGGTGGCTCGGAAATGATCTATTTGTTTTTAATGAGAAGAATAATTGTTGGATGGATCTCGCTAAAATGCTTCTTCATTGGTTAAACTTCTATGAATGAAAGTGGAAGAATGTGGAGGGAAACTCCAAATTGCTATAAAGTTGGATGAGATGGAACTGATCAAAGGTGAAAAGTATGAGAGGGTTTCTTTGACATTAATGAACAGGGCGTTGTCAAATTCTGATAATGAGGAAGGGAAGTTTTCTGTTCAATCAGAGGACCATATTTGGTGGATAGGGATATTTCAAGTACCGGAAGAAAATCATGGTGTTCTTCAGTGGGTCTTTCAGCAGACACCTATTCCTACTATTATTGCTGCTCATGGAGTCGGAGAGAAGCTTCAGGTTCCTGGCTACGGAGATTACGAGGTTGAATGGCATCTGGCTGCTGATCTAAAGACCATCAAGTGCATGTATAACATGAAACATGGTTCTGGTAAGACTACCCACGCATGTCCTTACTGTTTGTATGCTAGGGTAGATGATAAGGGGAAGGGAATGAGTACTCTCGAATGTGACCCGGGGATGCTGAACCAACGTGAGAAGGAGGACAAAACTTTGATCCCGTACTTGCAATTCTGTGAAGAGAGTACATATTTGCACTCTCCATGCCTTTCTAAGAATAGTGGATAAGATGGTGTCTTTTTGCTTGGAATAAGTCTCCACAATCAGCCAGAGAAAAGTGTATGAAAGATGTTGAGAACGTGCTTTCTGATCTTGGTCTTCATGGTGGTGACTATAAAATCCTGCAAGATCCTAAGAAGGGAGGCAAGGTTCCTTGTAAACCATCTATGGGTGGGGTGAAAGCGAAGAGATTTCTGCCTTGTACTAAATTACATAAGAATAGATCATTGCCAACTGGAAAGTGGGAGGGGTATAAGGACTTGCTGGAAGCAGAAGATGACCGTACTTCACGTGGGAGGGCAAAACTAAAGAAAATTAAAGCGTGGTAGAATCTGAGCAGTCTGGTAACTTTGATGGCAGAGAAGAAAATGGTGGGTGGAAAGTTAGATGAATTGAGTAGCAATGGCGAATTCACGAAGTCGTTTATACAAGCATGGGGAGAATGCAATGTCACACATTACATTCATATACTTCACGCCCATGGCTTGTGGTTTGCCAAAGAGTACGGGAGCTTGGGAATATGGAATACGCAGGGAATGGAGAAGTCACATAAGCAAGCCAAGAATGCTTTTTTCAGGTTCACACAACATCGAGGTTCGTGTGGTAACTCATTGCAACAGATGTGCCAATGGTTCTATAGAAGGATTATCTACAAGCTAGAGAAAAAAGATAAAGCTAAACAAGACACGACGTTGGCTAGAATATTGAGGAGAAAAGTTGAGCAGGAAAAAAAGAAACAGATATGGTGTAGCTCTAGTGCACGTGAACAAGTTAAAGGCGTGGACGATCCACAAGGATCAGACAGGGTAGAAGATATACTTCTGGGGAATCAATTGTATGAATAAATTCATATTAATGTATAACTATTGACCATGATGTGCAACTATAATGTTTCAAATATGTTAGGTTGGCAGCGTGGGCATGGTGCGAACTTAGTTGGTATTCAATTCTTTGAATGACAAGTATTACGCACCGTAATACCGATCTTGAATGAAGAGGGAATTAGTTATAGATTAAGCGCTATTCGCACCGTGGCCCGCGGTGCAAAAAGCATTTGGTTTCCGTGGCTATCTTTTCTTTAAGCTTCGCGCGGTAGCAACGGTACTCTTTATATAATTATCTTTGTTATCGATGTTATGCGCTTTTGATATTTGTTCTAAGTCATTACATTGCATATTTATCAATCTTGTCCACTCATTTGTTGCATTACAGTTGGAGACAATGGCACGTAATAGCGGTAATGCGGATCTCACAATCCCAATAACCAAAGAACGAAGAGAAGAAAGGCCGTCGCTACACACATCATGGTGAAGACAAATGAGGGCAGGCGCCACTAACTATGTCGATGCTTCTAACAACGAGCGAAACCAATCGCCTTAGAGCGAGAAAACATCCATCAAGCGGTGTCCGGAGTTGTAGTTCGTAATGTTGCCAATGACGCAGGGAGATTTTTAGAGACATACCTTCCGAGCCAAGGCGTGTTTACCCGCTCTCTTCGGCCATTTAGTCGAGAAGGAACCTTCGTGCGGGCAAATATGCGTCATGGAGTTCCCATGCGATGATTGCATCGCCGTTAACGTCGATGTGGAAGTTGCACCCGCAACCGCGGCGTTGCCTATTCCTTGATGGGAGCCGACAACTTGCTTGAGGCACTCCATTCCTTCGTCGTGTGGGCCCGAGTTGATGGCTTATTTGACGCCAACTCCTAACACATTCTCCTCAGATGGCTAATGAGATAGATTACATAACCGACTTCCTCGTAGAGTGCCTGAAGTTGGATTGGTGGAGATAAACCAGGGGCGGACTTGCTTGGAGCCGACAATGAGAATGCTAAGCCCCATGAGGATGACCATCGGGATGTGCATGTCCGGGATGTTCTGTTGGCGATGTGCTGTCGAAACGTTCCTATTGCTGTTTAGGCGGTTTTGAACCCCAGATGTTATGTACCGGGTGTCCCTATCCAGTCCCCGTGACAGCTCAAATAGAAGAAAATATCGTCCTACAAGAGGCAAAATGCGATACACTGGCGGTTGTGCACGAAACCGTAGTACCGGATGCGATAGTGGTTCTGTTGATGAGCGGCTTGTAGTCGCGGAATCCAATGAAGCGTAAGAGGAAGACTAAGCCTAAGCAACTGCGGAAGAAACGAGGTTCTCTAAAAAGGTCCTCCTAAAGCTGAATAAGAAGGGCCAGCCGTTTAATCAAAAGTTAAGATGGATCGCGAAATCCGGCACTTCGGAACCACGTGGAGTGGGTGCTTCGAAGCTCACAATGGCTAGAATATGTAAGGAGGTGGTTCGGGAGAGATCTGATAAGATGAAGAGGGATGGTGCAAGGTACCGGAGAGCTGGTTACAGTTTTCCAATGCCAGAAGAGGTGACTCGATTCACTGCAGATGCCCTTGATGCTCTGCACGAGGCCGCTGAGAATCACATGGTCAGGTTCTTCGAAGACTGTGTGAAATGTGCTATGCCTTCCAAGAGAGTGACAATAATGAGGCAGGATATTGCCTTGACAAATTACTTCCGAGGCATGTAAAGTGTTTTATATTAATGAAACGATCTTTGTTGTATATTTTGTTTGCTTGCTAAGTATTTTGATTGTATCTATTCTCTATGTATACTTACAATGCATCGTTGCCACGGTCTTGAAATGGGTATAAATTACTTTGTGAGGGGGGTATTTTTAGCACCGTGGCCCGCGCGCGAAATTCTGTAAGTTACCGTGAGGGTAGGCAATTTACGTGGCCACTGTGCGAAATTGAATCATTCCATAGAAGGTGAACCACAAGATCAAAGTGAGCATATTAACATGTTAGAGAATATATTAACATATTAGAGAACATTTAGAGAACTGCGGCAAATAACGGAATTATGTCCAAGTAACCTTCCCCTAGGTTTCTAACCCCTTCCCTTCCCCTGCGAGGTCTAACCCATGCATCCGGGTTGGGACTCAAGAGCTCACGCTCCTCCCAAATTGATTCTTCCCACCATATGGGGTACCTAGTCATTAGAAAAGTAATTCCACGGGATGATACTCACGGAAGAAGAGCGGACCCAACTCCACAAAAAACATTGTACTCATTGTAGTACACCCTAATAAGGCCATACATCCGTCCCCCTTAATTTCATGAATGAACTTCGATATGTATGCATCCGGAGAGTGTGCTAAATATCCAAAGACTTAAGAGGCCTCAATTGCTGTAGCATCTCGTCCCGGATAAGGAGGGGGTTCAAGAAGTCCCCTCATTGCAAGTCTCCTATAACATTCGGATGGATTAATTTCCATCGGTGGCTCATGACCACAATCAAATCGCTCGAATGAAGTTGATCAACTCCATTGTAAGCTCCTTGGTGGGACCCCGTGGCGCAACCTCCACTCCAAGAAATGGTCCCATAGCTCATCCATTCCAGGCCGCCTGTAATGCCTCGGGCATGCTTGCAGGCCTTCTGGAGTGGCCCAGGGAGGATTCGGTCCAATCATTTGCAAAGAGCACGAAGATCAAGTAGCAAAGAACAAGGAGCACGAAGATCAAGTAGCAAGGAGAATCAAGATCAAGTAGCAAGAAGCAAGGATCAAGGACGATCAAGGAGCAAGAAGATCAAAAAAGAAGGAAGATCATGGAGCAAGAAAGCAAGGAACAAGATCAAGTAGCAAGATCAAGAGCAAGGAACAAGATGAAGTAGCGAAGAACAAACATCAAGATCAAGTGGCAAGGAACAAGGAAGACCAAAGACCAAGAAGTGAAAACATGGAACAAAGGTGAGAAGTGAAAGCAAGCTGAAAGAATTTATAGCTACGAATCCAATAATGTTGAAGTATAATACTAATACTGTTGAAGTATAATACCAAGAATGATGAAGAATAATACCAATAATGCTGAAGTATTATACCATTCGGTGGTGGTAACAAAACGGGATCTCGTAGATTTCGATCAGAGCCACGGTGCGAAATAGGCACTTCAATAATTTGTAACTGAAGCGATTTCGCACCATGGCTACGGTGCCGAATATGACCACAAATAGAACAATCACATGAAAAAATACAAGGAAAATGGTAGAAGATATTACTTAATTACTTAATTGCACGAAAATCACTTAATTACACGAAGATGTAACTTAATCACACGAAACTCACAGGAATCTAGACAGTAACCACAGGATGTTGAAGTCAAGGGAACGGAATAGGAGCTTACCAATATCCACAAAAGATTTGTAATGGAAGTTGTAAAGTTCAATGAGGATATAAATCCTATTCTTCTCACTAGTAGGAATGACCAGAGAGGCATCTTGATCCGGTAGAGTAGGCCATGAAACCATGGAAAAGCATGCCCTTCAACTGTTCTAGCCTATCTTCTAAATCTGAGGGGGGTTCAAGAAGTCCCAAAGCACTTAGATTGAACCTTGCCTGACTCGAATTGATCTCCTCCAGTGGAGGGAGATGACGAGTATAGCGATCGATAATGAAGTTATGCTCAGCTGCCTTGCAAGCTCTGTTGTTGGACCGTGACGCCATCGATGCTCCCAAAAGTTGCAAAAAAATCATCAAAAGTGCATGTATTTCTGCCGCATGCTTGCAGGTATTCCGGATCAGCCCAGCGAGGATGTTCTTGCAAAGTTACCATTTGCAAGAAATTAGTGGAGCAGACAAGAAATTAGTGGAGCAGACAGGGAGGCAAGGAGCAGACAAGAAGCGGACAAGAAGCAGGCAAGGAGCAAACAAGACAATGAAGGCATAGATGCCTATTTAAAGAGAAATCAGGTATATATGCCATTATACGAGTACCATACAAGTATGTATAAAATCCAATAATTTCTATGTATATACCATCAATAATTTTGGTGCGTACATACCATCAATAATTTTGGTGGGTATAAATATATATCAAATTGCCGAGTGCAGCAACATTGGCCATGTGGCCTCCTCCTGGTCCTGAACGTGATTCCATCACCTGCAAGATGAATCACGAAAACTTCAAGCAGTGTCGCGAGCGAGAAATACCCATGGAAGACTGGATGACCACTGCCGCTCTCAATCCTCGCTATTATCCTGATCCCTTCGATGTTATCATCCATCTAATATGGAATAGAGAGCATCAAATGTACATGATAGAAAAGATCACTGGGGTGCCTGGTGACAATGACTTCGGAAAAGAGTCCCCTAAATCAATACTTGTCATCTGGATCATATTGTCAATACTTATTTGAAGAGTTCATGATCGTGTATTTTGTACATTATGCTCGTATATATAACCAATAATGCTGCTACAGTGCATGTCAATAATTTTGTTCGATATAAGTACAGCTCCATTCATTCAATGGAGAAGGCATCCATTTGCTATGTCTCGGCCTGGTTATTCTTATTACAGGGGGTCTACCTTCCCTATAGACTCCATTACTTGCACTATGAAATATAATGATCTTTATAGATGTTCTCAGAGGGGTATCCCCCTTGATTCCTGGCTGGAAGGGGTAGCAGAGGGTCGAAATCATTCTTCCAACGGGGTTTATCGTGTTGTTATCCACCTTCATCGGGTTCCAGAGCGTCACGTCTATGAGATTAATCGCATCACTCAACTTCCTGCTCATGATGATCCCAATTGCGAATGATCTTCTGCATTTATGTATGCTATGCCTCTTATACGAGTTCTAAATTCTGTTACTAGAATATTTCAGACATTCTCTAGTTATAAGTATGTAACCATAAGAGATAGAAACATATGATCCATCTATTTACCGCACATTTTCAATTTGGAAAGCTCTTGGCCATTTTCCTTACATGTAGATTCTAAATTCAGATAAGCATTCTCTTCGCAGTGTGTGTAGTCACGGTGCGAAATTGCACACTCCAAAGACGTTGGAACTGCTATTTTCGCACCGTGGCGACGATGCGAAATAGACCTTTCCACATAATGTGGAATAGTCATTTTCGCACCGTGGCCACGGTGCGAATATTTGTTAGTTGTAAGCACGGACAACACGGTCTTCGCACCGTGGCCACGGTGCAAGTAAAATAGAAGCGTAAAACAAATTAAAATGAAACTGAAGTTTATGTTCGATATAACAAGAATAGAGATTTCAAACAAGTCTTTGCATTAATTGACAATGGTTACAACTTCATTTTCTTAGAAACATGTAAGTCATCGACACTTCGACTTCTTCCAATTGGGACTCCTGCCGCACCAAAGATCCAACAGTACATAAGGCGAGGAATCTGGGGCTCCCTCTCTTCCCAAGTCGGTCCGAATTGTAGCCTTATCCACCCGGACAAGGCCAATGCGCTCTCTTGGCAGCCATAGAATACATACTAAAGCCACCAAAAATATGTGTGGCGATATCTCTCCTAACGACCACTACTCGATCGAGAATTGGCGGATAATGGGATGTGATTACCAATCAACGAGAGGGCCTTGAGTTTCAAGACCTCTTCTGGTCCATATGGGCTGTACTTAGAATGGAACACAACGATCTCTCCCTTATAAAGGTAGCCCATATAGTGGGCGATACTTGCATCTCTGCCAAGGGTAACTCTGTCATGTCTGTCAAGGCAAAAAATCGTCCACAAAAATCTCCTGCGCAATAAACAATCGTTCTTAGGCACTTAACAAAATAAGCAAACTTATGGTAGCTTACCTCCACTTCATCAGATGCAATAACCTCTTTGGTAGAAATGTTGATGGACGACCTTGAAGAGCTTGATTCGCTCTTTGATACTTGTTTTGCACTATCTTTTTTAGCTTCTAATGTACTCGCCTCGAACTTTACTTCTGAGACTTCCTTCAAGCCCATTTCTGCCATCTCCAGAACTCTATCAAAAGCATTCTCAGGAGCTATTGAAGTTTCATCATAAGTTAAGAGATCGTGCAGGTCCCTAGGCACTTCCGGCTCGAAGTCAATGAAGTCGTCTAGACCAACAACGAAAGCATAGATTTGTCCAAGGACCTCATCTTCCCTCAAACCAGCAATGAAAGATATATCGTGGAGAAGAAGATAGTCCTTCCCTCCTATGTTAACTGGCAAGGCTTCCGTGACACCCCATCTATCAAGATTCTCTTCATGCTCGTCTACGTCTTCATCCTCGTCCTCGTCGAGCTTTTCCACCAGTTCCTTCTCTTTCTCTGCATCAAATACCTCCTCTACAGGTGACTGAGGTTCTGCAATAGCCTTCACCTGTGGTTCTTCCCTATCTGTTGGTGGAACCGTATATATCATGTAAGTAGCAAACATGATGTCAATTGGATATAAATTATCCTTCCCATCCTTCTCACATAAATTAATTTTGGCGGTCTCTTGAACGACCTTCGAACCTTATCTTGGTCACCTTTGGGAAAAAGCTTCAGAAAGGACTTTAGACTCAATACAATCTTCCCAGTCGAGGGAGAAGGACGCGCTTCAGTTTCTGCCACGGCCATGAAACCATGAATGTACTGACCATACACGTCAATGTGTTTGTTAGCCTCAGAGATTATATCTACCGTTAGGCAGAAGTTATTGTAGACTACAGTGGCGTCTACCGGGTTTTCAGGCTGTTGAGCGAACTCATCTGGGTGTGACAGCCGATACTCTGCTTCCTTCCTGACGATCTGGTCATACCATGCCTGGAACTGTTCCCAAGCTTTCTCTGACCTGCCGTTTGACATTGCGGAATTGTAGCGCCTCCTTTAGTGCAATAAAAAACCTGATCGCCTAAAAGTAAGTGCCTGCGAGCTGACGGCGGGAAAGTAAAATGTCTTAAGTGTCCTGACGAGAAATATGTTATGCACGGGCTACCGCGGTCTTGAAAACTACACAACACGACTACCACGAACTCCACATATTTCGCATACGGTGGCCCGGTGCTATCTTTTGCAAAAGGATATAAGTTATTGGCAAACAACACTGGATTTGAACCCGGTAACACCATTGTTATTTATTTGTTTAACTGTTTTCACTTAAAGAAAGTACAACAGGGAGGCATCTGAGCTTTGTTGTATACAATTCTTCCCTACGTTTTCCTACCTTGACACCATCCACCAAAAATGGAAGACGTTTAAGTCACATTCGATTCCAAAATAATTCTTACATCAAATAAAGACCATGCTTCTTTGACTTTTAAAGTTTTAAACAATTGACCACTTTTGAAGATAGCAATGTCAATGACCGCAATGGGTACCATCAAGATCGTCTTGTTCCACTTTGGAACCCACGTCCATTTGCTCCCTTCTTTACTTCCCTCCATCTTACGTATTTGAAGGTAATGTAAATCGCTTTGCTTTTCGAATACAATACCTGATTCGACGCTTTCTTTCTTTATCCTGCACTTTGTACCTTCTCAACTCCTTCATGCGGGCGGATGACCATTCATCACATAAAATGTCATCCGAAACAATCGACAATCACTTACAAAAACATTTTTGAAGTCTTCTTGACATTCTCGACATTCTTAAACAAGGTAATAAACATATCGATGGGTACATTTACTTTCACGTGTCCACAGACTCCACCTTTCTCCTTCAAAGCACTGAAAATTTCCTGTGACAATTTCAGCTTGGCAAGAAACAGAGAACTGGAATCCATTGGGCGGAACTAAGTTTGTGATAATGGGGGCAATGGTAAGTCCACAATTTTGCCTTTCCGAGGATAATACTCATATTTTAAGAACCAAATCCCCTTTCCCCAGCTGCACTTCGCTTGACCTTCAAAAGCAAGGATCCAATATCATAATAGAAAGCACTAAGATGCTTGTGATAGAACTCGATGGTTCCGGTCCAAAGACATCGAAATCTGAGCCACGAGATACCAGAAACCCAATTAGTTGATTTCTTCAAAATATAATGAATGACGGATTAGCACAGATATAATGAAACTCACAATTAGCACGAAGCTCAGGGAAATTACGTCGAGATCTTATCTTTTCTTTTCTCATGTCTGTCGGTGTGTATAGGTGTCTGACCTTGATATATACTTCCCCTCTCACCTCGAACCCGACAACAATAGCCTTCCAATGGCTTGAAATAACATTTCTCCTGCCTTTGATCACCCGATGAGGACCTCTGAGTGGCGGTCGGATTGTCACGAAGCTCCCAAGAAATATATTGAAGCGGTACCAAATCGTTCTCACCGGATGCAGAGGTAATCGCCATCCGAAATGAACCCGGCAAATTAATTAGATCAAACGATGCAAATCGGATGAGCTCGCGGAACTAGAAGGATTGAAAGCATTAGCAAACCCGGATGGAGAGACGCCGAAAAGAAGAACCGTTGAGGGGGTTACTTATAGACACCCCAACATTTGAAGCGGTAATTCAGTATGGAATAATTTGTAATTATTACTTCCCGCCCACCAAACCTCCAGGGCAGGTAGGTAAGGATAATGCCGAACCTGTACCTTGACGACACCTGGCATGGGAAGGGAGGCATGGATGAAGAAAAACCTGTACCCCCTGGTTCTCATTGGCGTAGCGATTTCCATGCTGGCATCGAGCTTGGGACAATAAGTGAACCCAAAAAAACTCTAATGACCTAAATACCAATAGAACAACATTTAAAATGACCCAACACATTGGCTACGTTGGCCATTGAAAATAACATTGGACATTACCATTGACTATGGAAGTCAAAGATCTTAGTAGATTTCAACCATATTCATATTATAGAAGGGGCGAAAAAAAAAGCACAAACAAATCAACCTCCAAGATTTAAACCTGGATAAAATCATATTATACAATGGGAAAAAAATAAATCACCTCTAGAAAATTGAACCTGGTTATAGCATTGAGTGAGACGTAGCTGAGGGTCCATGCTAAGCTCCAAGATAGTACCTATAAGAAAAAAAGATAACAAAAACAAATAGAAAATTATTCCCTTATAGTTCAGCTCATAGCCATTCAAAGAAATACAAGCTGTAATTTCTATACTGGTGTATGGAAAGCATTGTCTGAACATGTGCTTTATGTGTTGAAAGTGCTTAATACTCCCTCAGACTTGTGACGTTGAACAGAATTCTAACAGAATTGGCATGTACCAAGAATAGTATATGCAGCTCCGGAATGGCAGGGATCGATGACTAGGATCTTCAAAGGCGCAGGAACTCCCATTGGGGGGGGGGGGATGATGGAGTTTCCTTTAGTGATGTGCGGTAGAAATCAAAATTCAGAATTGCAATTCCAATTTATACAATTCGAACAAATCTTGCATTGTTCCAATTGAATTCTCAACTTGGAATTGTAATTCAAGTTGTGAAATCTGTCTTCTGAAATTCAATGGATAGCTCCCCTGAAAGCATCGATTCAATCAGAAGAAGGACTTTTTACAAATTAAAGCTGAAATTAAAAGAAAATCCCGAGAGAGAACGAGACAAAGAGAGAAGGAAAACAATCGTCCTACCAATACCAAAGAGTATGATGTTTTGAGTGAAAGAAGATTGCAGAAATTATCAAAGAATTTGGAAAATTATTTCTTTGAAATCACAAATTATTTTGCATTGAAGTTAGTCAAAGGGAAGTTAGCATCAAGATTCTTCAAGAGGGCCAAATATTTTCCACCAGACGTTGATGTAGTAGATCCAAAAGAAAATGCCCTTATGAGGGATTTAATTTTGAATGTGAAAGACACTTTTCAAGCTCAAAAAAATGATAGAAATACTGATGTTCTCCAAGTGAAAAGAAGTACACTGCAAATGGCTGCATCTTCTACAAAGAGAACGAATCAATCAGCAATGGCAAGGCTTCTATCTATGTCAAGAAGAACTCTGGTCAATGTTTCAAAGGAGAAGAAGGTCTGATGCACTTTCAGACGAAGCAATAGCTAAGATAAATAAATTTGAAATGAGAATACTAGGATCTCACCATATAAAAAAACACATGAGAAAACATTTGAGTTTTGCAAATTTTCTTTCTGTATTTCGCATGAGATGTTGTTGAATTTGTATTACAACAATTGCAGTTTTATCTTCAATTCAGAAAAGAGTATCCTGAGTTCAATATATGTCAACAAACTTTTGAGAAGCTTAAACCAAACTATATTAGAAGATTGCAACAAAGAGAGATTTGCTACTGTCAGTACCACATGCATCTTGATTTCACCATGCAAGCTATCAATAACATGAGGTCTGATCTTTATGGTGTGCACAAAGATTGCAAATGCAAATGCAGTGTATATGGACCAGGTCCAACATGCAATGCTAAAGACAATATTTTCAAATCTACAAGTGAGTATTAGAGAAACGTGGTATATCCTAAAGTAGCAACTGATGATTGGCACAAACATGCATGTTTGATACAGATCTGCAAGAAATGTGGTCTCAAGAGGTAAGTCATTAACATTTTTCATTTTTTGTTTAACTTTTCAATTCTTTGATATCTAGCATAACGCTCCACATTATATAGAATGCCAAAATGTCCAAGGGAGAGCAGTAAAACATTAAAACACTTGGTGGATTGAAAACTTTTTGAAAAAGTTAGTGTCAAGTTTGTGTTCGAAGGCTCACATCATTTATACTAATTAGTGGATTTTATTACTTGCAGCAAGAAGTTGTTTCTAAGAGAAACCCTAAGAAGAAACCAACTAAAGTTCAAGATTGGCCTATAAGACTAGTACCCCTTTTGAATTTCAAGAACATGCAAGGAAAACATTGGCCTCATTTGTGCTACACAACAAAAGGTTCATTGGCAAGCCAAACAATTCAGACAATGTTTGGGAAGTCTCGGAGAAGAGACAATATTTTCTATAATTGACTTTGCAGAAAACTATGGTTTCAAATTCAGCAAGAAGCGCAATCATGTCATTGGCATATTGATCAATATCTATTTTAGTTCATATTACTTACAGGTTTGGGAAGAAACAATTAAGTTATGAAAGATAAGAGTGGGATGGCAATAAGATCAAAGAAAAAAAGAAAAGAAAAGAAAAGATATAAAGCAAAAATATGATAACAGAGAAATTATAAAGAGTTTCACTTCTATATTTCAGATTAGAAGTTTTATGACACCGAATTTGTACAGCATTGCCTCTTAAAACATGCCACTTAATTAGAGGCAAATGGTATTTGATATGCCAAGCATTACATATAGTTAGATGGTTTTTCATCTCAATTTAAGTCTTTAAGACCATTCTATTTCTTGGGTAGGTAGTACAGAGACCGTGGGAAGGAGATTATTTGAAATGTTTTTTGGCAGGTCACATGGAAAGTGTGAGCATGATGGTTAAGGGGGAGTGGTGAAAAGATTTCTCACAAAGGAACAACTCAAGTATAAAGGGAGAAAACTCCAACGTGCTATACAGATGTGGTTCAATTTCTAAATGAGCTCTTCACCAACAACCCATCCGATTCTGACATACATAGGTACTTGTAAGTACTTGAAGCACTTATACCTGTATTTTATAGAAGTTATATCACGTGTATTTTATGAATGGTTTGTAATAATTAAATAGTTTTATAGATATTAAATTCCATTTACGTACAATTGTAATATTTTGAACTTTATTTCCTTTATTCTTGTTGAAATATTTACCTTAACAACACTTACAACACTTAAGCACCTACAGCACTTACAACACTTGCTGCTTGCAGGTTTTTTTGGGAAATCGATCCTCAAAATCTAGATAGATCAGAAAGGGATGATGCTCAAACTCTTGAAGGCACAACTAAAATTCATTGCATCGGGTCTTCTGATAGAGAAAGTCCTTTGAAAGTTGCACATAGAACTTTGTCATATTTTTGCATGTCTCGCTAGCAAGGAATGTGGGATTCCTGCCGCACTAAATCTTGTATAGAAGGTTGAGAGATAAATGAGTTGGTTCCAAAAAAATCCCCCTTGCAAGAAATTCTTGAAAATGAGGTTAAGTCTGAAGATGAGGAGATAGATAGTGAAGATGATGGTGACCATGAACTGATCAGTTCTACTATAGAAGTAGGGAACAATTTTGCAGTAAATGCAAAAGAAGGCAATGAAGATGTTGTAGACTTTTATATCCTGAAATATATTGAGCCAAAGGACACATTACTAGATGATTATGAAGATGGCTGGGGCAATGTTTTTTGAATTGGTGAGCATGGAATAATTTAAGGGCTAAACTTAGCTATTTGGCGATTTTTTAGCACATTGTCAAAAAAATTTGGTTAAAGTAAATGGACAAAATTGGGGAAAAAAAATAATTTTAGCTTAACTTTTTTCGGGACTGCACCAACCTTGGGGCTCTTTAGCGAAATGCTAGAAAGTAAGAGAGTGAAATTTTGTATTGTTTAGCTAAACCATAGAAACTTTAAGAATGAATTTCGGGCCAGTTTAGTTAACATCATTCTAATGATTAGTAGTTTAGTTTTTAGCGTTATGAATTAAGTTGAGTCCTAGACTTTGCTAGTTAGCATTATTTTAGAATGTTTTCACAAAGAAAATGACCAAAATAAATGGAATATATTGAAAAATAGTATAGTAATTATATTTTCTGTTGGCCACACCATAGAAATTTTTGGGTTTATGTTTGGGTTAGTTTAGCTAAACGCCAGAAAGTATGAGAGGAAAAATGTGTAGAGTTTAGCTAAACCACAGAAAGTTTTGGGATTAATATCGAGCAAGTTTAGCTGAAGTCATTCTGGCTAATAAAAAATATGCGATTAGTAATTTATTCCCTGTTGGTGAGGTCATACTTTCTGGATGCTATTACAAATAAATGGAAGAAGAATTAAGTTTTCAACTTCTTCACGACAAGCCACTGGCTATAAAACTACTATTCTATTCTTGTTAGGCTTGGCAAATTTGACATGACTTTGGTAAAAGACAACTTGTATAGTATGGATGAGGAGATATGCCAAAAAATTATAAGCAGCCTGCCTGCAAGTTGCTAACAATTTAGGAATATAAATTAAGTTGCCTGTACATATTAAAACCATATCACCTGTTTAAATGGAACAACAATTGTGAAAATAAAAGATCCAAAATATTCATTGATAGCTTTTAAGTATATCCAGAATATTCCAAAATATATATTAAAAAATATACAAAATTGGCCAGCCTACATGAACACCAAAATTGGTTGGCTTTACAAAACTAAAATGCTAACTTTTTACAAATTGTTTTAGGTGCTGCGAAGCAGGCTTGTTGATACACATGATATCTACTAGTTTGTTTAGCCACTTCACAAATGTAGAATAATAGTAAAAGAAGCCTGTTGAGGAACTGTCAACTTTGCTGCATCCAGCTTCTCCAGAATGTCTACAGCTGGCAGATCAAAGAACTCCACATGTTGTGCTCTTTTTAACAACTCTTTCCAGTTGACATCTACAACAATAGAAATCTAGAATCCACAAGCAAACTTCCACTTGATTTAAACTCTTCTAGCCGCATGCTTATTGCAATTACAGTTGTATAAGGTGGAGACAAGAATGTTATAAATTGAGTCATCCACAAAAGTACATCTTGATGTATATTGAGGAAACTGGAAATACACGTTTTCCAAAGGTTTCATGAACATTGGTTCGTCAGCATGTCCAAGAAATGGGAAAGGCATTTTGTCACAATACTCTTGTCCTCAAACTTGTGCATAAGTAATAGACACAACTTTTCTAACACTAACTTTGCATTGAAAGTAGTTATAGATGACCATATAACCAAGTCATAGTGAACACCAACCTTATTTAAGAATTCTCTAACACCATGCCTGAGTAAAACTATTTGTTTTTTGTATATCCTGTAATGTGTGGCCAAGGTAATTCAAGTTTCTCAACTTTTGTGTAATTTTTAACTAACACACCATTGCAATCAAGAATCAATAGCTTTCTGGCTGTTGTGTGCTGCTTCAACTGTTTGTTCAGTTGTTTCAAATGTCTTGGAATTGTATCAACACAGTGTTGAACTGTTGTTGGTTGAACTATATCTCTAATATATAATTGTAATATGGAGATAAGGGGGCAGCTTAAAGCACGCGGTATTGGTATAGGAAGTTATTTTTTTGTTTAGAGTTGGACAGGTGTAAGCTTCTAAAATACCAAGCACGGGATTAAAGGTTTGAGAATTTGATAGTTGGGGCTAACAGTACCTTCGGAAGCTTCTGGAAAGATCGAGATTGAAACCTGGTGTAGGTTCCGGAAGGGCCTGTGACTGTTGTTCGGGGAGCTTCTGGAATGTGCAGCATAGTGTAAAAGAGCGAGAGACGAAGAGTTACAACTCAGATTGGCGAGACGGCAAAATTATTAGCAGAGCAAATCTAACTGTTTCGTTGCCTCTAAAGAGCTCAGGATCAGTGTCGAAACTTCTGGATTGATCATTTTGTTGATATAAAAAGGTAGGACTAGGGATACATCGCCCAAGTGGAAGTCAAGCCCTAGTTTGCTGGATTGATCAGGAAGGCGATGACATACTAAAGAGGAGGTTAGAGTAGAATTGGTTTACTTTGGGGGGTAAGGCAGCAGCCCATTCTGGATAAACCTGGGGTTTTTTCGAAGTCTGCGCTTCAAGAGTCGTTGGTCTATAGTAAAAGATTCGGCACTGATGAGGTATTTTTTATTTTTTCTGTTGCTTATGTTGGCTGTATTTGTTCTGCTCTGGTTTTTTTCAAGGGGTAATTACGGTTGGGTTTAGAAAGCAACCTAAGAGACCTTGGGAATTTATAGTGGTGATTTTGCCTATTATTTATGCCAATCCTGCCTGTTATGATAGGGATTTATCGAAAATTTCCTGAGATATTAATTCGAGTTGGTTTTAGAATTAAGAAACTGTAACAGCGATATTTATCCATGCTTATCTTATTTTGTTATTCTATATAGTAGTATATCTAGGAAATTTGCGAAAACTAGAGTAACAGGTGTGTATTGATTGCACCAGCTAGCTCCTATCTTGAGCCAACCTTGGCCGACGAATTTAGAGAGTTAAATTTCTGCTATTTTTGAAGCGGGCTTGCCCTGTTTCAGTGAAACTTCTGGCTATGAATAATCTCCGCCTTCACATTTGTTATTTCTCTGCGGCATTCTGCGAGTATGATATTGCTCTTACAATAACTATTCTACCGTGCCAAACATGCAGAACTGACAAACGATCCGGAGTCCTAACTTGCCATTATATTATTGATTAGATGAAGTCAAACTCACTTCTGTACATGTTTCTAATGAATTGTAGTAGCAATTTCTTTGTTAATATATAGATAACGCTGATCCATTTGACTCTAAATGGAACCACATGCTGAAGAATAATCCGGCATCCAATGGCATGTCTTCCTCCGTATAAGGATCAATGCCCCTTTTTAGGATCTGTTTTTGTTTTGTTTATGTAAAGGCAGGGCTGGCTTTGCATTTGTAAACCATTCTCCGTGGCTGTGCCAGCTAACTTCTACACCACCAAATTTGCGAAGTTTGTGTTTATTCACTGTCTGTTTGTTTCTGTACTTCTCCTATGCATGATAAAAATGACTTCCTGATAAGTCTAATTTCTTACAATTTTATTCTCTCTTACGATTTGATGATACTTAGATAGATTGAGCTCACTCATTTGTCAAAAAATCAAAACTTGCGGGACCAGCAAATCTGTAAAAACAGTATCTCAAATAACAATTTCATGCCGATGATACGAAAGTTAAGCCGCCAAGATGACCTATATATGAGAAAGAATAACCAAGCATAACCACCTATATATAAGAAAGAATAACCAAGAATAACCAAGCTTGTGCAGCCTACCAAATGTAGTAGAAGAGACGACCTGCCACACCTAGCTTCTCCAAAATCTTAGCGCTTAATTTGAGATGGAAGATATAAAATTGCGAGGTAAAAACTCAGAGTTAACTCTTTTTTCTTAGTCTTTCAAATAAAGAAAATCTCTCTAGATAGCTGCTCAGAGAGTATCCAGATTGGACCTTCAAAAAAACTTTGCCCTCCAAAATATTGTTCATAAGTTGGAGGACCTCCACATTATTCATGGCACGAAGATACCTGAGGAATGTTTTGTTGAAAAAAATCTTTGGATGGCTTATCGGGTAATTCCCCATGGTCATCTGCCAGTTTACGGCCAGCCTACTTGTTTGCAACTTCCATGAACTTAGACCAGGGCTCATCGTGCATAAAAAGAAACTGCTCCTCGTCCTTAGTGGTGGCTACTTCAACAAATCTTGCAAAAAAAAGCTAGTCAGGATTGCGGTCGCGATCTACTTCAGCAGAATACAAGAAGGCATACCTTCCATGCCGAAGTTACTGTTGTGCCCGTTGGCCCTTGTGGAGGGCAACCGAATGCCTTATGCTGATTTCGGAATTGTTGAACTTTCTCCACGAGTGGTTCTTTGTACACAGTTTCAGCAATTATGTCATTGCACTTGATAGATAATTGAATGTACTCCCTGTTAGACAGGTTTCCATTGAGCACACGTGTTCTTCTTCTGGCGTATACCTTGGCGAATTCCAAGCGTTGTTTGACAGTACCCATGAGGGAACAAAGAATCTGAATAGCAAATATATTGTGGTTTCCTGAAATAATATAGACTTTTTTGTTTTCGAGTTCTTCAGGCCTCGGCCAAGTGATTATCTTTCTGCGAGAGACATTCATTTAGCATTTCAATGCTTGGAAATCATATATGTAGATGAAAGCACTTACTTTGTGATGGGATAAAATGGAATGGCATCTGCAGGAGTGAGAACCTCTGTAGGACATTTCTTGAAACTCCTTATTAGCATTTGCAGATGATCGTTGGAGCGAACCCTGTGAGTCAGTTGCTGGAGTCGTCTCGCAGTCAAAGATACTCATTTTCGTGAACCAGTTTACCCCCATTGAATAAATTATTCGAGCTTGGAGGCGGTCTGTTCTCCAAGCTTCTTTTCCTCAGCAGGATTGAACTTCAATTCTTCTGGGATTCGAGAAGGAGAAGGCCAAGTCAAAGCAGATAAAGTGGATGTTGGGACCCCAGATGAGGTTGGTGTAGAGGATGTAGAAGGCTGACTCCTATCTTCGGTGTTTAGTTTTTGTAGGTTAATCTTGAAAGTATGTATCTTTTTTGTTGCTGGTACTTTACTAGAATCCTTCGTAGGTGGAAGCATGAGTAATTTAGGAGCCGAGGGATCAACAACAGCGGAAGAAACTGGGTTACCAAAAGGTATAGGAGTGGAAGAATATAGTGGTTCTTTAGGTGCAAATGCTTCCCCAACAATAGCCAGTAGCACAACCGTCCTTTTTTTGCCATTGCACGTAACAAATTTGTATCCATGCGAGAAGGCAGCTTGTTGTCTTTATAGCCTTTATGGCACAGGAAGGAGGCTTCTGATACAAACGGTCCTTCCTGTCTGCAAACTATCAAACACGGTTAATCAAAACGATCTGGCATCTCCAGATCAAGGTCTCCCGGCACAACTTATCCACCCAACCGGGCTCTGATTTGCAAATACAGCAAGTCTAAGCTCAAATTCCTCCCAATTCTGAGAGTCTGCTAACCAGCTGGATAGCCTCTCTGGGATTCTCTGGAATTCTCTAGAGCTAAGGAGGCACTCAAATTCAACAACAAATTATTAGAGGATCTACAGCAGTCAGACTTCTATCTCACACTAGACACTTCTGACTGCCATAATTCTGCAGATCGATGATTTTTATGCTATTCTAAAATGTGTTTGTAAGCTATAACTGGGTTTACCTTTTTCCTCTTAAGCTAAATCCGACTGCCTTTTTCAGCAATCCGGCCTGCTACAATAGCCCAGGAGCTAATTCTGGGCACTTCGGACCTTTTCCAGCTAAAAGGGTAGCCATTAGGGATTTTTTGAGATCATAAAAGGGCCTTCTAAGAATTGCTGACTAAGCTATATGAACAACCAATCAGAAAACAGAACTGGTAATCCAGTCAGCAAAACAATTATAACTAACTCACTGGATCACATTTTCTAGCATAAGTGTTGATAGAAAAGTCCAAATGAGCTCTTGTTTGGTGCAATAGATAGATCTCATTGAGATCTTTCCAATCTTGGGTGGTTTGCATATCTTTCAGCCCGGTGAGGATAGTAAAAAATGATAAAAACCATATTTTTTGGAGTTTTGACAATCCAGTAAGTTAGTTATAACAGTTTTGCTGACTGGACCCGTCAGGCTCTGATTTCTGATTGGTAGTTCATTTATCTTCATTTGGCTTAGTTGGCATGTTTTGAAGGCCCTTTTTTAATCTCAAAAAAACCCTAATGTGGTCCAGCAATTCCATCTGCCGCAGGTCGCGATGGCCTTTTGTTTCTGTTTTAACACATTTGTTAACTGATTCGGTTATTTTAGATTTCAATAGTTCCTTTATAACCTTTTTTGTTTCATTGGTTCCCTATTGCAATTTATAATTTAAAAATGCCTAAGCTTTAACATTCAATCAAAGTTATAAAATAAAAAGCCCTTGCCTCTGTGTTTGTTTCTGTAAATCCCTTCTCTGAGCCACGTCCCCAAGCTAGTGCCGTATCAATTTCCTCCCTTGCCAAGACTGATCGTCCTCGATCATCTGCCTTAGGGAGTAACGACCTTTCCCAAAGCTAGTCAACTGACTATCCGCTTTGCTGGAATAACCACCTTTCTTTTAGTCACCTGACTATCTGCTTGGAATGGATTTCTTCAAAACCACCTTTCTTTCTAAGCTAGTCACCTGACTATCTGCTTTGAAAGGATTTCTTTTAGGCTGGTAAACTTACCATCTGCCTTACAATTCTAAGGGTCTGACTTCTGTGCTACAGTCACAGTTGCCCCCTTCTAAATTCTAGAGCAACATTTATTTGAAAAAAACTTTCATTATCTCAAACCAAATGAATACAATGCTCAAACCATTCAACAAACACATGTCTACACAAACATTTTACTCTACTTATTTTTACCCACATAGCCGATTTGAAGCCGACTTCTTTCATAGTCTTCCGCCAGCGTGGGAACTTTCAGGAACCTTTTCAGGAACTTCTTCCGTAACACGAACATGGGCAATCTGCGCAGTTGTTCGGGTTTTTGCTCGAGTATTCTCCTTTGGTTGCTCAGGATCCCCTTTGGATATGACTTTTGGACATTGATTCTTATAGTGTGGACCTCCACATATAAAGCATCCTCCCGGGGGTGTGTTTGCCGGTGCTTTGGCCATCCCCCGTTCTCCATTGCTTCTCTTCGTACGAGTTTCATCATTGCCAAGCAAGGCACTTACTCGATACCTCTTATTCTCTCTTTCAGATGCCTTGCCATTATCTGGCTTAAAATTTTTCTCCTGAGGGTACCCCTCCCAGATATCATACTGTATTATACTAGGATTGAGTTTCATCTCTGCGGCTTCAGCCTTTCGCACCGCTTCATCAATAGTCGATGGTTCTGCAAAACATAGCTCTGCATATAATGGATCTCGTAGTCCAGCTACAAATTTTCGCGTCACTTCACTTTCAGATAGTCCTCCTGGCTGTAATTCTCCTATCTGTACCGCTAAGTAGGAGAACTTGGAGTAAAAATGATGTACCGATTCATGTTCCCCTTGCTTAAAAAGATCCCACTGTCTTTTAAGATCTGGGTAATAATTTGCATGCAAGTTGTACGACTCGAATGCTTTTCTAAAAGCGGCCCAGGTTTTTATCTGAGGTAACAATTTCTTACGTCCTTGCCACCATATTCTGGCTACGTCAGTTAAATATTTGTCCATGGCTTGCAGCTTCTACTCCTCCGTAGCTTTTACTCTTTCAAAGAAACTTTTCACTGGCCAGGAATCCCAGAACTGCTGGTGGACTCCGTTTATCTCCTGCATATGATGGCATTCCTTCTACCTTCTCCAACCATTTAATTCGTCCGGATCTGTCATTGAAGACATCAGGTGGCGCTGGAGTAACTGATGGCGTATTTGTAGGCAAAGGAGGCTGTTGGAATATGTCTGGCAAATGCCCATACAGAATTGCTACATATTCAAGTTTCCTTTGATTTTCCTCAAAACTAGCAGATGTAGGCATGCCAATCTGAACCGCAATCTGTGCAGCAGCATTCATAGCTTGGTTTTACTGAGCTACAAGAAGATTAAACTTGTTCTGGGCCATTTCACAGAATCTTAGGATGTCACAGCTCTGATACCAATTGATACAAACGGTCCTTCCTGTCTGCAAACTATCAAACACGGTTAATCAAAACGATCTGGCATCTCCAGATCAAGGTCTCCCGGCACAACTTATCCACCCAACCGGGCTCTGATTTGCAAACGCAGCAAGTCTAAGCTCAAATTCCTCCCAATTCTGAGAGTCTGCTAACCAGCTGGATAGCCTCTCTGGGATTCTCTGGAATTCTCTAGAGCTAAGGAGGCACTCAAATTCAACCACAAATTATTAGAGGATCTACAGCAGTCAGACGTCTATCTCACACTAGACACTTCTGGCTGCCATAATTCTACAGATCGATGATTTTTATGCTATTCTAAAAGGTGTTTGTAAGCTATAAATGGGTTTACCTTTTTCCTCTTAAGCTAAATCCGACTGCCTTTTTCAGCAATCCAACCTGCTACAATAGCCCAGGAGCTAATTCCGGGCACTTCAGACCTTTTCCAGTAAAAGGGTAGCTGGTCCGGCAATTCCATCTGCCGCAGGTCGCGATGGTCTTTTGTTTCTGTTTTAACACATTTGTTAACTGATTCGGTTATTTTAGATTTCAATAGTTCCTTTATAACCTTTTCGTTTCAATGGTTCCCTATTGCAATTTATAATTTAAAAATGCCTAAGCTTTAACATTCAATCAAAGTTATAAAATAAAAAGCCCTTGCCTCTGTGTTTGTTTGCAAATCCCTTCTCTGAGCCACTCCCCCAAGTTAGTGCCATATCAGCTTCTTGTCTGCCGATAATCCCTTTCTGCACTTGCTGAAGCCGACAATAATATCCTTGTTGCATTTGATGCCAGATAGGCTTAGGGAATCATATGATGGCAGAATCCAACTATACATCTTTGCATTGGTTGGCTCCACTAGCCGGCTTGTTTTTCTTGCTTGCCATCATTATGAATGGGTCGTAGATCTGCCATTTCAAGATATACTCTACGAATTGCAGTTGCTGCGTATCCTCTATGCTACAAATGATAGCATCCTGCACGTTATTCTTTGTCCCTTCCCACATGGCTACAATTATGCTCATCTGTTCAAAGTCTTCTGCACCCTTTCCTGTCCTCGGGAAGAGGCAAAGGTCCTCGAAGGAGATCAATGCTGGAATAAAATTATAAAAGTGGTCAGCCATATCGCCATCGCGATTCTGTTTACCTGAAATAACTTAAACGGACATCTTTGAGATAACATGCCAGAGAAACACGGTTGCGATCTTTGAGAGAACAACCTTGACAAAATGGTCTTAGCAATCGTTCTCGCTATCCTCTAGACAAGTATATGCTTTATTTCAATGCTATGAATCTTTATGGGAATCGTGGCCGCAATTTCCACAAGCAATTTAATCTAAAAATGAATACTTGCAGAGATGAATAAGATTGCGGTGGCGATCTTGTCGAGCTATTTACACCTAAAAAAAGAGACTAATAAGGTCTAAGGCTACCAGTGCTAAAGAAAAGTGCGGAAAATACCTTCTTTGAGGGCGGCATATCGAGACATGATTTCGCAAGAGTTATCAAAGATGCTAATTTTTTCGAAGGCGCAGAAATTCCGAAGATGCATGTTTTCGCGAAAACGGATCCTTAAGTAGACGATTGTCTCATTAATACCATGCATTTAATTGCAATGGGAGCATTTAATACTGACGGCACCTGCCATAAATTGCAAATCATAATGAGGGTAGGTGCACTAAAAACTCACGGTTCCTGAAAATTCGGTCAGAAGAAAAAGAATATTCTGGAATGTATAAAATATTGATTTTGACACCAAAGAACGACGTACGTAATGAAGCGTGCCAATTACATGTGTGTGGTGGAAGAATAAAATCGTAATGCCCACGGCACGTGAGTTTGTTTGACAGAGACAGGGTTAATGCAGACCTTTAAGGCACAAACGAAAAGACATGAATTTGAAATTTAAAAATCACATTGCCCGCCTAAGCGCCTGGCTCATTCATTCCCAACAAAACACAGTTATTCAATTGAGGCGCGGAGGAGGATTCAATTGAGGCGCTAGGGAGGCGCTGCTGGCGCTCACCAAATTCTCGAAGTTCTAGGACGTAATACAGATTGTGCAACCATTTGAAGCGCATTTGCAGGAAAGATGTGCTGTTTAACTAGCAATTCAATATGTATGTATCGATTTTGTTCCATTGTTCTGTTGCGTGCTCCAAATTTATCTTCCAATGTTCTTTAGCATGTTCTTTTGCATGATTTTGACATCTCTCTTCCCCTTTAGGGCGGGGGTTTTTTAATCATGTCAGTAATACGCTTGCTCCCCTCTTTTTGTTTGGGTCCCATAGGCCAATTGGTCTCCGTGGACGGTAAAAAAACTATTCTATTCTATTCTATTCTTTTCTTTTCATCCGTTGTTTTGTTTCATGCCTGAAATGCAATACCCTGTGTAACCTAAAGAACACAGACCACATAGGGTTTGTAGAGAATGTCATATTTTGTATATAGATAGATGACTTGGCATTTTATCCCTTTTTAGCAAATCCAGATGTTACATGCACTAGCCTGCAACACGTTGGGTGCCTCTAACTAGACAAGCCATGCTAGATGAGCCTGATTTCGTAATGCACGACGATTACACACCACCACCCCACTACGTCGGGCCTGCAAAGGATAAACCCCAAAATCCAGTTGAAATATTCGACCCATACCAGGATGTGAAGAAAGGTATGCTTTTGCTCATCACACCAGCGGACTCATGTCCTATGTGGATGGCCTTTGCTGAAGAGGACCCTGTGCAAGACCCCACTCTTCCTCATTACGAAGAAGTGTTTGTATCTTGGTGGAGCCTGTAGCAAGGAAAGGTGCATCTTATGCTCAACAATATAGAAATTGCTAGCATAAAGGAGGCAAAATCCAAATGATAGGCCTCGCTATCAACATCTCAAAACCAGAGACTATGGTTGGTCAATTAAGGACAAGCCACAAATGGTTGTGATACCTGCGACTGTAGCGGTTCAGCTACAGGAGTTATTGACCAAAGAGGCAGCAGATGAGGGGAAAGATACTTAAGCATCAAAAACAATAGAGATTACGCTTTCCAGGTACAATAAATTAGTTACTTTTTATTATGCTCTGCATTCTTCATAATAGCATAAGAGCTCTTATACATTACTACATTATATATTGCTGAATAGGTGCTGGATACACCTAAAGCACACAAGCATCACAGCAGTCACTCATCGTGACCACACAACGTCAACGAGTTAATCTCATAGGCATCGCGCTCTGGAAGCCATACGAGATGGATAACAACATGGTGGTAACCGAGAGAATCCATCTCGCGACTATTAGCTATGAATTGCAAGTAGGGATCAAGGTGGATACCTCTTATTACGCACTTATTCAGATCATTGTAAGTCATGGAGCAAGTGATGGAGTCGAGATTTTCAGCTCGAGCAGGCGATAGAGCTCTATTGGTAGCAGATCCTGAACGTCGATACATTGCAAATGAATACCTCCTTGACACGCGGTTATATTTATATCCATGAAATTATTGAGAGAACATACGAGTATCATGCACATAAGGTGTATGCATGTACCATCAATAATAGTGGTGTATGGGCCACGAAATACTTGGGTGGCAATTAATAATTTTTATGAATACTCGTGCTTTAGAAGTAAGAGAAAATACTTTAGCTTGACTAGATTAGCTGAGGTCAAAATTCTCAAAATCGTGTTATTCGGTCAATTAATGAAACCATGCTTAATAGGTCTCAATCATAATACTTGTTTCAAGCTAAGCATTCCTTTATTTAGCTCTGGAGTTCCTGCAAAGATTTTTGAGTTCTACTTCCTTTTTCATTCGATCAATATTATTGTTCGCTTCCACCACATTGCCACTTAAAGCTTGGTTTGATATCTCCTTTGCTGCCAATGTAACAAGGATGTCATTCAACTCCAAAGAACATGCTTCCTTCTCATTAGCTATTCTATTAATTTGAATCTCAACCACTTCCACAATCTGTAAAATATTCATGTTCAGAAGAATAGATTATACTGGCATCTTCTTTTCCCCTTTAGCTTCTACCGTCTTGTTCTCCATGTTACTTTTTGGTTCCGATGATTTCGGCTTCCTACACCTCTTGTAAGCTCCAGCTACAACCCAATTTACCTTGTGCTTTTTGGGACTCCCTTGTGCAGATGTGCAATTTTTCCATGCAAAAGCATAGGCTATCTGTTTTCTGACCTTGTTATTGCATAATCCCTCACTTTGATAAAGCTTTTTATCAATGAGTTTAATTCCTTTTTCAGACGTGGCTGTACCTGCGAGATATTTATACTATGTCTGGAATTTATCTCCTCTCTTCCACAAAATCATTCACTGTTACTACTTAGTCCATTCTGATGAAAAGAAATCGGGTTTTGGAAGACTATGGTTATGGCTTATGGCTATGGCTATGGTGCGGGAAGCTTCAACCTCGAGCTCTGTGTCAAGTGATTAGAGACAAGAATGGGATAATTAGTGGAACCGTCGCGGGAACAGTGCAAGCATTAAATGCATGACACCCTATACACAACAACATGAAGTGGTATTGGCGCAATCACGTCACCAACACCACAAAACAGAATCATCATAACAAAGAACATGATGGTGTTGCCGTGATCTACAATATACCACAAAGACTATCCATATTCAAGGATTTGTCTTCCTCTAAAATCCTCACATCTGGCTCATTAGTGAGGAGTCATCCAGCTGTAATTGCTAATTTGATTATCTCTTCTTCTCATGTGTATTAGTCTTCTATTCTTTTAACTCCTAAAAACCAAGCTCTAGAGCATAATTGGGAGATTCATTACTAGTGGAGGTAATAGAAGATGCTGGATTCCAGTCTCTATGACTGGATTCTGAAAAAAAAAAATATGGTGGTCTAAGAGTTATTAACATCGCGACAAACAGATGCTTGCTCTTACTGCCAAATATATTTATCTGGCGGGTCACAGTAAGATCGATCATCCGGTGTCCATTCCCATTAGACATTATTTGACAAAATTTCATCCCTTTGGTTGGCGCAATGTCAAGATGTTCCTTCAGGATAGCCTAGATTTCCCCTTCACCATTCCTAATTGCATTCCGGGTATCATCAAGAAGTAGGTCTATCCAGAAATTAATCAATCTTCTAGATTCTGTCTCTCATTCTCAACAATCTGAACCTATGCCTAGCAGTACATTTACCCGCAGTACATTTACCCAATCAATGCAAGGTTTGGATGAAATGTGGTTATACCCATATCTCACATTTTTTGAGTTGGTCGAAGGAGTGAGGGCCTGAAATATACGCAGAATACTATAAATAGATCATGGGGATAGCGAGACCGCTGGATTGGAAAGTTGAGATAAGACCCCCAAAAAAAATCCATTGACCCACTTTGTTTTTATATTCAGATTGCTCATGAGCATGCATACAACCTATTTAGATGAGAAGGAAATAAAAGAGTAACGAAGGCAGGTAGGTCTCGGCCCATCGGTAGATCTGACACATTTTAAATAGATCCACAGCTTATGTTTTTTAAAAGACAACAGAAAAAGCAAGATTTTCTTTGGATAGAATCGAGCCATATTGGGCTTCTCCTTTTTGAAGTGGGTCTTTTGGTTAGAAGAGAAGGACCTTTCAAACATCTAGATATGCTTTTATATCTATGACATCCAAATCTGGGTATGCTTCAGAGGAACCCTTTGTGCAAGAGCACCTTGTTTAATGCTAATGGGTTCATTCAGCGCATGTGGAATTCCAATTAAATTAGAAGCATTGTTGTGCTAAAACTTGCCTAAAAAGAACTATGCAACACTAATCTAAATGACCCCAATATTTATGCATTTCCCCTCCACCTTGGTGGTCTTTATGGACATTAATATATCTATCTATCTAAAGAACTATAGAAAATGTCTTTTCCGAACCTTAATATACTACTATTTTCTTTGGCAAACAACTATAGAAAATATCTTCTCCAGACCTTAATATTCTTTGTCAAAGTGAACTTAATATACTGCTTCTATTTTCTTTGTCAAAGTGAACTAAGTATTAGCAATACCATGTAATGCAAAACTTTAGGATTTTGATTTACCTTGATATATCCAAATGCTATACAAGTGCATGCCCTCAGTTATCACCAAGTAACCTTAAAGTTTTGTGAATACAATAAATAAACTCATGTCAATATAGCCGTATTTAATAAAATAGAAAAGAAGGAATGCATCACAATGGATGGTCATTGCACAGAAAAGCACAATAAAATTGTGAGTTCAACTCCTCCCAAAGGAGTCATAACCACCCCCCTCAATGGGTAGAACAAAGCCAAATAATAATATAAAGGAAGCTATTACAATATATGTGGATAAGCTTGAGCGTAGAGAAATGATAACAATGCCCTGCTCATGATTGATAACACGGACAATGAGATTCATGAACAAAATTAGTCTACTGCTAGTGTCATTTTAATAGCACTCTAGGGATTTGACATACATTTACGCCACCCAATTGGGGGACCTGCTCCTAGATGTCTGTCGCGTAACACCCTCCTTTCGTGGAACCCCAACCCATGCCAATGGGGTCCCAAAATGCTCTACCCCTAACATAACAGATCTAAAGATTAGATCACGATCCATAATGCAAAGAATCAACCAACAAGACAAGTGTTCACAAGTCTAGGCCCCCCATATATATGTAATATATGTAATACTTGGAAAACACATAAGCAACATTCACATAATACCATATGATAATTCACATTACATCTTGAGTCAACCCTTGCAACATGCCACAACCTATTATTAAGGAGGTATAAGGGTGGAGTCAAATTGCTACTACGAACAAAACACCAATGAAACTAAAGTTAAACCCTTGTTGTCCGTCGTGGCAGAATCATCACCATTGGAGATTTTGCGGGATAGAATCACCAACCATTGGGATTGTGCCACATCAGCCCGTCAAGCGTAACTTTATTTTCCCGTCATTACATCACTACTACATCACTACAAATAGAATAGAATAGAATAGAAGTAAAGTAGAGGCTATATAAATAGGCTCTATGGGAGAGATGTATAAGCAAAAATAACTCTCTAGGGGGGACTTTGGGGTGAAATCTAAAAGGGAAACTATTACTTGTTAGCAATATCTAGGGTCCAAACGCCAAAGTAGAACCTAGCCGAGAGACATCAAAAGCCATTGAGGACTTGTTCCAAATTTGGGAGATGCAAACTAGAGCAAGTAAAATGGTACTGTGGTTAGATCATTAGATGTTAGGCCAAAATATAGGCAAGCTAATATTTTATCAGGATGCTAGACTTACCATACATGAATTGAAATAGCTCTAAAGCAATCTGCCAAACTGCTAGGTAGAAGTTAAAGTGTTGAGTAAAAACTCTTGCTTAATGAAGCTTGTTAGTCAATAGAGGAGGTTGACGAGAGAGTGAACACGATAAAAAGAGAGCGCAGCTCTAGCACTTTTGTCAGGTGCAGATAGGAGACCTACTTCCAGTAGAAGAGCTCAGAACCTAAAAAAATACAATAAACTGGTAAAAAATAGCGGGTTTTATACGTTCTACAAATGCATGTAATCCATAATATAATAGCTAGTGGGAAGCAACTTGCAGCACGAACAAGTACGAGGAATTCATACCTCTAGACTTAGCATCCCACTTTTTGCATACAACTCTGCAGACCACTGTTGCATACGACACAAAATTCAAACCTGCAAGAAATCGATCAATTCAATCCTTACCACGGCACCGTGGTTCTGGTCTACCTTTGCATTACTTTTTACCCAACAGCTCTGTTGATTCAACAGCAAAAATACACCTAATCTGTTAAGCATTGTAACCATACTTGATCATATTTGATTCCCTTATTATTCATGATCAACATGGACCCTTAACAAGAATAACCTGACAAACTTGAGCAGTGATCCCAACATCATCATTGAAGAACAAACAGTATCCGAGAACAATAGTAGCTTAGATTACTTTAATGGTTCCGATTACATTGTTCATCTCCAGACAGACCATAAAGAATGAAGATTCCTCTGGTCGGATGCATGACATCGGGCCAAATCAGATGAAACTACTACAGAGACAATAGATTTATAAGAGGACAAAAGACCAGAAACGGAAGCTGGGATCAATTCAGAAAACAAATGGGTTTTTCTGCAACTGCTGCATTAAAGATATTGCTGCTGTGCTTCAAAAATGACCATATAAACTGTTCTTCCTTGCTGTAGATGCACCGGACGCTTTCATAAATCGACATCACAGATGCTACATGGAGGACGGGTTCAAAAATGTGTGTGCTGGTTAGATCTGGAGGCAAGGGATCAAGAGGAGGAATAAAACTCAAGCAGATCCTCCATTTTGAGGTTTTTAACAGCTGGGTCGCCACTCTTCAGCAGATATAACAGGTGCTCAAAAAGCACGACGTCACAGGCTATATTCAAGCCACCCGAATGCTCAAACCCGTACTCTTCAGCGGATCGATCAAGCAGAGCCTTGAAAATGGGATGATTCAAGTAGTGGGTTTCGATGACGAACCTTTTTCTTTCCCTTCCAACATAGACGGCCAAAAATCCTTCAGGAACATCAGGTGGAGCAGCAGTATCATCGTCACTATCCATGTAGTCGCTTAAATCCCAGGAAGAACTGGAACTTCGGCCTAGCCAGTCTGATCCAAGGCTTGAAGTGCTGGAGAGATGAGAGACCTTATGAAGCTTTGGCATAAGCTTGGCCAATGACAATCTTTTAGCTGTAGCCGCCATAACAGAAGACCTTGCAAAGCAGAGATATATACCCAAATATACAGATCAACACATGAGCAAGATAAAGGACCAAATCCTAGAAAAACATCAACAGAAACACTCGAAATCTGGCTAGAACAGCAGATTCAACGAGCATTTGAGCTTAAAAATTCTGAGACAGCAAGAGAAGCACCCAAGAATCTGGATAGAAAAAAAATCCAGAGTATTTAATAGTAAGAAGATGAAGAAACGCAGATGAAATCTGGAGGGAGGGAAGATTAAAAGCAGAGAAAGGGATTAAGGAGAAATAGGAAGGCGAAGGCGGAATAGTTCAAACTGTGGAAAGAAGGATAAGGAAAAAAGGGAAGGAACAGAGTATTTATAGAGGAGGACCAGGGTCGACCGGTAAGAACTACCAGGCAAGCAAAATACTATACGACGATACGCCCAACTTCCGACCTTAATTTTCTAAGCATTCTTGATGAATAGAAAAAAGGAGTGTCAGTATAACCGTAAGCGCCATTGGCGCTTATAATTTAGCCTTTCCTGTCTATCCATCCAAAAACTCTTGAATAACTAGGGCGGTAGATTTCTCTGGTTTCTGTTGCAAATTTGACAGACCTTCCGCTTCCAGAGCTGCACATGTCTGTGGGGCCATTTTGCACATGCCTCCCGGACTGAAAAACCATAGCCTAAGCTGCTCTATTTGTCATCTTTCAACCTACATTTTGTTCTACGCAAAAAGCCATAGCCTAAGCTGTTAAAGCTCCAAGAACAAAAACCGTACCTATTTTCTGCCGGATTTGAGCCCTACTAATTTCTTTGCCGGATTTAAGCTTTCTGACACTCTTCAATGCCCTGATTGCAGAGACCATTCCCTAACTGCCGGATTAAACAATATTAGTTATATTACCACTGTTGCAGCTCGATCAAATCAATGTAAAGAAATTTGTTTAAGCAGAAAGAAACCCTAAAGTTGGTATTTACCATTCTGGAAGCGATTTGCACCGCCGGAAGAAAGCGTTCTTTACGACTTCCGAGATGAATATTAGTAAGCTTGCATCTTATGCTAAGAGGTTAGAGAGCGACATCCAGATGCCCGGTCTTCCACGGCCACCGTTCCAAATATAAAGCGAAGCCGATGAAACAGTATTTTTATGGAAAAAGTGTAGCAGGTCAGGTCCTCCATGTCCGTCGCCATCGTGGACGGATCAGAGCTTTGATGGACGTAATCGTGGTACTGTGCCGTAGTAGTATGGACGGTTGGTACGTGTGGTATAGGTAATTTTTTTTTCCTCCAAGCCTTTTACTTTTTCTTTGTTTTGCCCTAAAGTCCTTTTCTAGATTTAAACTTTCTGGATACCCGTATTTCTACACCGTATTTGTACTGGACCAAGATACATAGTGTTTCGAATGATCCATATATCAATGTTTTGCTAGAAAAAAAGGATAAAGTAGTGTGTGGGATTATCCATATAAAAATGTTCTGCTAGAAAAAGGGACCCAACATAGTCAATAGTGCGATGAGATTAATCACCCACAATGCTCCAACAATTCATGAAGGATCCACCCAACACACTCAATAGTGCGACGAGATTGATCATCCACGATGCTCCAACGATTCGTTGCCAGGAAGTTGTGCAATTGTGGAGAGGGTCCTAGGAAACCCCACATGATACAAGGATGAGGTACTTGGATGATGCAGTTTGAACCCATCTATCTCGCAATCAGCCCTGTACAATGGCCTTTAACACAGAGATTACATCTCATTTCATTACATAACCTAGAATGACTCTATAGAGGTAGAATCCTATACAACCACAGTCACTTCCCATGATCTCGTGGACAAACACGAAATCACTTTTTACATGGTGAAGGAATGAATGTCTAATTTGTCTATTATCTACATGACATGGATTCTAAAGAGCATCAATCATTCATCTCATTTGTTAAGTGGTACTTCGCCAAGAAGTTCGTCATCACATTGCCACCTTGTCAGCTTTACATTCCCATCTTTGTCACATTCTCCACTTTATAGTCATCGTCTTCAATCAAACATCACTTGATTGGTTGTCACCTCCATGCACGGAGACAAGCAAGTCTATCATTCCATGTGCACCTTTAATGCATTATAGCTAAATTGGCTTCGCATATTCCCCAACCACACAAATTCATCAGTTTGTTTCTGATTGATTCTGAGCATACGTTTGTGCATTCTTATCTGTATATGCGTACATCAAACTATTGTACTGTTTAGAATCATGAAGTTCTGTGAATGAATTGTCAATAATTTGAGAAGGAGTCTCCTAAATGCAGTTTCTAACGTTTGTTTTTATCGTACGTTTCGTTAGTTGAGAAGGACCATGTCAACCAAAACTATAATAATAATAATAATAATAATAATAATAATAATAATAATAATAATAATAATAATAATAATAATAATAATAATAATAATAATAATAATAATAATAATAATAATAATAATAATAATAATAATAATAATAATAATAATAATAATAATAATAATAAGGTATTTTTGTAAACTATGCTTTTAGTTTCGCTTGGAAAACTCTTATGAATATGATTTTGCACTCTGCACATTCTATGTTTTCTAGCTCCTCTGTAGTTTTCCTGTTTGCATATTTTAGTCGTTGACATAATAGAATATTTCCTAACGTTGTTATACCAATTGAAGAGAAACTTCCATCACTAATGTCACATCCCATTTTCACTGCAAGCCATTCAAGTTTGCAAACACAAACCTTATGTCACACCAATTCTTCAAGTTTTGCTTGTCATGTCGGTTGGAGGGAATGGAATAAATGTGCCCATGTGCTCATTAAACTAGTGTGAAGTAGAACACTTGCATTATGAGTTCTTAAGGTTGAAATTTATATTTGAACTCATAAAGCAAATATTCAAGTTCTTAAGTATGCTTCTGAAGGATAAGCCTTATAGCCCTGAAACTTTACCATTTCAAATTGTGTCATGTTTAAATGGTTCGTGGCATGTCAGGCAAATATAGTTTGTTCAGGAACATACTAATTTGATGTCTTACAGATAGTTTGATGTCTGTTGTAGTCAAGACTTTCCATGTTTAATATTTGTACGGTTGGGACAATGTCTTTATTAGGATTTATGAGTGGGTATACCCGATACTAGTTAGGTTGCTAGTAGTTTTCAATTATCTATTGCAAACATGGAAAGGAAAAGGTGCCATGGTAGACTCTTTGTGTAGTGATATAAAGCAAATTTTGTCTAGTTTTACTTTTTTAGTCCAATTTCATACATATACGTAGGAGATACGAGGTTTTTTGCCATGCACATGCATGGCATATCCCCTTTTTTTCTTTGTAGTGCATACGATGGTGGTTGTCCATATACGTCATTGCTTCGCCATCTTTGCCATCAGAAATAGGTTGAACAAGACCGCGGCCAATGCCATCTTGAGTGGGCGAATCGGGTTCAAGCACTTCTTCTACTTTCTTCACAGAAATTGTCATAACTCCCCAAGAAAGTATCGTATTAGGACAAATTTTACTTTATTGTAAAGCCCTCAGAAAGAGGTTTCTGTTGATGTCCTATATGATGTATTTAAAAACAGTTTAAAGGGCAAAAACAACTAAATTCTGGCCGAACTCAGTTAGGGTTTCTACTTTCTTCACGAAGATTCTCATAGCGTTTGATTTGAGAGGAAATTTGCTTTGCTGGGAGCTTTCTGTTGATGTGCGGAATAGGGAACTGAAATAGATAAATCTTAGTCGGACCTAGTTAGGTTCCATCAATTTTTGTGGCATACTTTTGCTGCTTTGTTCCAGAGACCTACAATAGCACCCTAATTTAGACATGCTAACGTCGACTTTCTCCCCGGCTACAATCGAAATATCCATAGATGGGAAAGATCTACTTCCACAATCCCAACCTCAGCCAGCAAAGGGCGCATTGAACATGGAAGGCAAACGTTTGCTAGAGATATCATAGACTCTATTCTAATTCGTAGAACATAACACATAGGCAAAGCTGGTAAGTCTATAATGAGAAAGGAAGCAAGTACAAAGGAATATGCAACATGTTTGTCTAGGTAGGCCTATGGCCGACAGTTAAACCTCACTGCAAGCCACTCACAAACAATTTTACATTACTCGTCTAAAAAAATTAAGAAGCAAGTCGAAATAAATGTTGAAGGCTTCACAGCTAAGCTCACATACCTCGCTGAGCAAATTGGCTCTTCGGCACCTGCATTGCTGAACAATCAACTAGCCACAAAAAAACCGCATAGCTCCAATATAGAACTACATATGCAGCAATTTGGTTATCGCTTCCAACCTACAGAATTTGAATGCCATCAAAATAGGACATATATTGTCGACCTACGCCCTGCTCTAGCCAGACTGGATATCAGGGGCTGCAAAGATGGCCATCAAGATCCAATAAGACCTTCAAAGATACTCGAATGCAGCAGCCTCTTTAAGCTTTATAGCATATGATAAACTCTCTGGAAGGCAAATTATATCAGGGGCACTAACATGGCTTCCAAATTTCAGAGATTAGAAGAAAGGTCCTCAAGTCAGAACCACGATGTACAAGAACTACAGAAGACAATTGCTTTGCAAGGGGCTTCATATCAAAGCTTATGAGCAGGTGCATATTGCATGCAAGAATTGTAGAAATAAATTGTGAAGCACGTACATTAACCCAGCTTCAAGCATTGAAGGCTATGTTGATCTATCTGAGGCACATTCAACACCTTAGGTACACTAGCATGCAAAAGCAAGCCAAACTAGATTCTAGCTCCCCAGACAACAGACCCCCTCGGGTCGAGGAATGTTAAGGCCTTAGGCACACCCAAATAGATCTGCTACTGCATTGCCCATCGGACGTAGGATATTGAGCAATCGCTCAAAGAACATGGGGGTACAAGTTTTATAATATGGTGGTCTGAGGCCTCCTAGAGGAGGTGGAAGAAGATCTAAAAAAGAAGCTCCAGACAATGGTCCTCTCCAAGATGTGGTTTCATGTTCATGTGCACATTGTCAGGGCATTGCATCTTGGCTTTCAGCATCATAACCAGCCACATATTGTGAAATTTACAGTGACAGATGCAGTTGTAAGAGGAGCAAAATTGAAAGGCACCTCTTTATTTTATATGCCGGCTATGACTCCACATTTCTACAGCAAGAATCACATCGACGAGAGCTTGCACTTGTGAGGGTAAGGCAGACTAGTGGTTCAGTTGCACTAGTGTATAACAAAGTACAGATTTTTCGTCCATCTAACTAGATCATCTGCTGCTAGAATAAATGTTCATGCTACAACTACTGGTGCAAATGCGGCCGCAGATGCTACTGCAACCCCCTAAGCGTGATGTTGATGCAATTGCGCTTTTGAGAGGTATTTGCTTGAAATGTGCAAATCTTTGACATGATTATTTGCAATGGCCTTGCATAATGACCATCCTCCTCCTCCTACACTTGTCATCGGAGAAATCAGGGTAGGGAATCTAATGTGGTGGATTGTATGTTCATAGCCGAGGAAGATCTACATCTTCTCACACATGTACAGGTGGACACACACAATAGAGGAGGTGGATCTGGATCATTAATCCCGTTTATCACAGTAGATTGAGAATTAATACATATCCAGTATCAAGCCATCTCTTGTGGCTCAGCTTCGTTTAAATTAATAAATCAGAGGCTTATACCCAGTTGCTAGCAAAGGAGGTATTGAAAACTTTGTTAGCTTTCCACATTGGAACAACAAGACATTTTGAGAAGAGAACACCAAGAGAACATACATAACATGCACTTTCCCTAATGGTTTGACGATGCTCAGATTGGTAATTGATGCAAAAATCTTAGGCGACAGTTTAGAATGATAATTGACCTTGCTCTTCGACTACAAGTAGTCAATTAACACAAAGCTTTCATCAATGGCAAGAAGGACATTACATTGCAGAATATCAACGAGAAAAATTTTATCTTCTTACCACCACTACAAAATATTTTAGAGGAGTGTACTATACAAACCAATGCAGCCTGTTGATAACATCTTTTCGGACCAGTGGATGCAGTACTTGATACATCTCTATGATCCTAACATAGTCCGGGATACATATAGTGTCAAAACAAACCGATTCAGCATTGAGTATAACAGAGGCAATGTCACCCAAGGCTTGGAGCGTCTCACAAACGACAAGAAATGAATCTAGATGGCATGCGAGCAGAATTATTGAAGTGGTTGAGACCTAATGTCCCAGACCTGACTAGCTTGTTCATGAGGATCCTCCACGAAGACATTTCTATGCAATGGAGAAAGAGTGGAAGATATTATTGCAGCTAGGCATCCCCATGCACTGCAAAATGTAGTATACAGGTTGTATGACACATTCACGTCTCAAATGCCTCCATCATGCCACCTATCAAGAGTAGTGTGGGATGTGCCAAGATGTCCACTGTTTCCTATGCTACTTGGACTGTGTATTGATCAACTGGAGGACTATCTTTCGTCATACGAATATAAAAGGTAGTTGCATGAGGCTAGGTTCAAATTCACAACTTTCTAGTTACGAAGACACACACCTTTTCCACGTGGGCTACCAATATTTATTGAAAAGATTCTGTTGCATCATGTTCATGTATGAAGTATTTCCAGGAAGTTCGGGAACATTTCAGAACGTATGTACATGTGAGACACTTGGAGTATTCTCATCCTTTGGAGTGGCGCAATCCTGATCGTTAGTCTAGAAGTCAAGACATATATATATAGAAGCACCTCCTTCTTGTCAAACTATTCCAGTTCAAACTCATCTTGAGCCTTCTAGGTATTCGTCTCGTATTCCTGCTTGCCTTCGGGTCATTACATTCTTGATTCTTTATATATATATATGGTTTCTTTCTAATCTTCGCATATTTCTCGTATATTTTTTACGTATTTCCCTTGTTTTCTCTTAGGTTCATGATAATTTGAACAAAAATTCCTTTACCAGTTCTAGTCTTCTCAAAGCCTCGGTATTTCTTTGTCCATATTTTTTTGTTTTGTCACTATGGAGGAGGTTATGGCTTTGCTACAACAGTTTTAGCAGCTTGTTCAAGCATGTCAACAGTAGCAATTGAATAATAAAGAGCTCAAGGAGTATCTAGTTCTGGATTGCGGCCACCAGAGCTTAAAATTAGGTTGCCAAGAAATTTGATAGAAACCGGTCCAAGCTTTGTAGATTCTTGAACCAAATTTGGCCTGTGATTCAGCTCCACGCTCGTATATATCTCTCGGGGGTCAGGAATAAGTTGGGCTGGTGGGTTCCCTCCTCATGGGACTAGCTGTAAGTTGGTTTGCTCCTTTGTTTGAGAGAGGAGCCCCAAAGTTGTAGGACTTTACTGCCTTTACTGCTGACCTCGAGGTAAGTTTTGGGGCCATATAGATCCCTTTTTTTTTAATTAAATCATCTCTTTAATTGAAAGGTCCTAACTAATAATAATTCTAATCTTAAGTTAATCCTTAGGTAATGGTTTGGCCTTGATAACTTGTCTTTCTTTCTCTTTCTCTTGGTATTGTGCCTCGAAAAAAGCTATGGACAAGATTGCAGCAGCTAGACATCCCTGCCAAACTGCAGAATGCGGTGTACAAGTTATATGAGACATGCACAGGGCGACTGCAACCGGCGGGCCAATTATTCGAGAGCAGTATTAGGATCCGCTAGGGATGCCCTCTCTCTCCCACACTATTTAGCATGTATATTAATCAGCTGGAGAGATGACTCGCTGATAATGGAGGCACTGGGGCTCAACTACTACACCAGATCACCAGGCAGCTGATCTATGCCGATGATGTGGACCTCCTAGCACACACTCAGACAGACATGCAATGCCATCTCGATGCCCTGGACACATTTTGCCAGGTGACTGACATGCACGTCAACTTAGCCAAGACCAAGGTAGTTCTCGTATCGTTCGCACGCCAGCCAAGGGCCCCAACCCTCACTTATTGTGACCAAAATGTTGAAATAGTGTCCGCTTACAAATATTTGGTTTCCGTCGGCCATGATTTGGGACAATTCCATCAGGCTGCGAGCTGCAGCAAGTTGGAAGATACTCTATACAATGCAGAACAATAGCCACAAGGCAGAGCTGTATGATTGGGCCCACCAATCGCACCTATTCAAGGTGCTAGTAGAACCTGTACTTTTATATGGGGTCGAGGTCTGGGACCCGGTGATTTTCCTTGCACCTTGGAATGACTTAGAGCAGTTGGCACGGGCCATGGGGTGAAGTCCACAGTCCCATATCAGATAACTGTTGCAGAAAACGAGTTTCTTGCCTCTTCAAAGGGGAGCCCTTGACACTCTGGGGATTCACACAGAAGACCTGCATAAACCTAGTGAGTGTGTGGAAGGGGGTTTTTTCTCGATGATTTTGTACGTATACTAGGGGTTTAAATCCCCCTATTATTGATATTCTAGTGTATTTTCTCCACGGAAGGGGTGTTTTTGAAACACCTTTGCATACGTATATAGGGGTGTTTCTTCTCGCCTTAAGCACGCAAGTGGCATATGCTCATGTGATAAAGGTGATCCCCCGGGCCTTGACAAACACATCATCTACTTCCAGAAGGTGGTCAGGATGAACGATACTCGTCTCCCTAACCTCGCTTACACTGTGGCAATGGGACCTCATGTTACAGGTGCTCCCAAGGGCATAGCCGGAATCGGGCCCTTGACGGACGTCCATGAGCACGGGGGTACTGTTGGTCGCAATTGCCGGGCAGTTGTGATTTGATAGGCCATGTTGACTATAATCAGTCTATGGTGACGGAATGCGGGATAAGTGGTAATAATTGCTAGCGACGGATAATAGATCGCTACGGGCACTAATATTAGGAAATACTAGTGCGGAAGGAGCTTGCGGGGTTTGCAGAGGCAAAAGATCTACATGGGTGCATGGTTAGCATTGTTATATTATTGTTAATGAAACTAGTATGGGCACTAGGGGCCAAATGCATATTAATATGAAAGAATGCAAGTTAGCTATGGTTGAAAATGTCTATTAAATGGACACGTGGCATCAAGTGGTTGGTTGGGTTGTAAAACGAATTCGTATCCGACCAAAAGGGGATCCGGCTGCCAGATCTGTTAGTCGTATTATAGAGATGAGATTTGGATTGAATCAAGGTCTAGGCTGGCCGGTTTTGACCATAATAGACTGCTAGTGAACTCCAGTGGTCAGATTATAAAGTCTGGAGAAGGAATTGGATGAACTAATGGAATTGGGTCTGAAGCTAAGAGGAGCCGATTATGCTGCCAGAGTAATCCATTTGGATCAAGACTTGGACCTTGAGGTCGTTACAGCAGTCCGAGGGTGTTGGTGTGGCTCTGAGCAGATTGGGTCTGCCAAGGGTCGGATTGGGCCTTTGTGCAGCCGGCTGGTATTCACCCAGGAAGAAACCACTGGTGGAATTCGGTTGCTGAATAAGCTCCATGTAAGAACAGGCCAAAACGGATCAGTGAGGGGGATCTAGGATCCAAGGTGTGGGCGGAACTGATCGGCGTGTCTCACGCGGGCACGATTTTCTCAAGGGAAAATTTTTGCCGTAACAGTGGTATCAGAGCTCAATGACTGAATCTGTGCCAGATATGCCAGCAGGACCTGTTGATGGATTGCCTGAAGTGCATCCGCCTGAAGAGGGCATAATACCCGCCCTCGAGGACATTCATCTAGACGATGAATTGCACGAGTTCGAGCTGGATGGGGGAGCACCCCCAGAAGCTGCTCCTGAAGCAGCTATTCCTGTAGGTGCTGATCATGTAATTGCTGCAAGTGCAGCTAATACTGATAATGTAAATGCCGGGAACGCTCCGGGAGCAAGTACTAAGCGGGGTCCGGTAGGTAAGAACTTACCCGACGAGAATGTAGGTCATGTCAACCGCCTAACTGGGGTTCCGAAACACCCTAGAGTTGATACAAGAAAACCTGCAGAAGTGGGCTGCCGAAGGGAAGGCCTGGGAACTTCGTTAGAAAAGTTTATGCAGGTTGCTGGGGCAGTTCCCACTGCTTCAAGGGCAAACCATGGTGTTCCTCACGAGGTTGCACGACCGGGACCTAGTGCACCATTCGGAGTAAACACGGGGTGGCCGAAGAACCAATAGCTCAAGGTGTAATGGAAGGTGTCGCTCACTAGAAGAATCCCTGGGGGAGTTCTCTGGTGAAGAGATTAAGTCTCTGGAACGTGTAAAGATGCCCGATTTCTATGGCAAGGATGTTACGCCTGAGCAGGCTATGCGATGGTTCAATAAAATGAAGCTGTATTTTGCAGCGACAAAGAAAGGTGAGAATGCCCGCCTAATGTATGCCACCCTGAAGTTGAAGGGACCCGCAGCTGCATGGTGGAACTTCTACACCGAGAATGGTCAGAAGCTGTGTACTTGGAGGGATTTTTGTCGCTTGTTCTGACAGGAGTATGCACCTCATCATGACCAGCGATATGCGCTCATACAGCTGAAGGAGCTCACTCAGACAGGGTCTCTATGGGATTATGTGACGGAGCTGGGGGTGCTCTTCTCACGATTACCTAAGATAGCTGCAGGAATGCGCGTGGATCATTTCATAAATGGTCTATGGGATGCTAACATTCGCACACATTTGCTACAGGCTGAACCTGCTGACTTTGAGCTGGCTGTTGAGATTGCCAGGAAACTAGTGGGTAGGGAAGAGTCCAAGAAGGTTCAGAACTTTGCTAATTGGAAGGCCAAAAGGGCCGGGAGAACTTCTCAGGAATCTGCTCCCTCTAAGAAGCAGAAGAATGATTCTAAGGATAAGGCCGTCGGGGGTAAGACCAAGGAAAATGACGCCAAAACGGATAAGCCTAAGGGGTGTTATCATTGTGGGGTGGTCGGACACTTTGCCCGAGAATGCACAAAGCCCCGCATGAAAGTTTTGGCCAGCACTGCAAAGGTAAATGATAAGCCAGAGGTAAAAGCGTTATCAGTTATCATTCGAGAAGTGATGGTAAGCCCTACTTCACGCCCTTATGTGGATAAAGTTATAAGATTGTTGGGTAGAATCAATAGTAGAAATGTGGTTGTTTTGGTTGATTCTTGAAGCACTCATAACTTTATTTCTGCAGATTTAGCACATGATCTAGGGCTAGAATTGAACGAGGCGGCTCCGTATGTGATTGAGTCTGAGGCTGGACCACAAATTCAGTGTCACAGTGAGCAAGCACGGGGTGTTTGCTTGGAGTTGTTGGATAAAGAATCCCGGGTTGTAACATCTATGTCCATAGATTTAGACATCGCTCAGTTAAAGCGATATGATGTCATTCTAGGCATGAAATGGTTACAACATGTTGAGCCACAAATTCTCTGGCCAACACACACCTTGGTTTTCAATTTACCGTCAAGTAAAGTAGTTAGGGTTCAAGGTTTACCACATGTAGAGCCTAGTAAGCTCATGTCAGCCACTCAGGCTAAAAAAGTTTTCAAAATTAATACAAATGTTTTTTCTTTGATGTAGAAAAGATGATTTGATTATCAAATCATGTAACTCGTTGGTGGTTAACACCGGAGTAAACTCTGAGGTAGACCAAACACTAAAAGATCTTTTGCATACCTTCAGGGATGTCTTTCCGAAAGAGTTACCTGAGGGACCACCACCCTCGCGGGGTGTCGAGCACGAAATTGAGCTTGAACCTGGGGTCAAGCCCATGCCACGTGCTCCCTACTGATTAAGTCCTCTAGAACTTGAAGAGGTTAAAAAACAAGTGAAAGAATTGTTAAGCAAAGTTTTGTATGACCAAGTCACCTTTTGCGAGTCCCATTTTGCTCGTTAAGAAAAAAGATGGTACTATGCGGATGTGCATTGATTACCGGGCACTTAACAAAGCAACTGTAAAGGACCGATATCCTTTACCCCGGTCGATGATATTCTGGATCATCTTGGGGCCGCCAACTGGTTTACCAAGATAGAACTCCGAAGTGGATATCATTAGGTTAAGATTCGGGAAGGGGATGAACCTAAAACTGCATTAGAACTCATCAAGGACATTATAAGTTTCTAGTTATGCCGTTTGGCCTTACAAATGCTCCTGCAACGTTTATGCGATTGATGAATCAGGTATTCTCTGAGCATTTGGACAAGTTTGTACAGGTCTTTCTAGATGATATTCTCATCTACTCCCAAACTATTGAGGAACATTTTGCTCACTTGAAGCAAGTACTTCGAATTTTACAAGAGCACAAACTCTATGCAAAGATCTTCAAATGTGGTTTCTTTAGACAACAGATGGCCTATTTTGGGGCACATTCTTTCTGGCGAAGGTGTGTCACCCGATCCCGCTAAGGTACAAGTAGTACAGCAATGGCTCCCACCAGAGAACGTTTTGGAGTTACGAAGTTTTCTGGGGTTAGCAACGTACTACCGTAAATTCGTACCCAAATTCTCTAAAGTTGTTGCTCCTCTCACTGATCTTTTGAAAAAAGATCACGATTTTGTGTGGGGGAGAGAGTAGTAAGAGGCATTTCGGCGCATTAAGGACTTGCTAGTAAGCAGTCCTGTGTTAAAAGTGCCGGATTTGAATCAAGCATTCGGGGTCTATACTGACGCTTGTAGGCAAGCGTTAGGGGCAGTATTAATGCAGCAGGGTCACGTAGTGGCTTATGAAAGTCGGAAACTAAGTCCTGCAGAAAGGAACTACGCAACCTATGAGCAAGAATTGCTAGCCATTGTGCATGCGTTAAAGACGTGGAGGCACTACTTGCGTAGTGGGACGAGCCAAGAGCCGCGCAAGTTTATCGTCTATACCGACCATAAACTGTTGAGGTTCTTGCAATGTCAAGCCAAGATTAGCCCGAGACAGGCTAGGTGGCTAGACTTCCTCTATGAGTTCCATTTCTCCATTGAGCATACACCTGGCAAAAATAATCCAGTTGCCGATGCGCTTTCAAGGGTTAAGCATATAAATACCTTAACAACTTTGGCAAATGATCTTATACAAAGGATCAAGAATGCATATCTGGAGGATCAACAAGATATGGTGATGGCCAAGCTCGGGGAGATGTGGGCTGAGCAAGAGGGTTTGCATTTTTATAAGGGAAGGATTTATGTTCCTTTAAGTGGGGACCTTAGGGAGACAATTCTACGTGAGCACCATGACACTCCACAAGCTGGGCATGGAGATGAATGGAAGACGTATGAATTGGTAAGGAGGTTCTACTACTGGCCAGAGTTGCAAGATCAAGTCAAGGACTTGGTAAATCACTGCTTGGTGTGTCAAGCGGTGAAGGCGGATCATAGGAAAACTTCGGGATTGTTACAGCCCCTCCCTATACCAAATGAACGTTGGGAAAGCATGAGTATGGACTTTATAGTTGCATTACCTAGAACTGCTAGGCTACATACTCAAATTTTGGTAGTAGTGGATCGACTAACCAAGTATGCTAAGTTTATAGCATTAAAAGGGAAGGCTACGGGACATGACATAGTAGTTGCCTATATGCAACACATATTCCCAACCTTCGGACTTCCCTTGTCCATTGTAAGTGATCGGGACGCTAAGTTCAAGGGTCACTTTTGGAGAGATCTCATGAAAGGATTGAGGATCCGATTATATATGAGTAGTGAAAATCATCCACAGACGGACGGGCAAACTGAGCGCATAAACATGATCTTAGAGGATATGTTGCGAAGTTTTGTCCACGAGAAGCGGTCTAGGTGGGAAGATTATTTACCCTATCTAGAGTTCGCTTATAATAATAGCCATCATACGGGAATTTGGATGACTCCCTTTGTGGCTATGATGGGTCAAAATCCAAGGACTTATTCAGGTGTACATAAGACCTCTGGGCTGAAGTTGCACTACACATGCTTCATGATATGGATGCAATCATGCGGCAATGCAAGCAAGCTTTGCGAAAAGCTCAAGATAGGGTAAGAACGTCTACTAACCAGCATAGATGTGATATCTCTTATGCGGAAGGTGATTATGTATGGGTTGTTTATCCTTCGGCACTAAGAATGAACACTTTACGGCCTTTAACTAAAGGTCGGGTGCCCAAACTTACTGCTGGACCTTTTAGGATTACTAAAAGGATCGGGGAAACAACGTACGAGTTGAACTTACCACGGGAAGTAGGGATCCATCCTGTGTTTCATGTAAGTCAGCTAAAAAAGGCTATACTGGATACCGCTAATGTGGTTAGTCCGCAAAGTATACCGATCGTCTTAAACTCCTCTGTAACGCCAGAACGCCTTTTGGATAAAAGAGTTCGGCAACTGCGCAATAGAGATGTGGTAGAACATCTGGTTCAGTGGCAGGACCAGTCTCCTGAGGGTGCCACCTGAAAGACGAAGGAATTTGTGCAGCAGTTTCCTCATCTAAAGCATCAACCTTGAGGACAAGGTCCAAAAAGAGAGAGAGGAATGTTACAGGTGCTCCCAAGGGCATAGCCAGAATCGGGCCCTTGATGGACGTCCATGAGCATGGGGGTACTATTGGTCGCAATTGTCGGGCAGTTGTGATTTGATAGACCATGTTGATTGTAATCAGTCTATGGTGACGGAATGCGGGATAAGTGGTAATAATTGCTAGCGATGGATAATAGATCGCTAGGGGCACTAATATTAGGAAATACTAGTGCGGAAGGAGCTTGCGGGGTTTGCAGAGGCAAAAGATCTATATGGGTGCATTGTTAGCATTGTTATATTATTGTTAATGGAACTAGTATGGGCACTAGGGGCCAAATGCATTAATATAAAAGAATGCAAGTTAGCTATGGTTGAAAATGTCTATTAAATGGACACGTGGCATCAAGTGGTTTGTTGGGTTGTAAAACCTGATATAGAACAAGGTCGAAACGAATTCATATCAGACCAAAAGGGGATCCGGCTGCCAGATCTGTTAGTCGTGTTATAGAGATGGGATTTGGATCGAATCAAGGGCTAGGTTGGCCGGTTTTGACCATAGTAGATTGATGGTGAATTCCAGTGGCCGGATTATAAAGCCTGGAGAAGGAATTGGATGTACTAAGGGAGTTAAGTCTAAAGCTAAGAGGAGCCGATTCTGCTGCCAGAGTAATCCATTTGGATCAAGACTTGGACCTTGAGGTCGTTAAAGCAGTCCGAGGCGGTTGGTGTGGCTCTGAGCAGATTCAATCTGTCAAGGGTCAGATTGGGCCTTTGGGCAGCCGACTGGTACACCCAGGAAGAAACCACTGGTGGAATCCGGTTGCTGAGTAAGCTCCATATAAGAGCAGGCCAAAACGGATCAGTGAGAGGGATCTGGGATCCAAGGTGTGGGTGGAACTGATCGTCGTGTCTCACGCGGGCACGGTTTTTTCAAGAGAAAATTTTTGCCGTAACACCTCAATGCCTAAAAGCCTATTGGCGGGAAAAGAGAGCTCAGTGGCTGTCCAGATGGAATGTGCAGGAGCATAGGTGCATCCGAGTGCAAACAGAGGCATATCGCCACAGTCTCAGACAGTACCTTGACACATGCTTCCTCAGCAATCTATGGGATGCTAGCACCCTTGAATATGTCAAGACGGCACATTATCAATGCCACATAAATCCCATGTTGGGGTGGGGCCCGCAATGCTACCTGTGCACTCATCTACCGATGGAAAAGCGCAGAGTCATTGCCTCTATCCATACAGGTGCACACCATCTCCGAATTGGGACAGGGAGATGGACTGGAGAGTCGTGTCAGGAGAGGCTTTGTCAACACTACTATATTGGAGTTGTGGAAGACGAATGCCACACCCTTCAGAGTTGTCCGGCCTATGATGACATTCGGATACGCTATGCTGAGCTGGTTCGTCCTAGCCAGTCCCTACATGAGATGCTGAACACGGGCTCGGTACGGAGGTTCGGATCATACCTTCAAGAGATCATGGATCGCCGAGATCAACTCGGTCCTCGGGCACTTACCTGATAGGTGTACATATTTCTTTCTCCTTTGATATATATTGGTATTTGTATTTGTACAGTTTAATAGCAAACCTATTCCTGTCACGGTTTTTCCTCTAAACAACCCTTCAGGGCGGGGGGTTTTTTTAACCCGGACAGTAATACGCTTGTTGCGCTTCCTGTTTGAGTCTCATAGGCCAATTGGTCTCCATGGACGATAAAAAACTCTATATATCTATCTCCAAGCACCACCATATCATGCTACAGGGAAGGAAATAGGAAATGTGCCATCTTGGAGAAACGGTCGACAACAACTACATTGTTGTTGCCCTGAGAAGAAGGAAATCCACGATGAAATCCACAGAAATGCTTTTCAAGGATAGACTAGAATTGGCAAGGGCTAGAGTAGACCATGGGGCAGATGCTTCAAACCTTTGCACGACAACAAGTGTTGCTAGATCGTACAAGATCCTCGACAGTGTGACAGAGACCTAACCATCCAATAATATCGAGCAATTTGTGTTTTGACAATTCCAAAATGTCCAGTTAAAGGAAAATCATGACAAGCTTCCAGAACTCGGATTCAAGGAGCACCATCAGGAATATATAACAAACCATTCCAAAAACGTAAACCATTGAGGATGAAAAGAATCATCTAGTCTGAATGCTAAGATGGAGCTTCAGAGGGAGAGCTCGAACCAAAGTGAGAGAGGATGTCCTGGGCCAAGGGATCTGTGGAACATGCAAACGAGATTGTCTCCAACAGAGTTCTATCATCATGCGATGTCTCAAACAATGAGGTGACAATAAGCCACAACGGATCGAGACTACGATGTCTCAAACAATGAGGTGACAATAAGCCACAACGGATCGAGACTAAGAATGACCAGAGGCTGCAAATCAAAAGTTGGCCCTTCCCTCCCTCTCCCCCCCGCCCGCCCGCCCCAAGGTTCCAAATAGGATCGTCAAGACAAAGTACCGGTTTCCCTTGGAGTGTTCCACGTTGGAATTTGTTAACGAAGTCAAAGTGGAATAACCTTAGTATGCCACCAGGCTTGCTGAAGATTGAGAGACTTAAAAAAACACTCTAGGTTTTTGTGGTCAGTGTGCACTGTTATCTTATGAAGAACAAATTCATTAATTTAAGAAAAAAACTGCTAATTTGAGAATTTTAAACTACCAAGCAAACAACTTTTACTCAAGCCGAAAGACAATTATATTCTTCATCCTTATCATCATCTTTATCCTCATTAGCAACTATGTCTCTTAACTAAGAGGCCACATCACTTCGGATCAAAATAGTTGAAGCCCTTGTGAAGTCAAAAGTTTTTACTGGTTGGTATCGAGGCCGATCATTAGGGCTAGATTACCACCTCTTCTCTCAACAATAAATGTAGTTATTGGGATAAGATACAACCTTCCTATTGACAGGCTGACACCAAGGAATATTCCTCAATCTAAGTTCACAAGGCCTCCAACTCTGTTAGTGACAAGCCATAGATACCATATGGTGGGGTTGTCCATGGCTGGAGTTCAATAGTTCCATCACAAAGATGGCCAAAAACATGAGCAAAACCACGGTACATTTCAGCCAGCATAGACGCAGACTTTGTTGAAGCAGAACCAGATGGTATCTGAAATTGAACTACGACAAATATGGTGTCAGGTTCCATCTTCACAGCTTCGGCACACTATTTGAGTGATATTGTCGAGATATGGAAGGGCAGAGGAGCTGTGGTGGAAGGAGGAGGAACGTGCACAGAGACAAGAGCAGAATGTGAAATAAGGTTGGAAATGGAGTTAGGGACATGAGCAAGATCATGAACTGGGGCAGGAGTAGGAACAAGAATGTGAACAGAGACATGAGTAGAATCAAAAGTAGGATTATGGGATGAATAAGAATGGAAGTAGGAGCAAAAGCAGGCATGGAAATAAATCATGAATAGGAACTAAAACTGAGGCTGAAATAGGAATAGACAGATGGATTGGAGATTGATAGAAATTGGAAACAAAGCTGGAAAACAAGAATGACCTGGAACGCCAATCATTATGAGGATTATGAAACTTGAGCTAAGGAAGCCTTAAAATGATTGGAGTATGGGGACTAGCAATGAGGTTGAAAGAGATGTCACAAGAAATAGCCTAAAAAAGAACTCGAATTGGTGCGATACAATTTGTAACTACACCATAAGAGAGCTCTTGACCATCTATCATCTCAACGGTAGGTGGATGCTCAAGATTTACTGTGGTGATTGTGTGCTAAATAAAAACGTACGATCCATAAAACTGGCATTTGCCCCACAATCACCCCGCGCTACAATAGCCCATTAACCGATCCATAAACCTCGAGTCGACAAAAATTAAAATTGTTGGCCTGACTTTATTGAAAGTAAATGACATTGATGCTGGATGCTAGAGGAGTCTCAAAACTTTTTGCCGGGTAGGAGATCCTGACTACTCAAACTGGCCCCATGAAGTTTCCCGACCGAGAAGATCGCTTAACGGGACAATTTCCAGCAATGTGGAACGCCTTCACAATAGAAGTAAAGATTAACCTCTCTCCAATGTTGCTTCTCCGTAGCAGACAAAGGCCCTCGAACAACATGATCAATTTGCATGGGCACTGAGTTATTTGGCTCAGAGGCATCAGGCAGAGTAGAGACTAATATTACTGGTCTTACTGGAGGAAAAGTCTGATGGCGGCTTTCCTGTTTGCTCTCAGGAAGATGATTTTACATTGAAGTTCAAACTTGGTGGCTTCCTCTAGAATCTTGGGGTCCTCCAAAGACAACAACATATCTTTGACATCCTCACAAAGACCCCTTCCAAAACAGTCACAGAGAGAAGCGTCATTCTAGACAGTATCAATTGATAGAAGTCAGATGCATAAATTCAGGTTGGACGAGAACCTTTCATGAGGTTGCTAATTTTTGTCACTGCAGTGCGCTGATGGGTAAGATCTTTATTTCAGTATATTAATAGAAAGAAGAGAAAAGACGATGAACAAGAGTTGCGATCAGCTAACAACATACATCAGTGACCAAAGGACAGTTGTGCTTGCGATCAATAGCAGCTGCCAACTTAGCTCCGGTGATCCAACATCAACGAATCATCTGCATCTGGCATTAGCAAATCCCAACTCCTCATTTCAATCTTCTATTCTATTGACACTTATAGCAAAGTTGTATTGATGATTTATTGATTGGGCAAAGTCCTTTAATCTTTTGGTAATATTCTAATTCTATCTTAATCAATTCTTTAATTTAGCTTCCTTCTTTGAAATTGTGGTTTTTCTATAGAGAATTCTCTAGTGCATCATTAAAATTCCCTTTTCCTTTCTATCTTTCAAATTTATCTCTTTCTCATAGTTTCTCTTGCTCGTATAGCCTGATTGGGTGGCGAAACTTCGCCTCAAGTGCTAAATTTATATCTTTGAATAATCTTCTATTGTTTCTATCTTAGATTCTAATAATTCTCCCCTTGCCAACTAATTCTTAGACCCATATCAGTTGCATTAGAGCTTCTTGATCTTGAACAAGCAAACCATTTGGACATTGCGACCAACTGCTTCAACATGTCTGATGCACAATAGAGTGCTTTTTTTCGTGACCTACTTAAAAAATCATATTGAGACATTGGTGCTGGAAAGGTGCTGTGGGTACCATTTATCGATATTTTTTACAGTTCTTCACGTTTCTTTTTTACCCACCATAGCCAGCCTTGAGATTGAGTTCAAGATCCATCAGAAGTGCTACTTTTGGCCAAGTTCAGGATTGGAAACACGAAATCCTTGCTTCTATATCCAAGAATTATTTGAATTTCGATGCTGACAAAGTGCTGGCGAATATGCAAGAGTTCATAATCCTGAACGATTTTTGGAGTGTTGTTCTCAATTTGCAGAAAGTTATTGTGAAGAATTACCTTTACAATCCAAGCTGGAACCCGCATTTCACAAGCAACAATGGACATGTTTTGCAATACTTATAAAAATCTGGATTTCGCAGGGAATGAAGAAACTACAGAAACTACAGAGAAAATCAGTCATCAAAAAGATTTATTTACAAGGTAGTCCTTGTTAAATGTTTCTGCTATTAAATTACTATTTTCTCTGTTCAAAATGATTTGAATGTAAACATACTATGGTTTTAGAGGAATGAAATTCATTCAATGGTACTGCTTCAGTTGGCTTCTCCACACCTGCTGATTTTATGAACTTTGAATATAATTTTGGCATGTCGAGATGTAATTAACCAGTGCAGTTAATTCAAATGTATTAATTGGTTTATACAAAGTGAACCGACATGTTAGAATTATAGCAAGGGTTGGAATTAACTCTCAGAATAGAGGTATTTAAATGAACACGTTAATCTGCATTGATAAATTTAGTTCTAATTGTTTCATCGAGTGTAGGTGTCTTTGTAACCATGAAGGACCTGCAAGCCAACAAAATCCTAAAATCCCTCCCCAAAACAACAAAAAAAAAAAAAAGGGTCCGTTTAGATACTAAACTAGACTTTATGCCCTATTAACCATTTGATACATAGGACATCCAATTTGCAGCCCCAAATACAGTTTGCAAAGCCTCTGCTCAAGTGTTTCAGACAGAAGAACTCTCGCCTAAACCAAACACCAAAGCAAACAAACAAGTTTCATTTGCAAACGAAATACAGAAGGAAAAGCAAAAGTTAAAAATTGTGTATTTGAAATAGTTAAAGTTTTAGTTAAGTTTGCTAATTTATGGTTGCAACTCCTTAGAGGAGGTAGGTGAATTTTTATAGGTATAAGCTTTGTTTGAAGTACATCTTGAGACAATAATTATGCATGCATCATAATAGCTGGTCTTGTTATCCATTATCATTACAACAAAATCTTTTTAGCCTTTAAGGGCTGGAATTGCATCTTCGTGATTCTGGACTCAACTAAGGTTGTAACCATGGACTTGATTATATTATTTGCCATCTTGGAGAATTTACACAGGAGCCTCATATAAACCATGTGTGTGTGGAAGAGGATTTTTTTTCGGTGCAAATCAATCCTGGAAAACGAAGGAATTGATATGGTGGTGCTCAAGGAAAGCGCTATGGGAGCAAGAAAGTAAAAAGAAAGATAACTTATCTAGGCCAAACCATTATATAAGCTAAATTACCTGAGGATTCGCTTAAGATAAGGATAATTATTAGACCCTTAAAATAACAGGACAATTAAAGAAAAGGGGTCAATGCCTTTGATTTGGTATATTAATAGAAGGAAGAGAAGAGGCGGCAAACAGAAGTTGCGTCTGGCTAACAACGGACATCAACGATCAGGCAATACGTGTGCCTACGACCAATAGCAACTTTCAACTCAGCTCTAGTGATCTGGCATCAATAGATCATCTATATGGCAAATCCCAATTTCTCATTTTGATCTCCTATCCTACTGATATTTTAGCAATATGCCTTTTCGTTAATGAATGATTGATTGGACGGAGTCCTTCAATCTTTTGTTGATATCCCAATTCTATCCTTAACCAATTCTTTAACTCATCTTCCTTAATGAATTTGTGGTTTTGCTAGAGAGGATTCTTTAATGCATCATTGAAATTGATCTCATACTTCAGAGTGGCACGATCGTGATATTTGGTCTAGAAGTCAAGACCTATATATAGAAGCACCTCTTTCAGCACCAGTCTTGAGGTTTCAGGCATTTGTGTCATGTTCCTACTTCGGTTATTGTATTCTTGATTCTTCATTATATATCAAATTTCGTATTGATCTTCGCATATTTCTCGCATAGATATTGCATATTTGCCACATAGTTCCCTTGTTTTCTTATGCGTTAATGACAGCCTTGACCAACAGGCAAGGCTTGATAATTACATTATTAGGTAGTTGATATGTGGATTATCGCATCTAGGCATTGCACAGGTCGAGGGATTCACCTATATGTATTTTGGATATGGCATCTACATTCTTATAATCAAGAAAAACCCTTTATCTACTACTGTTCATAACTAAAAATCCCTTATCATACGCTCCATCAATTGTCTCTGCAAATGTACCCCATAAAGTTTTTCTACCCATTGTAAAATAATAATTTGTATAAAACTAAAACTATTATCAACTTTTGGTTTAAAAGCTGTTATAAATAATCTCGTTCTAGTGATCTTTTGGATACTTAAATGATTGAAACTGTAATTATATGGGATGGACAATAAAATCTACGTAAAGTAGAACATTTAGCTATTATATAAGACCCCTTAGTGTGTCATCTACGCAACCACTACAATATTTGTGTGTTTATAGTAAGTATATGTACGCATAGGTCATATAAAACCTATTTGAGTACACTTAGATGGTTTATATGCATAACACAAGTGCACCCCCTTGCCCACAAGCTTCAAAATGCAGGCTATATAAAGGAGTCACGGCTGAAATGCCTTCCTATCAATAGTAGTGTGAAAGTGCGCCAAGGATGTCCACTGTCTCCCATAAGATTTGAATTGTATATTGATCATATGGAGGGCTGGCTTGATCAGCATGGAGAAGGAGTGGCATGAATTGCTAATTACACCACTAAGCAGTTGATATATGCAGATAACATGTTATCTCACAACCAATAAGTATGCAGCATCATCTAAACGCACTGAGCACTTTCTGTTAGGACACTAGAATGGGTGTCAACTTGGCAAAGGCCAAGGTACTCCTTATATCATCATCTAAATAGCATAAGTAGCCTCGCTTGACTTAGGGTCAAAATGTATAGGTGGTACAGACATACAAATATTTTGGATTGGAGTTTCACTATCTCCACCACATACTAGAACACCTGTGTCCAACAATGAGTGACGACAGTTTGGAAGGCACTCTATGCCATGTAGAACAATTGCCACAAAATGGAATTTTACAATTGTTTCTCTCAGGCACATTTGTTTAGGGTTTTGATAGAACCAACTCTTCTACATGGAGTGTAGTATAGGAGCGAATGCTATGCCTTGCTACTTGGGAAGATCTGGAACGGGGCCAGAAAGCCTTTTTGACTTGGGCTCCTAGAGTCAAGTTCATGGTTCCGTATCCAATCTTCCTCCAAGTAACATGATTCTTGCCTTTGCAGCGTATCGCTACATAACCAAACACGAAATTATAGTCCTTATATAGAAAACCAATATCATTAGTTAAATCTTTCTATTTCAAACGTTAGAGTATACTGTTTTTCCCCATGTATACCCCAACATATGGAAATATACTGCACAACCAGGGATCGCCTTTTATGGCCAAGAGTGAGCCAACAACTCTCAATGATTGATGACAGGAGGCGTCGTTCGCGTGAATATGTAGCAAAACAACAGGGGGTTCCAGGGGGTTTGATATGGATATAATTCCCGAAATAAAACAATTCAATCGGTTATTATAAAAAAAACATAGATTTAAGATAAAAAATAGTCATGTTAGCTCATTGGTTGAATTGGTTGAAGTAGTCTTATTAGAACATTGAGTTATTTTGGTAGAGGTTCGAGCTCTCGTATTTCATATTTTAAAACCTTAAGCGAAGCCGTATAGAGGCTCGATATACCAAGCACATACCTAAATGTAGTCCCTTACAACTAGTGAATTCGTTGGTAATGATATCTCTTGTTTAATAAGGATAACATAGGTACGCCCCTATGGATCCAGAGGCCAACATTTTGAATTGAATGCAATTGAGGTCGAGAAGTTGCAAATGTGAGAGATGCTTGGTTCATTAAAGGATAGACTATTTCTGGTAGTTTATTATATCTCGCAAGGGATGAGAAACAACCTCAAGTGTTATTTGAGTCATTTCTCATCTATCATAAAACGTCAGGCTACAATAGCTTATGTTGTTTCATGTGTTCAGATGTCACATGTGGCAGATTTAAGGTCCCTAACACAAGATCTGTGTTGGCCAATCTCGAACCTATGACCTCAGGGTAATGGAATTTAAAGCTCCGATTACTAGACTTGGCAATGGTCATACTTAGACCTCAGTGTGGAGGGTTTATGGTCCTATCACTGGATTAAGCTCCAAAGGGGTCAAATATTATGGCTATTCACCATGCTTCTAGTCGCTATTTTTGTCAAGCTAGCTATTTTGGATAGACATGAAGTCATGGGGTAATGATTTGTCATTGCCGTCATCTTTTGAAGTGTCCAAGTCAAGTTGCACACATATAATCATTCATTCTGGCATCCTATTCATTAGTGCATGTCCAATACAAAAACTTGCTCACTAGTGCATGTTTCCAATCAATAAAAACCTTGCACGTGGCTACAAATATAAATTTGATATATTTTGGCTTTATATGCTTGAAACATAAAACTTTCGTTCTATGGGGGTGGCTAAAAATATCTACATCTTCTTGTCTCTTTTTTTTTTTTTTTTTTTCTGGTTTCTTATGCTTCATATTTATTTTGTTATAGGTTATTGTTTAATTAGTTGGATAAGTCGATAATAGGTTATATTACGACCTTAAAGCATAAGAGGTGAAATTAAATGTATGATATTGTGATATCTTTGTGGCATGATTTTGTCTGGCGGAATCACGTAATTGCGCAGTTGCTGCGCAGTCACACTGATTACGTCTGCTCCCTTAGAGGAATATCTTAGCCGATCCAGCTCCAAATCAGTTCAAATCAGTTTTTTTTTTTTTAATGGATAGACTTACCGTTTACAACACGATAAACAATGTCTCAACAGTTATGGAATGGAAGTTCATGGATTAGTATCTTAATTTGTTTGGTGGTTCCTTTTATTATATCCTCATTATACGAGATGTCAATGTAATAAAAACTCAATAGTATGTTTGATGCATTTTTAGAAGCAGATGGGTTTATTGACTCGTGAAAATGCACACCTCAAATCCACTTGGGTTTATAGGCTTGTAGAGAGCAAAGTGGAGACTCCATCTAGGATTATTGGCTGATGGATGAGTGGGAGGAATACAAATTCCACAAGAGATATTCCCAGAGAGGGGAGTTGGAAGGAAGATACCCATGAAAGGAAAAAAATACAATAGAATAAAGTTGTTAAAGGGAAGGACAAAGGAGAACGAAACACCAATGGGGTGGAAACGAAAATGCATGCATAAAATAAACAAAAAGGAATCTAGGAGAAAGGGGGGGTGGGGGAAGAAAGGTGCACGAAAAAGGACAGGAAGCATGGTAGTGGGACACTTATATTTACAATGATTCGAGGGTGCAAAAAAAGGACGGGCCGGCCATGCACGGCGCCGTACCTTAGATGATAGGCAAGCTTCTCGTGACCTTAGATGATAGGCAAGTGGTGGGGGCGTTTTGCAGCCTGGCGTATGGAAGGGCGACGCAGACCGAGCATCTGTCCCCAGTGTCCTTTTGCCGTCCTTTTTTTGCCGTCCTTTTTTTGCCGTCCTTTTTTTTTTTTTACAGTTGAGGCAAATGGCCCCCCACCACCCTTGTACCTTATTCCCAACATCAAAGTGCTTGTTGCTTGCTTGGGTGACACACTTGCCTTGTCTTTGGTGCATCTTTTAGTGCTGTCACATGGCCGTTTGTTTGCCTACCCTTTGTATCTCCATAGTAGATTTTGGTCCATTGACTTGGTCTCTGCTGCATGCTTCCCTTTCCTCCACTTTCAACCATTTGTCACCTCGTCTATGTTACTCTAATTTAGCTTCATTGAGATCGTCGATATTTCATTGCCCAGCACTCGTCGTTCTACGCAATCCCAGCCTTTCCCATTCACATCTTCGCCTTCAGTCAATTGTTCAGATGTTTACCTGTCAGTAGATCATATATTTCTTTCCCATCGCATGAGTTGTAAGTGTATGTGATATGTTCCTTTCTCCATGCAAGGGCTACAAGTGTTTTGCTCCACACATACTCTCAGTGTAAGAGTTACAAATATATGCTCTACATATAGTAAACCAAGGTCTGGTGCTCAGTTGGAAGTAATGTGCTTTACAGCAGTATCATCAATAGTCTAAAACCACGAGAAACAAAGATTCTATGTCATCCAGAAAGGACCAAACAACTTTTGAGCTAACTACTTGAATCATAGTGTGGTATGATTTCACATAACATTGCACAACTTGTGTCGGTGACTAGCCACCCATTCTTGTTGTCTCCAATGTACAATACATAAAGCAATAAAAGAGAACAAAACTTGATACCACTTCCTTTTACCCAAAGCTTAATACGATAATGCTTTTATATATAAGCACACACCTATAAACCTCATCATGTGCCTACTTTGTACACAACATTTCTATAATGAATTCCTAGTAAATCCAGGACATATAGCCCCTGCACTAAAAGTGTGATTTGAGAGAAAGGGAGAGACTAAATAGTGAAGACATATGGACACCACACTTTTGGTCATTGTATTCGGCATAATAATAAAGAATCAACCGTAATGAGATGGTTCTTCACCTTCATCTGCACAATGAGAACCCGGGGGTTTCACGTACTATGAAAGGGATACACCACGTGCGTTAATGGGGTCACCAAAAAACCCTCCGTGATACGCCTTGTCCAACCTTCTAAACGTCCCTTCCCATATACATATTACACTAGCACCACCCCCAACCCCCAAAGAAAAACCCCTAGCCAAGCCCCTATCTCAGTATGTATACGTATTTGCGGTTCGGGGGTAAACAAAACCCACCCCATTCACTCACATGTTATATACACCTTAAACCCCCAAAATGAGAATCGACACACACACACACACACACACACGCACACACGCACGCACGGGGAGGACAAAAAAAAAAACTATGTCTTTCATGGGAGATAAAATTATCCTTTCCTCTTCACTCCAATACATTCGCACTATGTTGTTATTAAAGTAAGAATTGTGATAGGACTTTACCATTTGAACATGAAATGGATTAATCATGCCAATTGCATGAGATAATAATTTGATTGTTAGCCCCCGATATATATATGGGTCAATTAGTCGTACTATGCTGCTGTTAAATTAAATGAGTAAGAAAGGAAGTCTTGATAGTGTGTAGATTACGAGGAGTTTTAAGTATAGAATAATCAAAGGGTAGTGAATTATATATTATGTTCACGATGAACGAACATGAAAGTTGTCAACCCAAAGGCGTGGTCTAGTGGCTGAGACTTTAATTGCCACTTGTAAGATTTTGAGCCCCTTTTTTTTTTTTGTATGCATGTTGCTTGAGGGAACATGTTGAGGTGGGCGTACAGACATCTCCACAATCCCAAGGGGATCAGGAGTCGCAGATGCCGCTTAGCGCGCATGGGAGAGCGGGATACCTCGGTTATCTTACATTCTTAGGAGCCCCAAACTTGCGTATTATAGGGGTTGCGAGGCGTAAGATGATGCCCTTCGATATGGAGGTCGCTTTGCATTTTTTCACTGATGTCATGCATGTGAAGGCTGGTGGAGTTGTCTCCGCTACTAGGGTGGGAGCGGCGAGACCTGATCGTCCCCGATGGGCTGTTGCCCTCGCATGTGTCGTCCCATAACCCGTTGGGTTCCCGTGGACGTAAAAATTCTTATCTTATCTTATCTTATCTTATCTTATCTTAAAAAGAGTTAATTGGAGGCTTCCCCATGAGATACAATAATTGGGTTTTAATTTCTTAAACTCTTATGATGCATGCAAATTTTTACCCAATAGAACCTTGAAACTACTTCCATACTAGCATTGTCTTACTAGCATTGTTCCTAGTGTGCATGTTACTTGTTGGCTAAGTGTGAAGTTTTTCCTAGTGGCAATATACCTTTGAATCAAATTGGTGCCATGTTGCATACAAGGGCTCTTCTCAACCAATTTACAAGAGGGCAATTTAATAGTGACCTAGCCCAACCCAGGCATCAATTTGATTATGAGATAAATCTGGTTTTAAATTGTTAACCTTTTTTCACACTTGTGGCTTGTAACTTTGCCTTAGCCAAAATCTGAGAAAAACCCTTTTTTACTTAGCCGTAGCTATGGAAAAACCTTATCTACTTGGCCAAAATTTCGCTCTTCTCTCCACCTTTATGGATGGCAGGTGCTTTTAACATAGCCAAAGATTTGATGGGTGCCACCCAAGGTCTTCTGACAGATCATATTTAAGTAAGGAATCGCCTTGACTATTTTTCCTGGGCAAACAGAGCACATACTTTCAATCATGGCATTCCTTTTGCATTCTCTGGTGGGAACTAAAACTTAGATTTGGTACTGCATGGCATAGCATGTCCTTGAAGAGTGCAGAGGCATGGCATCTTGTATACAGTGGCATGGCATGGCATGGCATCGTGCACTTAAGTTACGGTTCTTATGCTGAAGCATACTTTAAGAAAATATAGAGCTCCCATAGGCAAGGAGGTGTTGAAGCTTCCAGTTTTGTTCCTAAAACCAAAAAGGAAGATGTGCTTGGATCTGCCACACCGAGATAAACCAGGTACTATGGTGATATTTTGTGATAAGGAAAAAAGCTTCTTAGTAGAACTAAGATTTCGTCAATGCATATGAACACAATTAAGATTAAAGCTTGCAAACATATTTTGTGCCCAATCCTAGTGTTGTGAAGCAGGGTAATATATGGTAAAGGGACCGTTGTTTCTATTACAGTTTATCCGTTATAGTATGATAATTGTTATGACTGAATTTTCACTGCTAGTGCACTTGGGTTTGCTTTTTTTTTGAAAAGGTATAATCTTACATTCTTCAAGCTATAAGTATTCTTTTGAACATAAGCACTTTGTTGCTAAGGGATGCTGGAACTTTTATTCGCTGGTTGCAAAGGAAATAACCATCTGGTACAGTTTAGATAATCCTTTGTTCTTACATGTTCTACTGGTCCAGAAATATTAATTTTTGTTATTCGTCGCTCACATATCATCCTGGATATAAAAACATGGGGTCTACTTGGCAGATATCGGACTTATTTGATATTAGCCTTATGTTTTCCTTCACAGGTTCCCTTATGCCCTAATATAAGATGACCTGAACTGTTTGCCTTCAAGCATAGGCAGCCTAATTGCATGTTGTACATAGCATACTTGATCTTTTAGTCATGCATTAGCATTTTAACGTCCCATGTGGAATGTTAGTATCTGCGTTTACTGAGATATGGGCTCTAATGTTAGAACAAGAATGTTTATTTAGGGTTTTTTTACACCCTTTAATTATGATTTGTATCAGAACCGTATTTCTAAAAAGGTTTATTGGCATTATAATCATGGTTATGTCTGCAAATAGGTTGAGTTGGTTCTTTATCATTTGCACAAAATAGCTATATTTTCTTTCTCTATGCGCATTTAATCTTTTGGGCAAAAGGTCTACATTAGGTGATCGGTTGACAACCGAGAAGCCTAAGGTACCTTTTGGCCCTTATATTTTTACCAAGTTTATGGCTAATTATGTATTGGTTGGCTCCAGGCACGGGCTTCTCTTCTTAATGTATTCCTTTTGTCCAACGGATTTTAGATGAGCTAGGAACTTGGTATTAGAAGATTGCTTTATCAAGGATTGACTGAAGAAATTTAAGCGTACACAAGTACATTGACTTGTCCATCTATTTTGGAACATGTTACTTATTTACAAGGCTTATGGTTGCATTTTAAATGGCTGCTAAGGTACTCTTTTACTACTGTTTATCATTTTACATGATGTTTCATGTTCATTTTGGCTAAGACTTTCTGCAGAAATGGTTAGGGGTTCTTAAGTAATCCATTACAGTTTGTTTATCTATCAAGTACGGGACCTAATGTCTTGTTTTAGTTGGTTGCATGCTTATATCTTGGCTTTTGAACCAAAGTACTTATTATTGTGCTAACTTTATGCTGACCTTAATATACAACATGAATATATTGCTTTTACAAAATCATACGCTGATTCTAGCATTGCGTGGAAGTGCCAGGGCTTTCATGTCTCTTGTATGCTAAATTCATTATGAATAAAATGCATTCTCTTACAATGTATTATAAGAACAAGGACGTGGATTTCACTCCATGGTCATTTGATAGTAAATAGCTGATATTTGACATTTTGTATCTAAAAAGCCCTCTGAAACTTAAATGGAAAAATAGTGATCTTCCCTTGAGCAAAATTTAATTTGTTATGCATGGTGCATGCTACATAGATGTGAAAAGGGATAAATTGTTTAAAAACAATTGAAGTAAACATGCTTTGGATTCCATTGGCTTTAAATATCCATTGGTCTATGAATTTGGACTTTAAATACGTTATATGTTCAGGAAATGGCAGCCATTGTGTCTTGCTATCCATGGTTTTAGCTTAAAAATTCCTCTTGAATAATCTTAAGGAATCGATATAAAGTAATGAGTATATCATTGGGCCTATTTTGTCGTGCCTAGCATTCAATATATAGCACAATAACAGTTCTTTGTGTTTTTTGTACGCTTTTCAATATGATTTGGTTGATGTATTCGTTTAACTGTACTAAATAGTATTTCTAGAGTGCACATTTTCTTGCCCCTTGGTTTAAAAAAAAAACAGATGGTGTGGTTGCATATGAATATTAGATATATAAAGGCTAAAAAAAAAGAGATTGTGTGGTTGTATGTGAATATTAGATAAAGGCTTGCTGATTTGGTGATGGCGCAGCTCACTGGGGCTAGGGTTTTGCCGCTGCTTCAATCTTAGATATCTCCCTCCTCGGGTGTCCGTTTCGAGCGATTTTTGGTGCGTTGGAAAGCCCTTGCAGTAAGCTTTCCAAGGGTGTATAACTTCTCTCTAGTCCCGGAATTGAGATCATCTATTTCGGCCTCCATTGTTACTGTCAGTTTTGGCGTTGCTTTAATCTCAGATATCTTCTACCTCGGATGTCCGTTTTGAGCGATCTTTAGTGCGTTGGAAATCTCTTGCAGTAAGCTTTCCGGGCGGTGTACGGCATGAGGTGGTTTTCTTTGTAATTCAGTCCCATAATTAGGATCATGCATTTCGGCCTTCATGGTTACCACCGCCGACATGCACTCTCGCTCTCAATTTCCTGCGTCTATGGCCTCTTCAGCACTGCCTCCTAATTGTCATCTCAATTTTCTTGCTCATACCCCTGCTTCCATAGGTTTGTAGCAAACTGTATTATTACAATATTTATTTTATTAGATGCTTTGTGTACATCTCAGTGCTTTCTAGTTTCTAATCAAAAAAGGATTATAAAATATATGCAGGTCCACAGCATGATATCTGAAGCAGCCTTCAATTTTCACCTCTTTATTATAATCTCTACAGATTCTGTAAGTCCATCTAAGATGCTTGTCGCATTCAAATGTCTCAGAGTGATCTCGTTTGGCATGTGCAGTGCTGAAAGCTCCTAGCATGGCCAATGCAGATGTACAAGCCTTCTACACGACCTGTGAATTTAATTCCACCGGATTGCCTTCGGGAATATAGAATTCGTGGTCGGATACTGCTTTTCAGCCAAGAAAGGGACTTTAATAGAAAAAACAAACTCTTCAAGAAAACAGGTGCTGATTCCTCCGCTCCCAAAGTCGTCACAAGAGCGTAAGGAACAATTTGTGATAGAACTTTACTATTTAACATGAAACTAATGATTTTGATTGATCAACAAGCTGTACTGTAACATTTTTAAATCAATGAGTAAGAATGAAGTTTGGATAGTGTGCAAGATTGTGAATAAACATAAAAAACACACATGGATAAAAAAACATGAACATAGTCATCAAGAATAGTTCGATATATGGATGGGCAGAACTTAAAAATGAGTTTGGGCTTACAACATTGGTAAAAAAGCGATGTGGGAATGTATAGAAAGAACTCTGTCAAATCACATATATAATACATGGAATAAGCCTTTAGTCAGAGCCATTTGTAAAGTCATCTTAGAAGCTACTTGTTAACTTCCTTATACTCCAAAGGCAATATGCAAGTCATAGAAACATAAGTTAAGAGAGCGTGAAAAGAAATCTTGTTAATGTATAGTGCGCTCGCTTATTTGGCAAGTACTGCATAGAGCCCTCCGAGTGAATACAGAAGTTACAAAGTACAACGATGATGTGGGTCCATTATGCCTTGTGTGCAAAGTGAGCGATGAAACATTGGAACACTGTCTAGTAGAATGTGTTGATTTGGAAGTTTGTAGCTGGTGCGAGGAAAGATTGGGAATTCACTAGGAGGCAATCAAGATTATCTTAGGAATTTATTCAATAGAATGGGTACAATCTAAACGAATTATTTTTAAATTAGTCAGAGCATAAATTTTATTGGAAAAGAAGGAGAGCAATTGTAGTTTGTGGACGATACGCCTTAGGCATAGAATTGGTAAATGCTCTTATGAGGTGTTTAAGAATATACAAACATATACATGAGTATGAAGCTACCAAAAGAAGGTGGTCTGGAGTACCCCATTGTGTAGCTACCCCCTCTTCAAACTTGTGCAAGTGGGTGTCTACTTGCGATATAGTCGTGTAACTTTTGCTTAGTATAATAGAGTTCTTTACCATCCAAAACCCAAAAAAAGAAGAATTTGCTACAAGCTCACAAGTCACAAGACCTTAAGTTCCAATACATATATCAATGCTCTTGTAAGTAACCCATCTTATAAGCAAACCATAGTTGAGAAGTTATTCTATTTAGTCCAAAAAAACTGGTTTATTGGTTACTTTTTGAGCCTATGGTCCTAGGATGCACATGTTAGTCAAAAAAAGACTAGTCTAGTCCGTAAAAAAAAATTGGTTTGCATGTACGTGTCCTATTGTAAGGCAATGGGATAAGCTAGCTAGTTTAAAAAAGACTAGTCTAGTCCAATAAAAAATTGGTTTACTAGTTACTGTCTGAGCCCATAGTCCTAGGATGCTCGGAAGACATGTGTGGCAGGCGACACTAGGCTGGTGAGGCTGAACAATGCCCCTAGATTGCCCTTAGGATCCAGATTTCCCAAGGTGGAATTCAATTCTATCTACAAGGTATATAGGTTGGAAAAGGTTTTGTTTAAAAAATGTCTAGTGAGTTGGTATAGACTTAGTAATGCCAAAATAAATGTACATTTGATCTGGGGTTCAAACCTTGCTAGTGTCTTTTATTTCATAGAGTTGGTTACTAGGGGTATACGATGATAATCCTCAACGTGGCAAGACTTAAGCCTGTACATCTCCTCTATTTTGGCTATTGCAAGACAATGGGATAAGCTAGCTATTTAGTTTGTCTAAAAAGGACTAGTTTAGTCCAGTACTTGCAATAGCGGGATAAGCCAGCAATTTAGTTAGTCTAAAAAAAACTAGTCTAGTCTAGTAAAAACTGGAATAAGCTAGGTATTTAGCTAGTCTAAACAAGGTATTGTCGCACAGTGGGTTGCCCCCTAGAAAGATGTTACGAGGTAGAAATGGTATTGTAAGTAGAGCATGGAAATGGGTGTTTATTTTTTCACATTGTCGCCTTTCTACAAGAACTTCGGATGCTCAATCCAAGTATGTCTGACAAATTTTTTAAATATCACGAAATAACTTATTGCAGAAGTAAGATTACAGTATATGTTGAAAATCATATACATGCTTGAGATTACAAAAGAATATGCGAAGGCACCAAAATTTATGTCTAGTTAGACAGCTTGTCTACCTTATAACTGGAATTCATGCAAGACTTAAATAGCTCATATTTTATCAATTGGCTTGAAGAGGAAGGACATGCTAATGGCATTTACAATTGCAATTTTCCTGCAATCCAAATTCCGGCTCAAATCTCTTGCCTGTTTTTCCTTTCCTGATCTTGGCTTCAAAGGGATCTGGCTAAGATAGACTATAGCAGACTGGAGTATGTGCCTTGAGCACTGGCATATGTACCTTGAACACTGCTTAGATACTCCAGGAAACCCTAAGAGTAGCTACTGAATATCAATGGACGAACTTCATAATAATTTCTACTGAGATTTGGAGGCAATGGATTCTCATCTGATAGAATTTAGCACCATATATTAAGAGAACATAATAATTGATGTCCTATTCTTTTCTTTTCTTTTTTGAAGGACGACAAACTCGTATTCAATATTCCAAAAGAAGTACACAAATAATTGCAGAGACAGGAATAAAATCTCAACAGACAAAGATAATCCACTAAGTGCAGCCACCTGTCTATGCATAAGATAAGATACTCAAATATTTCAAAAATCAAATGTTTTTTCTCAGGAGCAAGCTGAGATCATAGGTATGCCTTCACCAATCTGTCTTGCGCTTTGTGACGAACTTGATCGACACTAATTGATAAGCCTTTGAGGATACACAACCGCCTTCTTTTCCAAACAGACCACACCAACCAGCCTGAAGCTAAGTGGAAAGCCTGTTGCTACAAGTTGTTCCATGTGGAAGGATAAATGGCGAGAAGCACCTGCTGGCCAGTCAAGGCCACATGGAAGCGAGATAGTAACCATGACCAAACTGGCTGAACATGGTTACATAGAAAGAAGCAGTGCGCGAGACTCTCAACTTGATGCTTACACAGTGGGCAGAGTTCTGAAATGCGAAAACCAACACATTAACCCGTAGACATCTGGGAAGAAGTTGCCATCATAATGCAGAAACTTTGGGATGACGCAATTTATTTCAGACCCAGGACCACATACGCTTCCACTGAGGAGGGGATATGTGGAGCTGCCAACCAGCCCGGGGGGGACAATGTCAACATCAACCAGCTTTTGATATAAGGAATGCACAAGACATTGTGCATTAATAATTTGGGGACCAGTCCAAATAGGCACATCAACTGGTTGTGAAGGAGCGTCTGACAGAATGTCCTATTCTATCAGAAGGATTACCATAGCATATTTTGCCTAAAGCTGCAAACAATAAATATGCACATGCAATGGAGCTGCTTAGGCATGCAATGACCTGATTAGGATCGAGCCTTCTCCGTTACGATCAATGTTATATGCCCTGCAAGCATCCATAAGATGGGCCTACCAGCTTTTCTCATCTCTCAAATTCTAAAGACAAAACCTGTGGTGTGGTATTTATTCTAGAAAAAGCCTAACCCTTTCTCCCGACCTGTGTTTTGTTCTATTCCGATTTGTTCACTTGTTTACTCATTTTTCCAGTAGGCTCTTTCGCCAGGAAGATCTTAGCCTTGAGAATTTTCCATTTTCAATCCTTGACGAATCATTGCTACTTGCAACTCTTCTACCACGTCTTTGCCAACCTACAGTCATAACTACAAGATAAAGAATGCTCATAGAGCTAAAAGAGGATACAACTATAAAAGCAGTACTTACTGTGTCTACAACCCAAAGCCTTTTGTCCATAAGATTAGTGTCCCAGAGGATATTCATTTCTGGTGGATGGGAAAAGAGAATGTAAAACCTAATTTCCTCTTTTGGCCAAGTGGAAGATGGTATTCTTGTGTCTCGGTTGACACAAAGTCTGCTAACACAGTGGCTATGAAATCAAACAAATCCTGCGTGGAAAAAACTTAAAGCAATCAATGGTTAGACAAATGAACATAATAACCTGAGACATTGAAGAGCTTGAATACGCAAGTGGGCATGCCTTATTTGTGCCATGCATGAGCGCTGGTGGAATAACAACTTCTTCTGGAACCATGCTATATTTAAGCTGGTGGAAAAGCTTACAAGCAATTATTCTTTAATAATCATAGATCAAATTGGCAATAATTTGTGACGGTTCTAGGTGGATAACTTTATGCTTTTATACTGCATTTGAAAAAGAAAGAGGAAATGCTTACCCAATAGGAAGGGGATCATCATAAACTTGGCACCCTCTCTATCCAATCTGTCTTGCATTTCTGTCACCATTTTATTCATCCAGCAAGGCCTACAACTTGGTCACATGAATGGCACATTTCTACTCAAAATCCGTAAAAACGGAGGAAACATGTTGCCTTTCCCTCGAAAACCCTTCGGGGCGGGGGTTTTTTAATCCTGTCAGTAATACGCTTGCTGCTCTCTTTTTGTTTGGGTCCCATAGGCCAGTTGGTCTCCGTGGACGCTAAAAACCTATTCTATTCTATTCTATTCTTTGATCTTCAACTAGTCCAACAGCATCAGAAGTGGAGGCAAGAACTTTGAATGCAGAGCAAGACGTAAAGGATTTATTCCAAGGCCGGGAAACAGAGGCAGTATGTAGGAATTGGGAGAGATTTTGGCTACGCTCTTCTTCAATGCATGCGCTTCTTCCCTTGCATGCATTCTCCCAGTAGGCCGCATATTCCATTCACCATGGTTTAGAATGTGTTGCGTTTTGGGGCATCTTCAGTTGCTTTGCTTATCTCTGACTGTTGCCTGTGCATATTCTTCCCATATTCCATCCCATGCAATTATCTTGGCCACACAACATATTCATGGCATATTCCTCATTCCTCGCAACTGTGCAAAAGGATTGCCCTTCGGGCAACCCAAAAAGACTAATCTAGTCCAATAAAAATTGGTTTACTGGTTACTGTTCTGATGGGAGGTCAATAGAAGAGCTCTGATCATTTTTAATAAAATGGATTCTATTCTATAGATCAGAGGCCATTTTATAGAAGTTGAGAAGAGCTCTTCTTCTAGGATAAAACTTGCCAATACTGAAATATTGAAGTCCTCAGTAACAAAAACAAATAACATAACAATCTATTATGAAAATTATTCGCAGGTACATAAACGTTACATGATAATATAAAAAGGTGTAAGAATTTTCTGATCTTAGAATACATTCTGAACTTAAGTGAACCCAATATACAAATGCTCCACATGGAACGGCTTGTCAAAAAACATTGTAAAAGTGTAATGGATCCTGTATGGCCCATTAGAAGAATAAATTCCTTTTCCTGATTTCTATACAAGAACCAACTGATGGCCAGGTTTACCATTGACACGTGCCGGAAACCTTGTGGTTTCCAAGCCATGGATACCATCCCTGCGCAATGACTTTGGATCAATACCAGATTTGTGTGCAGCAATCACCCCTAGAGCTTCCCAATAGTTGGCAACCTTTACCTGCATGAGATTCCAAGTAAACTGTAAGAATTATTACACGAGAATTAAGAGAACGATCAGAACATACAACATCCAATCCCAGATTTTCAGGTGTATCATCCAGAACTGTCATGTTTTCTTCCACAGCAATAACCAATGGCTGCAAATGCAAGTCCAGACAGGAACAGCATCAATAAGGGTTGAAGAGTACTCAAGTAAACAGTATAACCACCTTAAATTTCTTGTTGCAAAATGAAAGAGTTGCAGGTCCTCCACATGCATTATATGGAACCACAACACAATCAACATCATCAGCCCAAAGGCAATTCTGGCTGCACTGGTGGTGATTAGTTACATATTGTGGTGCAGTACTCAACCCTGCCAGTACACTAGGTAGAAACGTATAGCCAATCTGATGAGCAAAGAACAAGCACAAACATTGTAAAACTGATATAGAACATAGGATACTTGTTACTTTACCTTTTGAGAAGGTAAGCAAATAATCAGATTAGTAATAGGGTAGTTACCAACCTCTTCAGCTGCTGACCTAGGTGAAATCATTGGATCTAATGGCAGGGGAGACAATGCAGGGGCATGTGCACAAGGCATTTGGAATTCCCGTACAACCATGTGACTTATGATTGCTTCCACACCAGCCAAGATATCCACACCCTGAAGAAGGAAACGTCAAAACTTAAGCTTTAAGTGTGACTTTGTCTTCTAAAAATAAATATCCCCACCTGCCCTTGACGGTAATCTTCCAGCTCAGCCAGATCATCATCAGGAAATCGCCCAACCACAGCAACTGCATTAATGTGAGTGTGTTTTACAAGGTGATCTACTGCCCTCATTAGTGCATCTGGTTGGCCTATTGAACCTGTAGATGCACCAGTGGCCTTATCCACCCATTTGCTTACCTGTACTCACCCTGTGATTAATCTCGATATTTGATCATGCATTTTCATTCAAAGACATAATCTTGTGACAAGTTTGCTGCTCGCCATTTAATGCATGCTCATTCAATTGTGATGCACGGATAAAAATATATTTCATGTTCCTCCTAGCATCCTAGGCTGAACAATAACATACACCCAACACAACAATCACAGTAAAAAAGGTTCAGACAGTGTATGTTGTGCTACTTTCAGGGCACAACTTATCTTGCAGATTAGATCATAATCAAACAAGTGCACAAGTAATCAAGCCTCCCCCAAGCATTAAGCCTAATACCTTCCAGAATTCTGCTGATGTCATAAACCTAAAGACATGATCAGCTCCTTAGATTTGCCTATGTGAAAACTAACATTTTTCCCAATGTTGGTATGCAAAAAAACACATGCTAGGATATTCGGATTGCTTTGGTTCGTAATATAAAGCAATCATTGATGGCTTGCGTGCATATATGTAACATTAGAGGACTCAGTGGCATTTAAAGCCGAGAAACACCACAACAAACATTGAGGCTTGAAAAATACAATGTGCTAAGATATATGAATTATAAAATCTCTTTATGTTCTAAGTCCTACCTCAAGAGGTGTGTCGGTCACGGTATATTCAAGAACGGGAAGACCCAAAGTTGCCCTTGCAGCATCTGCAACTTGCAAATGCCTTATTCGCAAATCCATTTCAATCCCAGCATCCAAAATAAGTCCTATCTATCAGAAAAACAGGTGTATAAATATTGCAGCAAACACGTTCATGCACTGTGCTCAGCAGCATTCTTGAAAAAGCTTGTGTTCCACAGAATTAGAGCCATTTTCTAAGGAGAATAACGTTCGAATATTTGTAATCCACAAAGTAGCTATCCTACATTCCTACAGCTTGTCTACATGGTGAAGACCTGATTTCATGAATTTGTTCTAAAATCAGAAGTTTCATTTGCTAAAGTGGAAAACAATTGCTTACTCTGTTTTGATGAACTGGATGGAGGCCCCATGTTCCCTCTGCAAACTTGTCAAGAGCGTACCCTTCCACATAAAGCGTGTTGCGCATGGGCCAATAAAGCATTGCTCCATTCAGAACCTGGCACATACAACCATGGTATATAAATCAAAGGTGGATTGAAAGGGTATTGTGTTCAAGATAATTATTGACCTACGTTCGGATGGCTGATGAGACAATCTACAACAGAAGCCATAGCTCTTGCCACAGGAAGTGCATCTCCAGCGTATCCCCCTATGCTAGCTCCAGTTCCGGTTGGGATTGTCATCACTGCCGTGTATTGCCTCCGACCCATCTATAGTACCAGAAAATTAACATCAAAGAAGAAAAAACCTGAATTAACACAATGAAAGAAACAGCAAGGATACCATCGTGGAGATTGCCTTGATGTGTTTTGTTTTGATTGAAACCAGTTCTGTGCTTGGCAACGACGGATATACATGGAAGCAGCCCAGGAATGGGGATTTCAAGGCTACGTGAAACGGCATTTCCACGGTAGTCTGAAAATCAGCCACTCGTCCAATCTACCATTTCTTTATTCGGATAATGTTCTCCTATCCTTGGGTTTATACCCCTAGGGTTTATATATCAGAAATAAAGTAGTTTATTCACTTTTATGCGGAACTAGCACAGACATTTGACATCACTAATGTTTCCCACTAGAGGGAGCCTTGTCAATGCTTCCTTTCAGCAGCCATAGCTTCAATGTTTCAATGGTCAAAATCAAAGACGTGCTCACCAAATACCATTCGAGTACACCGATATTAAAAAATGCAAATGTCAATTGCTCTCTGCTTGATATCAAATTCTGGGTTGTAACCAGGCTAGATCTCCAAAAAGCATTTCTCGCTATATATAATCTCTTTGCGAGCTCTGTGTTGGACATTATATGAGTAGGTTCTTTAGTCACACATATTTATGGTGACTACCATACAAATTATGGCCTCTTCACAACCACAACATGGCAACTGGGGAGCTCATTCCGTCTCCGGAATGGAAAACGACGCTCCAATTCCGCTCAGCAGGTCATCAAATTGGTAATCACCGCCAAATATCCCCCCTGTTGCCATGTTGTGGGGGGATGGAGTGGAAGTCGCCGATTCGGGACCCGCTCCCCCTCCCGGCCGCGAGGACCCCGAATCAGCTTCCCAGCTTCCATCCCCCCATAACATCACCACATTGCAAACTCTTTATAGGCGTAATTGTGAGCTCACTTCTTTTTCGTAGCTTAGTGATCGATGGAGCAACACTAGAAAGGGAGGGAAGTAGATTGTAGTTGATCATACTAAGCTACCAGTTTGAAAGAAGAAGAAGAGTAGCTCCATGGACATTGTATTTGAAGGGTACACTATTAATTTGGTCATAAGCTTCATGATGCGCAACAAATGATATAGCCCAAGTATAATCTTCAGCTTTGGGGTTCGATGGGGATTCTAAAATGTCCTAGTGAAGAGGCAACTATAAAAAACTAGGAATATTGTCTAAGACGCCATGCCATACTGGAATTTGAAAGGTGAGAAACGGAGTCACAACCATTTTTACATGTATGCATACAAGAAAGTTTGTGTGTGTTAGCTTGGCGCATAAGAACTATGTTTTCGCATCAAGAGGTGCACAAGCTTAAGCAATATGAAAGGTTGATATGAAGGGTTAGGCCAATCTAGTTGGGTATGCATGGAAGAATGCATTTGTTTGTTAATGGATTTGAAATCCTTTATTGGTTAAAATATTCTCAATTTTTTTCATGTTTTGTTGGATGACAATTTGGACAAATTGTTGTCACAAGAACCTGTTATCAGAGATATGCAAACAATATTTTATTCAAGATACATTGGAACCTTAAAATTAAGGATGAAAAGATTTGTAAACTCCTTCACTCTTTTATAAAAAAAAAAAAAAGGTTTTAATGCCATAGACCTATTTTCAATCCAATTAAAATAAAAAATATGCAGATCATATCCTTGTTGTCACCATCACATTCTCGCATCTTCATCATTCTTATACTAGATAGTATCATGTTCAATCCTTCGTCTTCTTCTTTCTTGGTCTGACTTCACCATCCTCTTCCTTCCTCCTCTTTGTCTTTTCTCCAATCCTCATCATCCAACTTCTTGAAATCAATGCCCTCCTTTGCTTCTTGAATTTTTGCTTCTGTTGTCACATCCTTTACTATTTTTACTATTAGTGCTGCTATAAACTCTGCTAACTCTTTCATCACCAGACAATATAATTTATGTGTTCTTCTCCCATGGTATATTCGATTCTATTCTATTCTTCATATGTCTCAGAAACAGAAGAAATTTCCAACAAAACAACAAACATCATAGGTGAGCAACATCAGGGTCATCTAACTTGAGGAACAACTGCACATGTTAAGGGATAGATTTTTGCAAGCTCACGCACTCTTCCATTGGCTCTGCCTAGTCGTGGCAACTCCATGAACACAAAAATAGTCTCCATAATTGGCATTAGGTACTTATATTGCAAGACATTTCAAAATATTGATGTCGAAATGTGATACTGACTCCATTTTCACATACCCACATTCCTCTTGAACTTCAATAGTAATTGGTTCAATTAAAATTGCTCTTAGCCTGAGAACATTTTTGCAGCTCTCCCCCTTAAAGAAACAAGTCAATATCCCTAATGTCTTAATAGGAGTAGTTGCTACATTCGGGGTCTGAAAAGGTCAATCATGTCCAAATTAATGGTGGTAGTATTGTCAATCTCATTATTGACAAATTGCGCTAGAAGCTTGATGCCATATACCTCAATACTACACATAATATCAAGTTGGAAAATGGTTCCATCAACAGTCCACGAGGTATTGCAAACAATGTGTCCATTAAGGTTGGGGACCTTTACTTTCTTTTCGCCTTTGGTGTTTGAAAGGCTGGTGAAAACCTTAAATATTTCTTCATCAAGCTAAAAGCATTCATTACCGGCCCCATGATTATTTAGAGATGGCCGCCTCAATGCCATACTATTGGAATGATCATTTATTATTTGGTGCAGTTGAGGCGTCATTTTCAGATAGTGAATTGGATCCCACGCTCTGCGTATCAGGCTCAGGCAAGCCCATGCTCTACCTATCAGTCTTGAGCTCACGTGTGCTTCTCATGACACATCCACTCTCTAGAATGGTTTTGATCTCACAAGAGAGTGTGGAATCATCGCATTACTGGATCTTTACCACGCTCCATTCAATATGATCCATCTAGTTACACCAAGATGGCAGAATGCCTGCGCTTCTATGCCATCTACATCGGCTCCGATTACCAATCTAGGAGGGTCTCGTCTCATCAGTTGATCTCACTCGTCCTACAAGCTCCCATGGCCAACAACCCTTGTTTCTTTTTTGAAACAATGGAAGAACACGAACATAAGGTGGGGAAAACTTAGGTAGTTCCACACATTTAGACACCTGCAGTTGATATTGTTGATTTGGGTACAAATCAACCAGTACACCTGGTATCAAGACTTTGTCCAAACCGTAAAAAGGTAGCCATACACTTATCCAGAAAATACAGACATGTCTTTACTTGGAGCTAAAAAGCCCTAAAGAAGGACTTGGGAGAACTCACCATTCCCACCAAGCCTGACACACTCACAGTCTATGAACAACAGTTCTTGACCACCATATCATCTGGCAACTAATATATATAGATGACATGGACCTCTTAGCCTACATCCCAATGAGTATGCAACGGCATCTGGATGCCTTGCCAAGCCACTAGAATGCATGTCAATTGGCCAAAACTAAGGTTCTCTTGGTGTCATCTTCGAGACAACAGAGGCAACCTCACTTCAATTATCAAGGTCTAGATGTGGAAGTAGTGCAAGTATACAAATACTTGAGAGTGGAGCTCACTACAACAACATATTGGGATACTTGTATTAGGCAATAAATGATGGCGAGTTGGAAGGCTTTAGAACAACTGTCACAGAATAGAATGATTGGTCAGTAGTCTAGTCCCACTTGTTTAGGGTGTTGATGGATCCAGTGCTTTTATAAGGAGCGGAAGGATGGAGGGCAATTATTTTACTTACTACTTAGGACTTAAAACTGGTACAAAAAGGCTTTCTAACCCAAGTACTTAGGGCCAAGTCCACGATCTTATATTGAATTCTTCTACAAGAGATCGGGTTCTTACCTCTTCAAAGAGCTGCTCTGGAGCGTCATATTATCTACTGCCAGAAAATACTAAACATGGGAGACTCATGTCTTCCAAACCTCGTCTACACAATGGCCATGGGTCTGCAACATCTTAAGCCTATTGGAAGGAGAAACAAACCATCTGGTTCTCTAGATGAAATATACAAGAACAGGGATGCATACAGGTGCATAACAATGAGGATCAACAGCATTGGGACATATGTTTTCCAAGTAAGCTTTGGAATAACAGTGCTTTGGAGTTGGTAAAGACATTGCACCATACAAACCAGATCCCATGCTTGCAAGGAGTTCAACAAGTACCTAAACACATTTACCTGTGGAAAAAGAGTAGAGTGCGTCCATTTGCACAATAGTACACCATCTCAGAATTGAGACAGCCAAATGGGCCCGGAAAGAGCGAGAACATAGGATCTTCCAATGCTGCTAGCTGGAAGTTATTGAAGGTGAGTACCACACTCTTCAGCACTACCTAGCATTTGCACCTATCTAGGTACACTATAATCGGTTTGGTTACACCTAACCAGCTGCTACATTTATAATGTACACACCTTGGGTAGGAGCATTGGTATTTTACATTCAGGGGATACTGGACATGCAAGCTCAATTATGCCCTTGATTATTATTTTTATGCCCAAATATTTTGCAGATCATTGTTATATAAATTGCATGCATGTTGTTGGGGCTAACGGAATTATTTAATGCAATTGGCATTAGGATTATATGGTTGCTTATTTTCCTTAGTTCTAAGGTTGTGGTGCACCTTGATAGATCTTAGACTAGAGGGCGCAACTGTTTAATAATAATGAAATACAGTTGCAATATTGCTATCTTGCATGGGGCATTTTTATGGCAATATATTCAATTGGTTAATGTATTCTGATGGTTTAAATAACCATTGGTGTAAATAGATGAGCAGCCCAAATATTGGGGATGCCACCAACGAGCCACCTTAGGCAGCCTGATATCGGCAGTGGGCCGATTGACAGACCGGAGTGGTTTTCGGCAGAAGTAGCTACTGCTGGGAGTAACCCACGTGGCCTTGCTACATGGTTTTGCCACGTGGGCACGGTTACATCAGAGCAGATCTAAGCATGAATGCTGGAGGTGTCGGAATTGACTCAGCAGGCTGCCGGATTGGATTCTGGATAGAATAGAATCGCCTGGCCACTAATTGTTTGCCACGGACCTTTTGCCACGGTGGCAAGGGTTTAAGATAGGCAGTGGTGAATCTGTAGAAGAGAAGTGGGAAGGCTGCACAGACCTGGAGTCCAGAATTATTACAGGCGGAACTGCAAAGGGAAAGGCCAGAGGCCATACTGGAGGAGATTGGATGGTGAGAGGATTTCAATTGCAGAGGTTGCAACTGGCGAAGCTGGGAATAATTGGTAAGCCTAGAAACTGGAACCATGGCGGGAGTTGTTTCTTTGGAAGGGGAAAAAGCTCCAAGAATGATTCCCATAATATAATAAGCTTCATCTTAAAGGAATCCCTAGATGGCCAGAGAAATCTTTGAAACCGTACTCCCAGATGGCTTAGTGGCTTCTTTTATAGAGTTCTGCAATAGAGGCCTGTGTGCATTGATGTGCTAGCTTGGCTTGCTAGTGATGGATTTCACTGCCACAGCAGAGACCATAAGGTTCCTGCACTATAGTAAGCTAGTGTCATGCACAAAGTAATCCCCTCTCTTATAAAGTGTTCTTGTAATAGAACATGGTGATGAGCTAAGGCTTATCAGAACCTAAGGCTCCTTGTTTTAGTGAGATAGTATGGGGTACCGGTATGGGACGGTGTCACATACGCGTCAACAGTCTATTACTTAAGGAAGCCTAGTTGTATTCCGTAGGGTGTTGTGGACACTGGAATTGTTATAGAATGAATTAGCACTTACGTGCTATCCGTAGGGAGTTTATCCATGGCATACTGCGAGAAGCATGTCTTATCATGATAGGAATCATGGGGGCTAGTGAGATGACATCTCACTGGTAGGGGACAGTGATAGATGTACTCAACAGTCTAGCGGCCTAAGTCCTATGATGCTTGCAATTTCTCCCTTATACTGGATCCACCACTGTAAGGGTTCTAGATGACGTACTGTCTAGATACGGTGGGGTGCGTCTGCTTGCCAGATGCTATGGTGTGTGTGGTGGATTCCATATGTGTGTTATTGCAGTCCGTCAATCATTGCTTCATGTTGACTCTACTAAATAACTCGTATACATGTTACTAAGTAAAAGCATGTGCAAGCTATTTGATAGCTGGCGGGACTATGTGTGTGTATCGTTATCTTGTGTTGTAATCTATCATCTATATACGTGGCTTTCATGTATATAGCCTCGTGGGAGGCAGTACTTGTTCTGTGTACTCTGATGGTTTGATGTGAATACAAATCAAAATTTTTGGTACTAAAATTTTAGTTCGTAACAGTGGTATTAGAGCCTGAGTTGCAGCTTGGACCTTGAGTAGCTGAGATGGAGTACGACAAGACTAGTGCGGGCGCACACACTGTAGCAGGATAGGCGACTCCTATGGAGGAGGAACCTGGTTACGAGGGCTAGCTGCTCATGTACAGGATACCTAGAGGAACCTGGAGATCATGCAGATGAAGTGGGGTGGGGACTTGTTGGGTGTGCAGCAGAGCCTCAAGGCAGTTTTTACACACAGGCTGCTATGAGAACTGTATTGGAGACCATTGCTAGCACGGATGGCCATGGGAAGTCTGCGGAAAAGGGGAAAAATCCGACAGTAGTGGTGGTGGACCTGGATGTACTTGATACTAATGCTGTTGTGGAGCAGTCACTAAAGAGTTTCGGATTGAGCAAGGAGGACATATGCAGTCTCGAGCGCACTAAGATTCCGGATTAGAATGGGAAAGGCACTGCTGAGGAGGCGATGATTTGAACTGACCAACTTGAGACCTTTTTCGAGGCTACCAATAAAGGTGACAAGGCGCGGTTGTTTATTGCACAAATATAGCTGAAATCAGATGCTTATAGTTGGTGGAATGGTTCTACCATAATGAAGGAGGTGAACACCTAGTCCGATTTCAGGAAATACTTTATTGGGGAGTATGCACCTCAGCATGATGCTCGTTATGCGCTTGAGAAGCTGCGGTTTCAAAGAAGAAAAAGAGGTTTTTCAGAAAGAAAAGTTCTGGACAGACTAAGTCTAAGTCTGCAGATGGAGAGTCCAAGAAGCGTAAGGCGGACTCTAAGTCTAGTGGTCCCAGGAAGGGGATTTCCTGCGATAGATGTGGAGAGCATGGGCACATTAGTCGTGAATGCTCTCAGCCACAAAACAAGAAGCTGATAACAAGAAAGCAAATGCGACTGAAAAGGCTGAAGAAGTATTGGAATCCAAAACGGTTTCAACCATTGCCATGGAAGTGTTGTGTGCACTGAATAAGTCTGCAAGCAAGGACATCATGGATATATTTGCTGGATGCAGGATCATGGGCCGAAACATTGTGGTGTTGTTGGATTGTGGCTCTTCTGACATGTTTATCTCTTCTAAATTGGTGAAAGAATTGCACTTGCCTTGTGTAAAGACTAATAAGTACAAGGTTGATGGTCCTTTTGTGAATGATTCTCAGGTGAAGGATCATAAAGTTGTTGAGGTGCCCTTGAGTAGGCTACCAGGAAAATCTTGATTTTGACCTCTTAGATGTTGGCCGGTATGATGTGGTGCTGGGGATAACATGGTTGCAGCGGGTTAAGCCTATACTGCAATAGATTGGAACACTCACCAAGTGACGCTGAAGCATGATGGACATGAGATCTATTTGCACGGGAGTCTTTTGACGGAAGCTTCCAAGATCGTATCGTTGCTTCAGGTCAAGAAATTGCTACATGAATCTTCCAATCAATGTTTTCTTCTATTTATTGATGAATATTATCCCGCTTTTGAGTGCTGATAGTGAGGTCATAGAGAATTCAAAAGGGCAAAGAGAATTGCAGGATCTGTTGTGTGAATTTCAGGATGTGTTCCCAGAGGAACTGCCTGAAGGCCTTCCACTTAGTAGAGAGATTAAACATGAGATTGATTTAGAGCCTGGATCCAAACCCATGTTACGTAGCCCCCATAGATTGTCCATATTGGAACAAGAGGAGGTAAAGACGCAGGTTCACGAGTTGCTAGACAAAGGGTTTGTGATGCCTAGCAAATCCACTTATGGTGCTCCTATCATTCTAGTTAAAAAAAAAAGGACGGTTCAATGCGGATGTGCATTGATTATCGTGCCTTGAACAAGATCACGATCAAGAATAAGTACCCCCTGCCTAGGATTGATGGAACCATGGATAGATTAACAGGAGCTAAATATTTTTCTTTGCGTAGTGGCTATCACCAGATAAGGGTGAAGGACTTGGATTACATAAGACTGCCTTCAGGACCAGCTTTTGGTCCTTTTGAATTTTTGATAATGCCTTTTGGACTAACAAATACTCCTGCTACTTTTTCCAGAATGATGAATGAGGTTTTTGCAGGATGTCCTGCTACTTTTGTTGAAGTATTCCTAGATAATATCCTTGTGTACAGCAAGACTTTAGATGAGCATTCAGATCATTTTCGTTATGTCCTAACTTTGCTCAGACAGCATAAGTTGTATGCGAAGATGTCCGTGTGAATTTCTAAAAACACAGGTGGAATATTTGGGTCACGTTGTATCTGCAGAGGGTGTAGCTGTAGATTCCTAGAAGACGGAGGCAATTCAGTCTTGGCCAATGCCAAAAAATGTATCTGAGTTGCGTAGTTTCTTGGATTGGCTAGTTATTACCGTAGATTTGCCTGGAAGTTTGCCAAGATTGCAGCTGCTCTGACTATGTTAATAAAAACCAATATCCACTGGCAATGGACAGTGCAGCAGCAGCAGACAATGGATATGCTGAAGTGGTTGCTGACTTCAGCGCCTATTCTATTGATTCCAGATATGAGTAAGCCTTATGAGATTTACACAGATGCATGTGGTTATGCCATTGGTGTTGTACTCATATAGGATGGTGGAGTAGTGGCGTATGAAAGTCGCCAACTCAATGTTGCTGAGAAGAACTATTCCACCTATGAGCAGGAGTTACTAGAGATGGTTCATGCGCTCATCCGTAACAAATGTGAGTTTGTCGTCTATACCGATCATAAATCGTTGAAATTCCAGCAAAGCTAGGCTGAAGGAAGTCCAAGACAAACAAGGTGGTTGGACTTTCTTTCTCAATTTTACTTTCGTTCGGGAAAAAAAACTCTATTGCTGATGCTTTTTCTAGGGTTCGGGAAGTAAATGTGATGAATCAATGTGAGATTGCTTTGGTGTAACATATCAAGCAAGCACCAAAGGCAAAGTCAGGCTGAAGGAAGTCCAAGACAAACAAGGTGGTTGGACTTTCTTTCTCAATTTTACTTTCGTGTTGAACATCTTTTCGGGAAAAAGAACTCTATTGTTGATGCTCTTTCTAGGGTTCAGGAAGTAAATGTGATGAATCAATGTGAGATTGCTTTGGTGTAACATATCAAGCAAGCATATGACTTGGATGCCTATATTCTGAATATGCAGCATCTATCTAATTTAACTGATGCTTGGGATATCCAGGATGGACTCTAGTATCATAAGAGACGTATTTATGTTCCTGCTGTGGACACTTTGCGGAAGCAATTATGGTGTGAATTTCATAATACACCTTATACTTGACATGGAGGTGAATGGAAAACATATGAATCGCTCAAAAGAATGTTTTACTGGTCTGGTTTGAAAGAGGATGTGTAGGAATATATAAAAACTTGTGAGACATGTCAGCAGGTTAAAGCAGGTCGAGGCAAGATTCCAGGACTTTTAAAACCTCCGTCTGTGCGGGAGGAGAGGTGGACTGAAATCTCTATGGATTTCATTGTGAAGTTGCCTCGTATTGTGCATCACTATATCCAGATACTTGCTATCATAGATCGATTGACGAAGTATGCACGTTTTAAACCTCTGACAAAGAATGTTGATGGCTTGTTGATGGCTTGGCGATGGCCAAAGCTTATATGCAGCATGTATTCCCTATTTTTCGATTAACCAAAGCTATTGTAAGCGATCGAGATATGAAATTCACTAGGAATTGGCGAGAATTTTTCTCTACATTAAAATGCACTCTTAAGTTCTCTAGTGGAGATCATCCTGAAATGGATGGGCAAATTAAAAGAGTGAATCAAATTCTGGAGGATATGCTGAGATCTTATGTGGCCACTCAGCAATCTAGATGGGAGGACTATCTACCTATTATAGAGTTTGCTTACAATAATGGGTTCTAGCAGATCATCAAAACTAGCCCGTTTGTGGCTATGTTTGGGAGAAATCCCAGAGGACATGTATTGCTTGGTTTTGGTGGGCTGAAACCTGATGCTGCAATAAGTATGCTTGAAGGCATGGACGTGACGCTTGGATTGTGTCAATTACATATGAGACAGGCCCAGGATCGGGCAAGGGCACGTGCCAATTTGTCGAGAGTCCTGGTCGAGCTGCATGAGGGTCAGATGGTGTACCTTCGTGTGGTCTTTCCTGCAAATTTGAAAAGAAAAGCAATATTGCCATTTCTTGCAGGGAAGGAACCGAAGCTCTCCCCAAGGTACAGTGGTCCTTATAAGATTTTGAAGAAGTAATGCGATGTTGCCTTCAAGTTGCAACTTCCGCCGAATGTGGACATTCATCCAGTTTTTCATGTGAGCCAATTGCGATAAGCTCTGGGAAAAGCTGCAAATGTTGTGCCTTCTTAGGAATACATGGTGGAGATGGATAGAATTCCTACTCTGAAAGAATATTGAATTCCCAGAAAGTGCGGATCCGCCAGAGAGACCAGATGGAATTTCTGGTGAAATAGAAACATATCTCAGAGACGACGTGGGAGAGTCGTCGTTTCATGACTCAATATCCGAATGTTATGGCTCAATGGTCTGGAGCAGATTCTTGAGGACAAGAATCCCAGGGGGGAGTAATGTTATGCCCAAATATTCTGCAGACCATTGTTATATAAACTGCATGCATGTCGTTGGGGCTAACTGAATGATTTAATGCAATTTGCATTAGGATTATATGGTTGCTTATTTTCCTTAGTTCTAAGGTTGTGGTGCACCTTGATAGACCTTAGACTAGGGGCGCAACTGTTTAATAATAATGAAATACAGTTGCAATATTGCTATCTTGCATGGGGCATTTTTATGGCAATATGTTCAATTAGTTAATGTATTCTGATGGTTTAAATAACAATTGGTGTAAATAGGTGAGCTGCCCAAATATCGGAGATGCCACCAACATGCTGCCTTAGGCAGCCTGATTGCTGTAACACATTTGTAGTTGGCCAATTGAAGGATCGAGATGGTGTTTGGCAGAATCACCTGCTGCTGGGAGTAAGCCATGTGGGCTTGCCACATGGATTTGCCACGTGGGCACAGTTACATCAGAGAGGCGGCAGATCCAAGGAGGAGCTGGAGGTGTCGAAATTGACCCATCAGGCTGCCGAATTGGATTTTGGGCAGAATCGCCTGACCACTAATTGTTTACCATGGACCTTTGCCACGCTGGCAAGGGTTTAAGGTAGGCAGTGGCGAATCTGTAGAAGAGAAGGGGGAAGGCTGCATAGACCTTGAGTCTGGAATTGTTACAGGTAGAACTGCAAAGGAAAAGGCCAGAGGCCGTACGGGAGGAGATTGGATGGCGAGAAGATTTCAATTGCAGAGGTTGCAACTAGCGAAGTTGGGAATAATTGGTAAGCCTAAAAACTGGAACCATGGTGGGAGTTGTTTCTCTAGAAGGGGGAAAAGCCCCAAGAATTATTCCCATAATATAATAAGCTTCATCTTAAGGGAATCCCTGGATGGTCAGAGAAATTTTTGAAACCGTACTCCTAGATGGCTTAGTGACTTCTTTTATAGTTCTGCAATAGAGGCCTGTGTGCATTGATGTACTGGCTTGGCTTGCTAGTGATGGATTTCACTGCGGCACAATAGAGACTATAAGGTTCCTGCACTATAGTAAGCTAGTGTCGTGCACAAAGTAATCCCCTCTTTTATAAAGTGTTCTTGGATGGTGATGAGCTAAGGTTTATCAAAACCTAAGGCTTCTTGTTTTAGTGAGATAATATGGGGTACCAGTATGGGACGGTGTCACATACGCATGAACCATCTATTACTTAAGGATGACTAGTTGTATTCTGTAGGGTGTTGTGAACACTAGAATTGCTACAGAATGAGTTAGCACTTACGTGTTGTCCGTAATAAGCACAATTTCATTATAATGGGAAAAATTTTAGTAAACTGGAATTTTTTTTTGTAGACCTTATGCAGGGGTTGTATACACGTGTACAGTATCCCTGTATCATGCATATGTTGTGTACACCATGAAATATTTAGAAAACATATTTACTCGGTATCATACACCTTCTGCGTGTGTTAGGTACACAGGTATGACCCCATTTAATATATATATTTTTAAGATACATGAAAAGATTTGTAGACCTTCTGCCGGTGTATGATACATGTGAGTAGTACACATGTATCATACATATGTTTGTAGCATACAAGCCTCAAGCAGTCTTACATCCTTCTTTGGCAACCTAATAAATGCACCCCATCTTGCTTCACCAATGTTATGCGCACCCGGACATATGATTGGAAGTTCAATAGATGGCACCACAGATTTCGTGATCTCTGTTGCTACATTCAATGGATCAACATCCTTGCCATGAAGGGTGGCTCTCTTCACCCCAAATGGCATGTATAATTGCCCTCGTTGGCGCAGCCCAAATGGCTCCATGGGGGTGCCCAGGGGTATACCCCCCCAACCCCCATTTGGGGGTATAGGTACTCCCCACGGCAACCAACCAGGAAATGGGGTATACACCCCTGACACCCCCACAAATGGCCATTTGGGGGTATACCTACCCCCCCCCCCCAAGCCAAAAAAAAAAAAAAACAAATAGCAGCAAAATAACAAAATGGCACCTTGAGGATGCCATGGCACCATTTGCATCCTGAAAAAAAAAAAAAAAAAAAAAATAAAAATTTTGGTAAATGGCCATGGCATTTTACATCCACAAGGTGCCCCCCCCATGGCACCATTTGAGGGGGTATACACGCCCCTCTGGCACCCCCAAATGGCGCCATGGAGCCATTTGAGGGGGCTCCAAATGGCTCCATGGCCCATTTGGGGGTATAAGTCTACCCCCCTCGGCAACCCCAAATGGCCATTTGGGTGGTATACTGCCCCGACACCCCCAATAAGCGCCATTTGGATGGTATACACGCCCCACAGCACCCCCTAAATGGTGCCATGAAGCCATTTGAGGGCTCCAAATGGCCCCCAAATTGCTCCTTTCCGGGGGTCTTAGGGAGGGAGGGTGTATATGAATGGCTCTAACAAAAAAGATGATGCATATAGAAAGACTTACACGGGTATAGTGGTCACCATTTTGGTGAAAAAACTATCTATCGGCCGAGTATATGGATCTTATAAGAATATTGCAACGCCTCAAAAAGAAGCCCAAAAAACCACATGCAAAAAAGGCTAATGTACTGAAAATAAATGACTGCAAAAGCCGCCTAGAAGTGCGATCGGTAAGGAACCGACAAAGAGCACGCATCCGCCCTCTGAAGGATCTATACAAGCGCCCTAAAGAAATGATATGTTGAGCAGCAACAACAAATTTGGGATTTCAAATTTTGAATTTCAAATTTGGGCGGGCGGAGGGCTTTCAAATTTGGGTGGGCATTTTTAAATTTACATCCGCCTTCCACGAGCTTCGCCATACCCACCGCCGGCGCCACCTACATCCCTTTGCTTCCGCCGCTTTGCTTCCCCCGATGTCGGCTTCACCCGGCCGGGCCTTGCTAGATGGCCCATTGGACCTAAGCGCCCGGCCCCGGTACACTTTGCCGCTAGATGGCCTAGCGCCGCCTACATCCCATTTGCTTCCTTGCTGCGGCCTTGGCGCCCGGCTTCATTGCCGGTGGCCTGCTTTACTAGATGGCCCATTGGACCTAAGCGCCCGGCCTTTCTTTGCTAGATGGCCTAGCGCCTACCAGCGCTTAGCACCTTTGTTTTTCACTCTAGATACTAAACATATCAGGAATCATGAAGGCAAGTCTCCAAGGCAAAGGTAGGTCTTCTTTTACTTGATTTTTTTAGTTTTTCTAGTCAAATAGCACCATTTCTTGAATATATGTTTGCTTGATGCATATTGAGGATGCAAATGGCGTACATCCTTAGCATGGTCTGCTTTACTAAATGAATGTTGAGGAATGCAAATGGCGCCATGGCATTTGGTCTGCTACATCAAATGCATGCTGAGGATGCCTCATCATGTTTGGAAATGGCACCTTGAGGATGCAAATGGCGCCATGGCTAAGGACGCCATCAAATGCATGCTAAGGACGTCATTTGCAACCTCAGCATGGTTGGAAATGGCACCTTGAGAGTGCAAATGGCGCCCGCAACACCAAAAAAACTTTCAATTTATTTATTTATTTATTTATTTTGGTGCTGCGGGTGCAAATGGCGCCATAAGGTGCCATTTCCAACCATGCTGAGGTGGCAAATGGCGTCCGTAGCATGCTTAAGAATGGCACCTTGAGGGTGCACCTTGAGAATCCCTAGTTGGAATCACGAAATTTCTCATTTTAATGAAATTGTGCTTTAATGGGTTATCCATGGCATACCGCGAGAAGCATGTCTTATCATGATAGGAATCATGGGGGCTAGTGAAATGAAGCATGTCACTGGTACAGGGCAGTGACAGATGTACATAACAGTATAGCGGCCTAAGTTCCTATGATGCTTGCAGTTTCTCCCTTATACTGGATCCACCACTGTGGGAGTTCTAGACGACGTGTTGTCTAGATATGGTGGGGTGCATCTGCTTGGCAGATGCTATGGTGTGTGTGGTAGATTCCATATATGTGTTCTTGCAGTCTGTCAGTCATTGCTTCATGTTGACTCTACTAGATAACTCGTATGCATGTTACTAACATGTGGAAGCATGTGTAGGCTATTTGATAGCTGGCGGGACTACGTGTGTGTATAGTTATCTCGTGTTGTCATCTGTTAGTATATGTGGCTTTCATGTATATAGCCTCGTGGGAACAAACCTATTATTGCTAAAGTTTTTCCCCTCGAAAACCTACCTAATAATGTAACAGCTAGTACAATCAACATTTTGTTGAAAACAAACCATCACATCTTTGCCCGCTGAAATTATTCAGCAATTGAGGTGTCTATTTTATCAATCACACTATCAAGGAGCTTATAGACTGTTTGAAATTTCTTCAAAACACCCCCCACCCCCAAACCCTTGTAACATTCCCCGCGTTGTATGCACAACTTGGAGATTTTGCATTGTTGTGCCCATATTGCATGTCTATGCAGACACCCTTCATGTTACCAATACCCTATACCTAGCATAATAACAAGGGGTTTCCTTTGTATATTTATACGCTTTTTGTATATGGTTTTTATATGATTTGATGAGCATATTGCATGAGGTCTACTAATTAGTATATCTAGAGTGCACACTATATTCTCACATTTAATGACATATTATTTATGATTTTGCAATGGTTTTACGTTGCCAATGTTATGCCCGAATATTTCACGGACCATGGTTGTATAACTTGCATGCATATTTGTTATGGGCTAACAATAATAATTTAATGCGGGTGGCATTAAAATTATATGGTCGCTTGTTTCCTTAGTTTAAGTTAATGGTGCACCTCGTAGGTCTTAGGCTAGGGGAAGCAAACGAATGTTTAATAATGGATAAACGTGGTTGCAAGGTTGGCCTAGCATTGTGAAAACAATGTAACTAATAGGCACACCTTAATGGGTTAGGAAACTATTGAATTAAAGTGGAATTGTTGGCATATGTTTTAAATGGTTTAAATAACCTTTGTTTAAAAAGGGTGAGCACCCCTACAATTGGGGGGCCACCTAAACGTGGCTGAGCCACAACCCTGAGGCACAGAGGCTGCCAATTTTCGGCTAACAGTTGGGCTAGATGGATTTTCGGCGGTGTCACCTGCTTGATGGAATAACGCCATGTGGCCCTGCCACGTTGGAGGAGAGTATAGCTTGGTTCGGGAAATATTTTAAATGTTCTAGGAAAAATTCCTACGCCTCATGAATCAACATGTCTGTAATTTTTTTTAGCCTACACTTTCCAACAAGAATAGAACCGACATGCAATTTTCCTGCAAAATAAAAAACACCAAGATATAATTTCCTACAAGATGGAAAATAAACATGTAATTTTCTTATAGACTAAAATTCAGCAAGTTAATATTTGTAAAATAACAGGTTATATAAATAAAGTGTGATTCGAGGTTGATATAACACTATAAAACCTGATCAAAATCATGAAATTCCACATTTAATATAACAACTTATGTGAACTTCAATGTCCTCAAGGCAAACAAACGGGATTACTCGTCATCTTCATCCGATCCTTCTTCTTCCACATTTACACGAGTTACCTTGGACGAATTGGTTGAATATATGTGCCTATACTTGGCTCCAGATTTCCAAATCTTGAAGGCTTCTCTAAAATCAAACTCATTGATTGCTTCCATGGGCAGACCTTCAATTGCAACTCTCATTAATGAATCAGCTCCTTCTATTTTTAGCCTATTATGATATTTGTCTTTGATATGACTCAATTGGCTAAATCCTCTTTCACAAATTGCTGTACTTGAACATTGTACCAGACCCACTGTCGCAAGCTTCACCATTTCTGCATACTTATCCTTCATCAACATTTTTTGTGAGAGGATAATTGTCCAAGTGTCTAAAAAATTCTTCCCTTGCCATTCCGTACAGGCTTGCATCTTAAACTTTCTAAATTCTGCTAGAAAGTTATCGCGATTAATAAGGCTATCGAATTTTACTCCACCAACCAATCGAGGCTCACCATAAAATCTCAGCAATTCATTAGTCTTGTGCTGATCAAATGCTTTCATTTCCTTTGTTGCTCTTGGCACATGTGCAGGCGCAAATATTGTAAAACATGACAAGAGCTCATGATCCTTGAACCTCTCATCTAGGGCAGCCAAAACAGCTTTAGCAAAATTATTTTGGAATTCGAGAGCCTCCTCTAAATCATGGCCTTCAACACATCTTGTCATTTCAACTCCACGATACATATCTCCCTAAATATAGACGCAAATGCAACTATGAGCCAATATTGATTTGGCATTATGTTCTAAAGTTTTAGGCAAGCAAAATTTCATTTTTTCCAATCGTTTTTTTGTGTACCGGATGTGGTGCTCACAACTCTGCTCCAACAGATGCTCCAGTTTAGGCGAGACACAAATGCATGTTTAGGAGGAAAATAACTTCTAGAAGTGCATCAGCCTTTCTAATACATCTTTTATTTGTTCCTGAAACCTTTGCCTCAAACTTGATATAATTTTAACAATAAATTCTTGATCAAGTTTGAACATGAAGAGATTGTCTCCTCGAATGTTGAGTTATCAAATGCAAGCACATACTTATATGAGATTCCATGCTTAGAAGACAAACAACCTGCTTGTTTACGTACATGATGTTTGCATAGATAGGGTTGGCATAAGGAAAATAAAATATTATATGTATAATAATGTATATAAAAAGATTGAAAAATGATAGCCAAATCTGGTGAATGGCTACATTATTTTCTTCATTTCGGTTTGAATAATATATTTTCATGTTGTTGTTCTTCTGCATGCTATAAAAGGAGGTGTCATTTTCCGCATATCTGGAGGCCTTCAAAATAGTACCGCAACGTTCAAATTTGACCCTTACCTCCAAGGTCTCAATATTATAACAGATTTAGAATAGGAGAGAAAGCGTAGGACAATAAGATGACTCTGATATATTCAAATGAAACAAAACAGTACAATATGTAACTGCTAATTGGGACACGACTCTTGACTTACTCTTTTGACACGTATCACATCTCTTTATATTATGTATGACTAGACATATGACGTAAGCAGCTAATCTACGGCTTCACAATATGTTAACACTCCCACTAGCCGGGATCAAGCTGCTTTGAGGAATTTCTTGAGATGTATAACATGTCTCTATTCAGCTGGAACTTCTCACGACCAAGTGCTTTCGTTAACAGATCAGCCTTCATGTCATTTGTGGAGCAATGCTGTAACTCCAATACTCCACCTGTAACCTGCTCTCTTATGAAATGAAACCTTGTTTCAATGTGTCTGGTTCTTGCATGATATTTTGAAGACTGAGCAAGTGCGATTGCACTTCTATTATCACAGAATATGATAGTAGGTGCTTGCTGCTGTAACATAATGCCCTGCAGCAAGTTTCTCAACCAAATTGCTTCCTGAGCAGCCGATGTTGCTGCTATATACTCTGCTTCCGTACTAGAAAGTGCTGTTATTGGTTGACGCTTACTTCTCCATGCAATCACACAACTTCCAAGCTGAAATATAAAACCAGAAGTGGACTTCCTGGTGTCCGTTTCTCCTGCCCAATCTGAGTCAGTGTATCCAAGTAATTTGAATTCACTTGGATCTGCATTTTTCCTGTAAGTCAGCGCATAATCCTTGGTGCCTTTCACATATCTCATGATCCTTTTTACAGCTAACCAATGTTGCTTCCCCGGGTTATCCAAGTATTGGCTGACTGCTCCCACTGCAAAAGAGATATCAGGTCGTGTGCAAACGGCAAGATAATTGAGACTTCCAACTGCATGTCTATATGGGATATCTTGCATCTCTTTCTTTTCTTCATCACTGACTGGCTCCATCTCCTTAGTTAACTTCATTCCACTGTCCATTGGAGTAGCCACTGCATTACAGTCCTCCATCTGAAATCTGGCCAATACTTCCTCAATGTACTTAGACTGCATCATCTGTAACCAACCTGCTTGTCTGTCTCTCACAACTTGAATGCCTAAACAGTAGTGTATCTCCCCCATGTCAGCCATCTCAAACTCTTCAGATAATTGCTGCTTGACTTGTTGAAGAAAAACCTTGTCATTGGCAACAAGAATGCAATCATCAACGTATAATGCCGTGATGACAAAGAATGCTCCCACTCCCTTATAATAAACATTACCATCTGCATTGGTGCCGACAAATCCAAGAGAAGTGAGGAAAGCATCCATTCGTTCATACCAAGCTCGTGGAGATTGGCGCAGCCCATACAATGCTTTATGCAGTCGGCAAACTAAGTTCTCATGACCAGGCTGAATGTAACCTGTGGGCTGCGATATATAGACTTCCTCTTGAAGTTCTCCGTTGAGGAATGCAGTTCGGACATCCATTTGGTGAATCTCCAAGTCAAATTGAGCAGCCATGGCAAGAAGAGTACGGATGGATGACATACGCACTACTGGAGAATAAGTTTCAGTGAAGTCAATTCCTGCCACCTGTGAGAATCCCCTTGCCACAAAACGTGCTTTAAAGCGCTCCACATTGCCAGCTGCATTACGTTTGACTTTAAAGAGCCATTTAGTGCTTACAATTTGTCTACCTGGAGGAAGAGTAGTGAGTGTCCATGTCTCATTCTTCATTAAAGATTGGTATTCCGAATCCATTGCTTGCTGCCACTGTTCTGCATCAGGTCCGGATAAAGCTTCCTCCACACTATTTGGCTCAACTATGGGTATATGCTCAGTGATCATCAGCCCCCGTGCACGCTTCCGCCGATTTATGATTGCTGCCTCCGCATCAATGGCACGTTGACTCTTGAAGCTGATTCTTCCTGATTTAGTCTTTCCTCGGTTGGGTCTCTCACTGTTAGATCCATCCGGGGTACTGCGTAGCACACTGGCATAGGGGAGGTGTGTGGGTGACTCAACTCCCACTTCATGTGAAAATCCGATACCCTTGTCCATCGTCATATTTTCACCTTCTTGTGGCTGGTCTGCTACTGCTGCTACATGTGGCAGCTCGTCTTCATTAGGCAGCTCACTACTAGCACTAGAAGATGCATGGAACTCTCCCCCAGCTTCCTTATGTATTGCTGCTGTAATTATGTCATCATGAGCAGCCATATAGTCTTCACACCATGCATCTATAGCCTGAAAATCAATGACTCGGCTGAATGCCCTTGCTGGACTAGTTGTCAAGTCCCTCGCTCCCCCATAAAGTTCAGATTCGTTGAAGATAACATCCCTGCTTATGATCAGCCGCCTATTCCGGACATCAAATAATCTGTAAGCTTTGGATTCATGCGAATAGCCAACTAAGATGCACTTCTGACTCTTGGGATCCAACTTCTTCCGCTTTTCCTTGGGGATGTGAGCATAAGCTACACATCCAAAGGTGCGTAAATGTGACAGGGATGGCTTGGTTCCTGTCCATAATTCAAATGGAGTCTTCCCCTGGACGGCTTCAGTTGGCAATCTATTTCTGAGATAGGCGGCGGTCATTACGGCTTCACCCCAAAACTGATTAGGCATGCCAGCATATTGAAGCATGCTGCGGGCACTTTCTAGCAGGGTCCTATTCATTCTTTCAGCCACGCCATTCTGCTCTGGGGTGTATGGGGCTGTGTATTGCCGTTCTATGCCATGTGCATTACAAAAGCTTTCAAATTCATTGGAGAGGGACTCTCCTCTATCAGTTCTTAGCCGTTTAATGCTACGGTTGAGTTGGTTTTCAGCAATGGCTTTAAATTCTTGAAAGAATTGAAGTACTTCAGATTTATCAGCAAGCAACCGTACCTCTACATAGCGAGACAGGTCATCAATGAATGTCACCAAGTACTTCTTTCTTCCAATCGTCAGGGTCTGCATTGGGCCACATACATCGGAGTGAATGGTCTCCAAAAGATCTTGTGCTCGTGAGCTTGCTACTGCTGGGAATGAAAACCGACTTTGCTTGCCAAGGACACAAGCCTCACAAAAAGATAGAGTGCAGCCACTGCCCAAGGTAATCCCATCTGCCATATTCTCCTTTATCAATTTCTGTAAGGCCTTCTCATGCACATGACCAAGGCGATTATGCCATAGCTGAACATCTCCATCACGTTCCCTGACCATCAGTGCTCTTGCTGGCATAAGTATAGTGGCATCCAGCTTGTAAAGGCCATCATGCCGAATACCACTAGCTATTTTCCTCCCATTTTCACTTACTATGTGGCACGCCATTGCTCCAAACGTGATGAAAAACCCTGCATCTGCTATCTTGCCCACGGACAGCAAGGTTTGAGTAATCCCTGGAACATAGTATACATCTTCAATGGTTTTGGACCCTGTTGCCAGCTCAACCATGATGGATCCCTTGCCACATATCTCATGAGAGTTGCTGTCACCAACATACACCTTCCTTCCAGCAGGCATCAGTTCTAAGGTGTGAAAGATCTCTTTGACAGGTGACATATGCATGGACGCTCCGGAATCTAACCATAGAACTCTCATCTCACTGATATATGGCGTAGTGTGAACCATGAACAACTTACCATTGCCTTCATCCTTATCTTGGTTGTTCACTGGCCCTCTACGGCGGTCATCTTTCAGCTTAACCCTGCAATCTCTGGCGATATGTCCGGGCTTGTTGCAGCGATAACATGGACCCTTATTTGAAGAGGGAAGATTCTTCTGAAATCTCGTTGCTCCTGCACCTATTCTTGATGTGCCTGCCCCTATCACACTGGAAATTCTAGGCCCTTGTGCTGCTGGAGATTTCCCTGTTCGTCTTGGCCATGTTGGCCTTCTATTCCTTCCTGCAAAGAAGGCAGCATCCTTGGAAGGAGGTGCCTCTAGCTTCATCTTTCGCTCTTCTTCAATGAGAGCAGCAACCATGTCTTCAAATGATTGTGAAGGCAAATTAGCTAGAGTTGTGGCCACTGATTTGAATGTAGGAGAGAGTCCATTCAACAAGACTGCCTTCGAATCTTCCACAGTCACTTTTGACTTCACCCGGGCTAGTTGCACAGATAAACATCTCATGCGGCTTACAAATTCTGCTATGCTCTCCTGTCCTTCCATCTTTAAACCAAAATATTGCTGTTTGAGAGAAAGCTCACATGTTTTCCCTGCACCTCCAAAAGAATTATGAAGAGCATCCCAATTCTCCTTCGCCGTCTTTGTCAAATCCATCAAGTGGATATATTCTTCTCCCAAGGCAAGGCCAATCGTTGTGATTGCCTTGCGATCCCTGCTTTCCCATTCTGTAGCCTTTGCAGGGTCTGTTGGTTTGGATTCAGTCCCTTCTACAACTCCCCATGATCCTTCCCGCATGAGGAGCAATTGCAATTTAACAGACCATGTGTGGAAATTCTCCCCTGTGAATTTTTCCAAGAACTTCTCTAAAAATTTATCCATACCTGGAGTAGGATTCGTCATCTGTATTTTTCTTCAGAGGTAAATTCTGAGCCTCTGGAAAACACTTGTCTTAGGAACAGATAGCCTCTCAAAAACGCTCCTCCTTTGAATCGATTCCTGATTCTGTCTCCTTTGTCTCAACCAGCTGTTCACCCTGTGTAGAGCTCTTCGAACCCTAACTGCTTCAGAAGAATTTCTTCTCCTGCTTGTGCCGGTTTGGGTCCTGCTGACCCTACGCTTCCCCATCGCCCTGTAGCTCTGATACCATCTCAATATTATAACAGATTTAGAATAGGAGAGAAAGCGTAGGACAATAAGATGACTCTGATATATTCAAATGAAACAAAACAGTACAATATGTAACTGCTAATTGGGACACGACTCTTGACTTACTCTTTTGACACGTATCACATCTCTTTATATTATGTATGACTAGACATATGACGTAAGCAGCTAATCTACGGCTTCACAATATGTTAACACAAGGTGGATAAATGATTAGCCAAACCCATGCTATTCAAATAATGGATACTCAGGAGATGGGAAGATAATATCAATGAATGTATGATCTAGACCCTCACACATCCAAGTCAACTCTAGACTCTCAATACTTGATGGATATATGAGATTGATGATTAACCCTCTCAACCTTCATTTTTGAGATGAATAGCCCAAGATCAATATCGTTGAAAGAATGAGACAAATATGGTAATATCAAATATCATATTGCTTTATGGGTAAGCATTGCACATAAAAGCTTCCATTCTCTTTTGATGTTGCGACAACCTCCACTCAACAATGGCAGAACGAAGAGTAAGATTTGGAATTAAATCTTTCCGTTTGAGTTCCAAAAATGTCATTGGTGATGTATCATGTTCATCCAACCAACTTTTTATTGCTTCATGCTCATAAGTGAAGCCATCCTCTGCTATAACTGGATTTTTCATTATCTCCTACAAGAGTATAATAAAACATAATAAAGATTTTGCAAATATGGTTACCATATTGTTGTACATTATGTTATAATTAACGCTTATAAAGACATACCTGTTGGATTGGACAAACAAATTGTAATGGACATATAGGCTCCACTGTCGTTTGTTGATGAGGTCTACTGTTATGGTTGTCAAAATATTCATCACCAGACATCTTTATCTTCTCCAGTATATTCAATATATCAGGTTCCAAATTTGGCCTATTGCTGCTTGGCCTTTTGATACATCTAAGAGCAAGGCAAGCCATCTCCATAGCCTCCAAAAAAGGCCATTCTCCGGCATTAAGATCTAAAATGTCATTCAAGGATCCATGGTCCACAGCATGATCGACTATTTTATAAATATCATCATCATCCCTTCCTGTTAATAGTTGGAGCATTAAGATTCCCAGGCAATAGATATCAAACAATGGGGATAAGACACCTGAGCTTTGAGATTCAGGATCAAGGTGCGAGGATATGGCACATGCTTTAAGAGAGCGATTTTGTGAGCAAACGCTTTCACATCCAATGCTAAGTTTGCTTCCATAGTGTTTGTCCAGTAGGATTTTCCTTGGATTTATATGTTGATGAACTATTGGATGAGGTTTTAATGTATGAAGAAAGTACACTGCAGTAGATACTTCATATGCAATACGAAGTCGGATATACCATGGAAGTTTTGCTTGGCCTGCTGTACAAAATAGGTAATCTTGCAAAGCTCCATTTACGATATGTTCATAAATAATAGAATGATTTTCTAGACAGCAACCTAGGACTCGAAGCACGTGTGGATGATGAAGACTGCTAAGAGTATGTACCTGCCATGAACAAAACGAAATGAATAAAGGACATTGTCGTTAGCTTACTTTAAATATAGTTTTCTTAGTGTATTGACCATACCTCATTTTGGAATTCTTGAGATTCATGTACGTTATCTTTTAGGCATTTGATAGCCACAATTTTGCATTTAAGTATTCCCTTGTATATTATGCTAGAATGGCCTTCATTTATCTTAGCTTTCCTCGAGAAATTCTTTGTGGCATTCCTTAATTCATTGTAACTGTACTCAACATATTTTTCGGTTGCTTTCAGTTTTGAGATCTCCTCTAATGCTTTCTTTGCTACTTCAGCATTTTGCAGGTCTTTCTTGAAAACAATGCGGCTTGGGGTTCTGCTTGTTCCTTGGCAATTGTGGTAGCTTGAATTGCTTCTTCCTCCATTCTCTCTTTTTCACTTTGTATTTTAGTAATCTCTTCCGTCTGTAAGTGTAAATTTAATCTAACAATAAAGAAGTAACGCAGTACATTTAAACTTTCTTCATGATCTCAATACCTCAATCTTTAGCTCTTCAATTTCAATTTCATTGAATTCATGTGGCTGCATAGCGATAAAATGTCATGCCACTGCCATGTTAAATTCTCAAAATAGCATGTACAACCTTGCAACTCGGTACTGGATATGTTGGTACAGTTGATGCTAAATCAGTATTAGTACTTCCAAGGTGGCTTGGTGTTTTTACCTCTGCATGTAAATCCAAAAATTATATAGTATTTGGATGCCATGTCAGGTGCAGGTAAATATTGGCCAGAATAAGTCAATATCAAGATCGGAATACCAAGATCAATGGTTGAATCTGGGAAATGACTTGATCTGGGTATCCCATATGGATATTTTTGACCTGCACTTATACGCCACATGAATGCATGAAAAAGATATACCAATAAGTTGTTTCTTACCTCGAAGTTCACATTCATTGATTGCTTCACGAGTAGAAAAATTGTTATAAATGGACAATTCATCTCCACTAACGTTTGACAATCGACAGGAAATGGAAGGGTCAAGTTTCTTTCCATGTATAATCTTATAATTCTTAGAAACAACTGTCACAGTGCAATATTCCGGAGCATGGTTGAAGACAAAGGCTGCTGTAGACTTCTTGAATCTTTTGAATCTTTTACACAAGATGCACATGGTTAGTGGTATAAATGCCATGTAATGTCCCGCAAGAAAACTTGCACCTGCTCATTTAGCATTGCTTTTATTTTCATAGTATATGTCATTCAAACAGCTTTGGTCTTTAACCCCACCTTTAATTTCCAAACATTTAATTTTACCATGTGCAACAAGTTTCTAATTTTTATTAGAATTTGAGACGCATTTGCAGCACATAAATACATGAAAATAAAAGAAGCTACAATTCAGATTAGTTTCAAATGCAAAAATATCGACTAGCTCTACTGTTCTCTCCTAGGTATAAAAACTATCTTAAGGTCGGCACCACAAGAGACAACTATGAAAGCAGACACATAGGGCTAGATACATAAGGTCGGCCTATCATTACTAATATTTCTTCCTGACTACATCCTGTGCTTTTATGCATGACAATGTCCATATCAGCTGTTTAATACAATTGCATATTTGCTTTCATATTTTTGAAAGCCCTTGTCCATGGAGGGATAGACAAAGGGTTGAACATAGAACAAGATAAAACTAAGTAAGTTCTCCTCCAAGATTCCAACAAAAAGGGCATGTCTGTGCATATTCGTGCTATCCATACTGACTGACCTTTCATTTCCTCGATTAAAGAACTAAAGGGGAAAAGGGGGGAAAAGATGTAAATGTCTATTTTGCAGAAAGTCACGCACAACAAACACTGAGCCTTAAACGAAATAAAAAGCAAAGACGAGCTACTTACAGTGAAGAAGAGGATGACCCGATCACAAGGTGACTAAATCTCTTCTCAGCAATCTGATTGAGAAGTTCTTTTTTAACAAGTTCATCACTCTCTATTACAATAAACTCAGGCACAACCTATGAAAAACACACTAGAGCATTAACAAACGTCTTTCCAGATAAGTTAGCAAAAAAAAACAAGCTAAAACCTTATACTTCTCGCAGGTGCGCTTTAAGGAATTCAACAACTGGTCAGTCTGGCTCTGAATTTGCATCATGTAAGCTTTAATGTGAGATTCGTTAGCTTGAGAAATATGGAGAGGTCCCACTGAACAAGAAATTTAAGCACGATAAGAACTAGAAAGAGAGGTTTAGGGTTTTAAGAAAATGGAGCTTACAGGCAGTAGGGACAAGCTTGATAGTTCGTCGTTTGATGTAGAGTACCAAAATTGGACCTCGGAAAGAAGGCATAGATGTTAGAGCCCATGTCAAGGGATACGTCGCACCTTTCTTCACTGCCACAGCGAGACTTCGAGGCGATAGATTTTGCTGTGGGTTGTCTTGCGCAATCTCAGCGGTTGCAAGGGCCGGCTTTGGTGGCTCCAGATCCTGACAAGTGTGAACCTGTAGTTGGGCGAGAGTTTTGCCCTCAACATTCTGCAAGTGTCTTCTCCCGATTCTGATTTTATATTTCTCATAGGACTTTTTGGCATGTCCTCCTCCAGCAATTATCAACCTTTGAAATCACAATTTTTCTTGGACCTCTCGTCATGTTGACAACTTCTAATTCTCGAACAATATATGTCATTGGAAATAGGTCACTTCAGTCCATAGAAATGCCTCAAGAATATGTGGCCTCCACACACCTACCAACTTTCCATTAACAATCATGTAGCCACATACCCACTTGAGACCTATTCGCCACCAACCCCAGAATGTAAACCTAAACGCTATACCCCTTGATGCTCGGAATTAACCTCCACTTCTGGTCAAGAGCATCTCCAAGTCGCCATTCAGCTCCTCGTCGTGGGCCTCTCTACAACCCTGCGTTGCATTTTTATTTTCATTTCTTTTGAAATCGTGAATGAGTAGTTCCTAGAAAGACACCATTGCTAAATACCTTGATGTCATGGATGCTTTTAATGTATCGTTACTTTATCTACAGGGTAACAAATTGGCCTAATATTCCAATATTCTTGCATTGGAGAAAATATTTTAGATGGAATAATTCCCCATGGCCTTATAGTGGTCATTTACTCAAAAATAAATCAGTCATTAGATATACAAGAAATTTATTGCGGCAAGGCCGCCGTGAGCATCAACTAGCATTCCAAGCTTCGAAATTTCCCCATTAGGCGAAATACGAATTCATATTTCTGAAAGAATGTCTATCAAATATTGATGCTTGGATCTTTAATAGAGTTGTTTCTACACCATCTACCACCATATCATATTCACTATTGAAAGACAAATTATAGCTAAATACGATAAAAGCATATAAACCGACCCTTATAACCAATTGTATTGTGTGCAATGGTCTAGCACCAGTACAAAACCAAAAGCTACAAAATGTTTTGATGTCATGTGTGGTGGCCTAAAGCCACATTTAACGCTAACAAAGATGAAGACATACATGCATACTTGCAGAATTGTAAGATTAACAAAGATCAATGTCGTACCTAAGAATTGTATACCTTATGTAGCTTGCAAATGGGTTCACATCTAACACTAAAATCACCTTAAGAAACTCACAAACAAGTCATGTTCCACCGCCAGCAATTTGCCATCACATAATCTTGCACGACAACCTCCAATGCAGTTCGAAAAGCAGACCTTGTTTTTATGTTCTCTTAATATGCTTCTCATATGTACTTGCATTATCTCATGTCGAATAAAGTGCATAAAGTTTTAAAATTTTGGGCTAAACTTTTGTAGTCATAATCATTTTTTCAGAGTACATGGCACATGATCAAATCAAACTCAATCATAGATTCATCATTCAGTTATGAGTTACAACTGGCTGCAAGAACGCCAACTCCATAAATTTGATCCTAAATCATAAGCTAGAACATGTAAATTATGTATTCCATAAAGGAAAATAATCTCCTTATCTGCATAATTGCAAAGACCTCAGTAGTTTTTTGTAGAAATTTTAGTTTATCACACTCTACTAATTCTTGTTTAATCTGTGATTTTGATATGCAACTGCTTTAGACTGTCTTTTCCAAGCTTTCAAACCAAGAGAATGCAGAAAATTTGTCGCAAAACCTTAGACAACTAGATGTGACTCGCATTGCCAAATAAACAGACAATCTTTATAATCTGAACGAATGATCAATTGATCTATCATATATCTGCATAATGTGATGTGTATGCAGACCCTACACATAAGTGCCTGCTACATCTTTCCTTGTTGTCAAATTAACTAAAGTGCTTTAACTCAGTAATATCCGACATCCTAATTTATCTGCTGAATTTGCAGTACCAAAAAAGCAGAGAAAACATAGAGGCATGTATTTTTTTTTTTTGAAGGACGTGAAACTTTATTAATCATCAGAAACGAGCAACAGAGATGGGGGACTGAAAACCCAGTGGAGGAATTGTCCACAGAGCAAAACCACCCGCCACCTTACAGCACACAACATGTAAATGAGTTACATATAAGTGTTAATCTGGAGATAGTGTACCCAAATACGATTCTTCACTTCATCCTTTACGGAGGAAGATATATACGCTTTGACGCTTCAATAAGCACTTGAGCATCAGGGGCTCTATGGCCCTTGAAAATAAAGAGGTTTCTTCTTTTCCACGTTGACCAAATGATCCATGCTGAAGCTAAGTGAAATGCCCTCTTTGCCATATTGTCCCAAGAACTTGGGTACACTGCCAATAAGACTTGTTGACTATTCAAACTGCAATCAAAAAGACTCTGAAGCCACAACCAAGCCGGTCTAGCATGTTGGCATAAGAAGAAACAATGCTCGATTGTCTCATCCCTCTGAGCGCATAAAGGGCATGTCCCAGGCACCTCAGGACGAAATTTGTGGACCAAAACATTGACGCGCACACATCTACGGATGATCTGCCACCACAAAACTGACAACTTTGGATGAAGTAACTTGTCCCAAACCCAGTTCCAAACTACTTTCTGTTGATTCACCGTACCACCAAAGGCCATTTTGTGAGGGGGGGCAACACCTCTGCCGCAAGAAGGATCTTATACATAGAATTCACCAAATGCTCAAATTTTAACATTCTCATGAACCATCCGGAGATGGGAAGCCACTACTTGTGGTATAGGAGGAAAAATGGCAATGACTTTGCCTTAAATTGTGCGATCCCATCTTAAAAGAAGGAACTTTGTCCCAAATTCTTCCCATGTCGACAAATCGTGTTTCACTGTACCATGCGAAATTGTAAGCACACCGCTAGTTTCCGCCATTGTGTCGGGGGGATGAACTGATGCTACCAAAGGCGATCTGCTTGGTTATCGCCCAAAGGGATCCACCAACAACTAGCTCCAAAAAACTTCTTGCCATAGGGTGGAGATGGAAAAGCGTCGCACAATATTCCAAGCATCAAGCAACCCTCTCGAGGAAAGGAGACGCGTTAGGATAAGTTGACAACGGATAGAAAAGAGCCCAAGGAAGCGATTGCCTTGATAGAAGGAGAGCCAAAGGAGACACAAAGCTGCAATGATTGGGACAGAAGTCGTGAGCCAGGAGACACATCAACATTATTCAAGATCCTCCAGATGAACTTGGAAATTGTGACGTCCCCTACTCGCATACGGTGCACACATCGTATACAAACAGGAGTTCTCCCCCCATACCAGCTCCACGCCGATGAGGGCCCTCCACGCGACCTACACCGCAACCGCGGGCGGTCCAAAGGGGAAGAGTGAAGGGGTCATTTTACCCCGTCTCCCTCAGGGCCTACCTAGCTGCGGAAGCGTAAACATACATGTCAGTATATAAGAGCAACACACGTACATCCACCGCTTAGGGTGGTACATCACATCTGCAATAGACAATGATCAGCACAATGCACATAGGGGAATCCTACCCAAGGCTCGGACACAGGGATGGACTGACAAGTTTGGGTTTCCAGAGTTCATTGCGCATGCAATTCATGGCAATGGATTTGGCCGGCATAAGAACATGGCAATGGGTAGTCCACTCCATCCGCCCCTCCTGTGCACACTTTGCAGAGTAGGTTGAAAAGTGGGGACTCGATCAGCCCTCACGGGTCGCGTAGCCAAAGGGGCTAAGTCTATTGGGTTACATCTCCCCAGTCCCGATGGGGCAGGTAGGGATCACTCCCTCCAGAGATCTACATGCTGACTCAAGGTGACTAGAGGGCCACTGCCCTTGTTCGACTGAACCCAATGGAAAGTCATGAACACCACTTCACGGGTGTCGAACCCATGCCTTGCCCACACTCAGTGGCAAGCCATTAGACCTAGTCACAAGGATCCCCGGTAGACTTTACACACCAGGGGGATCGTTCAAGAGTCAGAACACGAACCTCATTCTTAGCCAGTCTGGCCCCCTTCACCCACAACCAGGTGTGGTTCTTGTACACAGGCCGAATCTATAGTGTGCTAGAGAGGCTAATCTAGGAGCATCTACTACCAAGCTTTAGGTCTCTACCCCCCTTCCCAATACAAGGAGTTCATAGAGATACATCATCCATATACATCATAGAAGAACTAAAGAACTAGATCTAATCTATATCATAGAGTTAGGTTCTTTAGTTAGAGTCTGCTATCTAGAGATCTAGAAGGCTGCTATGGGCAATTTAATAGGCTAAACCTACTGATTCTATGACTAAAATAAGGTTTAGACTATTTAATTGGCTAAATACCTGATCCTTGGGTTCCTCCTCCTGACCTGAGTTCGACCATCCCGCTGAAATGCTCGAATCAAGGGAAACTAAGGGTGCAATTCTCTCAGACAGAGTCTGGGAGGCGGTTCTGACCCTTGGGGCAGCCAAAACAGAGCTCTAAAACCCTAGAAACGAAAATGGGCAAGTTAGGGTTTCCCTTCCTAAATAGACAAGGGGTTGGCTAGGGTTTCCAATTATCCCCTTTAGGCATGTGGGATAATTGGTAATGGGCCCACTTGCCTTTAATGGCTAGGTGGCCAAATGTGCCCACATGGAAATGTGTGCACCCAAATTTGCTCACATGGAAATGTGTGCACATTAATGAATGTGCACATTGGAAAATGTGCACATTAATTACACCTATAGGTATGGCCCACTTGGTGTCCATATTGGAAAATGTGCACCTAGGTTAATGTGCACATGGTTAAATGTGCACATTAGCAAATGCACATTCCCTGCAAGTTGCCCCCTAGGGGCTACCCGCCTGGCTATACTTCGGCGTACACGTCAGTCGGGGTGGCGTGTACGCGTGACGAGGCAGTACAGTATACGTCCTGGGACCGTATATTGTACTGGAACGTCACATTCTCCCCACCTTGAAATGATGCTGTCCGCAGCATCGTGGGTCTCCCCACCTTGGGATCTTCCTAACCTGCAATCAACCTGATACATACGATATATACTACTATAATACTTACATGTTTATTAAGATTACCTTAAGGTAATATTTTTAGAACATTATTACGCCCTTATATTATGGAATAACTTATCAATTCATAACATCATTAAAACAGGTTACTCGATAGTTCACTTATCACGACAATTAAGTTTATCAAAATTAAAATTAACGTCCGAGGTACTCTTCATTCCTTGCAACACATTCCAACAAAATTTGTGTTGCAAGTCTTCGTAGCTCGACCTCCTTGCCCTCTGGAGCGCTCTATTGGCCTGCAGGTCAACACTACGTTAGTACCATTTAATTATTAGTAAACTTTTGGTTATATGGTGACCAACCCCCTATCTACATGGATGCATGGCTAATCTCCCGGCGTAGGAAGAGGATGAATCTTCCATAATGGCCGTGGAGACAGCGTCCTATTATGCCTATATGCCTCTCATGCCTACACCTCTAGTTGCCCAGCGTGGAGGATATCCTTCCCGCGTGGGGGGGCGTGAAGGATAGATTCCTCCTATCAAAGCATATATGGGGCTAAAGGTGCCTTTCCTATCAATGCATTCCTCAATGACCTCCTTTCTCTCGAGGTCGTCTACTTCCGTGGGACAGAAGTAGACTTTCTAATCTACCTTCCACTCATCCAAGCGGAAACGCGGTCATGCCTACATCGACATTACACCACGCCCTAGAGATCACCGTAGCGGTCTCATCATCGGTTACAATGCATGCAATCCATACCTAACATAGGTTGCATGCGTAGATTAACCTTAACCACACATAGAATTAATCTACACAAATCGACATGCCTGAGCCGATTTCTTCGGAGATGACCTTGCCGTCCCATTGCTCCATGAATTGTGGGTACTTCTTTACTAGATCTTTCTTAAGTACCCACGTTGCGTCTTCCACTGGCAAGTGTTTCCACTTGACCAAATACTGGAGGAACTCTGACCTCCTTGTTTTCTTGAAGGCTTTATCAAGAATTAACTCTGGAACTATTTCCAGCTGTTCCTCCGTCATTTCCAACAACGTTGGAGTGTCCAAGACCTCGTCTGGATTTGGAGTGTGCTTCTTCAATAAACTCACGTGGAAGACCTTATGAATCTTTAGGTGTGGCGGCAATTCTAGCTTGTAGGATTGGCTACCTACTCTCTGGACTATTTTGAAAGGTCCAGCCCACCTTGGAGCAAGCTTCTTACAATTTCCGATGCGGAGCTTCGCCTGCTTCACTTTGATCTTGAGCCACACGCTGTCGCCAACTTCGAACTCTCTGACTGTTCGATGCTTGTCGGCGATGCTCTTCTGACGATTCCTTGCCGCTAGAAGATACCCTCGAACTTCTTCCACTAGCTGCTGCATATCGGCCAACATCTGCTGCGAAACTTCTACTTTTGACACGGGATTGTGCCAAGTGTCTGGAGTTAGGCATTGATAGTCGTAATTGATCATAAATCGGCCACATTTGGGATGATTCCCGCTTGGTGCTATTGTATGCAAACTCCACCAAGTGAATAAATTCCTCCCACATGCCTTGCTTATTCCGCATATAGTTTCGTAGCATGTCTTCCAAAATCCTTTTGTTGGTCCGCCTCCGCTTGGCCATCCGTCGGGGATGATACTGCCGTTGCTCATGGATAACCCGCCCAATGGTCGAAAGAGGTCTTGCCAAAAGGCACTCATAAACTTCGGATCCCCTCGCTCTGAGATAATCTCCTTGGCATACCATGAAGTCAAGATCTCTTTGGTGAAGAGCCCGATGTATCCGTGAGCTGTATCTGTTGTCCCCGCAAGGCACGAAATGTGCCATCTTCGACAACTTGTCGACTACTACCATCAAGGCATCTTTCCCTCTTACTGTCCTTGGAAGCCCTGTGATGAAATCCATGCTGATGACCTCCCACTTAGCGTTTGGCACCGCTAATGGCTCTAGCGTACCGGATTCGGTCGCTTTGCCTTCGTCTGGCGACATAGCCGACATTCCTTGATGTAGCGAGCTACTTGCTTCTTCATTCCCGGCCAATAATAGGCTGCCAAGACTTTGAAATATATGTTTTCATGAATCCCGCATGGCCAGCCTATTGGGTCAAGTTGCGTGGTCATGGAGGATCAATTTCCTTACGCCTGATGATTCGGGTATTTAAAGGCTTCCCGCTCCTTATCTGTTCTGGCCTCCCTAGAGAGGCTCGCCCATACTTCCTTGAAATCCCCATCCGTTGGCAAGGACTCCTCAATCTTCTTACCAAAGTCGCCTGAGAGCGCCGAAATTGCATTGCAATGCACTCTAGTTGTCGTGGGATGCCTTGAAAGCATCCGCTACCACATTGAGCTTCCGGCTTGTAGACTATATCAAAGTCATACTCTTCGAGGAACTCCATCCACCTTCTCTCGCCAAAGCTTGAGGTGTGGTTGCGCGAATACATACCGGAGGCTCACGATGATCGTATCCAATTGGAACTTCCTTCCCAAAAGGTAATGCCTCCAAATTCTTAATGCCCCGACAACCGCAAGCAATTCCTCGATCATCGGTAGGGCTGCGTCTCGCTGCCGCTTCATCTTCCCCGAATCATACGCTACTACACGCTCTTCCCCGCATAAGCACCGCACTGAGCTTATCTTACTCGCATCCGGTCGCCACCCGCTTATCTTTTCTCCTGGATCCGCGGTGGTTAAGACGGGGCGGTCGTTCAGCTTCCTTCAACAATTCAAACCCCTTTTTGGGCTTTCTTGTGCCAATGATCTACCCAATCTTTCACTTTTTTTGCCCTTGTCAAGTCCGTTAAGCGGGGCCGCTATCTTAGCAAAGTTCTTTACTGAACTTCCCGTAGTACCGCTAGGGCGAGAAAGCTTCGACCTCATGCACATTCTTCTTCGGTGCCCGGCCACCAATGACGGCTTCAATCTTGGAAGGGTCTCCGCCCGATTCCTTTTTACAGAGATCACATGACCAAGATATTCCACCTTTCTCCGCTTGGCGGCACACTTCGACAACTTAGCGCGCATAACCGGTGCCTCCTCAACTTCTCTAGCACCCTCTTTAAGTGTTGTACGTGCTCCTCAAGGGATCCGCTATACACCAAAATGTCATCAAAGAATACAATCACAAAGGTGTCTAAAAAACTCCCCGAAGATGTCGTTCATGAGCCTCATGAACGCCGGCGGGGGCGTTCGATAAGCAAAAGGCATTACCGTGAACTCATAATGCCCATACCGCTCGCTTAGGCGGCGGTTTTATGGATATCTTCTTCCTTTATCCTGACCTGGTGATAACCCTGACCTTTTAAGTCGGTTTTGAGAAGACCTTTGCTCCTTGGAGCTGATCCATCAAGTCATCCGATCCGGGAAGCGATACTTGTTCTTGATGGTGTGCTTTGTTCAACCGCCTCAGAAGTCTATGCATCCTCAAACCGCCATCCTTCTTCTTGACAAAAGAATGGGCACTCAAATGGTGAGACGCTAGGGTCTAATGAAGCCTAGATCGAGCAACTCCCGCAATGCTTCTTTAACTCGCCAACTCTGGCGGGCCATTCTCAGATGGAGCCTTACTTGTCGGGTTGTTCCCGGTTCGAGCGCTTATTTCACACTCGACTCCCGTAAGGAGGAAGGTGCTCGATCTCATCGAAAAAGAGATCGTGGAACTCCGTGATCAACCGAAGCTATTTGCTTCGCAACTTAATGAGCACCTTGTCTTCCTTTGCTTTCTTCGACTCCGCTTTTCAATCTCAAAGCGTAAAGATGTATGCTACTTGCTCGCTCTTGATGCACTGAATAGCCGCTTAAAGACATAGACCGCATGATGGGAACAACTTTTTACCCGTGATCTCAATGATCTTGCCGCCGGGTGTTGGGAAGGTCACCTTCCGCTTCCACAATCAATAATGGCCCCCGCTGGTCCAAGGTACTCCATTCCTATGATCAAGTCGTTTTCTTGCCAATGCCTTTACTTGCCCCCATCCGGATGTTAATCCCCTCGCAAGTCGATGTCGGTTGATCCTCTTGCTGCGCGCCTTCTTCGCCCCACTTGCTAAAACAAATAGGCCTCGACTTTGACTTTTTAATGGTTTCAACTTCAACATTTCAACCATTCTGGGGATGCAAAGTTATGGCTACTTCCCGAGTCTATCGGGGACTATGAAAGACTTGGCCTTGGCCTTCCCTATCGTGGAAATTACCTTATAATCGACTCTCGCTTGCTCGTTGTCTATTATGCAAAGATATGACACTCACCTTGAATGTAGTCGCGGGCTGCCTCGCCGTCGCCGTCGACAGATGTCCCAATCTCCCAACTCCGCTTAGTGCCGCGACTCATGACGTGGGGCAGCCACGTTTCTATGGCTGGCTGGAAGCACCTGAAGCAAAGTCGCTTATACACCCCCCTCTTCTCTTTGGGCATAGCCCGCAAAAAGGATCGTGACGGCTTTGGAGTAGTTTGACCCCTCCCCGCTTGTCCTTGAAGGACACCCGCTTCTTCTCGTCTTTCCCCATTGCCACCCATATGGGGCTCTAGTTTGGACTGGACTTGCTGCTCTAGGGCTATAACTCCCTCGATGCTTTGCCTCGTCCCGAAATACCGTTGCCTCCGCCGGCACTCAGGTCCCGCTCCTTGCAAGCTTATAGCCTTGCACTCCGCCCGGATCTTCGTCTTAGGGTTTATTGCCCTTACCGCTTCGCGATCTCATCATTCACCCTTCAATATAGCTTTCCACCGCAGATGCTTTTCTCCCAACTTTGGCACATACAAAATTTTAGCCTCATGAATTCCTTCAGATATTTCGACCGGACTTGTTTCCCTGTTGTAACCTATAGAATTGCTGCATCATGCCGGACTTATGCTCTCTTGGGGACGTAATGGCGCTTTGAAGGCTTTAGCAAACTTCTTGAACCTCGCAAGCATCCCCGCAAGCCATGGGCCTTTGCATACCCCTTCCACCATATCGTGCCGCTCCTTTCGGTTGCCCATTTGCCACCACCCTGCCTTTATCCTTATCCTTCATACCATAAAGCGTTGCCATATTCGCCATCTCATCGAGCCAAGCCTCTGCCTCCATGCGGGCCTGTTCTCGCCGAAATTGCTCGAAGCTTCGCCTTCCAAACATTTCCCAATGCCGGAGTCCACCTTCTTCCGTAGTCGGAGGTTCTTGTGTCCCTTTTGTCGCCCCCTCCTCAGCATCCCTTCTGTCTTCCCTCCGCATTGTTCCTTTGCCTTCCATCCGCTTTTGTCCCGGCCTGCTCTTCTTCTTCCTCGAGTCGAGTCCGAGATCGAGCTTGAGTCGGAGGAATCGGAGTGGGGATCTCCTTCTCTTTGCTCCTCTTCTTGTCCCTTCCCCGCTTTCCGAAGCCGATGCTTGTGGCAATTGAGCATTGCCCAATAGAACCAGCTCTCCTCCTTGCGAAGCGGCTAATGAGCCTTTATCTGCTCAAGGTCCGGCCCTCATCCGGATATCTCCTCCTCTGGGGTCATGGGTTCCATTTCTTCAAATAGGTTCCTTGCGGGTGGTCTGGCGGGTCTGCTTCTTCCTAAGGTCTTGGCGTTGTCGCTCCCCGAGCCTAGGACTCTAACCGCATACACAAGTAATTCATGGCTATATGGTTAGTTTTCCTTGTTCTCCCGGTGATTGTTTATGTTTGTTGGTATAGTTGTGGGGCAAAAATACATCAACAAAACATTTAAAGTGCAACAGAAATCATATTTATATTATATCATATTTTAGTACAAAAGTCTCCGGGATCAAGAGTCTAACTAATCTTGAAATCGCCGGTAAGACGGGTTGTCCTCGAGGAACTTCTTAACTTGGGCCGTTCCTACCGAATGACCCAAGTTCCTGATGACGCTTGCTGACGAGCCGCCCTGCAAGGCTCTTGCCAGCTCTTCCACCCTGCGGTCGGATGTAAGGGCCGCGGTCACCACCAATCTCGCCTGACGTCGATGGGGTATGGCGAAGTCGAAGAGGTCAAGTGTCATTGCTCTCTTGACCAGGACAGCATAGTCCACATTTGCCGCTATGCGAGCATGCCTGCCGAAGCCTGAGAGTGCAATCAGCATGAACACTCCTTCCTCTCCCCGGGGGCTGAACTTGCGGTGTATCACCGCTATTCTCCCATCTAGCAGCAGCGGCAGGTAGTACCTGAGCGACCTGTCGTTGTGCGTCGCGGATGATTCCCCACTTGTTTGGCCTCCAACTCAGGTCGCCTCGGCGTATTGGCCGACCTCCTATCTCCGTCGACTCCTGCATCTTCAATTGGTGGAGTCGACTCTCGAGGTCAATTCCCGCTCCTCTTGTTGGAGGTGGTGTCGAAGGCCTCGGCATTAGGATGCTCGTGATCTTCCCACGGATCCCCATCTGTTCCCGGAGGGCGGGAACTCCTCCTCCGCTGGCAGCCCCCTCACTCGTCCATCATTTGCCTAATGCCGGGCCGTAGGCCCGATATCTAAGTCGCTTCCCGTGGTAGGTGTCGGCTTCCCCACTTGAAGCGAAAGTTCTGAGGCTCCCCTGACGCATGAAGTCGCCCAAGTCGGCCTCCCGCCAGTAGCTTGGTGGAGCGATTCGGTCCCAACCGAGCTCCCCTCTCCCGCATTCGGGAGGTTCTCGATGTCACCGGGAGTAGATACTCCTCTCCGCTGATGATGATAGGGGCTAGGCTTGTGATGCCTAGCCCAAGTGGGGGAGCAACTCGGATGTTCTTACGCTCGCCGGTTGATCAGCTCCTCGCTTTGTTGCCGTTCCTCCTCTGAAGTCGAGCTCCGGGGTACTTATCGTCGTCCGACCCCTCTTCTTCTTCCTCTCCTCCTTCCTCGCTTCTTGGCGATATTGCAAAAAGCATCCGCTTCTTCTCGCTAGTAATCGCTATGGGGTCCACCTCCACCTGAGGGATAGAAGTTGCCCCATGGGGTTTTCTTGCGGGATAAGAAAATAGCTAAGGCAGCGATTGTAGGAGAAGTACTTGGTCCCCAGAATGTCCGGACCATGTAGTCTGGCAGCCTCTGTGCTTTGTTGGTTAAGTACTTGGCGATGTTGGGTACATCACCCAAGGCTGCTTGAAGGGATGGCCGAGGGACGAAATAGCCTATGCAAGGGGGGACCTGGACAAGGGAGGGTCCTACCCTAGCTTGGAACTCTGCTAAGACTTGTCTATATGCTGGGGTTGCATTCAAAGTGGCTTGCACATCTAATTCATTCTCAAAGACTCGGAAGATGTCATTGACATCTGCCTCAGCAGCATGGGCACTGGCGCTGTACCATCGCCTCAAGTCAAGAAGGGCCATTGATCTAGCCGTAAGAAGAGGGTATCAAACGGATGCGTAAGCCTGTGGAGCCGGAAGATCGCCTAAGCAAAGGGAGAGCAAACTTGCGTGGTGCTAAATGAGAATTGGTGGACCTATTTATAGAAAAAAGGAAAAAACCCTAATTTTTGGATGACCTAGAATTTACTGGAATTGGGTGATTCTGGTCTATTAGGAGGTGCAATTGAGGGTTTGAAGGCTAATTTTTGGTTTAAAGCATGCTAAGAACACTAATGAACCTATTGCAGCAAACTGGAGATCATTTGGTGAAGAAAATGAGGCGAGGTTCACACGTTGCTCTAATCCGAGCAATGAAAAGTTCATTTTCTGCCTTGGCGCCGACGATGAGACATAGGTCCTAAAATGGGCTAAACTTAATCAATTTGGATAATCTAAGGCTGTAATTCTACTAAACTTGCCGAGTTAGGCAGAATTGGCTCTTTATTTGGTCGATTTGGAGTTGTTTTGGGCATTTTTACATGGTCTCACATCGTTATGCCCGCCCAAAATGAGAATCTCATTTTCTCGCCCCGGCGCGACGCGGTGAGACATCGCCTCAATTTGCTCAAAAGCTTCCAATTTAACCAAAATAAAAACTAGAATTCTCTAACTTAACTTAATTAAGCTAGATCGTATTACATTATTTACACAAAAATTTTTTATATTAACAAAAATGTTCATTATTTACAAAAAGGTTTCAAGGGCTCTCCCTTGATGTGCCTAGCAAGATGCATATCCCGCCTCATGATGGTGACCCTTCGCAAGTGCATCGCAATGTGGTGCCGTTGAATCTTCAAAATGCCGCGACTATTTTGCCTCGCCGCCGGGCCTCCGTAGGCACAAAGAAAGATCTCATCGGGCCACCGCATGTCCGGTGTTGTACTCTGCATGACTTCACCGGACCAAGCTGCTGGAACGGTGCCCCGGGGATCAAGAGTCCGTGACTCTTCCTGGAAGTGCCTGGATCTCCTTGAGGGCTCGTCCTCCAACTTTTCCCTGTTGGTCCGCTTCTTCCCTCGGGTGCTCGGGAGGCTTGGGCCCGTGGCGGCAGTTTCAAGGTCTGGCTTTTTGTCCTGATGTCCGGGCATTGTTCTTACCCTCAGTGCTCACAGTAATAGGCATTTGTATGCCTCCCACTTAAAAGCCATGTAAGCGTTGTGCTCCTTGATCTTCTTCGATAGACCTTGGCCGGGTCTATCGCGTATGCCACCCGTTGTGATGCATGGGGCTTTAACCCTATCCCGCGTCCGGAAAAGGTGGGGGCCCCCGGCGCTTTGCCGGGCCGGTCTTGCTTTCGGGTGCCACACAGCAAGGGTACTTCCTTCTCCACGGGCGGGGTTTGAAAAACTTCGCCCCTACGTGTTGGGGGCCGTAATCCTCGTCACGGTCGATCGGTAGAAGCGGGTGCCGCTCGCTGTTGGCTCGTTGATAATGGGACGAGTAAACAACACCAACCTTCGACTTTTACGCCGTATGATGGCTTTGGCCTTCCTCTTCTTAAGCCTTGTTGTGGTTGGAGTCGTCTTCCCGATTCTTCATCCTCACGCTCGGCTGGTTCTGCGGCTTCATACTTGGCGATGAAGCGCCAAGATCACGCTTCTGGCGGGGCTAAGCGATGCATACCGCCACGCTCTTCTCTCCCCTTGCTCCTCCCCGCAGGGTCTCACCGAGTTGCCTCTTCCGCTGGATCAGCCTGCTCATTCCCCTCAAGCCCTCTTCCTTCCTCCTCTGCGATCTCCCGAGAATTTGATGCATGATGTCCGGCCTTGCCGTCCTCTATGATCTCTCAGATGGTCGCCCGGGATCTGATCTTGCATCTTCGCCAAGAAGATTCGCCTTCTTAGAAAAAGGCGCTCTTGAAGGACTCTCCGGAAGAGGCCGATCACCGGCCCGAGGATTCGCTTCATGAGGTTTCCTAGCGCCGCTTTTGTCCTGGGCCATATTTTATGGTTCTTCTATCCGAGCTAAGCGCCCGTAAGATCGCCTTGGCAGACGATGCAGCAATTTCTAAGGGAAGAACGCTAAAATGGGAGGGATCTAGGCCTATTTATAGGGGTCAATTTTAGGTCAACTTTTTAAACTACCTTTTGGGGTGCTTAAAACATCTAAAACACCTAATTAAGCAAAGGTCCACACGTTATTTCCAAACCTAAAATGAAAAAGTCATTTCCTCGTCCCGGCGCGACGCGGTGAGACATGGTGGGACCCACTACTAAATTTTTGTACTTTTAAACATGTAACATGCTAATTCTATCATTTTTAGCTTAAAATTAGGATTGTCAAGTTATTTTACCGTGATTCATAACATTTCTCAATGTTTAAAATTTGAATGTTCACGCGCGCTTCAAACCGAAAATGAGAATCTCATTTTCCGTCTCCCGGGCGCTGACGGTGAGACCACCCTACTTTTTAGATGTTGGCTCACCAATTTCGGTCTTTTTATGTTTTCATTGTGTTTCTAGTTATTTCATCAAGTTACTAGCTTAAGATCTACTACAAAAAATGAAAAAAAATTTTCCCACTTTTTCGAGGTTTAAGGATCCTATCAAATTAGTACTAATGGGAACATGGTCGCTCTTTGCTCTTGGTCGCCAAGAACATTGCTCGATACCATGGCGGACGCCCCCTACTGCGCTGATAATGCACCTACACCGTGATACAAACAGAGTTCTCCCCATACCAGCCCAATCCACGATATGTGGCTCTCCACATGACACCGCAAACCGCGGGCGGTTCCAAAGGGAAGAGTGAAGGGGTCATTTACCCCCGCCTCCCCTGTGGCCTACCTAGCCGCGAAGCATAAACATACATGTCAAGATATAAGAGCAACACACGCATACATCCACCGCTTAGGGTGGTACATCACATCCGCAATAGACAATGATCGATAATGCACATAGGGAATCCTACCCAAGGCTCTATTACATGTGGATGGACCGACAAGCTTGGTCTCCAGAGTTCATTGCGCATGCAATTCATGGCAATGGATTTGGCAGCATAAGAACATGGCAATGGGTAGTCCACCCATCCGCCCCTCCCGTACACTTTGCGAGTAGGTTGAAAAGTGTGGGGACTCCGATCAGAGCCAGCCGGGTAAGGTAGCCAAAGGGGCTAAGTCTATTGGGTTACATCTCCCTCAGTCCCATGGGCGTGTAGGGATCACTCCCTCCAGAGATCTACATGCCGACTAAGGTGACTAGAGGGCCACGCCTTTGTCTCGACCGAACCCAATGGAAAGTCATGAACAACACCACTTCAAAATGTCGAGCCCATGCCTTGCCCACACCTCGGGCAAGCCATTAGACCTAGTCACAAGGATCCCTTTGACTTTACACACCTGGGGATCGCTCAAGAGTCAACACTAACCTCATTCTTAGCCAAATTCCCGCCCCCTTCACCCACAATCGTGTGGTTCTTGTACACAGCTCGAATCCATAGTGTGCTAGAGAGGCTAATCTAGAGCATCTACTACCAAGCTTTAGGTCTCTACCCCCTCCCCAATACAAGGAGTTCAAAGAGATACATCATCCATATATATCATAGAAGAACCAAAGAAACTAGATCTAATCTATATCATAGAGTTAGGTTCTTTAGTTAGAGTCTCCACATCTAGAGATCTAGAAGGTCGCTATGGGCAATTTAATAGGCTAAACCCACTCGATTCTATGACTAAAATAAGATTTAGACTATTTAATTGGCTAAATACCTGATCCTTGGGTTCCTCCTCCTGACCTGAGTTCGACCATCCTGCTGAAATGCTCGAATCAAGGGAAACTAAGGGTGCAATTCTCTCAGACAGAGTCTGGGAGGCGGTTCTGACCATTGAGGCAGCCAAAATAGAGCTCTAAAACCCTAGAAACGAAAATGGGCAAGTTAGGGTTTCCCTTCCTAAATAGACAAGGGGTTGGCTAGGGTTTCCAATTATCCCCTTTAGGCATGTGGGATAATTGGTAATGGGCCCACTTGCCTTTAATGGCTAGGTGGCCAAATGTGCCCACATGGAAATGTGTGCACCCAAATGTGCTCACATAGAAATGTGTGCACATTAATGAATGTGCACATTGGAAAATGTGCACATTAATTACGTCCATATTTGGAAAATGTGCACCTAGGTTAATGTGCACATGGTTAAATGTGCACATTAGCAAATGCACATTCCCTAAGTTGCCCCCCTAGGGGCTACCCGCCGGCTATACTTCGGGTACACGCCACGGTGGCGATTCGGTAATGCCAGGATTTGGCCAGGCAAAGACAAGATACGCCCCGGACCGTGATATTGTACCGAACGCCACGTAAATTAATACTTTGCTCAGAGGGAGAAAGTCGATCATCCCAAGTCCCCCATGTTGCTTTGGTAAGATGCACTTCACCCAACCGACCTTGACATCAGCCCCTTCTTCGTACACCCCGTGATGAAATTCAACAATTCGATGATGAGCCGTATCTTTGCTTGTGGTGCCGTGATAACTCAAGCCATATAGACATGTGTGCCACTCAACACCGATTTGGCTACAGAATTGACCGCCATGGACAATTTAGCCTGTGGACCACCGTAAGTGTTTTTCCAAGCCCTTAACAACAAAGATCCCACGATCTCCTTCCTTGAAATATGAATCCCCACAGAATACCAAGAAGCTTGGTCGCTTGCCATGAGGAAGGACCTTCCATGGAAATGCAAGAACACTCTCGGTGGAACTGGAGTATCCCAAGGCCCACAATGCGCGCAAGACACTTCGCCATCCAACGAAGATACCGATGCTAAGGAAAAGGAATCCAATAGTGAGATGGCATTCTGCATTTTGCTCATCGCCTTTTAGGAAAAGAAAAGTATCATCCGCTGCATCGACATAAATCTCCTCGCGACCCATTATACATGGGGAGTCCATGCAAGATGCCATCTTGTGCAGCAAGTGAGAAAATTTGAGAGAGGACCTCTTGCTACAATTGTGAAGAGCAATGGTGCCAATGGGCAACCTTGACGAATGCCACGACCAACCGGAAAGAATGATGAAGGCTCTCCTTGAAAAAGAACACAGAAATGAGCAGAATAGTGGAGTCTCATTACATCAGCAGTGAAGTGTGCACCAAAGCCAAGATGCAAGAGACACTTTTCCAAGAAAGTCCAATCAACACTGTCATAGGCTTTTGCAAAATCCAACTTCAAGTAAACAATCTCATGAGCCCCGCAATCTTGCCCAATAAATACCCTCATAGGCAGCCGCTACATTATTTAAAATACACCGCGGGGTGAAACCCGACCGTAGAGGATATAGAATCAGCAAGAATGTCACGAAGTTTTTGAGCATAAGCTTTAGCAAAGATCTTGTAAACAGAAGACAACAAGGTAATGGGACGCCAATCAGAAATTGAAGAAGGCTCCTTACACTTGGGGATGAGGGAGATGCAACCCGAATTAAGGAGCTTATCCAAATGCCGTTGTCTCTTGAAATCCAAAAAGCATTATAGACATCCTCACCAAGCCAAAGCAATAATACTTGAAAAAACTCCATAGGAATACCATCAATTCCAGGGCATTTGCCTTGCTTCAAAAGAGATGTAGCATCCACCAAATCATTGAGAGGATCTCAACTTCCGTGACTAGCCTTTTGCTCTTCGGGAGACAATATGGTGAACCTTTGCAAGAAATGCCTCTGAAAAATCCCGCTGAAAGGGAAGACGACGGGCCGCAAAGAAGCCGAGAAAATGATGATGCACAAAATTCTTGAGCTCGTCCTGGGTCAAAATAAGAGAACCATCAGAACTTCGAAAATACACCAAAGCGGATGCTTGTCTCCCCGCGAAGAAACTCGCATACAACGATCTCCTCCTTGAACCATTGCAACCCAGTTTTAACGCGAGCCCGGTGAACCCGCCGCCACTCCATTTGCCGAATGTTTTCCAGGAATTTGCTTCTCCATTTGGCCATCCGGGCGGAAAAAACTTGATCTACATGCCACTAGTTGCCGATAAAGTTCCATTAAGATCCCTCGACGGCAGCTTGCATGCTCACGACCCCAAATTTTTTAGCAAAGGACTTTATCAGCAGTAAGCATCAACAATACTTGCCATCCTTTCCTCAGATAGAAAATGCGTATCACCAAGCTTGTCTCAAGAACGGGCCTGAACTCCGCATCCTTTAAGAAAGAGACATTTAACTTGAAATAAGTTCTAGTCCTACTATGTGCAATATCCCGAGCGTAAGAAAAGCTTTGTGGATTGTGATCTCCAAATAGAACTATCCAAAGACGCTTTTTGAAAGAAAGTGGGCATGCAACCACCGCCAAAGCATTATAGTACCCCCTATCATGTCTTGCATATGCCCTTCCATCACCCAACCAGCCATTGCACCAAGTGAAGCCCGTCCCCGGGCCCACTTCTCAAAGTTACAGCCTTGCATTAGGCATTGCCATTGTTCAAGGTTCAAACCTTGAATGGGGCCTCACCCCCCCACACCACACTGGCCCTCAAGTTCAACCATGTTGAAGTCCCCACTAGTAGCCAAGCCACATGAGCACCCAACCTAACCATTTTGTTTCTCGCTGTAGCCCAAAGTGCACCCCTTTTTTAGGTCTATTTTATGATAAACATTCACAAGCCCCCATTCTTGTCCATTGTCAAACCACTTTGATAATGATCCAAGTATGCCAACCCGAGTGAATGTGGATCATGAGCATGTCATGCTTCCATGCAAAGAGAACCCCCCGCCTTTGCCGAAAGTCTGGGCCGCCTACAAGGACATTGTATTGCCTTCCAACCATCAAAACAACTTTTTTGCATATCATCTTTTCTTACATTTATGCTCTTGTAGACAATAAAAAATCTGAATTCAACCTAGCAAGGGCCATAGAAAGTCTCTTCTTTTTAGCCGGGAAGAGGCATGTATGTTGAGATTCCTAAGCCTGGCATGCTTCCCCATTTCGTAAAATTTAGTTTTAACAAAGCTAACCCGCTAGGCATCCTCGTCCTCGCATTGTTCTTATTCTACTGCAGCTTGCGACGAAGCAAATGACCTATTGCAACCATCTGCAGCCATGGACCGACCACGATCGATTCTCGACACCATTTCGACCGCCTTTCGAGCATTTTTCCTGAAGTTCTAGTGTCCACCATTTCATCGACAAGTTCGTTCAACAGAGCTAACAGCTACCTCCATTAAAAATTAAAGTGACCTTGAAAGGTCACCTTAATTTTTAGTGTAATTTTGATTTTCAATAAACTTTGGGTTTAATTTACGAACTTAACATAACTTAGGGTGAAATCACACTATACGGGGTTCTCCAAGATGACGTGTCAACGAGAGTTAACCAAATTTCGTGGAAACTACCAAGAGATCACACCAAGCTTAAAAGAACAAAGCCACACATCACGCCACTCAAGCAAATCCTCGAGAACGCTGGAAACCAATCTGCAAAGACCCACGCTTGGATGGATTTGCCCCTGTGGATTACACGCCTGCTACTACGCCTTCTCGTGCATTTCGAGCCTAATGCGGAACCTGGGTAAGTTTTCTTCCACAGCTTTTGTTGACATGGTTCTAGAACGCAACATACTTCTTTGCCTCTGATGCTTTGCTTTTAGTGGTTGACAGCTACAAGTTCTTAGCATAGATACAGGACTCAGAGTGAACAATTATACATAAAATTGAAAGCTACCTAGTTAGAAAAATCAAGTGCACCTGTATTCTTGTGCTCTGATAAACTTGCCCCTCGAATTCTTCAATCGAATGTTTGTGCTTGACGACGGAAAGAACATGAGGCAGTGGCGCGAACTGGAGATATGCACCACGTCACAGAAATGGGATGACGTAGGACCGGAGATCACGGAGGGGCAGGCTCCTCGCGCCCATCCCTCGCTCGCCTCAACGCCTGGCCGACTCGGCTGAATAGTCTCAAGTAGTGATAGGTTCCACTCTTCCTTTGCCAACGGGCAAAATTTAGTTGGGTTTAAAAAACGGAAGTAGGGGGAGGGGCAATAGTGTGATTGCACCCTTAGTCTGGAGCCAATTTAAGTTAACACTTTTAGGTTAAAAAAGTTATATCCCTTGGATATGATGTAAAGCCCACACAGAACGATAAACAAATTCATTAGAAAAAATGATATGCACCAAAGGAATTTAGATACTTGAAAAGAAATCCCAAATCCCATTCTTCAAAAAGATAAAAAAAAAAGAATGGAATTGTAATTCACATCTTGCTTTTTGGTAAGATCAGGTTTAACATTGCCAACATGATCCTTTGGCTTTTTTCATATTCATTTTAAGCCAATGATTGTGGGATTATGGAGGTTTATGATTACAAATGCTTATTAGTAGGTTCTAGAAATCTTATTGACAATAAAGGGTGTGTATTGCAACCTGCCGCAAGTAATTCAAGGAGCTTACTCCACTAGGTTATGAAATATCACATTATGGCTAGGCTCAATGGGAGTAGTCCCTAACCTAGTGCTTATCTCTAATTTATGTTCTTTTTCTTTTAGGTCCTTTCTCATGCCAAACCAAGTGTGGCACCAATTCTTCCACACAAATATAGATGGCACATTGAAGAAACTTGGGAAAACTTATTTTTTGCTTCGCATTCAAAACCAGAGTTAGTCTTGGCGCAATTATATTTTTTTAATTTTTAGACCACTCTTTAACATAATAGGCTATTTTACATGTCTTAATGTGCATAAGATTTTATGCCTAATTAGTTCCACTGCTCTTCTATTTATAAACTGTTACATTTTGCATATCTATTACTTCACTACATGAAAGATAATCGGGCTCCTATGCACCAAAGTGTTATACTATGCAAATAGAGTTTTTGGGAAGTCCTATTGAAAAGGAAAGAAACATAATGGTACTGCGGGTGCGCTGCGGCGGAATTGCAGCAGAGTTCTTTTGTGGCTGTCACTACTTCCACATGCCGAGAGTAACTTCTATCACAACCATCCGGGTGTGGATAGGTTGGAGCCCCATGTCGATCTATATGATGACATACAGCAGCACAAGCAGGAGGGTAGGGTCATGCTCGTTGGAGACTTCAATGCCCGCACTGACATGGAACAGCCGATGAGATTTGACCCTCTCACAGATGATGTGTTGCAGCTGAGCCCTTCAGAAGGAGCTTGGGCCTGCATCAAATTTATATCTGTGTCTCGACCATGGGGAGGCAGTCATGATGCTCCTCAAGATCTTTGACCTAGTTATTTGCAATGGACTAGCACAGTGGCCATCCTCCAGCCAGCACACTTGCAGGTAGGAGAACCAGGGAGGTGGGTCCAGCGTGGTAGACTATATTTTGGTGGCCGAGCAGGACATGCATCTCATCAAACATTTTCGAGTGGGAACAACGCGTGAGATGAGAGAAGATGGATTTCGTGATCACCGGCCGCCATGCCGGAGCAAATGTAAAAGTGCATGCTCATTGACGCCCTCGGGCTGCCGCAGAGGTGTTTGGGAGAAGTTGCCCAAAGAAAACCTCGGTGAGCTACGGCCTTTCTACGTAACCGATGGTTCAATGCTGAGTGCAAAGAACGCAAACGCTGGCTCTGCCAAGTAATAGACCCTGCTCTATGCTCGGCTGCAGTCAAGCAATACTGCACTTTCCTTAAGGCTAGAAAGGCTAGGTACGTTGTGGCCCATCAACAGGAAATGTTCTTCCTCCCGAACATCATCCCAGACCTTCCGGGGAGAGTGCCTCAGGAGGCCGCCTACACAAACATCACCTGCACTCAATGGGGCAATACTCACAAAGAGCTCTACAACACTAAGGGTGCACGGGCGCATGCCCCCCCCCGGCCCCCCCAAGCACTGGAAAACACAGAGGCAGAAGTAGCACAGGGGCTGCAACATCTAGCCAATGGAAAAGCACGAGACCTTGATGGCATGCAGGCAAAGTTACTCAAGTGGGCAAGATCATCCATGGCACTAGTATCACCCGGACATAAATTGACAAGGCATTGCGGAAGGTTTTCCCCGCAATGGACCACTTCAGCGTGGTTGTCCCAATCTACAAGGGCAGAGACCCGGCATTGCCGCCACACCGACCATCATGATCACCAAGAGTTTGCAGTTCTCATGGGATCCCCCGAGCGGCAGCGCTGACAGATGGGTCGAGGCGCCAGAGTGCGCACTCACAATGCAGTTCAGCCGAGGCACTCAACCATAGATCATATCTTCACGCTATGGACTCTGATTGAGGACAGCAGGAACCGCCGACAAGATCTCAGATTGTTGCCGCCAGACTTCGCCAAGGCTTTTTGACACCGCGGCTCTAAAAAAAAGTCGCGGGCAAGATTGCAAGAGCTAGGATGTCCCCGCCAAACCGCTAACGCTGCATACAAAGTTATATGAGACATGAATTAGCCGGGTTGCAAACCAAATGACCAACCATTCGAGAGCAAGACGGGGTCCGGCCAGGGATGCCCTCTCTCCCACACATTATTTGGCTCAGATATTGATCACCGGAGAGATGGCTCGCCGATAATGGAGGCATTGGGTCCACCTCCTACACCCATCATCGACAAAATAATCTATGATGACGATATGGACCTCCTACCACAACACTCAAAGTGCATTATGCAACGCCATCTCAATGCCCCCCAATACATTTTGCCGTGTGACTGACATGCATCAACTTAGCCAAAACAAAGGTAGTTCTAGTATCGCCCCAGCACGCCCAAGGCCTCCAACTCTACTTATCGTGGACCAAAATGTTGAAGTGGTGTCTCAAGCATAAATATTTGGGGTGGAATTTCCGGCCGCCATGAACTGGACATTCCCATTCACAAGGAAGCCGCAGCAGTTGAAAGGCACTCTATGCAATGGAGAACAATAGCTACAAGGCGTAGCCGCATGATTAGGTTTCACCAATCGCACCTATTCAAGGTGCTAGTAGAACCCGTGCCTTTTGTAATGTGTCGGTCCTGGGTAACGGGTGATTTCCCCGCCACTTAGAATGACTTGGAGTAGGTGCAAAGGCTTTCTTTGGCACGGGGCCCTAGGGGTGAAGTCCACAACCCCATACCAAATACCGCTAGGTGAAAATGTGCTCGCTTCTTCAAAGAGGGGCCCCTTGACAGCACATCGCCTACTTCCGTGGGTGGTCAGATGGACGATACTGCCTCCCAACCTCGCCTCCACTATGGCAATGAGGCCTCAACGCCTAAAAGCCCCACATGGGAAAAGAAAGCTCGCTGGTTGGCGAGATGGAATGTGCGTACACAGCATCCAAGTGCAAACGGAGGCGATCGCTGCAGCCCCGTGACAAGACTTTGATGCATGCTTCCTCAAGAAGCTATGAGATGCCAAAGACTTTTGAACAGGTCAAGACGGCACATTATCAATGCCACATAAATCTCATGTTGGAGCGGGCCCACAATGCTACATGCGCACTCATCTACCTATGAAAAAGTGCAGTGTCCATTGCCTCTATCCTCATTAGTGTGCACACCATCTCCGACATTGAGACAGGGAGATGGTGTTAGAGAATAGATTATATTTGCAAGTTCTACTCAACCACAATCTTATTCTCAAGGTCTATTACAAGGACAACCTTACTCAAGTTCACAATTTAATCTTAAAACCACAAGTTTATATTTAATTATCAACTCTATTATATGAAATCATAGCGATCACTATTCATTTGGCATTGAATGATTCATTGTAGCATTACAACACTTGGAGAACTCCTGCATCCAATATTTCGTGGATCCACCTCAATCCTAAGACACCAAACTTGGTTCTATATATTCGCTAGTTCATCTCAGATCTTTATAACTCTTCTTGTAGAATCCGACAAGAAGGGCTTGGCCATCTGGCCCTCTACATAAGTCTCTCTTATCTTCAATATATCCTATATTTCTAGCTTGGAAATATCCTACATGCGCTTCGGCTTCAAACCATTGAACGCCCATTTCATAACAATAACAATCTTATATAGTTAAATGTTAACAATTAACCTTTAACTATAAAGCTTCCACCAAGAACTTCGCATATACCTAGGTTCTAGTTTCAAATCATGCAAGTGTGCATACATAGCTAGGTTCAAGTCGTGATCTTTATGCTTACCGCTTCAATAGCTTGCCCCGAATCAGATACCTTCTTATAACTTGTTGATACCGATCTCAAGTTCTCAGATCGCACAAATAACATGACACTACTAACACTTTCCCTTCATGTTATTTTCTTTGGTAACCGATCATTTGTCTCAAATTATTAAATTTTATCTATGTCAATGCCTTAATCGTAATGTCAAGCACCGCAACTCGCTTTTGTATATTTGTACTTCAATAATTTTTCTACTTTACGATCCCTTATGAAATGCATCTCCAACTCAATGTGCTTGGTTCTTTTCGGCCGTATGGGATTCTTAGTCATTGCTATGCGTACTGAGCTATCGTGAGAATAATCAAGAAAGGTTTTCTTTGTTCTATCCCTATTTCCTTCAATAACCTTTCACTCCATACCATTTCCTTTGCAGCAAGAGTTGTGGCTGCATATTCTACTTCTGCAGAAGAAAGTGCTATGGCCTTTTGCTTCCTACATTTCCAAGAGATAGGCCCTCCACCTAGCATGCAAATAATTCCCCGAGGTTGACTTTTCTCTCATCGTGGTCTCCACCCCACCAATCACAAGAAGACAATAGCTCCATGTTGTCAGAATTGAATTGAATGCCAAAATCCACAGTTCCTTTCAAATATCTAAGAACTCTCTTAGCTGCCTGCCAATGTGTCTTTCCAAAATTATGACAATACCTGCTCAAGATATTTACTGCAAATGAAATATCAGGTCTTGTACAGTTAGATAAATATAACAAACATCCAACTAATTCTTGATATGGAACCTTTTCCAATTCTAACTTCTTTTATCGATTGTTCACCCATATTAGAAGAAAGTTTGTTACCAGAAACCATGGGAGTTTGAACCACCTTTACAATCTTCCATGTTAAATCTTTTTTGAGCATGCCCTAAATATTCTCGACTCTCGAAGTTAGAGTTAGAATTTATTTGTTTCGATCTCCTCGAAACCCTCAATACCTAAAAACTTCTTGAGTTCTCCCAAATCAACCATCTTAAAACGACTTTTAAGAATGTCTTTACACTTTTGTAGCACCCCAATCATGATATTGTCATCCACATACAATGCAATATAACAAACTTCATTTCCATCTCTGAATAAATAAATATTACCATCATCTTTCAGCTTTTAAAAACCTTGTTCTCTTAGATATGCATCCATGCACATGTACCAATCGCCTTGGTGGGATGCTTTTAGTCCATAGACAGCCTTTCTTAAGCTTCCATACTTTGGCTTTCCCTTGCTCAAAACCGGGGGTTGCATCATAAATATTTCTTCTTCTAAATCTGCATTTAAAAATGCAGTAGACACATCCATGTGATGTACCTCAAAGTTTTTTGCATTGGCTACAGCCAATAACATTTTGATACTTGTCATTTTGACTATGGGAGAGAAAAGGTTTCCTCATAGTCGATCCCTTCCTTTGTGTGTATCCCCGAGCTACTAATCGAGCCTTTATGCTTTATTGGATTGGGTTGAGCACCTTGCTTTATTTTAAATATCCATTTACATCCCAATCGCATGTCTATCTTTTTGGGCAAATCTACAAGTTCATACGCCCCTCGTTTTTTTTGAAGGCATCTAGTTCATCATTCATAGCAATTTTCCATTTTTCTCCATCAACCGTGATTTATAGCCTCCTTAAATGACTTGGGTACTTCAAAGATCCAATAAAGCAAGGATCTCAACCAAATTTATATCAGCTATTTCATTCTGCAACCTTTTGCTTCTCCCTGTATATCTCTTCCCAAAACCCTGTGATCTATATTAGCCTCTTTGTTGTAGAATTTGTGCTGTTGTCCTTCCTCGCTAGGTTTTGGTGAGATGCTCTTTTTGTCGCTGATATCCGCAGAAATATCTCAGACACCCGCACTCCAACTTGGCCGAGTATCAACTTTAATGACATTCTTTTCATCATCATCCATAATGTTAGCATCTTAGAGTTGTGGCAACTTCTGAGCCTGTTTATCTTTGACATTAATAGAAGAGAATTCAATATTCTTATAACATTGAGACTCGTCAAATGTGACATCTCTACTGATTAAAATTCTCTTACTTTGTGGATCAAATAATCTATAAGCTTTTGACTCTTTATCATACCCTACTAGAAAAGCTATTCTAGCTCGATCATCCAACTTAAGTCTTTGCTGTTTTGGCACATGAACAAAGCTTAAACAACCAAAAACCTTAGTCGCTCAGCTTTGGTTTAACCCCCCGACCATTATTTCATTTGGTGTCATTCCATTAACACCTTTGCTTGGCAACATATTCTGAACTTCTACTGCAGTCAAAACAGCCTCTTCCCATAAATAATTAGGTAGCCCTATATGCTTTATCATAGCTCTAACAGCATTCAAGATTGTTCTATTTTTCCTTTCAGCAATTCCATTAGTTTGAGGTGACTAACTACATGTAAATTGCCTTTAACTTCCCCGACTTTACAAAACCCTGATAAATTCAAATGACATGAACTCTCCACCACGGGCCGTAACTTAATGCATTTAATCTTTTTTCCCTCGCTTTCCAATTCTCCTTCAAAGAACAATTTATAAGCCTCAAAGGCTTGATCTTTAGTTCTAAGACACATGCAATACGCCTTTCTACTAAAGTCCTCAATAAAGGTAATAAAATACCTTTTCCCCTTGCTATTCCTCGAACATTAAGGGGACCACAAAGGTCGAATGCACTATTTCCAACACTTTGGTTTTCCTTTTTGCCCTTTTAAAGTAGCGTCCTTTGCATGTTTTTCTAACATGCATCCCAAGCAGACTTTTTGGTCTTTTAACTCCATCTTTGCCTTAATTAATTTTTTTTTTCACCAAAGCATCTATGGTGCCGTGATTAACATGACATAGCCCTCCGATGCCAAATGTCTAGGTCGAAATCTCAAATGTAATTACAATGAGGGTATACAATCACATCCAATGCAAACAAGTTGCCAAATCTTTTGCAAGAAACTTGATTTCATTATCAAAGAACACTTTACATTGATATTTGTCAAACACAAACAAAGTAGTCCATATCTACTAATCAGGGCAACTGAAATTAGATTCTTCACAAGTGAAGGTACACATAAAACATCTTTCAAGTTCAATACTTTTCCCTGAAGATCAAAGAGTTCTAACATTCCCCAGACATTGGACATCTTGTAACTTCCCATTTCCCAGCTTGATATGCTTAATTCTTCCTTCTTTCCCCTCCTTGAAAAATTTAATGAAATGGTCACGGATTTTTTTTCTCGCTCCACTATCTAATATTAACATTTCATCAATGTTGTTAGAACTTTCCTTTGAAACAACTAAAATATTATGGTTACTTACTCCTTCAAGATCTTCATCTTCTTCACTAGAGTCCTCTTCAATATCCTCTGCACTAAATTTATAAACCGACTTTTTGACCATCAAGATTCCTTCCACGCCCTCTAGAAACATTTCTCCCTCCGCTTGACCTGCCCCTCGCTTATTTTGTTGTCGAACATCTACTTGCAAAGTGACCTTTGCCCCCACAATTAAAGCACTCAACCTCTTTTAACTTAGGACAACTTGCTTTCAAATGACCTTTAGCTTTACAATGGAAACAGGGACCAATATCACTTTTATCTTTTACACTTTTACCTGAGAACTTGCCCTTGCCTTTCCCTGCATACAGCACCTCAACATTGTCCTCAACATCATCCTCATACATTATCTTGTGTTGCTCGAACTCGCTCGAATCATTTCCTCTCAGATTCCCCGGTTTTGGCCACGCTTTCGATAAGTGTTGATAAATGCTTATTTCCTTCAATGCTTTAGCCACATGCAACAATTTTTTTGCCGCTCAGGCTTAGCAAGACCCCAGCCCTTCTAAATCTGCAATTATGTTATCAAATTTAGCAAAAAAACTTAGGCAAATCATCACCTTCTTTTTACCCTTAACATTCTAAGTGCTTTGTCAAGGATATCAATTTGGGAGGATGACTTCTCTTCATAGTTTTTGAGGAAGAACTTCCAGATATCACAAGGGACTTTCCCTTATCTTAAGCAAGATTGAAGCTCCAACTTTGCTGGGTTAATATACCATATGCTTCTCGATCTTGACATTCTCATCCTTCCCACTTCTAGTTGACTCCCCCTTCACTGCACTCTTCCGTAAGTGTCGCCCTTCTTCCCGCAAACTATAGAGGTTGTATCTCCACTTGTACTAGTTCCTTGAACTATTTCCTAAAGCTCTTCATTCTCAAGAACATTCTTGATTTGTTCTTTCCAGATCTGAAAGCCTGGACCCCCTTCATAGACAAAGAATAGAGTTTAGCAACCCTCGCCCAAACCTCGCTTTTGACATGGCTCTGATACCACTGTTAGAGAATATATTATATTTGCAAGTTCTACTCAACCACAATCTTATTCTCAAGGTCTATTACAAGGACAACCTTACTCAAGTTCACAATTTAATCTTAAAACCACAAGTTTATATTTAATTATCAACCATTATATGAAATCATAGCGATCACTATTCATTTGGCATCGAATGATTCACTGTAGCATTACAACACTTGGAGAACTCGGGCATCCAATATTTCGTGGATCCACCTCAATCCGGCACACCAAACTTGGTTCTATATATTCTGCTAGTTCATCTGCATCTTTATAACTCTTCGGCTTGTAGAATCCGATCGGCGAGGCTTGGCCATCGGCCTTCTACATAAGTCTCTCTTATCTTCAATATATCCCATATTTCTCGAAGCTTGGAAATATCCCATGCTTCTAAGCTTCAACCATTGAACTTCATTTCATAACAATCAATATTATTAATTTGGGATTTTCGTGTTTGGTCAAAAACTTTTTTGGAATTTTTTTAACATGATTTCCTAAGATTTCATGGTGTTTGATGCCTAAAAAAATTCCGATAGTCCAAAAACTTAATCCACTATGATTTTTGGGCTTTGGGATTTTGTGGCGTGTTAGATTTCTTTATTCGCTTACCCCGGCCATGTTTGCCACGGTTGCTCAACATATGGATCAAGATTTTATTCTTCTTTTAAGGCATTCTCATGACGGGACGCACTCACGATAGCTCATTCAAAAATCATTGACGAACTCGCTTTGTTTATTTGTTTACAAGGCTTCCAGGGCTTTTTTGAAGCCATATTCTTGCAGAAGTCTTCCTCAACGACTCTCAGATATTTCGTGGCTGAAATTGTGGGCTTTTCTCACATCTGAGCCATGTTCTGGAGCTTGATTTGTAGTGTAAGGCATTGACTTATTGCAGTTCGTTTGTTTGCATGGCATGATATGGCCATGAACATGGAGCGAATTTACTATATCTTAGCCTCGTGTTCTCTTTCCTCAAATGAAATGGCTCATTTTCCACAGAGGCTATTGTTAGATGGAAAGATTCTTCGGCTATTTTGCTTACCTCTGGAGCTAATTTTGCATTGAAGACCTGATAGAATCGATCATCACCATAACCTGAATATAAAAGAAGGTAGAAAATTTTGTGCTTTTGTTCAAGAACATATGTTATATGCATTTTCTGGAGCTTGACTCTCATTTTAGGTCATCCGATTTGTTGCAGTTTGTTCATTTGCATGGCATCATATGGCCATGAACATGGAGTTCCCCCTATATATTTTAGCCACAGGTTCCCTTCCTGAGCAGAAACGATGCAGATTCTCTTCCTCGGCAGAAATAACCCAGTTTTTCACAGAGGCTATTGGTGGATGGAAAGATTCTTTGGCCACTTTGATTACTTTGTGGAGCTAATTTTACATTACAGTCTTGGTGGAATCCATCGTCACCATAACCTGAATATGAGAGAAGGTAGAACACATGCTGTCAGAAGTCCAGAGTTTTGGTACTCTTTCAAAAGGCCAGTTTGTCTGCTAAATAGTTAGCATAGGACATGAATATTTCACTTTCAAATAATGATGTACTCTTCTGTTTTTTTTTTCTGCAGGGTATATGTTTTCTCTTCCTATGTTGTTGGTGTTTGATCTATAGAAAAAACAGTCACGACTATTAAAAAATACTTGGCCAAGTACTGCTTCCTTTTATCTAGATTGAGTTTATATGTGAAATGGATGCAACATAGGTTTATTTCTGCCCTCAATTGGATTATTCCACTGCATTGGAAGCTCGAAAAAATCCTCCCCAGATACTATCTATATTGTTTAATGCCCTTGGCTGATTAGGAATGATTAGAAAAGATCCGGGCAGAAGTGGTATGTGCTAACAAATATGGATTCTGCCTCTCAAAACCCTCAAAAGTCGGGTACACGCTTTGGTGTCACAAAGAAATAAAATGAGGTAAATCCATCTATTTGAATCCTATAACTAAAGTCTGCTAACTAATCTGATCTAGGAATCTCAATCCAATACTAACTCATTGGCACTGACTTGATATGGTCCTTCGTAGTCCAATCATTATTATTTTGTTCTTATTCTTCTATATCCAAGACATTTGGATTGACAGTCATAGAACAGAATCTCACTTCTGCCCCAACAAGCCATTTGTTACAGGCCATTTGCTACAGACGTTTGTTCCTATGACATGTTGTATTTTACATAAAGAAAAATGCAATAGAGAAGAGAAGGGACTGTATAATAAGTGCTTCCATGTCCTCAAAATGAAAAGGGGAGTTGAAGAGCAGAAGAGTGGTTGTTCTTATCTTCTATATGCAAGACATTTGGATTGTCCGCAGAACATAATGTCACTTCTGCCCCAACAAGCCATTTGTTATGGGCCATTTGTTACAGGCATTTGTTCCTATGACATGTTGTACTTTACATAAAAAAATGCAATAGAGAAGAGAAGGGACTGTACAATAAGTGCTTCCATGTCCTCAAATCCTGGGCAAAATTTGTTCTGTAAACATCTTCACACCATGCCTTCATCCGTGAAAATTAAGAAAATAAAAAGGGAAGTTGAAGAGCAGAAGGGTCACTATTCTTATTCTTCTATATGCAAGACATTTCGATTGACAGCAGAATGTCACTTCTGCCTCAACAGGCCAGTTTCTACAGGCCATTTGCTCCAGATGTTTGTTGCTATGACATATGTTTTACATACAGAGAAATGCAATAGAGAAGAGACGTTCCTATGCCATGTGCTTTACATAAAGATAAATGCAATTGAGAAGAGACGGGACTTGCAACAATAAATGTTTCCAAGCCTTCAAATCCTTGGCACAAAGTTTGTTTTATAAATATCTTTACATGCCTTCATCCATGAAAATTAAGAAAATCAAAAGAGAAGTTGAAAGGCGTAAAGGTGGTCAGAGGGTGGGTTTGATAGGTATACTCAAGGTCATTTCCACTAAAACTAACCATTTATCAAATTTAAGACCTTTAGACCAAGTTTACAAATTATTAAACTCCACTAAATCTAAATTATTAAACTCCACTAAATCTAAACGTTTATCAAATTTTAAGTGCCACACTCCCATAATGTTTCCCTTGAAGCTTATTGCAATAACATTAGGGAGATGTTGAACAAAACATCAAACCATGTCATTTGATAATATTGATCTTTTATATTTTTTATCTCATGCTCTTGGGTTATTCAACATCTACGGAACATTGTAGATCCACAACTCATCGCATGTTTGTCTATCTAAGTTTCAAGAGCCAAAAGTTCAATCAAGCATTTCCTTTGAAATAATTAAAATCAAGGTGACATTCTACTTCATTATTCAAGAAAGCTTTTGATTCTTGATTTACAAATATCATGAACATTCTAAATCTTTATTTATGGCATTTGTCATATTCGCCGTGTTCTTCCTACTAGGATATGAATAATCATCATCATCCAGCATCTACTTTGGCCCAATGTATGATTCACTGCGTATGCACTCAATAGCCCATTAAGGTAAATGGTGGTCTTATTTGTTATTCTTTAGTTTTGCTCCTGATTCTATAACAATTGCCATCGTAGACCTATGATGTATACTACCATAAACCACTATAACCACATGTTAGACCACCCAAATTTTCATATATGCACATTGTTTATTCCTACCCAACAATGAAACAACCCGCTTCTTCAAGTTAAACAAGAAAACGCAATGCCCATAACTAGTAATCTTATAGTTAAATGTTAACAATTAACCTTTAACTATGCTTCCACCAAGAACTTCGTGCATATACCTAGGTTCTAGTTTCAAATCATGCAAGTGCTGTACATACCTAGGTTCAAGTCGTGATCTTCATGCTTATCGCTTCAATAGCTTGCCCCGAATCAGATACCTTCTTATAACTTGTTGATACCGTGATCTCAAGTTCTCAGATCGCATACAAATAACATGACACTACTAACGATGGGTTGGGAGTCGGCCAGAGAGAAGTCGTGATTTAATTAAAAGTGGATCATATCTCGATGTTTGGGACTCAGACCAAAAATGGAATTCATACTAAAGAGAATTCAAACCGAGGAGGAGGGAGAGGGGGCACACCTTGATAAGGAAAAGGGTAGGAGGAGGAGGAGGGAGGGGCCACAGGTTGAAGAGGGGAAGGGGTTAAGTTGGAAGAAGGGGCAAAGGGGAGGGAAGAGGGAGAGAAAACGCAAAGGAGGAGGGGAGGGATACGCTGGAATAAGGCGGAGGTAAAGGGAGAGGGGAGGGAAGGGACAACGGAGGGAGAGCAAAGAGGCAAAAAAAGAGCAGGGAAGGGGATAAGTTGGAAGAAGGGATGGGGAGGGAGGTAGAGAAGAGCAAAGGGGCAAAGAGGAGAGGAGGGGCAAAGGGGTTACGAATTAATAACTATAAAGGCTTTTAATTTTATTTGTTTAATTTGATTTTAGCATGCATTCATCGATTATACGACAAGTCATTCAAGCATATCAAAGAATGTGGCTAAAGATTGTGGGCGAGTAATATATTTTGTCATGCTTATACATTTTCCCACTTCTTGACCCATTTCCAACTATCTTTTAAGAGAGGACCAATTATTCTTGTTAATTCCTTTTCAGTCCCTTTGCCTATTATCTTAGCTACAATCTTATAGAGGGGATTAGAATCTGCAGCCCGGCCAAGTCGGGCATAAGTTGAAAATTTTAAATAGTCACCACTCACCACTGCCTCCACCACTCACCCGGCCTCTCCGAGGTTCACCAAAGCATTAGTTGAACCCTCGGTGGATTGATACCAACACAAGTCTATGTTTGTATTTAATGCTATCTTCAAAAGTACATATTGTGGAGCTATGGCATAGTACCGTATAAGAGATCCATAGGAACCAAGGGGGCTATTTCATCCCGTAGATCTCTTTAGACTACATTCTGAGTGAACCTCCTATTGTTTTGAGTAGTGCTCCTTGTCTTAAGGTGTCTTGAATGTATACCTTCAATTCGCGGTTGTGTGGTGCACCTTGAGAAATGCTACAAAAGCCGGGCCGTGGGTGAAGATCGGTGTTAGTAGGTAGATGCCAACGGAGGTCATGGTCATCGAATGCGAAGGTCGACATTGTGGAACCGCCTCGCTTGAAGGGGAGGAGGTCATCACCGATGGGTCCGTGAGTTATCCCCCGGTATGAGGACCCTCGCTCCTTTGTAGGTGCCTCAGATTATCTCCCTCGCATCTATGATTCTTGCGCTTTGATGACGCCAAGGCAGGTGCCATTACAGCAGGCCGGACTTCGGTTCATGTTTCCCCGAAAGCAGATGATGATGGCACCATCCTTGATGTGAAGCTTATGCAAAGGGCATGCCGTGTAGGCAGGTGATTGATGAACTCATTGGGAAGTCTCTTGTACTGATTGAAGTCTTTGTAGCATCATCGCTTCGCAATGATGGCATCTATGTCAGATAAATATGGAGTTGTCCATTCAACCTTAGGAGGACCTTATTATTGATCCTTAGCGTGTCTTCATTCTTTGGTGTCAAGATGGTTCTTTGTCATATAACGTGATGCACATTTGCCTTCGCTATTTCCTGTTGAAGATGCTATCAATCAGGTCATCTCCCACAATGCATTCTTCGTATTCTAACCAAGTCAGGGTCGAAGCCCCTTGTTCATTGTTCATCCGCTCTAAGCAATGGCAGACGAAGCAAACCAATTTGAGAAGATTTGTTCGCCTTTCCCGACCCGAGCACATTTTGTGTCAACTTGTGGGTCTTGGAAGTTAGTCCATTGGATTCCTCTTGACACACTTCGAGATGACTTCATCCTTGTTGCACGCTTGACTACATGCAATTGCCGCCTAAAATCACCGCCGGGCGAGCATTATCATTCCCCAAAGGGCCTCGGCTGCCTGGCGATCTCGCGGTGAAACCCCTGGGCCGACAAGCAGTGAGTGCATGCGCATGTGTCATTCCCATTTCGGCCCCGCACCATGATGCTTGCCTTTCTAAGTACCTCCTCAAGCAGTTGGCTTGTTGCACGCAGCGTGCAGGTTGCCTCTTCCGGGCTGCTGAGTGGTAACTTGAATGTCGAATGAACCGCTTGTGCTCCCTTAAGAGGAGGCTAGTACGCCTATCCAAGCCAATTTCATAACGCCGATACCACATCTTCTTAATATACCGATCGTGAGTGTTGAAGAGGAACGCCTTACCGGCGGCCTCCCCGCGCCATCTACATTGATACATGGGACTTGGTGTTGATTGATTGCATCGAGGATACTGTCGGCTATGTGCTTCGGCTCGCTGAGTTTGCTTAGTTTTCCCGCTTCTTCTTTCAACTCCTTTTCCATCGAAAGTAGGTTCATTTGGGAAGCTACCTAGAATATCTAGTCGGGTTCGCAGTCCAAGTTGCATGTGCAACCGCCATCTAGAAGATGTCATCAATGTCCTTTAGTGCATGGTTATCAGCCTTGCTCGTGGCATCTGTCGTTGGTAATCTTCTCATTGGCTGTCCTTGAAGAGGTTCCATAGCCGCATTGGATCTTGTGGATCATTGTATAAGCAAATGAATGCTAATGTCCGGCGAGTCAAAGACTGCATCCTGAAGATGCTCAAGATTTTCTAATGTCTTCTCCCATTCGACATCGCCTTCCCCGTAATTTAGCTTTTTGGCGTTTTCCTCTTGAAAGTTGAACATAGTTTTCCATCGACAAAGGTATATATATCTTCAAACTGTTGCGCCTTATTGATATGTAGCAACAGGAGACAGAGGTAGTAGCGATCACCCTTAGGGCTCACATTGTACATTCCCGTGATGAGCTTGAACTTCCCCCTTCCTCTTTTCCGCAACGCTTGCCGTGTAAACTTTTAGTGTTGGGGGATTTCCGGATAAGTGTATTCACGCATACCGGGTCGTTTCTTATGAGCCTAAACCATGCAACAAGATTGTTTGCTTTTTGCATCGGGCCGCTCAATGGCTTGTCTTTTCGGCCTTCCCCGAGCAATAGACGCCTTGGTTGTTTGGCAAATGAAATGTAGCCTATGTAATCGTGGGTGGGAGTTGCCATGCATCTTGAACCCATATAGCCTCCACATGGCTTCGTGCAGACATATCTCGTCAAGGTATTGCTCCACCTCATCCTAATTGAATGTGGACGGATTCCCTCGTTGGTTCTCATGGTGACCTTGATGGATGCCCAATCATGCCCTTTTGTGGATATATTTTGTAGATATATTTCACGCCGCCGACGCTAAAACACCGCCTTCTACATTGATATATGCCCATACTTTTCAAGCAAAATGGCATCAATTGTGGGGAACTATCCATCCGTTGTCAATAGGCTGCCCCCTCATGCAAAGGGTCTCAGATTATGTCTTCTTCAGATCAAGTATCCATTTGTGTTGACTCTTGTATTGTCATTAAATGGCTTTTGAAATCCTTTGTAATATTCCTTTTCATAATGTGCATTCATTGGTTTTCATGCAAGGAGTATTTGGGTTGAGGGCACCATGGGCCGGACCTCATATGCTTGATGACGATCTCTTTTAGATTTGGTTTTTCCGCTCGTTATCTTAGCACTCGGATTGCCAATGGCATCGTTGTCCCGGAATCTTGTCTCTCTGTTCGAGAATCATGAGGAGATGGGTAAATGTGGCAAGCCCTGCTTCCCGAACTCTATCATGTACGGTAGCGCCCACCTTTGCCCAAGATATCATTCTCAAAGAGGTCGTGGAAGAATGCTTTGAGCTTTGTGTGAATACGGTAACCAAATCAAGGTTTATCATCAGTGCGCTCGCTGTCCAGCAAAGAAGTTACGCCTAATCTCTACCCAATTTGGGGTGATGTAAATGTTACAAAGAGGTCGGGTTTGCCAAATCTTTCGGATCAAGGCCATTGAATCCCGATAGTTCTTTGCATTGCTCCTGGGCTCCCATTGTATGAAGAAGGCAAGATGACCAGCTTGCCGATCTTAAGCCTTTTTACTCTCGCCGTCGGATCTATGTAGTCACGAGGCCTTGGTACAACTCGACCAAGCAACTTCCTTTGGTTTTGCTTGATCCAATTTAGATTGTTCATTTCCCACTCGAAAGTAGACGCCAACAATAAATTGATGTAGTTAGCTTGCCTACAAGCAAGCAAAGTTGCAAGCTCCATCCCCGGATTGCAAAGCCGATAATTATAGAATTGAAGCATTGTCACGCTCTCTCCCTCGCTTAGAGGACGCTTGATGTAGAAGATGTTTTTGCTTTTTTGATTTCTATTCTCCAGCCCCTGGTCACCAAAAAGGGAAAGAGAATGGGGTAAAAACCAAGGGATCAAGGTTTGGGTTTGTGATTGGAATCCTCTTGAGGCCGCCACCCCTTTTGGTGTGTATGCATGTCCCTATCAATGGTGGTTTTCCATTCATATGGATACAATATCACTGCAACTTCATTTGCTGATGTCGGTTTTGTACCTCCTAAGGTCCAAGTTTCGCGGCAGTTGTTAAAGTACATCCCTGATGTCTTTCACACCTTCACCTAATCACAGCTTGCTCCTCTACCTCATGCATCATCATGAGGGCTGGCCGCCAGAGGGGCTAAATGTTGGGCGAGTCTTGGCATCTAGTTCTTTCGGAGGAGGTGGCTATCGCGAATTTTCATTCTGTGGGTTTTGAGCCTCGTTTCATGCGCGCAGTTCCATATCTGTAATGTAGAGTCGGAAATATGTTGCCAGGAACCATCCAAGATATGCTAGACCTAATGGCGGTAACTCCGTTTCTGGACTTGAAACAAGATATGGTTCATGGCCTTCAAATTGCTCCTCGATGTTGGCACCAAAAGAAGCAAAATGCTAGAGCAATCACAGGCCCTAACGTGCCGGTGGAAGCATCGGGTTTCTGCGCCGGGTGGCTCAAAGAGACTTTGGAATGAGATGGGGTATTGGGCTGTAGGGGCTCCAAAATTTTTGATTTATTCATCGCGATGCCAATTTGTACCATCATCCTTTTGAATGCAAATGCCCCACGTTGTATACATTCCTCAGCTAAATGACCTTGCAATAATGTCGCTTCTAACCGCGGGACTTCAAGTGTCCTTTTGCTATTCTCCATATGTAGGTGGACGCCTCCATTGACGATGATATTGTGCAAGTTCATTCAAATTCTTTTGATGCTCTTTCTTCCGCTTCGCGGGCAAATGTTGTTGATCTCATTTGGCATTGATATTACGAAGTTCTACCAATCTTTGTTGATGCTCTTCTTCCGCTTTTCTCTGGCATACTAGCTCCTGGGCCTCCTTCCATACCGAGTATCGCGTGTTCTACAATCATGTCGACGTTGATCTTTTGTTTCGCTTTTTGCAGCCTCGGTAACCTTTCTTCTCTTGTAATTATGTTCTTTTTCTCCAATCGAAACTTCACGCTCTCAGATTGTTCTCAATATGCTTCTTCCCTCGCATCTTCTCGGGCCTTCCGCAAGCAAGCTTCTCTTTTCTCGCTCTTCACATTACTAATTGGAGCAAAGGATAGCTAGTTGTGTGGAGTCCTCACTCCTCCACAAACCTTTTAAAGTTAACTAAAAAGGTAAAAGAAAAAAGGTAGTGTCCTTTTAAAAGGTAAAAAGGCAAAAGACGTCCTCTTAAAGGTTTTCAAAAGAAAGGGTAGTGTCCTTTTTCTAAAGCAACTAAAAGGTAAAGGGGCAAAGACGTCTTCTTAGAAGTTTTAAAAAAACGTTTGAAGTTTTGAAAAAACATACCTTTCTTTGCCTTCTTGATATAAAGGTTTTCACGTTAATTTCTTTCTTTAGACTTCTTAATATAAATCATTTCACGGTAAAAAGGGGCAAAAATGTGACTTTTTTTATGCAAAGCATTTTACATTGGGGAAAGGCAAAAGAGTTTGAGGATTTCACATTTGCATTAAACGTTTTATTTTGTGGATTTTCTATTTTGGTACTACTGCTTTCTTGGTATTAAGCCGCTTCGTTTGTTATCAGATAGTTGATGACTCCTTTAAGAAAGGAAGAGTCTCAAGATCTCAAAGGTAAGATTTGGTAAGAGAACATACATCATGCCTAGTTTAATTTGTTTAAAATGACAATGTAATCAAGATAGAATAATGTGACAAACTAAGTATCATAAAACATCAGGTGCCTTTACCTAATGTTGTGATGCCACAAACATCGTGCGTTTATCTATCAATGTTCCAACAAATTATCAGCCCATATAAGATTTGTATTGCTAAAAATGCTTTGAACTGTAAAGTATCTTACTACATTTGTAGGATCAAATTTATCCCCCAATCCAACCTTCGATGGTAACATCAAACCCAAATATTGCACTATTAAGGATATAAAACTTCGTGGTAACTAAAGAAAATGAAATAGGATTGAAGGAAGCAAACTCAAGTGTACCTTTTCTGTTTTGATAATCTTGAAGGCTAATAATAATAAAGTCAAAGAACCTAAAGGGACGTAAAGACCTAGATTGTATCGCTATGCCTAGCTCCTGTTGAAAAAGAAAAGCAGCCTACCAAGTGGGTAGTATCATTGCAAATTTAAATTCGCTGGAAAAGGAAGAGCGTACTTACCACGCCTAAGTTCTAAATAACTAATAAGTCCCATTTCTAACAAATCAATAACCTTAAAAGCAAATGAAACGCCAACAAATCATACATACAAATAAGATTGCATGATGAAATACCTTTTTTTGTTGCAAAAGAATACACTATGCTCAATTGATTTGCTACAACCTTCCCTCCAAATATATGCTGTGTAGAGAACTGATCTAGGGCAAGTAGATCGAGATCCCGTACGTCGAGGATGATACGGGTGCTCATGGATAACCGTCTGAATAGTGCACTTAAAGAGGTCTTGCAGGCACTCATAAACCGGATCCACATGGAATAATCTCCCTTGGCATACGCATGAAGTCACGAAGATCTCTTTGGTGAAAACCGATGTATCCGTAGGCGTATCTGTTGTCACGCAAGGCCGCAATGCCATATACCGACAACTTATGACTGCTACCATCGAGCATCGCCACTCTTACTTGTCCTTGGAAGCTACAATGATGAAATCCATCGCGATGACCTCCCACTTAGCGTTTAGCCGCATGTGTGGCTCTAAATACAGGATTGGCTGATTTTGCCTTAGATGCTGTACGACATAGGCTGACATTCCTTGATAATAGCGAGCTACTTGCTTCTTCATTCACGGCCAATAATAGGCTGCTGCTTTTGAAATATGTTTTCATGAATCACTTTGTAAATGAAGCTATTGAAATTTGTCGTGTCATGGAGGATCAATTTCTATACGCTGATGATTCGGGTATTTAAAAGGCTTCAAAACTCCTTGCATTCTACGGCCTCCACTAGAGGCTAGCCCATACTTCAGCAGAAATCCCCATCAGATTTAAGCGAGGACTCCTCAATCTTCTTACCAAAGTCATTTGGAAGCGTGAAATTACATTACAATGCACTCTAGTTGTCGAGGATGCCTGTGGCGCATCGCTACCACATTGAACTTCACGGCTTGTAGACTATATCAAAGTCCTTACTCTTAGGAACTCCATCCACCTTCTCTTTCGGGTTGAGGTGTGGTTAGCGTGAATACATGTTTGGGCTACATTGATGCATTATCCATTGGAACTTCCTTCCCAAGGTAATGCCTCCAAATTCTTAATGCCCGACAACGCCTTAAGCAATTCACGATCATGCGTGTTAAGTGGCGTCTGGCGTCGTTCATCTTCCAGATCCATCGCTACTGCTGCTCTTCTGCATAAACCTTTGCTTTTGTAGCTATCTTGCACCTGCGCATCCCGTAGCCACCCGGCTTATCTTTCTGCGGATCGGCCGGGGGTTAAGGCGGCTGATGCGTTAAAAACTTCCTTCAACAATTCAAACCCCTTTTTGGGCTTTCTTGTACCAATGATCTACCCAATCTTTCACTTTTTACGCCTTGTCAAGTACGTTGGCGGGGCGCTATCTTATAAAGTTCTTCTGAACTTCGTAGTACCACTGCTGGTAGAAGCTTGAGCCTCATGCACATTCTTGGTGCAGGCCCTGAATGGCGGCTTCAATCTTGGGAAGGGGTCCGTCGAGATTCCTTTTCACGAGAGATGCATGACCAAGATATTCCACCTTCTAAAGTTAGAAGTGGCGCTTGACAACTTAGCGACCTGGCCGGGTGCCCTCCTCAACTTCCCTGGCACCCTCTTTAAGTGTTATGCGTGCTCCTCGAAGGGATCTTCTATACACCAAAATGTCATCAAAAATACAATCCACAAAGGTGTCTAAAACTCCCGGGAAGATGGATTCATGAGCCTCATGAGCGTCGCGAAGCGTTCGATAAGCCGGGCATTTAGTGAACTCGCAATGCCCATCCTGGCGTTGAAGGCGGTTTATGGATATCTTCTTCCGCTTTATCACGATCTGGTGATAACCTGACCTTAATTCGATTTTGGGAAGACCTTTGCTCCTTGGACTGATCCATCAAGTCATCGATGCAGGAAGCGCATACTTGTTCTTGATGGTGTGCTTGTTCAAAGCACGCCAGTCTATGCACATCCTCGACTGCCATCCTTCTTTGACAAAAGAATGGGCACTCCGAATGGTGAGACGCTAGGTCTAATGAAGCCTGATCGAACAACTCGCAATTGCTTCTTTAACTCCGTCAATTCTTTAGCGTCGTCATTCTGTATGGAGCCTTACTTGTCGGCTTTGTTCGGTTGGCCTATTTCACACTCGACTCCCAGTGGGAGGAGGAAGGTGCTCGATCTCGTGCGGGGAAGAGATGGGTGGAACTTTCGTGATCAATGAACTATTTAGCCCGGCTTCTTTGAGCACCTTGTCTTCCTTTGCTTTCTTGGATTAGGCTCTTCAATCTCAAGCGTAAAGATGTATGCTACTTGCTGGCTCTTGATGCACTTGAATGGCGCCGTTTAGAAGACATAATTTTGCATGATGGGAACAACTTCTTTGTGATCTCAATGATCTTGCCGTCCGGGTGTTGGGAAGGTCAACTAAACTTTCCACAATCAATAATGGCCCTGCTGGTCCAATTAAGGATACTCCATTCCTATGATCAAGTCGTACTTGCCAATGCCTTACTTACGCCCCCATCACGGATGTTAATCCTGGCAGAAGTCGATGTCGAAGTTGATCCTCTTGCTTTTCTTTGCCTTCTTTGCCCGCACTTGCTAAAACAGCGAGGCCTCGACTTTGACTTTAATGGTTTCAACTTCAACATTTCAACCGATGCAGGGGATGCAAAGTTATAGCTACTTCAGAGTCTATCGGGACTATATGAAAGACTTGGCCTTAGCCTTCCCTCTTGTGGAAATTACCTTATCTTGACTCTCACCTTTTCTGTGTCTGTGCGGCAAAGATATGACACTCACCTTGAAGATGTAGTCCAGCCCGGGCACCTTTCGCCATTCGTCGTCGAACGGGGATGTCCCAATCTCCCCAACTCATTAGTCTTGCCTCATGGCGTAAAGGGGCGGTTCATTCTATGTTATGTTTGGGGAAGCACACGGAAGCAAAGGCGCTTTTTCTATACACTCTGCCTCTTCTCTTTGGGCTTCTTGCCAAAAAGGATAAATGCGGCTTTGGGTAGTTTGACCCCTCTGCTTGTCCTTGAAGGACTTTTTTGCTTCTTTCGTCTTTGCTTTCACGATTGCCACCATATGAACACAAATCTAGGACTGGACTATTTGCTCTAGGGCTATAACTCCACGATGCTTTGCCTGCATCTGGAAATCTTATTTACTCTGCCGGTACCACGAGGTCCAGTTCCTTGCAAGCTTATAGCCTTGCACTCGCTCAAATCTTTGTCTTAGGAGTTTATTGCCCTTACGGTTCGCGAATACATCATTCAACCCTTCAATATAGCTTTCAACTGCATGCTTTTCTCCCAGCACAGCACATACGGCCCTTAGCCTCATGAATTCCTCACGTATATTTACGGGTGACTTGTTTCCACATTTGCAACCTATAAATTCTTTGCATCATCTTTGGACTTATGCTCTCTTGGGGCGTAATGACGGCAGAAGGCTTTAGCAAACTTCTTGAACACCGCAAGCATCACTGCTCAAGCCATGGGCCTTTACGCCCTTCCACCATATCGCGTCTGCGCTCACTTCCGGGTTGCATTTGTTGCCTGCCTTTATCCTTATCCTTCATACCATAGCGTTGCCATATTAAGCTCATCTCATCGAACAAACCTCTGCCTCCATGCGGAGCCTGTTCTGCGCTGGCGGGTACTTTCGAGCTTCGGCCTTCAAACATTTCCCAATCACGGTCCCGCCTTCTTACGGTAGTTCAGGGTTCTTGTGTCCTTTTAATGGATCCCGAGCTGTTCATCCCTCTGTCTTCCCTCTGCATTGTTCCTTTGCCTTCCATCTGCTTTGTCTGGGCTGCTCTTCTTCTTCTTCCCGGGTCGGTGCGAGGTGAGCTTGGTGGAGGAATCCATTTAGGATCTCCTTCTCTTGCTCCTCTTCTTGTCCCTTCCTGTTTTCGAGCTGATGCTTGTAGCAATTGAGCATTGCCCATAGAACCCCGCTCTGCTTGTCGCCCCTATGAGCTTTTTATCGCTCAAGGTCCTCATCATCGGGATATCTCCTCCTCTACGGGGTCATGGGTTCCATTTCTTCAAATGGGTTCCTTAGGGGGGGTAGGCAGTCTGCGATTTCTTCCCTAAGGTCTTGGCGTTATGGATTTCCGAGCCCTAGGACTCTCTTGCATACCATAGTAATTCATGGCTATATGGTTATTTTTCCTTGTTCTCTGCATTGTTTATGTTTTGTTGGTATAGTTGGCCAAGACCAAAATGCATCAACAAAACATTTAAGTTACCAGCCAATCATGTTATATTATATCATATTTAGTACAAAAGTCTGGGATCAAGAGTCTAACTAATCTTGAAATCATGGGCAAAAGGCAAGGTTGTCCTCGAGGAACTTTCTTAACTTGGGCGTTCTACGAATGACCCAAAGTTCGATGGCAACTGGCGGCAGAGCCGCCGCAAGGCCTCTTACCTGACTCTTCCACCTAGCGGTCGGATGTAGGGGCGGCGGTCGCCACCAATCTCCGCTGGCATTCGATGGGGTATGGCGAAGTCGAAGAGAGTCAAGTGTCATTGCTCTCGGCCGGGACAGCATATAGTCCACATTTGCAGCTATGCGAGCATGCACCTTGGCCCGAGGTGTCGGCATGAACACTCCTTCCTCTCCCCATTTGAACTTGCGGGGTGTATCACGCTATTCTCTATCTAGCGGCGGTGGCGGGTGAGTACCGACGCACTTTGTCGTTGTCGCGTGTGGATGATTCCCCACTTGTTTGGCCTCAACTGTGCGGCCCGGCGTGTTAAGTCGACCTCTATCTCGTCGACTCGGTGTCTTCAATTGTGGAGTCGACTCTCACGAGGTCAATTCTGCTCCTCTTGTTGGAGGTGGTGTCGAAGGCCTCGGCATTAGGATGCTTCGTGATCTTCCACGGATCCCCCCCATTCCGGAGGCGAGGAACTCCTCCTCCGTTAGCTCTCACTCGTCCATCATTTGCCTAATCTTCTTTGTAGGCACGGATATCGGAAGTCGCTTCCCATTGTGTGTAGATGTCGGCTTCCACGACTTGGCGGAAGAGTCGAGGCTCCGGACGATGAAGTCGTCCAAGTCGAATCTACCCTTGATTGGTGGAAGCGGTTCGTCCAGCAGGAGCTCCCTCTCCGCATTGAGGAGGTTGGATGTCGTGAGGGAGTAGATACTCCTCTGGTTGATGATGATAGGGGCTAGGCTTGTGATGCCTAGCCCAAGTGAAACAACTTCGATGTTACTGCCCGATTACGCTCGAAGTTGATCCGCTCTGATTACGCTGTTGCCGTTCCTCCTCACGAGTCGAACTCTCGTGTACTTATAGTCGTCCAGGCTCTCTTCTTCTTCCTCTCCTCCTTCCTGCTCTTGCTGATATTGCAAAAGCATCTGCTCTTACCTTGCCTTTGCTATGGGGTCCACCTCCATGGAGGGATAGAAGTTGCCCCCATGGGGTTTTTCGGTAGCGGTGGGATAAGAAAATAGCTAAAGAAGCCGGTGTAGGAGAAGTACTTAGTCTGTTATTTGTCGAGGACCATGTGTCTGGCGACCTACGTGCTTTGTTGGTTAAGTACTTGGCGATGTTGGGTACATCACCCATTTGCTTGAAGGGATGGCGAGGACGAAATAGCCTATGCAAGGGGGACTGGACAAGGGAGGGTCCTACCCTGGCTTGGAACTCTGCTAAGACTTGTCTATATCTTTTGGGTTGCATTCAAAGTGGCTTGCACATCTAATTCATTCTCAAAGACTGGAAGATGTCATTGACATCGCCTCTCCAGCGGCATAGAACTTTGGCCGTACGTACCATCGCTTGAAGTCGGTGGTGGCCATTGATCTAGCGAAGAAGAGGGTATCAAGCGGATCTGAGGCGCCGAGGGGGGCTGGAAGATCGCCTAAGCGGTGGAAGCAAACTTGCAGGGTGCTAAATGAGAATTGGTGGACCTATTTATAGAAAAGGGGAAAAACCCTAATTTTTGGATGACCTAGAATTTACTGGAATTGGGTGATTCTGGTCTATTAGGAGGTGCAATTGAGGGTTTGAAGGCTAATTTTTGGTTTAAAGCATGCTAAGAACACTAATGAACCTATTGCGACAAGCCGGAATCATTTGGTGAAGAAAATGGTGCGAGGGTCTCTACGTTATGGGCCAGATAATGAAAAGTTCATTTTGTCTTGGCGGCGTGTGGTATAAATCTAAATAGGCTAAACTTAATCAATTTGGATAATCTAAGGCTGTAATTCTACTAAACTTGCCGAGTTAGGCGAATTAGCTCTTTATTTAGTTCGATTTGGAGTTGTTTTGGGCATTTTTGGGCATGGTCTCACCGTTAGCCCGGCCGAAAATGAGAATCTCATTTTCTGTCCTGGCGCGACGTGTGAGACATCGTCTCAATTTGCTCAAAAGCTTCCAATTTAACCAAAATAAAAACTAGAATTCTCTAACTTAACTTAATTAAGCTAGATCAGACACATTATTTACACAAAAATTCTTTATATTAACAAAAATGTTCATTATTTACAAAAAGGTTTCAAGGCACTCTCCCTTGATGTGCCTAACAAGATGCATATCTGCCTCATGATGGTGACCCTCTTGGCGTGCCTTTGTGCGGGCGTTGAATCTTCAAAATCTTTGCACTATTTTTTGCCTCTGCCTCCTGTACCGCGCAATGACATCTCATCGGTCTTTCGCATGTCCGTGTTGTACTCTGCATGACTTCACGGACCAAGCGTTGGAGCAGTCTTTCGGGGGATCAAGAGTAGTAACTCTTGCGGAAGTGGGATCTCCTTGGGGCTCTGTCCTCCAACTTTTCTGTTGGTCCGCTTCTTCTGGTGTGCTCGGGGGAGGCTTGGGCGGGTGGCTGGCGATTTCAAGGTCGGCTTCTTGTCCGGATGTCATGCCGATTGTTCTTACCACACGTGCTCACGGTAATAGGCATTGTATGCCTCCCACTTAGCCATGTGGCGTTGTGCTCCTTGATCTTCTTCGATAGACCTTGGCGGGGTCTATCATATTATGCCCTCCGTTGTGGTGGCGGGGCTTTAACCCTATCCCGTCGGAAAAGGTGGGGGCCTGTGGGCTCCTCTGGTCTTGCTTTCGGGTGCCACCTTGCCGGGTACTTCCTTCTCCGCAGGCGGGGTTTTGAAGAACTTCGCCCCCTACGTGTTTGGGGGCGTAATCCTCGTCCGAGTCGTCGGTGAAGGCGGGGTACGCTGCTTGTTGGCTCGTTGATAATGGGACGATTAAACAAACCAACCTTCGACTTTTCGCCGCCCGCCTTGATGGCTTTGGCCTTCCTCTTCTTGACCCATTTGTGGTTGGTCGTCTTCAGAGTTCTTCATCCTTTGCTCCGTTCTCTGGCTTCATACTTTGATGGCCAGCGCAAGATCTGCTTCTTCTGCGGGGGCTAAAGCGTGGGTACGCTGCTCTTCTCCCTTGCTCCCTCCTGAGGTGGGTCTCGGTCACGGAGTTGCTCCTCGGTACGTTGGCTTACTGTCGTTCCGTTCAACTCCCTGCTCCTTCCCTCCCTGCGATCTCCTCGAGAATTTGATGCATGATGTCGGCGGTCGTCTCTATGATCTCATTATGGTGGCTCAGATCCGATCTTGCATCTTAAACAAAGGTCGATTAAGCTTAGAAAAAAGCGTTCTTGAAGGACTCTGAAAAAGGCGAGGGCCGTGGCCCGGTTGGAGGATTAACCCGGTGAGGCTTCCTAGCGATCTGTTTTGTGCGAGCCATATTTTATGGTTCTTGATCCGAGCTAAGCGCCCGAGAAGATCGCCTTGGCGGAACCACGAGCAATTTCTAAGGGAAGAGCGCGAAATGGGGGATCTAGGCCCTATTTATAGGGGTCAATTTTAGGTCAACTTTTAAACTACCTTTTGGGGTGCTTAAAACATCTAAAACACCTAATTAAGCAAGGTCTCTGCGTTGCGCCCGGACGAAAATGAAAAAAGTCATTTCCTGTCTGGTAGCGGCGTGTGAGACATGGTGAGGACCCACTACTAAATTTTGTACTTTTTAAACATGTAACATGCTAATTCTACTGATTTTTAGCTTAAAATTAGGATTGTCAAGTTATTTTCTTGTGATTCATAACATTTCTCAATGTTTAAAATTTGAATGTCTCACACGTTGCGCCCGGCCCGAAATGAGAATCTCATTTTACGTCTGGCCTTGACGATGTGAACTCCCTCACAGATGTTGGCTCACCAATTTCGGTCTTTTTATGTTTTTCATTGTGTTTCTAGTTATTTCTCTCTGTTACTAGCTTAGCATCTACTACAAAAATGAGAAAAAATTTTCCCACTTTTGAGGGTTTTAAGGATCTATCAAATTAGTACTAATGGGAACATGGTCGGTGCTTTGCTCTTGGTGCCAAGAACATTGCTTTCACGATACCAACGTGGCGTCCCCTACTAATCACGGTTGCACAGGTATACAAGCAGGAGTTCTCCCCATACCCCAGCTCCGCGTAGATGTCTGAGGGCCCTCCATGACACTTTACTGTAGGTGGCCGGTTCGGTGGGAAAGTGAAGGGGTCATTTTACCCGTCTCCTCGGGACCCTACCCTAGGCTGCGGAAGCATAAACATACATGTCGTTATATAAGAGCAACACCGCATTACATCGCAGCAGGGTGGTACATCACATCTACAATAGACAATGATGACACAATGCACATGGGGAATCCTACCCAAAGGCTGGGACCACGGGGATGGTGACAAGCTTGGGTCTCGAGAGTTCATTGCGGGGCAATTCATGGCAATGGTTTTGGCATAAGAACATGGCAATGGGTAGTCCACTCCATCGCCCCCCTCTGTGCACACTTTGCGAGTGGGTTGAAAAGTGTGGGGACACGCTGCAGCCGGGTCGTAGCCAAAGGGGCTAAGTCTATTGGGTTACATCTCCCGGTCCCGATGGGGCGGGTAGGGATCACTCCCTCGAGGAGATCTACATCTTTGACTCAAGGTGACTGGGAGCCCTTGCCCTTGTTGGGGAACCCAATGGAAAGTCATGAACACCACTTCACGGGTGTCGAGCCCATGCCTTGCCCACACTGGGTGGCAAGCCATTAGACCTAGTCACAAGGATCCCGGTAGACTTTACACACCGGAGGGATGGTTCAAAGTCGAAGAACAACCTCATTCTTAGCCCGGTCGGCCCCTTCACCCCCCAATCGGTGTGGTTTTCTTGTACAGGCGAATCCATAGTGTGCTAGAGAGGCTAATCTAGGGCATCTACTACCAAGCTTTGGGTCTCTACCCCCTTCCCAATACAAGGAGTTCAAGAGATACATCATCCATATACATCATAGAAGAACTAAAGAACTAGATCTAATCTATATCATAGAGTTAGGTTCTTTAGTTAGAGTCTACTATCTAGAGATCTAGAACATTTGCTATGGGCAATTTAATAGGCTAAACCCTCTTGATTCTATGACTAAAATAAGATTTAGACTATTTAATTGGCTAAATACTGATCCTTGGGTTCCTCCTCGACACGAGTTGACCATCCTTTGAAATGCTTTCGAATCAAGGGAAACTAAGGGTGCAATTCTCTGGGGCAGTGGGGGGCTGAGTTCGACCATTGAGGCTGACCAAATGAGAGCTCTAAAACCCTAGAAGCGAAAATGGGCAAGTTAGGGTTTCCCTTCCTAAATAGACAAGGGGTTGGCTAGGGTTTCCAATTATCCCCTTTAGGCATGTGGGATAATTGGTAATGGGCCCCTGCCTTTAATGGCTAGGTGGCCAAATGTGCCCACATGGAAATGTGTGCACCCAAAATGTGCTCACATAGAAATGTGTGCACATTAATGAAATGTACACATTGGAAAATGTGCACATTAGTCGTGCGATCCATATTTGGAAAATGTGCACCTAGGTTAATGTGCACATGGTTAAATGTGCACATTAGCAAATGCACATTCCCACCCAGGTTGCCCCCAAAGGGGCTACCGCTGGCTATACTTGGGGGTACCGCGTCGGTGGGGTGCGTAATCTGGCGTGTGGCTTGATGCGGTGCTCGTCACGGGGGTAGGTATATTGTCTTGGAAGCGTCCGCAGAAATTGCTCTTTTGCACTGCATGGGAGAAAGTCGATCATCCAAGAACCCCCCCGATTGCTTTGGTAGATGCACTTCACCCAAGCCCGACCTTGACATGCCCCTTCTTACCTGTGCCACCCGGATGAAATTCGAACAATTCGATGATGAGCTGCATCTTTGCTTGTGGTGCGGTTATAATTTGAAGCCATATAGACATGTGTGCCACTCAACAGCGATTTGGCTCTGATAATTCGGCACGCCATGGACAATTTAGGCTGTGGACCACGGAACAAGTGTTTTTCCAAGCCCTTAACAGCGATTATCCCGCATCTCCGGCTGAAATATGAATCCCCGGGGAATACCAAGAAGCTTGGTCGCTTTGCCATGAGGGAAGGACCTTCCATGGAAATCGCGGTAACACTTTCGGTTAGGCTGGGTATCTGCGTCCCACAATGCGATTACACTTACGCCATCCAGCGAAGATACGGATGCTAAGGAAAGAATCCAATAGTGAGATGGCATTGTGATTTTGCTCATCGGTCTTTAGGAAAAGAAAAGTATCATCCGTCGCGATTACAAATCTCCTGCGACCCATTATACATGGGGAGTCCATGCAGATACCATCTTGTGCGGCAAGTGAGAAAATTTGAGAGGACCTGCTGCTACAATTGTGAAGAGCAATGGTGCCAATGGGCAAAGCCTTGCCGAATACCACGACCAGCAGGAAAGAATGATGAGGCTCTCCTTGAAAAGAGCACGGAATGAATGGCGAGAATAGTGGAGTCTCATTACATCGGCGGTGAAGTGTGCACCAAAGCCAAGATCTGAGAGACCTTTTCAAGAAAAGAAAGTCCAATCAACTTGTCATGGGCTTTTGCAAAATCCAACTTCAAGTAAACAATCTCATGAGCACCCAATCTTGCCCAATAAATACCCTCATGGCCGCTACATTATTTAAAATACAGTGGCGGAAAACATTGTGTAGGATATAGAATCAGCAAGAATGTCGCGAAGTTTTTGAGCATAAGCTTTAGCAAAGATCTTGTAAGAAGACAACAAGGTAATGGGGCCTTGATGAAATTGAAGAAGGCTCCTTACACTTGGGGATGAGGAGATGCAACCAATTAGGAGCTTATCCGGTCGTCGTTGTCTCTTGAAATCAAAAAAGCATTATAGACATCCTCACCAAGCCCGGTGCCAATACTTGGAAAAAACTCCATGGGAATACCATCAATTCGAGGGCATTTGCCTTGCTTCAAAGAGATGTAGCATCCGCCAAATCATTGAGAGTGATCTCAACTTCCGGACTAGCCTTTTTGCTCTTCGAGGAGACAATATGGTGAACCTTTGCAAAAATGCCTCTTGAAAATCTGCTTTGAAAGGGAAGGCGGCAGACGCAAAAAGCCCGGAGAAATGATGATGCACAAAATTCTTGAGCTTCGTGCGGGTGGAAATAAAGAGAACCATCGAGAACCCGGCGACACCAAAGCGGATGCTTGTCTCTGGCGAAGAAACTTCGTACAGCGATCTCCCTCCTTGAACCATTGCGGTCCGGCTTTAGCGAGCACGGTGAACTGCTTTCGGACTCCATTTTGCGAATGTTTTTCGAATTTGCTTCTCCATTTGGCCATCAGGAAAACTTGATCTACATGCCACTAGTTGGCGATAAAGTTCCATTAAGATCCCTCGATTTGCGGTTGCATGCTCCACGACCCGACCTTTAGCAAAGGACTTTCTTGCGGCAAAGCGCATCAACAATACTTGCCATCCCTTTAGGTATAGAAAATGCGGGCGACCAAGCTTATGCGCAGCGGACTGGAACTCGCATCCTTTAAGAAAGAGACATTTAACTTGAAATAAGTTCTAGTCCTACTATGTGCAATATCAGGGCGAAGAAAAGCTTTGTGGATTGTGATCTGAAATAGAACTATCGGCCGCGTTTTTGCGAAAAGAAAGTGGGCATGCAACCAGCTGCCAAAGCATTATAGTACCCCTATCATGTCTTGCATATGCCCTTCCATCACCCAACCAGCCATTGCACCAAGTGAAGCCGGGTCCCGTCCATACGCAAAGTTCTGGTCTTGCATTAGGCATTGCCATTGTTAGCGTTGAAACCTTGAGCGGTCTGATCCCCTGCCACACTGTTGGCCTCAAGTTCAACCATGTTGAAGTCCCCACTAGTAGCCAAAGCCACATGAGCACCCAACCTAACCATTTTGTTTCTCGGTGTAGCCCAAAGTGCACCTTTGGCGAGGTCTATTTTGCGCATAAACATTCACAAGCCCCATTCTTGTCCATTGTCAAACCACTTGATAATGATCGGTGGCGTCAACACGAGTGAATGTATTTGCTATGTCATGCTTCCATGCGGTGAGAACCCACGCCTTTCTTTGAGTCTGCTGCTGCTACAAAGGACATTGTATTGCCTTCCAACTCTTTGAAACAACTTTTTGCATATCATCTTTCTTACATTTATGCTCTTGTAGACAATAAAAATCTGAATTCAACCTAGCAAGGGCCATAGAAAGTCTGCTTCTTTTAGCCGGGGAAGAGGCATGTATGTTGAGATTCCTAAGCTGGCATGCTTCCCCATTTAAGTAAAAATTTAGTTTTAACAAAGCTAACCAGCTAGGCATCCTCGTCCTCGCATTGTTCTTATTCTCTTTGCGACTTGCGGCGAAGCAAATGACCTATTGCAACCATCTGCAGCCATGGACCGACCACGATCGATTCTGACACCACTCGACCTGCTCGAGCATTTTCAGCTCGAGTTCTAGTGTCCACCATTTCATCGACAAGTTAAGTTCCATGAGCTACTTGACTACCTCCATTAAAAATTAAAGTGACCTTGAAGGTCACCTTAATTTTAGTGTAATTGATTTTCAATAAACTTTGGGTTTAATTTCTGAACTTAACATAACTTAGGGTGAAATCACACTATCACGGGGTTCTCAAGATGGCGTGTCAGCGAGAGTTAACCAAATTTCGTGGAAACTACGAAGAGATCACACCGAAAAGAAGGAGGGCCACACATCACGCCCGGCGGCGAAATCCACGAGAGCGGGAAACCAATCTGCGGCACCTACGGCTTGGATGGATTTGCCTCGGGGATTTGCGCTTCAAAGTACTCGTCTTAAATGCGATTTTGAGCCTAAATGCGGAACTGGGTAAGTTTTCTTCCACGGCTTTTGTTGACATGGTTCTAGAGCGCCAACATACTTCTTTGCCTCGATGCTTTGCTTTTAGTGGTTGGCGGCTACAAGTTCTTAGCATGAATACGAGGGACTCGAGTGAACAATTATACATAAAATTGAAAGCTACCTAGTTAGAAAAATCAAGTGCACTGTATTCTTGTGCTCACGATAAACTTGCCCCTCGAATTCTTCAATCGAATGTTTGTGCTTGGCGGCGGAAAGAACATGAAGGCGATGGCTTGAACTGGAGATATGCACCCGCGTCACAGAAATGGGATGGCGTAGGGCCAGGAGATCCGCGGAGGCGGGGCTCTGCGCCCATCCCTCGTTAAGCCCCTCAGCGCCCTGGCATTTGACTCGGTGAATAGATGCGCTGGTGTGATAGGTTCCACTCTTCCTTTGCCAACGTGGCAAAATTTAGTTGGGTTTAAAAAACGGAAGTAGGGGGAGGGGCAATAGTGTGATTGCACCCTTAGTCTGGAGCCAATTTAAGTTAACACTTTTAGGTTAAAAAAGTTATATCCCTTGGATATGATGTAAAGCCCACAGGAACGACAACAAATTCATTAGAAAATGATATGCACCAAAGGAATTTAGATACTTGGAAAAGAAATCCGAAATCCCATTCTTCAAAAGATAAAAAAAAAAGAATGGAATTGTAATTCACATCTTGCTTTTTGCAGAAGATCAGGTTTAACATTGCCAACATGATCCTTTGGCTCCTTTCATATTCATTTTAAGCCAATGATTGTGGGATTATGGAGGTTTATGATTACAAATGCTTATTAGTAGGTTCTAGAAATCTTATTGACAATAAAGGGTGTGTATTGCAACTGTCAGTGTAATTCAAGGAGCTTACTCCACTAGGTTATGAAATATCACATTATGGCTAGGCTCAATGGGAGTAGTCCCTAACCTAGTGCTTATCTCTAATTTATGTTCTTTCTTTTAGGTCCTTTCTCATGCCAAACCAAGTGTGGCACCAATTCTTCCACACAACATAGATGGCACATTGAAGAAACTTGGGAAAACTTATTTTTTGCTTCGCATTCAAACCAGAGTTAGTCTTGGCGCACAATTATATTTTTTAATTTTTAGACCACTCTTTAACATAATAGGCTATTTTACATGTCTTAATGTGCATAAGATTTTATGCCTAATTAGTTCCACTGCTCTTCTATTTATAAACTGTTACATTTTGCATATCTATTACTTCACTACATGAAAGATAATCGGGCTCCTATGCACCAAAGTGTTATACTATGCAAATAGAGTTTCTTGGGAAGTCCTATTGAAAAGGAAAGAAACATAGCAGTTTTTGTGGGTCTTGTCGTCTTGAATTGCAGTGGTAGCCCCTCTCTTTGTGGTGACTGCTACTTCCCACATTGAGGAAGCAACTTCTATCACAACCATCGGGTGTGGATAGGTTGGAGCCCTATGTCGATCTATATGATGACATCTGGCCCGCCTAGCGGGGAGGGTAGGGTCATGCTCGTTGGAGACTTCAATGCCCTTAGCGACATGGAGCAGCGATGAGATTTGACCCCTCTCACGGATGATGTGTTGCGGTGAGCCCTTGAAGGAGCTTGGCCCTACGGGCATCGGTGACATTGAGTCTCGCACTATGGGAGGCGGTGTTGATGCTGCGGTATCTTTGACCTAGTTATTTGCAATGGACTATACGGTGGCCATCCTCCGGCCGGCACACACTTGCGGGTAGGAGAACGAGGGAGGTGGGTCGGCGTGGTAGACGCTATATTTTGGTGGCGGCGGGACATGCATCTCATCAAACATTTTTGGTGGGAGCATTTGGCGAGATGAGAAGATGGGTTCGAGATCACACACGCTCATCTTTGGAACAGGCGGGCATGCTCATTGGCGTCCTCGGGGCTCTTTGCGAGAGGTGTTTTGGGAGAAGTTGCCTCCGGCAAACCTCGAGAGCTCACGACCTTTCTCGTAACCCGATGGTTCAATCTTTGAGTGCAAAAGCAGCGCCAGCTGGCTACGCCAAGTAATAGACCACGCTCTATGCTTTCATTTTGCGGTCAAGCAATCTTTTGCACTTTCCTTAAGGCTAGAAAGGCTAGATGCGTTGTGGCCCATCAGCGAAATGTTCTTCCTCTGGAACATCATCCCGGGGACTTGCCGGGGAAGTGCTTTCCGGGGAGGCGGTGCCGCCCACGGAAACATCACTCCAGACCAATGGGGGCAATACCTACAGCAGCTCTACAACACTAAGGGTGCAGGGCATTGCCCCCTCCCGCTCCCCCAAGCCTTTGGAAAACACAGGGAAGTAGCCGGGGGCTGCAACATCTAGCCAATGGAAAGCCGCGAGACCTTGATGGCATGCGGGCAAAGTTACTCAAGTGGGCAAGATCATCCATGGCACTAGTACTGACCCGACATGTTCGACAAGGCATTGCGGGAAGGTTTTCCCCCGCAATGGACCACTAAGCGGGGTTGTCCCAATCTACAAAGGCGGGGAGACACTTCATTGAGACCAATGCAGGACCATCATGATCCTTTCGGTGTTTGCAAAGCTCCTGTGCGGGATCCTCGGCGGCGGGGATGAGGATGAGGCGGCGGAAGTCGCGGGCACTCCCGAACGAGGGTTGGGCGAGGCACTCAACCGCCGATCATATCTTCACGTTGCGGACTCGATTGAGGGAGGGCGGGAACCGTCGACAAGATGCGTATTCTTTGCCCGTGGACCGCCGCCAAGAGCTTTGATTACGTGCCTCGAAAAAGGCGTGGCAAGATTGCGGTAGCTAGATGTCCCACCTTAAGCTAGCGAGCGGTATCACGAGGTTATATGAGACATGAATTAGCCGGCTGCAACCAGCGGACCAACCATTCGAGAGCAGTATCGGGGTCCGCCAGGGATGCCCTCTCTCTCCCACACTATTTGGCCTGTATATTGATCAGCTGGAGAGATGGCTCGCTGATAATGGAGGCATTGGGTCTCACCTCCTACACCAGATCATCAGACAGCTAATCTATGATGACGATATGGACCTCCTACCACAACACTCAGGCAGACATGCAACGCCATCTCAATGCCCTGAATACATTTTGCCAGGTGACTGACATGTGCATCAACTTAGCCAAAACAAAGGTAGTTCTAGTATCGTCCGCACGCCAGCCAAGGCCTCCAATCCTTACTTATCGTGACCAAAATGTTGAAGTGGTGTCTGCTTACAAATATTTGGGGGTGGAATTTCCGTCGGCCATGAACTGGGACAATTCCATTCGGCTGCGAGCCGCAGCAGGTTGAAAGGCACTCTATGCAATGGAGAACAATAGCTACAAGGCAGAGCTGTATGATTAGGCCCACCAATCGCACCTATTCAAGGTGCTAGTAGAACCTGTGCTTTTGTACAGGTCGAAGTCTGGTAACCGGTGATTTCCCTCGCCACTTAGAATGACTTGGAGTAGGTGCAAAAGGCTTTCTTGGCACGGGCCCTAGGGGTGAAGTCCACAGTCCCATACCAAATACTGTTGCAGGAAACAGGTTTCTTGCTTCTTCAAAGAGGGGCCCTTGACAGGCACATCGTCTACTTCCAGAAGGTGGTCAGCATGGACGATACTCGTCTCCCTAACCTCGCTTCCACTATGGCAATGAGGCCTCAACGCCTAAAAGCCTGTTGGCGGGAAAAGAAAGCTCAGTGGTTGGCGAGATGGAATGTGCGAGGAAACACGGGTGCATCAAGTGCAAGCGAGGGCGGTCATTGCTGCGATCTCGAGCCGATTACCTTGATGCATGCTTCCTCAGTAAGCTATGAGATGCCAGCACCCTTGAACAGGTCAAGACGGCACATTATCAATGCCACATAAATCTCATGTTGGAGCGGGGCCCACAATGCTACATGCGCACTCATCTACCTATGAAAAAGTGCAGGTCCATTGCCTCTATCCTCACAGGTGCACACCATCTCCAGATTGAGACAGGGAGATGGTGTTAGAGAATAGATTATATTTGCAAGTTCTACTCAACCACAATCTTATTCTCAAGGTCTATTACAAGGACAACCTTACTCAAGTTCACAATTTAATCTTAAAACCACAAGTTTATATTTAATTATCAACCGTTATATGAAATCATAGCGATCACTATTCATTTGGCATTGAATGATTCATTGTAGCATTACAACACTTGGAGAACTCGGGCATCCAATATTTCGTGGATCCACCTCAATCCGGCACACCAAACTTGGTTCTATATATTACGCTGGTTCATGCATCTTTATAACTCTTGACATAGAATCCCGTCGGTGAGGCTTGGCCATCGGCCTTCTACATAAGTCTCTCTTATCTTCAATATATCCCATATTTCTCGAGCTTGGAAATATCCCACATGCGTTTCGGGCTTCAACCATTGAACGCCCATTTCATAACAATAATCTTATAGTTAAATGTTAACAATTAACCTTTAACTATGCTTCCCTCAAGAACGTGCATATACCTAGGTTCTAGTTTCAAATCATGCAAGTCTTTGTACATAGCTAGGTTCAAGTCGTGATCTTTATGCTTCTTTGCTTCAATAGCTTGCCACAGGCGTATACCTTCTTATAACTTGTTGATAACGCATCTCAAGTTCTGTACTGCACACAAATAACATGACACTACTAACACTTTCCCTTCATGTTATTTTCTTTGCAACTGATCATTTGTCTCGACTTATTAAATTTTATCTATGTCAATGCCTTAATCGAATATGCGCTGCACGCAACTCTGTTTGTATATATTGTACTTCAATAATTTTTTCTACTTACGGATCCCTTATGAAATGCATCTCCAACTCAATGTGCTTGGTTCTTTTCGTGTTTTGTATGGGATTCTTAGTCATTGCTATGCATTTGGAGCTATCGGAGAATAAGCGCAAAGGTTTTCTTTGTTCTATCCCTATTTCCTTCAATAACCTTTCCTCCATACCATTTCCTTTGCGGCAAGAGTTGTGGCTGCATATTCTCCACTGAGGAAGAAAGTGCTATGGCCTTTTGCTTCCTACATTTCAAGAGATAGGCCCTCCACCTAGCATGCAAATAATTCACGAGGTTGACTTTCTCTCATCGGGTCTCCACCCGGTCACGAATCACGGTAAGACAATAGCTCCATGTTGTCGAATTGAATTGAATGCCAAAATCCACAGTTCCTTTCAAATATCTAAGAACTCTCTTAGCTGCCTGCCAATGTGTCTTTCCAAAATTATGACAATACCCGCTCAAGATATTTTTGCAAATGAAATATCGGGTCTTGTCTGATTAGATAAATATAACAAACATCCAACTAATTCTTGATATGGAACCTTTTCCAATTCTAACTTCTCTTTATCAGATTGTTCACCCATATTAGAAGAAAGTTTGTTACCAGGAACCATGGGAGTTTGAACCACCTTACAATCTTCCATGTTAAATCTTTTGAGCATGCCTGCAATATTCTGACCACGAGTTAGAGTTAAATTTATTTGTTTCGATCTCACGGAAACCTCAATACCTAAAAACTTCTTGAGTTCTCCCAAATCAACCATCTTAAAGCGACTTTTTAAGAATGTCTTTACACTTTTTAGCACCCCAATCATGATATTGTCATCCACATACAATGCAATATAACAAACTTCATTTCCATCTCTGAATAAATAAATATTACCATCATCTTTCAGTTTTTAAAAACCTTGTTCTCTTAGATATGCATCCATGCACATGTACCCTTGTCTTGGTGGTTTGTTTTAGTCCATAGACGACTTTCTTAAACTTCCATACTTTGGCTTTCCCTTGCTCAAAACCGGGGTTGCATCATAAATATTTCTTCTTCTAAATCTGCATTTAAAAATGCAGTAGACACATCCATGTGATGTACCTCAAAGTTTTTTGCATTGGCTACAGCCAATAACATTTTGATACTTGTCATTTTGACTATGGGAGAAAAGGTTTCCTCATAGTCGATCCCCTTCCTTTGTGTGTATCCCTGAGCTACTAATCGAGCCTTATGCTTTATTGGATTGGGTTGAGCACCTTGCTTTATTTTAAATATCCATTTACATCCCACTGCATGTCTATCTTTGGGCAAATCTACAAGTTCATACGTCCCTGTTCTTTTGAAGGCATCTAGTTCATCATTCATAGCAATTTTCCATTTTTCTCCATCAACTGCATTTATAGCCTCCTTAAATGACTTGGGTACTTCAGTATCCAATAAAGCAAGGATCTCAACCAAATTTATATCAGCTATTTCATTCTGCAACCTTTTGCTTCTCCCTGTGCTATCTCTTCCCAAAACCCCAGGATCTATATTAGCCTCTTGTTGTAGAATTTGTGCTGTTGTCCTTCTGCTAGGTTTTGGTTGAGATGCTCTTTTGTCAGTGATATCTGCAGAAATATCTGTATCACCTGCAGACCTAACTTGCTGAGTATCAACTTTAATGACATTCTTTTCATCATCATCCATAATGTTAGCATCTTAGAGTTGTGGCAACTTCTGAGCCTGTTTATCTTTGACATTAATAGAAGAGAATTCAATATTCTTATAACATTGAGACTCGTCAAATGTGACATCTCTACTGATTAAAATTCTCTTACTTTGTGGATCAAATAATCTATAAGCTTTTGACTCTTTATCATACCCTACTAGAAAAGCTATTCTAGCTCGATCATCCAACTTAAGTCTTTGCTGTTTTGGCACATGAACAAAGCTTAAACAACCAAAAACTCTTAGCTGCTCACAGTTTGGTTTAACCCCTGACCACATTTCATTTGGTGTCATTCCATTAACACCTTTGCTTGGCAACATATTACGAACTTCTCTTTGATCAAAGCGAGCCTCTTCCCATAAATAATTAGGTAGCCCTATATGCTTTTATCATAGCTCTATGACATTCAAGATTGTTCTATTTTTCCTTTCGGCAATTCCATTAGTTTGGGTGACTAACTACATGTAAATTGCCTTTTAACTTCCACGACTTTACAAAACGATAAATTCGGTTGACATGAACTCTCCACCGCGGTCGAGCGAATGCATTTAATCTTTTTTCCCCTGTTTCCAATTCTCCTTCTGCAGCAAACAATTTATAAGCCTCAAAGGCTTGATCTTTAGTTCTAAGACACATGCACCGCAGTCTTTCTACTAAAGTCCTCAATAAAGGTAATAAAATACCTTTTCCACGATATTCCTCGAACATTAAAGGGGACCACAAAGGTCGAGAATGCACTATTTCCAACACTTCTTTGGTTTTCCTTTTTGCCCTTTTAAAAGGCAGTCTTGCATGTTTTTCTAACATGCATCCCAAGCAGACTTTTGGTCTTTTAACTCCATCTTTTGCCTTAATTAATTTTTCTTTCACCAAAGCATCTATGGTCTTTGTGATTAACATGACATAGCCTCGATGCCAAATGTCTAGGTCGGGGAATCTCAGCGGAATTAACGGAGGGTATACAAGCGCCATCCAATGCAAACAAGTTGCCAAATCTTTTTGCAAGAAACTTGATTTCATTATCAAAGAACACTTTACATTGATATTTGTCAAACACAGGTGTAGTCCATATCTACTAAGCGTGCAGCGAAATTAGATTCTTCACAAGTGAAGGTACACATAAAACATCTTTCAAGTTCAATACTTTTCCACGAAGATCAAAAGTTCTAACATTCGTACATTGGACATCTTGTAACTTCCCATTTCCCGGCTTGATATGCTTAATTCTTCCTTCTTTCCCCTCCTTGAAAAATTTTTAAATTTTGGTGGTCGCGGATTTTCTGCTCCACTATCTAATATTAACATTTCATCAATGTTGTTAGAACTTTCCTTTGAAACAACTAAAATATTATGGTTACTTACCTCGACATCTTCATCTTCTTCACTAGAGTCCTCTTCAATATCACGTACCAAATTTCTGGTGACTTTTGACCATCAAGATTCCTTCCGTCCTCTAGAAACATTTCTCCCTCTGCTTGACCTGCTTTTGTTTATTTTTGTTGCTGGAACATCTACTTGCAAAGTGACCTTTGCCCCACAATTAAAGCACTCAACCTCTTTTAACTTAGGACAACTTGCTTTCAAATGACCTTTAGCTTTACAATGGAAGCTTGGGGACCAATATCACTTTTATCTTTTACACTTTTACACGAGAACTTGCCCTTGCCTTTCCTGCATCTGACACCTCAACATTGTCCTCAACATCATCCTCATACATTATCTTGTGTTGCTCGAACTCTGTTGAATCATTTCCTCTATGATTCCCTGGTTTTGTACGTTTACGATAAGTGTTGGCAATTTGTTTATTTCCTTCATGACTCTAGCCACATGCAACAATTTTTTTTGCTTTCGGTTAGCAAGACCCCGGCTCCTTCTAAATCTGCAATTATGTTATCAAATTTAGCAAAAACTTAGGCAAATCATCACCTTCTTTTACCCTTAACATTCTAAGTGCTTTGTCAAAGGATATCAATTTGGGAGGATGACTTCTCTTCATAGTTTTGAGGAAGAACTTCCGGATATCACAAAGGGGACTTTCCCTTATCTTAAGCAAGATTGAAGCTCCAACTTTGCTGGTTAATATACCATATGCTTCTCGAATCTTGACATTCTCATCCTTCCCACTTCTAGTTGACTCTACTTCACCAGACTCTTCAGAAGTGCTGGCCCTTCTTCCTGCAACCATAGAGGTTGTATCTCCACTTGTACTAGTTCCTTGAACTATTTCCTAAAAGCTCTTCATTCTCAAGAACATTCTTGATTTGTTCTTTCGGATCTGAAAGCACGGACCCCCTTCATAGGCGACAATAGAGTTTAGCAACCTGCTCCAAACACCTTGACATGGCTCGATACCCTTTGTTAGAGAATATATTATATTTGCAAGTTCTACTCAACCACAATCTTATTCTCAAGGTCTATTACAAGGACAACCTTACTCAAGTTCACAATTTAATCTTAAAACCACAAGTTTATATTTAATTATCAACCATTATATGAAATCATAGCGATCACTATTCATTTGGCATCGAATGATTCACTGTAGCATTACAACACTTGGAGAACTTCGGGCATCAATATTTCGTGGATCCACCTCAATCCGGCACACCAAACTTGGTTCTATATATTACGCTAGTTCATGCATCTTTATAACTCTTCGGCTTGTAGAATCCGATCGGCGAGGCTTGGCCATCGGCCTTCTACATAAGTCTCTCTTATCTTCAATATATCCCATATTTCTCGAGCTTGGAAATATCCCACATGCGTTTCGGGCTTCAACCATTGAACGCCCATTTCATAACAATCAATATTATTAATTTGGGATTTTCAGGTTTGGTCAAAAACTTTTTTGGAATTTTTTTTAACATGATTTCCTAAGATTTCATGGTGTTTGGATGCCGGAAAAAAATTCCGATAGTCCAAAAACTTAATCCACTATGATTTTTGGGCTTTGGGATTTTGTGGCGTGTTAGATTTCTTATTCTGGCTTACCCTGTCATGTTTGCCACGGTTGCTCAACATATGGATCAAGATTTTATTCTTCTTTTTAAGGCATTCTGGCGGCATCGGGACGCACTCACAGATAGCTCATTCAAAATCATTGACGTAACTCTGTTTGTTTATTTGTTTACAAGGCTTCCAGGGCTTTTTTGAAGCCATATTCTTGCAGAAGTCTTCCTCAACGACTCTCAGATATTTCGTGGCTGAAATTGTGGGCTTTTCTCACATCTGAGCCATGTTCTGGAGCTTGATTTGTAGTGTAAGGCATTGGACTTATTGCAGTCTGTTTGTTTGCATGGCATGATATGGCCATGAACATGGAGCGACCCCACTATATCTTAGCCTCAGGTTCTCTTCCTCAGCAGAAATGGCTCATTTTCCACAGAGGCTATTGTTAGATGGAAAGATTCTTCGGCTATTTTGCTTACCTCTGGAGCTAATTTTGCATTGAAGACCTGATAGAATCGATCATCACCATAACTTTGAATATAAAGAAGGTAGAAAATTTTGTGCTTTTGTTCAAGAACATATGTTATATGCATTTTCTGGAGCTTGACTCTCATTTTAGGTCATCCGATTTGTTGCAGTTTGTTCATTTGCATGGCATCATATGGCCATGAACATGGAGTTCCCCTATATATTTTAGCCACGGGTTCCTTCTGAAGCAGAAGCGATCTGATTCTCTTCCTCGCGAGAAATAACCCGATTTTTTCCACAGAGGCTATTGGTGGATGGAAAGATTCTTTGGCCACTTTGATTACTTTGTGGAGCTAATTTTACATTCTGGTCTTGGTGGAATCCATCGTCACCATAACACGAATATGAGAGAAGGTAGAACACATCTTTGTCGAGAAGTCGAGTTTTGGTACTCTTTCAAAAGGCGGTTTATACGCTAAATAGTTAGCATAGGACATGAATATTTCACTTTCAAATAATGATGTACTCTTCTGTTTTTTTTTTCTGCAGGGTATATGTTTTCTCTTCCTATGTTGTTGGTGTTTGATCTATAGAAAAAACAGTCACGACTATTAAAAAATACTTGGCCAAGTACTGCTTCCTTTTATCTAGATTGAGTTTATATGTGAAATGGATGCAACATAGGTTTATTTCTGCCCTCAATTGGATTATTCCACTGCATTGGAAGCTCGAAAAATCCTCCTGTATTACTATCTATATTGTTTAATGCTCCTTGGCTGATTAGAATGATTAGAAAAGATCTGGCAGGAAGTGGTATGTGCTAACAGTCATGGATTCGGTGCCTCTCAAAACCTCGAAAAGCTGGCACAGTTTGGTGTCACAGCAGCGAAATGAGGTAAATCCATCTATTTGAATCCTATAACTAAAGTCTGCTAACTAATCTGATCTAGGAATCTCAATCCAATACTAACTCATTGCCTTGACTTGATATGGTCGCCGTAGTCAATCATTATTATTTTGTTCTTATTCTTCTATATCCAAGACATTTGGATTGACAGTCATAGAACAGAATCTCACTTCTGCCCCAACAAGCCATTTGTTACAGGCCATTTGCTACAGACGTTTGTTCCTATGACATGTTGTATTTTACATAAAGAAAAATGCAATAGAGAAGAGAAGGAATTTGTATAATAAGTGCTTCCATGTCCTCAAAATGAAAAGGGGAGTTGAAGAAGCGGGGAAGAGTGGTTGTTCTTATCTTCTATATGCAAGACATTTGGATTGTCATGAGAACATAATGTCATACGCTAACAAGCCATTTGTTATGGGCCATTTATTCTGAGGCATTTGTTCCTATGACATGTTGTACTTTACATAAAAAAATGCAATAGAGAAGAGAAGGGACTGTACAATAAGTGCTTCCATGTCCTCAAATCCTGGGCAAAATTTGTTCTGTAAACATCTTCACACCATGCCTTCATCCGTGAAAATTAAGAAAATAAAAAGGGAAGTTGAAGAGTTGAAGGGTCACTATTCTTATTCTTCTATATGCAAGACATTTGATTGATGAGAATGTCATACGCCTCAACGAGCCGTTTTCTGAGGCCATTTGCTCGGATGTTTGTTGCTATGACATATGTTTTTCTGAGAAATGCAATAGAGAAGAGACGTTCCTATGCCATGTGCTTTACATAAAGATAAATGCAATTGAGAAGAGACGGGACTTGCAACAATAAATGTTTCCAAGCCTTCAAATCCTTGGCACAAAGTTTGTTTTATAAATATCTTTACATGCCTTTCATCCATGAAAATTAAGAAAATCAAAAGAGAAGTTGAAAGGCAGAAAGGTGGCTGTAGGTGGGTTTGATAGGTATACTCAAGGTCATTTCCACTAAAACTAACCATTTATCAAATTTAAGACCTTTAGACCAAGTTTACAAATTATTAAACTCCACTAAATCTAAATTATTAAACTCCACTAAATCTAAACGTTTTATCAAATTTTAATTGCCACACTCCCATAATTGTTTCCCTTGAAGCTTATTGCAATAACATTAGGGAGACGTTGAACAAAACATCAAACCATGTCGTTTGACAAGATAGATCTTTTATATTTTTTTTATCTCATGCTCTTGGTTATTCAACATCTATTGAACATTGTAGATCCACAACTCATCGCATGTTTGTCTATCTAAGGTTCAAGAGCCGAAAGCTCAATCAAGCATTCCCTTGGAAAAATTAAAGTCAAGGTAACATTCTACTTCATTATTCAAGAAAGCTTTTGATTCTTGATTTACAAATATCATGAACATTCTAAATCTTTGTTTGTGGGCTTGGGATTTGTCTTATTCGCCATGTTTTTTCTACTAGGATATGAATAGTCATCATCATTCAGCATGTACTTTGGTCCAATGTATGATTCACTGTGTATGCACTCAATAGCCCATTAAGGTAAAGGGTGGTCTTATTTGTTGTTCTTTAGTCCTGCTCCTGATTCAATAACAATTGCCATCGTAGACCTATAATGTATACTACCATAAACCACTATAACCACATGTTAGACCACCCAAATTTCATAGCGACATTGTTTATTCCGGCCAACAATGAAACAACCGCCTCTTCAAGTTGTCAGTAAAGCCCGGCAATGCCGGGCACCATAACTAGTAATCTTATAGTTAAATGTTAACAATTAACCTTTAACTATGCTTCCACCAAGAACTTCGTGCATATACCTAGGTTCTAGTTTCAAATCATGCAAGTGCTGTACATACCTAGGTTCAAGTCGTGATCTTCATGCTTCTTTGCTTCAATAGCTTGCCACAGCTGTATACCTTCTTATAACTTGTTGATCTTTGCATCTCAAGTTACATCTGCGCACACAAATAACATGACACTACTAACAGATGGGTTGGGGAGCTGCGTCAGGAGAGAAGTCGCATTTAATTAAAGTGGATCATATCTCGATGTTTGGGACTCAGACTGAAAATGGAATTCATACTAAAGAGAATTCAAAGCTGAGGGAGGAGGAGGGGGCACACCTTGATAAGGAAAAGGGTAGGAGGAGGAGGAGGGAGGGCCACGGGTTGAAGGGGAAGGGGTTAAGTTGGAAGAAGGGAGGCGAGGGAGGGAAGAGGAGGAAAGCGGGCAAAGGAGGAGGGGGGGGGGATCGTTGGAAAAAGGCGGAGGTGGGGGAGGGGAGGGAAGGGACAGCAGGGGAGGGAGAGCAAAGAGGCAAAAAAGCGGGGAAGGGGATAAGTTGGAAGAAGGGATGGGGGAGGGAGGGTAGAGAAGAGCAAAGGGGCAAAGAGGAGAGGGAGGGGCAAAGGGGTTACGTAATTAATAACTATAAAGGCTTTTAATTTTATTTGTTTAATTTGATTTTAGCATGCATTCATCGATTATACGACAAGTCATTCAAGCATATCAAAGAATGTGGCTAAAGATTGTGGGCGAGTAATATATTTTGTCATGCTTATACATTTTCCCACTTCTTGACCCATTTCCAACTATCTTTTTAAGAGAGGACCAATTATTCTTGTTAATTCCTTTTTCAGTCCTTTGCCTATTATCTTAGCTACAATCTTATAGAGGGGACTAGTAACGGTGCCCAGCGTTGCTGGGCATAAGTTGAAAATTTTTAAATAGTCACCACTCACCACTCTGCGGCTCACCACTCACCAGTCTCTCTGAGGTTCACCAGGGGCATTAGTTGGAACCTGTGATTGATACCAACACAGTGTCTATGTTTGTATTTACGTTATCTTCAAAAGTACATATTGTGGAGCTATGGCATAGTACTGTATAAGAGATCCATAGGAACTAAGGGGCTATTTCATCCTGTAGGATCTCTTTGTAGACTACATTCGGAGTGAACCTCCTATTGTTTTTGAGTAGTGCTCCTTGTCTTGAGGTGTCTTGAATGTATACCGTCACTCCGTGTTGTGTGGTGCACCTTGAGAATGCGACATAAAGCTGGCCGTGGGTGAAGACTGGTGTTAGTAGGTAGATGCCAACGGAGGTCATGGTCATCGAGAATGCGAGTCGCACAGGGAACTGTCTTCGTTTGAAGGGGAGGAGGTCATTGTCTGATGGGTCCAGAGTTATCCTTGGTATGAGGACCCTCGTTCCTTTGTAGGTGCCTGTGATTATCTCTGCATCTATGATTCTTGGGTGCGCTTTGATGACGCGAAGGCAGGTGCCATTACAGAGGCCGGACTTCGGGTTCATGTTTCTGAGCAGGATGATGATGGCACCATCCTTGATGTGAAGCTTATGCAGTGGCATGCCAGAAGGGGTGAGGTGATTGATGAACTCGATTGGGAAGTCTCTTGTACTCGATTGGGAAGTCTCTTGTAGCATCATCGCCTTCTGCAATGATGGCATCTATGCTCGTATAAATATGGAGTTGTCCATTCAACCTTAGGAGGACCTTATTATTGATCCTCAGCGTGTCTTCATTCTTTGGTGTCAAGATGGCCTTGTCATACAACAGATGCACATTTGCCTCCGTTATTTCCTTGCCGAAGATGCTATCAATCAGGTCATCTTCCACAATGCATTCTTCAGGTATCTCAACCAAGTCGCGGTCGAGCCCTTGTTCATTGTTCATCCGTTCCCCGTTACCGAGACGTAGCAACCAATTTGAGAAGATTTGTTCGTCTTTCCCGACCCGCATATTTTGTGTCAGCTTGTGGGTCTTGAAGTTAGTCCACAGTGGATTCCTCTTGACACACTTCGAGATGACTTCCATCCTTGTTGCACGCTTGACTACATGCAATTGCTGTCGAAAATCACCGCCGGTGAGCATTATCATTCCCCAAAGGGCCTGTCGTCTTGGCGTATCTCGCGTAAAACCCTGTCGACAGCGGTGAGTGCATGCGTATGTGTCATTCCCATTTCGTCCCAGACCATGATGCTTGCCTTTCTAAGTACCTCTGCTTGTTGGCTTGTTGCACGCAGTGCAGAGGTTGCCTCTTCTGTCAGGTTGAGTGGTAACTTGAATGTCGAATGAACTGTTTGTGCTCCCTTAAGAGGAGGCTAGCAATGCCTATCCAAGCCACTGATACAACGCCGATACCACATCTTCTTAATATACTGATCAGAGTGTTGAAGAGGAACGTCTTACCTGTGCCTCCTGCGCCATCTACATTGATACATGGGACTTGGTGTTGATTGATTGCATCGAGGATAATGTCGGCTATGTGCTTCTGCTCTCTGTTGAGTTTGCCATAGTTTTCCTGCCCTTCTTTCAACTCCTTTTCTCCATCGAAAGTAGGTTCATTTGGGAAGCTACCTAGAATATCTAGTCGTGGTTCTGGCAGTCCAAGTTGCTGGCATGTGCAACCGCTCATCTGGAAGATGTCGTCAATGTCCTTTAGTGCATGGTTATCAGCCTGCTCTGGTGGCATCTGTCGTTGGTAATCTTCTGTCAAGCTGTCCTTGAAGAGGTTCCATAGCCGCATTGGATCTTGTGGATCATTGTATAAGCAAATGAATGCGAATGTCTGGCGTAGCTGCACCAGCATCTGGAAGATGCTCGCATCTTCGAATCTCTTCTCCCATTCGGCATCATCTTCTAGTAAGCCGAGCTCTTTGGCAGCTTCCTTGAAAGTTGAACATAGTTTTCCATTGACAGTGCGTATATCTTCGAAACTGGTTGTGCCCTTGATATGTAGCAACAGGAGACGAAGGTAATAGCGATCACCGTCCTTAGGGCTCACATTGTACATTCGTGTGATGAGCTTGAACTTCCCCTTCCTCTTTTTCCAGAACGTTTGCCGTGTAAACTTGTAGTGCTGGGGGATTTCTGGATAAGTGTATTCACGTGCGGCTGGGTCGTCCTTGTTGAGCTCAAACCATGCGGTCAGCATTGTTTGCTTTTGCATCTGCTGCTCAATGGCTTATCTTTCGTGGCCTTCCTAATAATAGACAGCTTGGTTGTTTGGCAAATGAACAGGTAGCCTATATACTGTGTGGGAGTTGCCATGCATCTTGAACCCATATAGCCTCCACATGGCTTCAGGTGCAGAGACATATCTCGTGTCAAGGTATTGCTCCACCTCATCCTAATTGAATGTGGACGTGGATTCCCCTGTTGGTTCTGTTGTGACCTTGATGGATGCCCAATCATGCCCTTTGTGGATATATTTGTAGATATATTTCACGCTGCCGACGCTAAAACACTGCTCTACATTGATATATGCCTCATACTTTTCAAGCAGCCATCAATTGTGGGGAACTATCCATCTGTTGTCAATAGGCGTTTGGCCCCTCATGCAGTGGCCTGTATCATGTCTTCTGTACTCTAAGTATCCATTTGTGTTGACTCTTGTATTGTCATTAAATGGCTTTGGAAATCCCTTTGTACATTCCTTCGTTGGGCTGCATTCATTGGCTTTCATGCAAGGAGCATTTGGGTTGAGGGCCCTGCATGGGCCGTGGACCATATGCTTGATGACGATCTCTTTTAGATTTGGTTTTTCTGGGCTCGTTATCTTAGCACTCGTGATTGTCAATGGCATCGTTGTCCCGAATCTTGTCTTCTTGTTCGAGAATCATGAGGAGATGGCAATGTGGCAAGCCTCGTTTCTGGAACTCTATCATGTACGTGTGCGCCTTCACCTTGCCCAAGATATCATTCTCAAAGAGGTCGTGGAAGAATGCTTTGAGCTTTGTGTGGAATACGCGTGCAACCAAATCTGGCCTATCATGCGCCTGTTGTCCAGGCAGCAAGTTACGTCTAATCTCTACCCAATTTGGGTTGGATGTAAATGTTACAAAGAGGTCGGCCTTGCCAAATCTTCGGATCAAGGCCATTGAATCCTGATAGTTCTGTTGCATTGCTCTGGGGCTCCCATTGTATGAAGAAGGCAAGATGACCAGCTTGCCAGATCTTAAGCCTCTTTACTCTGCCTCGTGATCTATGTAGTCAATGAGGCCTTGGTACAACTCGACCCGCAACTTCCTTTGGTTTTGCTTGATCCAATTTAGATTGTTTGCCTCCACTCTCGAGTAGACGTCAACAATAAATTGTTGTGTTAGCTTGCCGGCGCAAAGCAGTGGGTTGCAAGATCCATCCCTGATTGCAAGCCGATAATTATAGAATTGAAGCATTGTCACGTTCTCCTGTTTCTTAGAGGACGTTGATGTAGAAGATGTTTTTGCTTTCTTGATTTCTATTCTCCAGCCCTGGTCACCAAAGGGAAAGAGAATGGGGTAAACCAAGGGATCAAGGTTTGGGTTTGTGATTGGAATCCTCTTGAGGCCGCCACCCTTTTGGTGTATGCAGATGTCCCTATCGAATGGTGGTTTTCCGTCTGCGTTGACAAATATCACTGCAACTTCATTTGCGGATGCTGGTTTGTACCTCCTAAGGTCCAAGTTTCGTGCAGTGTTAAAGTACATCCTGATGTCTTTCACACCTTCACCGGACCGTTGTGCTTGCTCCTCTACCTCATGCATCATCATGAGGGCTGCTGCGTAGGGGCTAATGTTGCGTAGCTCGGCATCTAGTTCTTTGAGGAGGTGGCTATCGCAATTTTCATTCTGTGGGTTTTGAGCTCGTGTTTCATGCGCAAAGTCGACATCTAGAATGTAGAGCTGGAAATATGTTGCAGCTTGTGAACCATCCGCATATGCTAGACCTACTCTATGGTAGGTCTGTTCTTGGATCTTGAAACAGTATGGTTCATGGCCTTCAAATTGCTCGATGTTGGCACCAAAAGAAGCAAATGCGAGAGCACTGTTGTAGGCCCTAATGTGCTGGTGGAAGTTACTGGTTTTCGGGTGCTGGTGGCTCAGTAGACTTTGAATGAGATGGGGTATTGGTTGTAGGGGCTCCAGCTTGATTTGTCCATCGTGACAGCAATTTGTACCATCATCCTTGAATGCAAATGCCCCACAGTGTATACATTCCCAGTTAAATGACCCACAATAATGTCGCTCTACCTGTGGGACTTCAAGTGTCCTTGCTATTCTGTATGTAGGTGGACGGGCTCTCCATTGACGATGATATTGTGCAAGTTCATTCAGTCTCTCTTGATGCTCTTCTTCTGTTTCTGTGGCAGCTTGTTGATCTCTCATTTGGCATTGATATTGGGCGAGTTCGGCCAATCTTTGTTGATGCTCTTCTTCTGTTTCTGTGGCAGCTAGCTCGGCTCTCCTTTGGCGCTGATATTGGGTGTGTTCGGCCAATCTATGTCGACGTTGATCTTTTGTTTCTGTTGCAGCCTGTTGCAACTTTCTTCTCTTGTAATTATGTCTTCGTTTCTCCAATCGAACTTCACGTTCTCGTATTGTCTCTGCAATATGCTTCTTCCTGTACCTCTCTCGCTCAGCCGCAAGCCTTCTTTCTCGTTCTTCTGTCATTACTAATTCGATGTGCAAAGGATGTTAGTTGTGTGGAGTCCTCACTCCTCCACAAATCTTTTTAAAGCTAACTAAAAAGGTAAAAAGAAAAAGGTAGTGTCCTTTAAAAGGGTAAAAAGGCAAAAGACGTCCTCTTAAAGGTTTTCAAAGAAAGGGTAGTGTCCTTTTTCTAAAGCAACTAAAAAGGTAAAGGGGCAAAAGACGTCTTCTTAGAAGTTTTAAAAAACGTTTGAAGTTTTGAAAAACATACCTTTCTTTGCCTTCTTGATATAAAGGTTTCACGTTAATTTCTTTCTTAGACTTCTTAATATAAATCATTTCACGGTAAAAAAAGGGGGGCAAAAAATGTGACTTTTTTTGCGTAAAGCATTTTACATTGGGAAAAAGGCAAAAAGAGTTTGAGGATTTCACATTTGCATTAAACGTTTTATTTTGTGGATTTTCGGTTTCTCTTGGTACTAATGCTTTCTCTTGGTATTGCTGCTTCGTTTGTTATCAGATAGTTGATGACTCCTTTAAGAAAGGGAAGAGTCTCAAGATCTCAAAGGGTAAGATTTGGTAAGAGAACATACATCATGCCTAGTTTACTTGTTTAAAATGACAATGTAATCAAGATAGAATAATGTGACAAACCAAGTATCACAAACATCAGGTGCCTTTACCTAATGTTGTGATGCCACAAACATCAGGTGCGTTTATCTAATGTTCCAACAATAAATTATCAGCCTATATAAGATTTGTATTGCTAAAAAAATGCTTTGAACTGGTAAAGTATCTTACCACATTTGTAGGATCAAATTTATCCCCCAATCCAACCTTCGAGATGGTAACATCAACCTGAAATATTGCACTATTAAGGATATAAAACTTCTGTGTAACTAAAGAAATGAAATAGGATTGAAGGAAGTAAACTCAAGTGTACCTTTTCTGTTTTGATAATCTTGAAGGCTAATAATAATAAAGTCAAGAACCTAAAGGACGAAGACCTAGGGATTGTATCGTTGCAGCTAGCCTGTTGAAAAGAAAAGCAGCTACCAAGTGGGTATCATTGCAGCTAGCCTGTTGAAAGGAAGAGCAGCTACCACGTCAGCTAAGTTCTACTAACTAATAGTCTGCCTTCTAACAAATCAACCTTAAAAGCAGTTGTCACAACAAATCATACATACAAATAAGATTGCATGATGGAATTACCTTTTTTTTTGTTGCAGCAACATGAATTATGCTCAATTGATTTACAACCTCCTCCAAATATAGCGTTTGTGTAGAGAAATCAGATCTAGGGCAAGTAGATCAGAGATCCGGTGCCTATAGCATTTTTTTATAGCGAACCATTCAGCTGCATCTGCTGAAAATTTTGCAATGCTTTTCTGCCATGTCCATAATGAATAAATGCTGCATACTTAAGCTGCCCGCATTTGGCATACATGTTAGAAAGAGCACTCCACACAACCACATCAAACTCCATGCCAATATTGCTAATATATCTGCTCAATCTCTGGCCTTCTATAAGGGCTGCATTTTTAGCACATATTTCAAGCTGTCTATGCTGAACAAATGCAAAAAGCATGATGTTCCAAGTCCTTTTTTTTTTAATCAGATCAAATATCTTGCGAGCATCATGCAGAGTCCCACATTTTTGATACATGTTTATGAGGTGGTTTCTTAAAAACATAATGATGTAATCATGTAAGCATTTACCTTATGAAAGCATCCTTCTGCTCGCACATTCTTTCAATTTTGCAGCAATTCTTTCAACTTCCAAGTTAACATTGGGCCATGCTACAGTCTTCTCTTGGGGATTTGAAGGTAGACGTTGCTCTTTCTTAAATCTTCCAACTCCCAAAACAACATCAATACTCCGGATTAAGCTCCTGCAATTGCAAGGGATCATTTTTGAAAAGATGAGTCTGCATTGTACATACCACAAATCCCATCGGTAAAGGTGAAATTTTAATCTAGCATTATGATTTCTCTTCCAAGGTGACCCAGGATCCGTTGGGCATGTTACCGTTTGGAAATCCATACCAAAAGTTTTAATGTGTAAAAGCGAGAGAATTTGTATGAACAAAAGATATTATATGAGGAGGAAGAACCCATATGACTTTCGTAATGTAACGACCTTACATCAATCATCTTCGATTATTTGAATATAGATCAAGATGTTTATTGCCAATTCGAAATTTTTTTTGTCTGGCTTCGTGACAAAGAGGACATACCTTGTTAATAGCGGATGTAGAAGAGATGGTGGGTGCAAAGCATTATCTTGTTGGTCGTTGTATGGTCTTACAAGGCATCAAGAACCACGAGATGCGGACGAGAAAAGCGTAATAACGAGAAGGCTTACACCCTCATGCATTAAATCGAGCCATGGATATTTGCCGGCACATAACGGACCCTTTCCGATCTCGATTTGTGCATTGATCGATTTTGCGCCCGTCCTTCTTCTTTGTAAACCCCTTTCATCCCCGCCGTTGCATGGATTTAAACCTGCCCACTGGATCATCTTCAAGCACGTCTCCTCAAACAGAATATCTTTTTGCACAGAGAAAGGCATTTACAGTTGCCTACCCATGCATACAGAGAAAGGCATTTACAGTTGCGTACCAACTGTTCTTTGCATAGCTGCTCCCATAAAGAAAAACCCTAAAAGTAAGATAAGATTAGAAGAAAAGTGCAGGATGATGCCACGTGGCATCGATTAATCTGAACCACCCAAATTAGGGCGTGGTCCACTAGATACTTATCCTATAACATTATAATAATAGGATTGTTTAGCACAATGGGGTGCCATTCATGGGACTGCATAGGCCTCTTTACTTTAGGAACAAGTGTAATAATGTCTGTAGCAATAGCTGGATGCATTTTCCCATATGCCCATATGACTTTAATAATTGCTGTAATATCAGCTCCCAGAATATCTAAGAGGGAAAAGAAAAATATATTTATTTAAAACCATCTTAGAAAAACGTAAGGACAATTATTCTTCTAAATAAATATAATTTTCGTCCACACCTTAGGTTCAAAGTTAAGTAGTTCTTGTGAAAAAAATAGCAAAAAAAATTCAGAACAAGACAAGAACGTATTATCAAGTACATAATAATGGATGGAAAGTAAATAGAACCTTGCAAAAGAGGAACTCTATGTGATATATTCAACAAAACTTGGACTTATTCAAATTTAATAGATAGCACTTCCAGGATGCCATTATAAGAATATATGTATTGTTTAATTCTTCTCGATTGTTATAATTTTTATAAGTTCTAATTATATAAGTTTATCTTTAAATAAACACTTTAATAGTTATTAAAGTATAATAATTACTGCTCAAGCTTCATAACTTAAATTCTTATTGAAATACATACGACCATTATCAGAACACACTTCTAAGGTATAGAATTTGAATAAATTTTAGAACCCAATATATTCTTAACCTATGGAAATCTGATTGTATTGGAAAAAACATTTAAATAATAGCATACTTACAATCAAGAAGTCGCTTGCCTATCAAGAACCTATACAGGGTCAAGACCATAAATTCGTTTTGAATTGGGAATTCTGTATCCTTTAAGTATGTCACGCAGTCATAAAAAACATTTTCGGGCACCGGATACTTCCTATACTTCCTACGAGCACTCAAAAAGGGATTGTGCAGATGCTCTCTACTTATTTTTGCTTCGCCTCCTTCACTACTGCCGCCACTTCCACTGGCGCTTGCCATATGGATAGAGGATACATTTTCTTCGCCGCCACTTCCACGGGCGCTTGCCATATGGATAGAGGATACCTTTTCTTTGCCGCCACTTTTTCAAACTAATTTTATCTATTTAGAATTAATATTTCAAGGATATAAGATTTCAATTTTCAGTGATGTAACAAAGTTAAAATTTGGCAATGATAATAATTTCTAAGTGATATTCGATGGTTTGATAAGTGATAACTTAAAAATATTATGTGAATTTTCACAATTTACAAATTTTTATATTTTTGAAAACACTTTAAGAAAAGTTTTTGGTTGAAATTAATTAAATGATAAAGTTAATGGTTTAATAATAAATATTGAATAAATCAATAATAAACTATTCATTTTTTTTTTAAATCGAAATATAAACATAATGATACATACTTTAAACATAAATGTAATCATTTAATTAATATCAATTTAGAACTTTCTTTAAATATTTAAAAAAAAATAGCATTTTAATCATACAAAATTTATCTTAGATCAAAATTTAATTTTAAATAGATTAGAATGAAAATTAGTTTAGAAAGTAATTTTATACTTTTATCAATAAGAGTAAAATTACATATAATTTTATCATGTTATCCTTCACGTATATTAAATCAAATTACCCAAAAGTCGTGGTTTCACACAAGAACTACTTAACTTGTTTAAAAGAATAATTGTCCTTATGTTTTTTTCTAAGATGGTTTTATATAAATATGTTTTTTTTTTTCCTCTTAGATGTCAAAATTATGAGCAGAACTTTCTGATGAACAATAGAAGGAATGGCATCTACCCTCCGCATCCTGCAATGAGAAAGCTCTGGAATGTCAAATGTAAACGATACAAGGTGAAATCTTAGAGGCTGATCAAACTCTCGCTATTTAGAGGCCAGCTTGCATGTGTTGGTGCCAATCAGTCTTTTATATACAAACAATTATTTTTGGACCACCATCAGGTGCATTGCCATGGGTCACCGTGCTTATAGTTTGGCTAATGATTGTTGCCATTTTTATTGTCATAATTTTGAACAAGGCAATTGACTGGAGAGAGAAAACAGTAAAAGTCCAAATTTTGAGGGGTCATATGTGGTGTCGAAAGTATGCCCTTAGACTTACTATTTCTTCATGCCCTATTTATGACATAGGGATACCACATAGACATGGGATTGCATATGCTATTTATGTTTGCTTTGCATGTATCATGCTTGTAGCACCTGTTCTCCTTTTACAGTTATCTCGATAAATGTGTTGACATTCTTTTTTTTATCAATTTAGATAAGCTTTTGATATTATATGTATAGTAAGCATATGTATATTTAAAATATGCTTTTTATAAGTTCTAATTATATAAGTTTATCTTTAAATAAACACTTTAATAATTATTAAAGTATAATTTTTTTTTTCAAACTAATTTTATTTATTTAGAATTAATATTTCAAGGATATAAGATTTCAATTTTCAAAGTTAACAATTTGGCAATGATGATAATTTCTAAGTGATATTCGATGGTTTGATAAGTGATAACTTAAAAATATTATGTGAATTTTCACAATTTACAAATTTTTATATTTTTGAAAACACTTTAAGAAAAGTTTTAGGTTGAAATTAATTAAATGATAAAGTTAATGGTTTAATAATAAATATTGAATAAATCAATAATAAACTATTCAATTTTTTTTTAACACCCCCTTCAAAATAGCTATATAGTCCCCTCTTCCTATAGCTATATGGTCCCCTCTTCATATAGCTATATGGTCCTTTAGAAAGGGGAGGGTCCATTAGATATAGTGTCCATTAGATAATACATGGGGAGAGTCTATTTTTCATAGGAAATACATAGGAAATTTATGGGGAGGGTATTTTTTCATAGAAAATACATAGAATAAAGCTATGGGTAAACATTGACATATTAAAAAAGGGAGAGGGTCTATTGTTTCATATATGTATACATAGAAAATGCATAGGATATGTTGTGCATCAGAACTGCGTTTCTCGATTCTCAAAACTGCGTTTCTCAACCTGAGGTGTCTTTCTTGACTAAGGCCCTCAAAACTGCGTTTCTCGACCCTCAGAACTGCATTTCGCGATCCTCAGATGTATGTTTCTCGACCCTCAGAACTGTGTTTTCACCTTGAGCTGTCTTTCTTGACTCGTGAGTCGAGAAAGACCCTCAGAACCTGCATTTTTCACTTTGAAGGGCCCACTTTAATTAAATGCGACTTATAACCTCTGGCCCTGAAAACTGAGTTTATCACTTTGAGCTGCCTTTCTCGAATCGCGAGTCGAGAAAGGCCATCAAAGGGGCCTTGAAGGTCTTTCGCAACTCGTGAGTCGAGAAAGGCCCTCAAAAAACTTTTTTTTTCCTACTTAAAAAGAAAAGGGGGACGTGATCAGGAGCCATGGAAAGACCCACTCATTGAATAACGAGGATGAGAAGAGGTTGGTGACAAGCATGTTTCAGATTTCTATTCTCTTCAAGTTGCTCTCGTGGCTTGGAACACCTTGGACCTTGCTCTGTATGCTGTTCTCAGTAGGTGGTCTATGTGCGAAGATGATGTAATATTTGTGCCAGCCCGACCATCATGGTATCTCCAACCACTGTAAAATACAATGTAATTAAATTATTTATGAATAAAAATTCAGGGCAGATCAACACTTTGTTTACAGAGAGATAGCATTTTCATTGGTTTTAGCTGTGCTCTTTATCTTCTCGACTCGCTAACCGAGAAAAATAGACCACGTAATTTTCCTTAACATTTTCTTTCTTAGAGGAAAAGAGGCATCTTCTAAAGCAATAATGCGGTTTTAAAAGTTCCCCTCGTCCTTTTCGTGTAAAATAACAGGTTCCAAAAAAAATGGGAATGGCATGAGACCCACTTTAATTAAATGCGACTTAGAGGCTTTGTCAACGCTGCCATGTTGGAGTTGTGGAAGACGAATGCGACACCCTTCAGAGTTGTCCGGCATATGATGACATTCGGATACACTATGCTGATCTGGTCCGTCCTGGCCAGCCCTTGCATGAGATGCTGAGCACGAGCTCGGTACGGAGGTTGGGTTCATACATTCAAAAGATCATGGATCGCCGAGATTAGCTCAGTCCTCGGGCACTTAGCTGATACATGTACATATTTCTGTCTACATTTGTATTTGTATTTGTATCTGTACAGTTTGACAGCAAACCTATTCCTGTCACGGTTTTTCTCCCAAACAACCCTTTGGAAGGGGGGAGGGGTTTTTTTAACCCGGACAGTAATATGCTTGCTGCGCCTCCTGTTTGGGTCCCATAGGCCAATTGGTCTCCGTGGACGATAAAAACTCTATTCTATTCTATTCTATGTTCTGAGGACAGCTTTATTTTACTTCAGTTTTATTCTATTCTATTATATTCTATGTTCTATGGAACTTGCTTGGGTTGAAACCAAAGCCCATTCAACATCATGTACCTTATGAAAAATTAAGTGAACGTCTGTGGTGCAATGCATCAATGTTCTAGATTCACCTAGATCCAACTTATATTAAAAGGGAATATGACCATACAATTATGACCTCCTTAACTTTTGCTTTCTATTTCCCATGCCATTACATTCGTAAATGTTTTTTTACAAAATTTTGGTTGAAGGGAAAAAAGGACGTTTATTTTGGCATGACTATTGGCAAAAATATACACTTTTGAAATAAAGCTAGAAAAGAAAGTGAGGTGTTCAAAAGACAAAATTATGGACAGAAAAGGTCGGAGCAAAACCCTGCGATCCACATGAAGCAAGTTCGACTGCCCCAATGGCAGAGCAATACTGAAAAATTGCAAAAGATAAGACCGAACTGCAATTGATTTCACTCTTAGATGCTATAGACGATACACAAGTGTTTAACAAGGTTCTGGCATTGCTGCGTAGATTATTTGTGGTGCCGGACGGCGGAGAATAAGTGATATGAAAAAAGGACGGAGTTCTAAGACTAATAGAGGTGTTTAGCTGATCCAACGAGCCAAAATACCAAGAAAAATCAGCCTTTGTATTGATGGTTATGGTTAAAACAACTGGGATCTTCAACATGCGCTTTCAAGGGCTGGTGCCATATCTGTGCTTTTGGAAATGATTCTTTTGGACACCAAAATAACTCAAAACAGAGCCTCCATAATTTTGTAATGGTTACGGGAATACATACACCATTTTGCTTCTCCAAATGAATGCCATTACCAAGCTCCAGTTGTGGTTAATCCCCAAGATTGGTAGGCCTCCCATCAATGTAAATTGGTTTCTAAAATGGTCCAAGAAAGCTTGCACCTCAATATGGAAAGAATGACAAGACGAGCCCCCTTGCCTTCTTTGGATTTGGGCAGAAGCAGCAGCGGTAGTAGCTTTGTTTTTTTATTGCAATTCAAAGCTTCTATTTGGAACATTCTTGTCTTAGGTTTCCAGTCAGAAACATGCTGTATGTAAATGTATTATTGTTGATGAAGAACACGAAACACTAGTTTGCATTTTGGTGTTAAGAGCAAGATTGTTTAAATGGCAAAGATCTAACAGGGATCTTTTGATTTCGGATTTGACAGCCATGGCCGATGCCAACAAGGCTGGGTATTGTTTAACTTTTTGGGTCAGATCAGGGTGCCCTTGCCATGCTTGCCCTGAAGTTTGGTGCCCAGATATAGTTGTTCATATTGCAGAAGCAAATAGCATCACATCCACGTTTGCTTCGTTTTTTAGTTTCTTGTTCTGGTCTAGGAACACTTGAATTCTAACAGAAGTAGGAACCATGTACAAGGCATTCTGAAATTTAATGCAGTATTTTTCCTTATCATACTCTTTGCTCAGCTGATCATTCTGGTCGTATCTTTTGTTCTGCATCAAATTGAAAAAATTTGAAATTTTTTGTTTTGGTATGTTATATGATTTGTGCTATATTTAATGTTTTATTGAACTTCACGATGTTTTTTGAATTTTTATCTTTTTTCCAAACCAAAAAGAGCAACATCATCATAACACACCAAAAACCAAAGTTTTCAAATTTGAGAGGGTGATTCTTAACATTGTAACTTGAAATTACTTTTTAACACTCAACATATCTATAAGGACATGCTCCTTACGTTGGCTATATAGATACATCCCTCACATTGAGCACAAATTTGCTAGTCCATCAGGAAAACCTAAATTAAGACCTTACAGACGGAATGCGCAGGATCACAGATGCATACAGGTAGAAATTGAGGAGGATCACAATCACTTGAGGCAGTATCTCAACACATGCTTCTTCGACAAGCACTACAAGAGCCAAATCAATCCCCACGCTCGAGCGAAGTCCACAAGAGTACACATTAACCCTGAAGAAGCACAAACTCATTGCGTCCATTCGTCAGGTGCTTACAGCCTTCGCATTGAGACTGATAGATGGATCCGAGAGGTATGAGAGAGCATGCTATATCAGTATTGCCAACTGGGAGTTATTGAGGACAAGTGCCATACTCTCTAGCACTGCCCAGCATTTGACCTATTAGGGCGCACTATGATGAGTTGACTCTGCCTGACCAACCTCTCCATGTGATGCTACACACAGCTTCAGTGGGGATATTGAGATCATATCCCTAGGAGGTGATGTATATGCACACCCTCTTGTGTCCTCCAACACTTCATTGATATATATCATTGTGCAGTTCTGGGCAATAATATACCTGTTGCGCTCTCTTTGTTTGGGTCCCATAGGCCTATTGGTCTTCGTAGACGATAAAACAAATTCAATTCAATTCAACTCTTACAATGCCCAAATTAACATTTTTCCCTTTTTCCATTAAAAAGGCGTTTCGACCGCAGCGGCTTTGCATTTTCTTGTTGCCCCTTCAGTTTTAAACTGCAAGAAAGCAATCCTATGTGTGATAACACCTTGTTATTGGAGGGGCAAAGAATTAGGTTTTAATCCGGCCCACTTTCCTGTATACGATTTCAATATGAGTGTACGTTCCGATGAGGTCGACCAGACCTAAAAAAACAAAGTCAAGTTAGAGTCGCCGTGTAATGCAACCAGATCTTGAAGCCAGCTCCGGAGGCAACTTCATTCTTCCAAAAATAGGGGGATTTCTGGAGCCTTCGGTCTGCTGCCTTGGATTTGAGTGGAGTTAGGGGCATGGGAACGTGCCCCGAATTTAGGTTCTGTATTTTATTTTGTTTTCAACAAGGCCAACCCATCGTATACGTGGCAGTTTTACGCCTCTGGCTGATAACGGCTCCGGTTCTCTGTCAAACGCGGGCTCCCACTGTTTCCACGTTCCTGCGTCTCAGTTGCATGCCAAGACCTAGCCGAACTTAGATTTGGGGCGTTCTTCGCCGAGTAAGAATCCTTGCCTATCCTCGTTTTGTTGTTTCACTATTTCGTTTTCTGAAATTAGTCTCTATAGTCGTAGAATTTTGGAAACCTCAGAGATCTAGCATCATGAATTCTGAGGAGCATAGCCCACTACTGGAAGAAGATGTGTATAAGGGAGAAAAAAATCCAGAAGAAAAGGATTCTGAACAGAGTAAAGATAATGTGGTTAAAGGAATCCCTATAGGGCATGCAGATGTAGTGGGTGCCCCGGTTTCTCGCACACCTTGGAGCACTGGACTCTTTTCTTGCTTTGGATGCTCTGGAGATTATGTGGGCACCGATGCCGAAGTTTGTAAGTTTTAAAGACCTTTTCCCCTTGTTTGAAGTTTTCTTCTAAGTGCTTAATCAGATCCTTTGCATTCTTAGGTGTGCTGGGGACCTTTGCACCTTGTATTTTGTACGGCAGTAACATTGAGCGCTTAGGCGCTTCCTCCCATCATTTTGGCAGACACTGCTGTGCTTATACTGGGTTTTGGTTGTTTGGGAACTTCCTCTTTAATTCTAATGCTATTGCACCCTTATTCACCTTCCCAGCTAGGACTGCTCTCCGTCGCAAGTTCAATCTTGAGGTGAGTTTTCTACTTAAATTCTTTTTCCTTTGCAGGCAAAGTCTTCTTTCTTATTTCTTTCAAGTAACTATCATGAAATTCAGTAACTATCATGAATTAAATTATGCATGTTCTCTGAATCAGAACAGAAGACGTATAGGATCTGTTATGATGGGCCTTTACTTGCACCATTGTGCCCTTAAACTTTCTTGCTTTTAAAAAGAGATTATTAATAGCTGTTTGTGAGGCACCACTCATCGCCAGTTGTTCCTCTTTACGAAACCATGTTAAGTGTGCATTTGTACTGCTTACCTGTTTACTGAATAGCATATTGAGGCTGATCTCTGTAATCTTCTGGAGCGAAGAGACCACTTATCCTTCATGAGGATACCAGCATGTCAAAAAACAATAGTTATAAATTAGAGAGGCTGCATGAAAAGAAAAACTTTCCCTGGATTAACAGTGCTCAACCAAGATCATTTACTTGAGAAAAGCATTATTTACTCAAGAAAAACACTCTGGGTCAAGAGTGGCTGGAAACACAATGTTCAAAACTAGATAATTTTTGTTATACTCTAATAATTTCTCTGGTGCTTTGGAAATAGATCAAAGGATCTCTGGAAATAAGTCTGCAATTCTAGTTTCAAAGACAAACCATATAACCAAATAATTTTAGGTTGATAATCAATAGGTGTTCTGTTGTACTCTAGTTTGTATTCTATAGTATGTGCTTGTACTTATACTGGCTTGGCATTGAGACAGGGTTCATATGAGTCTACAGCAAATTGTTTTGGATGTGGTGCACTGGCTGCATCAGATGAAAATAGGGAGACAGGAGAAGCTATCTGTGACTTTTGTGTGCATTTTTGCTGCCATCCATGTGCCCTGTGCCAAGAAGGCCGTGAGATTCGTCGCCGCTTGCCACCAGTAGGATTTACTGCAGGACCATACTATTCAATGGCACCACCCACGGAGCAGGTTATGTCCCCTTGATTGTTTTCAGGTAAAAATTTGTATAGTTGTCTTCTTGGTTTGGCATTTAAATAAGTTGGGCAACTGAGACCTTTTGGATGGTATTTGTGATTAATTGGAGCTGAGAGGACCATATAGTCTTTGTATTTCATTTTCATCAAATATATATATAAAAGATGTAAAATGTATATATTACTATACTATCAGCTTTCATATTAAAGCTGGCGGTTTTTTATCGAGTCATGGTTTTATGTAGCGATCACATGAGTAAGTTTTTTTGCGGGGGCTGAAGCCCTGCTGACCCGCGCTGAACTCTTAAAACCCCGCAGCCATTCACATGCTGCTGATCTCTTTTGTGTGAAAAATTTTCTGTCTGGTCTGCTGAATCCACCCGACGTGTTACGCACTGCCTCAGCGGGGCACAAATTTCCGACTCAGCTCTCGCGCCGTGAGCAGCGCGATGCTGAATAAAATTTTATAAGCTGCTGATGAACGGCCCAGCGCTGTTTCAGCGCTGGAAAAAAATTTGTTCATGTGAACGGCCCATTAAGCTAGTGTCTTTGTATTTCTCCTTAGACACGGTCTTCTCATGTAGGAGGTTTCATAATCCAATTTGGAATTCTTCTGGAGGTTATCCCGCGTGAATAATTCTTAGAAATGGGGTCCATCCAGTATGCACTAGGAAGATGTCTTAATTGCCACCAAATTAAAGGCTCTACCGTCCAAATTAAAGGCTCTACCGTGACATTATTGGCTTCTTTATTGCGAGGAATATTTGTGGGGAGGGTGCCTAAACGAAGCACCCAAAAATTCTTTAGGTTAGTTTTTGAATTTAATTCTTTAGGTTTAATGTTTTTGAATTTCATCATAATGAAATTTCAGAGTTTAAAAGATAAATTTATTTTTTAGCTTTCAACTCTTACCATTTGGATGACTACTATGAAGATTTTAAGTTGAATGGCTATTTTGATTCCAATTCAAATGGATCATTAGTTGCAACTTGATTGGATGACGACTATGAAGAGTTTAAGTTGAATGGCTATTTTGATTCCAATACGCCTTCAAATGCCTTGCAATGGATCATAGTTGCATCTAAATGTTGGAATGGGCAGAAAACTTTGGAATTTAGAAGCATGCTAGTTTGCTAGTTTTTTGGTAATATTTTGATCAAAGATCAATCTTTGAAAAGATTTTTAACAAAGTTTAAAATGAAACGCATTAATTTGCTTCAAGAGGAGGTAATTGAACTTTGCTTCCATCCAAAATTGTTTGATACACTTTTTTAGTCCCCAAATTTGGTATGAAAAATAGTAACAATTTAAAAGACCCAAAAAAAAAAAAGGACACATTGGAAAAAAACAACAAGTGCACTAGAGCAACAAAAAGGTATTGCATTCAAAGTTTTTGAGATCTCTATAAAATTATAAAAAATGCAAGACATTTTAACATTGCCTCAGCACTGAAGCCTTTTCCTATTCAAATATATGCCTTATCGAACAAACTTATATTCTGCAACTAAATCAGAATGCATCTCATCCTCTGACCCATTCAGGTCATGATCATCAGAACTATTCGTGTCCTCTGCTTCATTTTTAAAACTGGATATACTTGAACGATCTTCATCATTGTCTCCTCATCATCTCTGGTAACTTACTTTACCCAATCCACATACTGACCTTAGTAATATTTGAGTCACAGCACGCAGCGGATTCCAACTTTCGGCAATAGTGAGACATGTGGCCTATCGAACGTGCAAATGAAGCATAGCTTCTTGGACCTTAATATTTATTTCTAGTAAGGTGTCAGCTTATCCAATAATTCGTTGAGCTTTTGGGTTTATTGGATTCTCATGTCTCTTTCGTACTTCCTAGTTCCTGAATTTTTCCTATGATTCCTTCCATTCCCATCTTGTCTCTTGAATTGCCTTTCTTGATTGTGTCTTGAGAAATCTCTTTTTTCTATAGCTCGGCAATAGCTTCTGTTGTTGTTCTTGTCTTCTCTTATTGAGAGTGCAAAGCTTAGATCCTTGGTTGCGGTTGACTCCAGGTTTTTAGCATAATTTTTTATTTCTCTTATTGTCATAGACCTACAATTTCTGGTCTGTCCTATGAGTTCTTATTGAAGGACTTCAATGTATCCTTTGACATATTCTTGCTCAGGTAGTGAAGCATTATAGAGTCTAAAAGTCATGTAAGTTCATGTGCATTCAGATAAGGACTTGTTCTTTTCTTTGATAGACTTGCCAAAGATTACCTTTGCTCCATCATGAAAATGGTTGGATCCAATCCTTTCAGAAGGTTATGAGAACTTTTTTCCATTTGGTTGTACCCCCCTTCATTGTTTCTGTTTTCACAGGGTTTCTCGCATGGCATTTGTAGGATTTGATGCCCAACAGTTCAGAGTGTGATACTGAGCGGTCTCGAACTCGAGACCTATAGTTGCTAGAACTAGTGTATTATCACTAAACTAAACACCCAGACGCGAAAAGAAGAGATGAGATGAGATGAGATGATATGAAATGAGATGAGATGAGACATGACATAAGACATGAAGAAACAAGCTCGCATGCCAATTTACTTACTTTTACATGTCCTCATTGCACTAAAGAATAAATTGAAGTTGAATTGTCTTTTGGGGTCTAGATTGTCATGTTAGAATGCTCTAAATGGTGAAATGGAGCCAAAATTAGTGATAAGGAACACACTCGCATGAAACTTTTAAGCATAAAAGACCAAAAACAGAATGGAATTCAGTACCTGTGAATCTTCAGCAATCAAATGCACCTAATGTATGCAGTTGGGCATGCCATAATCGCTTCCAGACTTCCAAGCATCCTTGCGATCTTGCTTAAGCTTTTGTATAGAAATTTATACCGCCAAAGTCCTTGCACTGGACCTAAAGACATGTGCTTTCTCCAAATTTACATTGTAAATTGCTGATGGATAACAGGCGAGTAACATTTTGAAATAAACTTCCTGAGCAACGGGCTGCATAAAACCTCATGTCCAGTCTCGGGTCTCGTAGCTTCAATGCCGCCTTCTGCTCTTCTTCTTACAGAAGCATGAGCCGAATGTCCATTTATCATTTGCTCCAAACACCCATGCGTAGCAATTCTGGAGGATTGCAGACTGCCCCATAGCACAAGAACATGGCACAATCCATAGCTTCGTTAGGTCCCGCCCCATCCCATAGCGCAGAATGAGAAGAAGATAAAGAAGATAAAACACGGTTTAATGTATTAAAACTGGAGTTAATACTGATCATGTATTGCAATCAGTGCAATACATGGGCATTTGATTTGCCTTGCAAACAAACAGAACCAGAATGATCCGTGCTTCAGTCCTAGATGAATTTTTGCTGTCATTACAAGGTAAATTGAATCAACTTATTCCACAGTCAGCATGCAATTATCAGTTATCCGGTACTACCCAATGATTGTACATGTTGGAATCATCATGTTTTGAAGAGTGTTACATGCCATAAGGTATCCGGAGCCACCATAGGCAACTTCATTTCTTGGAAAGAAGGAGCTTTGCATAAGAAAGGAAGCCACGGCTAATTTGCGACACCTTTCAGCCCTGCTCTACAACCATTCTGTAGCCTGCTATGCTACTAGCGACTGTGACTACTTCCTGGAAACTGCCAGAAGCTAGGGTTGAACAGAGTCCAAATTTAAATTCTGGAGACGATTCGACAGAGATTGCGATACCATATCCGACATCTTTTCATCCAAATTCACAGAATAAGGTTGAATTGCTACAGAAATGGGCTCTTCAATCGGATCAAAGAACATCTCTGGCTTGCATAGCCGAGGAAAAAGACAGCAGATGCACAATCTATTCTGCAACAATTCTTCTCCAGATCTGACACAACCCATAAAAAATTTAACAGGACAGACCGTTGAAGCATCTTGCCGGACTCCATCCCCAATTTTTAGCTTGTTCCATAGCTGCGAATTTTGTCTGCAACCTCCAGGGGATAGTCCTACCAGGAGATCATTTTTTGATTCTAGGCTTGCAGGGTGTATTCCGGTAATTTTCAAAAGGAAAAGTGCTTGGACCCAGTACAGGTTTCATCTGGACTCCCAAAAGGGCTTGAGATAGTTAGATTTTCCCATGGACTCTCTTGGTGCATATAATTAGCATAGCAAGAAACCCTAAAACTATATATTTTCGTGAACACTTTAATTTAGGGTTAAAAATAACATGCACAAAAACCTAAATCACCACCATACAATTCTTTTCCTCAAAAAAAATCCACGGCTAAGAAAGAGATGCGCTCTAGAAATACTCTTTCGTACATGCACACGAATACATCAACAAAATCATAGTAAAACCATAATAAAAAGCATATAAAAATCATAAAGGTAACCCCTGTTATAATGCTAGATATTCTAAGATATGATACATTTCTCATATTCTATTGTTTGTGAATTTAAAATGTACAATGCTTTCAGTGGCCTTTAATTTTGCATCAGGTTCCATGTATTGCGCTTCCAAGTATTGCGCTGCCAAAGATCTTATTGAACAAGGTTTGGGGCACGAGCTTTTGGATACCAGCAGCAAAGGTATGCACAAGACATGAGTTTGTTGTACTACGCATTGAGGTTTTGAAAGATACTCTTCCCTTTTTAGCTAGTAATACTTGACTATTTGTTGTAGTTAATGCTAGACTTTCAATTTTAGAGAGCTTAGTGATGTTCAGGTCAACAAGTGAAATGGTTTTCCTTGCCAGTAAAACTCTTATGGCTGGTTGGTTGGAGGTTTGCGAATGACTTTCAAAACATTTGTTTTTCAAGTTTAAGATGGTGTCAAGTACCATAATGAAGATGCAAGCTTGCATCTTATCTGTTTCATGTGTATAGTATCAAAACTGGAATTTCTGGAATTTCTGGAGGCAACGTTCCTATCATGCATTGAATAATCTCATTCTTGATTTGACTACTGCACATAGCTGGCCGCATAGACATTACACGAAGGCATGTTTTCACATACCACATATTGTTGCACACGACTATGAATAAGTTTCTTAAATAAATCAGTTCAAAAGCTGAACATGAGCGTTGAAGAGCTGCACGTGAATGAACTTTCCCTGAAGAACTGAGGAAAATGCCATTCTTTACGGGTACCGATTTATATGTAACCTTTAAAGGCTGTGACTTTGTTTCTTGTTATGCTATTGAATGGGGCAATCTACAGAGGTCTTTGTTAATCATAGACTGCAGCTACTTGTCTTTGATATTATTATATTGAATTTGATAGTCCGTGGTAAGAACCATATGTTTGGTAAAGATTAGACCACATATTATGCAATCCTTATGTGCCTAACCTTGGATCTAGAAGTAGCCAATGAAAGTTTTGATCTAGTTCTGATTCATGAGAGCATATCAATAATTTACTGCACTCATGGATGACGTTGGATCATGATCTCCAAAGTGGACGGTCTTTAGAATTCGAAATTCTTTAAGCAGAGGGGAACTATCAAGAATTTGTAGTTAGTAAAGAACCTTGACATCGAAAGAAAAAAATTGCCTCAAAGATTTTGTTTGTCTGGGGTTTCCTTTGTGCATAGTTTGCAGATTTATGGGCAATCATGTCGAGCAAGTACGGCTTGCAATGATAAGTTTCATATAACACAACTTATTACAATAAGTAATGATTACCCATTACAATGCAAGCAAGGAAAAACAAAAAACAAAACACAAAATACTCTTGATTTACAGAAAGAGAGTGACATTAGAAAGCAAAACAAAACTCTGCTACAGGAGCTTTGCATGACTCTAAAATGCGTCACTGGATGTTCACGACCATCTAAGGAGGAGGGCTTGAAAGAAACAAAAAGAAAAAAATAGGACAAAGAAACCCAAAAACAAAAATAGGGCCGGATTGAAGAGGTCGGATATGCAGCACCCACAAAAGGCTTTCAGAAAAGGAAGATCCCCACCGCCAGATCCATCTCTATGTGGCCACTGCTTCCCTGTCAACCGATTAGGTTCCCAAAATGTTGTTGGGGGGTCGTGTAACATAAGATTTTGCAAGGTTAAGGCATGTATTCGTATCTAAAAATGGTATTTTGCTGACTCAGAAATTTGGGTTTGGGTTGGCAATGGTCGAATGGGTTGTATTGGTTTTTTTGGGAATTAATTTTTACAACTGGAGTCGTGGCGATGGCTTTCCGGATTTCTTTGTTTAGAAAGTAGGGTTCGTGGCAAACCCATGGCGGCAAGGCAGGCGGCGGGGACGTGGCGGCAAGCCCATGGCGGCCAGGGGAAGGCGGGAGTGAGGAGCCGGGTTGTTGCAGGGGGCTTTTTCTACAGTGGCATTCACTCTGTTTTCCTCTTCGTGGCTTCTGTGCATGTTTTCCTCTTCGTGGCTTCTGTGCATGTGTGCAGAGATTTAGAGCAAAGTTGGAGAGAAGGAGGCCTTCGCAGCAATCCAACATAACCTGTCAAAGAATAGCTATGGCTACTTCGGATTTCCTTGTGAGCGATACTTGATTTCAAGTTTTAAGATGGAGTCTGTTGGATTGAAGGTATCGAAGGAGGATTTGTGGAGGCTTTTCTATCGTGTTTGTTATTCAGTATGCTTTTTTCGTGGATTCTAATCTTCGTGTCTTCAAGCGAGGGGATGTTAAACACATTTGTTCATACATGGCATTATGGTACCGATTCTTTTCGGTGGGGTTCAAATCCCCATTCTTGCATTCCTTGTTTTGTTTTGCCCTCCTCTGCTCTTTTGCAGTGTGTATTTAGGCTCCCTCTGTGTTGCTTAGGCTAGGCATCGGGGGACATCTTTCTTTGGTGTCTTTGTTCTTTGGGTCTTTGCAGTGCATCCTCGCTCTATTGCAATCTGTCTTCACATGTGTTTTTGTGTTAGAAGTGGGCATTGTTGAACGGGGATGGTCTTTCTTCAATTTGTGTACTTGTTGTTAAGCGGCCCGGTGTGTTCGTCTTTCCGCAACTGTGTAGTTGGTGTTAAGCACTCAGTATGTACGCATTTGACTCCAATCGAATACTTTCTGATGCACCTTAGGGTGACATGGAAATGGGGTTTTGACCCCATCTTGACTTGGGTTGGACGGTTGTGGTTTTAGGGTAGGGCATATCTTTGGGAATATGCCATCTTTGGATGGCTGAGATGTAGCGATTATAGGATGTAGCGATTAAGGTTATAGGATGTAGCGAAAAACTTCCAAAATAGCTAAAAAAAAAAACCTTCCAAAAAACTCTATTTCTGACATCAACAATATACAGTCTTGGCATACTTATACATGTCAAAACCATAGGCAATCATATGTAACACTTGCCCCTTTCTTCAATTGCAGAAGATAATATTAAGGGTCACTCAAATATGCTATTGTGGTTGCTATTGGTAAATTTAATCCATTTTACAATAGTCCAAGATTGAACCATGGTTCACTATTGGTGGCCCTCCTCTAGCATGTTGGTCCATGCTAGTCATAATAAAGAAATGCTTCACCTACGTGGAATCTATGCTTGCGTGCAATCAATGGGCTATCTAAAATCAATTGAATTGAAATACAGTTTAACAAGGCATTTGCGTTATGATCTAACATGGAGTAATTTCCCTTCTCCATCTTCAAGAAACACTATTGTTTTATTGACTTTGAGGGGGATAAAATAAGGAAGTCTATGGTGGGCTGGGCTGCTTCTAAGCAATTGATTTCTGGACATATTAGGTGACAAACATATGAAATATATATGTGGCAAACCTTGTCATGTTTTGTGATCCCTATGTCTCATTATGGCCGCTGGTCTTGTGGACATAAAAAATCTACGTTGTGTTTTTTTAGGGACGACAGAAATTTATATTATAGAGAAAATGAAATAAAACATGGCAACTGGCTTGCTAGTTCCGCCTCCGGAATGGAAAGAGGCAACATGATTCCGCTCAACAGGCCGCTCGCAGTTGCTATGTTGTGGCAGATGGAAAAATGGGTCGAGGACCCGCTCCAAGCTCTCGCCGGTCGCAGGCCCCCTAGAATAATCTCCCTACTTTCCGTGCCGCCATACACCATAGTAGAAGGACTAGATGAGGTGGAGATAATCTCCCCAAATACCTAGCCTAGCCTGGACTTAACCTCCTGAAGCAATGAGTGAGCAGCACAGAGGGTTGATTTCTTCTTTTCGAGATGACGCAACAAATGATACTTAGACCCTACATATATAAATCTACGATACCTTATTCACACGAATGCTGGTTAAAGCTGTGGAGATGGCGGGTGCGACAAATCCGGGGCCAGTTGTGGCAGAAAGCTTCTGTTCAGCAGCGCCGCTAAATCTGGAGCTAATGCAGGTGTCCTTTTGGGGAGGCGACTACATAATAAAGGCGGCCAAATTCTGCTACAAACAAAAAGCCCATGTTGCGCCTTTACGACAGCCGGTATCAGCCTTGCAGATGCGCAAGGCCAGCTGCTGCTCTTCCTGCGCCACAACGTAACAATTTTAAGCTAAATCCTGCTAATAATCTCCCTAATTATTGTCCTAATTATTGTCCCTAATTTTGCCTTTGCAGCCTTGGTCTTGCAGAAAGGTGTGGCGGGCTTACCCACCTGCCAATGGACCTAAGCTCTTTAGAATCAGAACCTCCAGTATTTTCTGGATTTGTTTTCGTGCAGACGTTTACTTGGCACCCAAATCCTTCAAAGATGAGCCCGATTTCAAGATTAAGAAATCTGGCCGTGGCTTTCGCATCCTTAGGGGCTCTCAGCTTCTAGCAGAGGTGATCAACCACATGTTTTCTCATATCTAAGTTACTTGCTTTGCAGGCAAAATGTCAAAGCTTCCTTAGCTTCAAAACAAACATGCGCATTTGGGTACATCCTGGCGTGGATTATGCATTCATCTGCGCTATTATATTTGCTGCGTTGCAAATGAGCAAAAGAAGTGGAGGAGATTAACTTGGTGAATTGCTTTACACGACTAGGGGAGACAGGCCATGTTTTGCGCAGTTAAGGGCGCAAACGCAATTTTGGGCACGAGGTGTGGAATTTTGCCACAAGAAATAGTTCATCTGAAAGCCTGAAATCTAAGCTACAAATAGATGCCAGATTTAGGGTCTACAGATTAGCCACTTGCAAGTTACAGCTGCTCAAACACAGGGGGGTCTGAGAACCCTGGTTACGCACCACAGACCCATCAATTGCGCACTGCATTGCGCATAAAACTCCCATCTATTGCGCATGAAACTCCCATCAATTGCGCAGCAAACAACATTACTGCTCTCAAACCCACCATCATTTGCTCACCTATTAACAAACAATTATGTCTTATCCTGCTACAAACTGCGCACATGCATATCTCAATTTGCGCATCTGAATATCAACCTTTTGCATACATCTTGCTAAGAAAAGGACAGAATGCATTCACACCTAAGAATCAAACAACAATTCAGCAACAATTTAACAACAACAATTTAGCAGTCTTGGCATACAAGTTTCAGCAACAATTTAGCAACAATTCAGCAACAATTTAGCAGTCTTGGCATACAAGTTTCTGAAAATGTGCTATTTTGCAATAGACAAAGGTGGTGGCCATCTTGGGCGTTCAATCTTGTTTAAGACAAAATTATGGCGGGGTTGTGCTATGGCGGGCTTGTGCTATGGCTGGAACGAGGTGCGCAAATGGTCGAACGCTGATGCGGAAATGGTCGAACGCTGATGCGGAAATGAAGGGCATCCATGTCGTGAACGCAGGGCTCCTGCGCATCCTGTTTAGGGCCCTGCGCAAAACATGGCCGGTCTCCCCTACACCACGTAAAAAATATCTATCTATCTATCTATCTATCTATCTATCTATCTATCTATCTATCTATCTATCTATCTATCTATCTATCTATCTATCTATCTATCTATCTATCTATCTATCTTGTGAAGCTGCATCCTATGAACTCAAGAATATGTGTATCTAACAATGAGTTGCAAAAAAGATTCTATTTGTCAAGGAAATAATTTTATATCCCCTAATAATAAAAACAAATGCCATGAACAAATGCCATGTGTTATGAGAGGGATAACACCCTGGAACGAGGGTGTTATGCCCTATTATTAGCTTTTCCCTTATAAACAAATGAAGGCCAGAGGCCCGAGTTTGTTATAGTAGGGCATAACACCTGAGTTCTAGGGTGTTATCTGCCTTAACAACCTGAGCCTGAGAGTTTTATAGTGGTTTTGTAGTGGTTTTATGGTGGTTTTCATAACAAACTAGGCGTTTATGGCCATTTCACATAAAAAATTAGGTGTTTATGGGCTTTTTAATGTGTTACTGGTGGGTAACACCACTGCAACCAACGGCTGAGATTTGGTCTCCTCATTAAAACTTGAGGGCCAGGTTGTTAAGGTTATGGAGCAGACTTCTAATTGCACATGAGATTCAACTAGGGTAACGTCTTTCATCATGTGGTATTAAAGTTTCTTTTTAGTATTTTTCCACACATATATATATAAAAAAAAACAATACACATAGAATAGGATAGCTAGATAGTCACAAGGCCCCCAAAAATTAACTCGGATTCATAATCATGATGAAAACCAGTATAAAAGTGGTTTTCTATACATACAACTCATAATATCAACAAAAACTATATGTCAACCATGGATTTGTGAAACCGCTACTAGTTTGATCATAGTTCTTATACTAATTTTATATCTTACACTAGTTTCTTAAAATTATTACTAGTTTAGAAGGTGGTTTTTAAACGTATATTGTTAATATTATAATTTAAGATGATTTTACATACTAGTTGTCAGTAATCATATGTTTTTTTTAACATAGTTTTAATGCTCATGTCTGATTTTGCAAGTGTGATATGTTTTTTGGCACATGCGTATTAACTATGTTTTTTAGTAGTCTAATACGCTGGTTTATGTGGTTGCTTTTTTTATATGCTTGTTTGAATCCTTAAAGTCGCTACCGACTTTGAGCATAGTGTTTTAGAATAATTACTATATATCTAATTTTGCACTACTTTTAGAACATGATTCTTAATTGTATGTAGAAACAAAAGCACAGGTTCTCCTAGCACCTTGAAACTTATGTTATATGTACACTGACTTGTTTTAATGTGATTTATGAGTGTGTACCATAATTTCAAGTTGGACACAATGCTCATTCCACTGGATATGCCAAGTTTGTAATAAATTTTGTAGTGTTATTCTATGTCTGGTCAGACCATCCATTTGTAGAATATTCTAGTAAGGTCGGTAACAATTTGAGATATGTTGGTGTGAACAAGATACCAAATTTGCTGCCACATAATCTCCATACCATTGGCTATAGAGCTGATGCTCTTGTCTTTTAAAAAGACCTAGTTGCTTAAATGGATCATTTGGACACTTATCAGATTTCATTTTGGGTGTCATCGCGTCAATCATGTCTTGCAACATCTCCATGATATCTTTTTTCATTACCATCCTCCTTTAACTCATCAAATGCAAGTTTATTGCACTTGCGCGGGATTTAATGCTAAGGTGGTATGATGTAATAAGTCTAATCTATAGAGGTGGAACAACCCTAGGAACATGCTAGTTTCTCAAACACCTGTATCACGCGCAACATTGGACACTCCATCATTTAGCCGTTGAATGCTTTGAAGTACATGTTGCATAGTCTTCTTTGTATCTCAGACGTGTTTTCTATCAAATGTCTTCATATTAATACTTTCCCATCATTTGCAGCAGATAACACAAGGCTGCATCTTCTGCATGACACCTCACCTCATAAATAAAAAGGAAAGCAAGCCGTTTGTCAGAAAATTCATATGTTCGTCAAACTACATGTTCATATGCAAGCAAACTCACTGAGTAAATCTGACTATATGCACCTGAAGAAGACTTCAGGTTGTATTGGGTGGTCTGTTATTACAACATACAAGAAATGCCATTGATGAAAGATTTGTGACAATCCTGAATGAATTAGACTCACTTTCAAGTGCATAATTGATCTTCATACATGTTATAAAAGGTCTTTAAGTTCATCCACCAATGGTTATAGGAGGGATCTAGACTGTTAGTGCTAGAACTAATGCTCTCCTTCGGAATAATATTATCGGGAATGTAACATCATTGAACTTGGAATCGACATGCTTTCCACCATTTAACACTATAAGGTGGATAATGTCGTCGCTCCTTATCGTGTTTCGAGTTGATTGGAATCCATTCCACTGCAAAACGAATGCACATGGCATTTGAGTCAAATGTTAAAAGCATGAAAGGGTGTCTATAAATGTAGCCCTTTTTGTACATATACATATGTACCGAATGCACATTTTTGGAATAACTGTCATCATGACCAGCTAGTAACTGCCATGATTAATGGCTATCCACTACTCTGAACCCGCAATTATCGGATTTTGAAATTCTTTCCCAAATTCTTTCTTGGTTTGCCTCGTTTCACTATCCCTGCCTTCTCGCTTGGATTCCGATCCACGAATTCTTCATCTAGCTATGGCCCCAAAACGCCCCGGATGAGTGCTTGCTCATCACCACAGCCCAAGCAAGATGCGGTGCTTCCGGTGGAATTTTACCTCCAAGGAGTTTACGTTTGGGTTACGAGGTGATCCAAGCCAAAGACCTCCGCGGAGAAACATCAGAGGCCCACATACCCAACCTAGAGATGGTTATGAACGAGGTATGGGGTGAAGCTCCAAAAAACAGACGAGGATTCAAGGAAGGGAGAATCCAGAACGCATGGAAAGATGATTTTTTTAAATATTATGAATTGGTTTATGGCAAGAAACGGGTTACAAACCATTATATTTCAACCTATTTTGCGAGCATTTGCTCTTCACTTGAAGGGACGGCTTGTTGATTGGATGGGCGTGGCTAGGACCGCCAAAGATCTTGCCAAAACCCTCGATTCGAGAGACGTTACAGAGGACCCTACAACAGGTAAATCCTCAACTATCAAACAGGACATCGTATTGCAGCAGAATATTAGAGCCCTGGCTTATTCTAGATCAGATGTTGACACAATAAAGCAGTTACTTAAGCATGGGTTGGAGGAGAAAACTAACCTATTGAATGAAGTAGAAGCACTGGAAGAAAAAAGGAGGGATGCATTGAAGGTCATCAGCGTAGGATTGAGGGTAGAAAGGATATGATATCCAAGATCTGCAGCAGATCTGCCAGAAAATAGATGAGACAAAATAGGAATTTGACAAATTGTCCCAGGATCCTGCTGGAAATGCTGTTATGTTCGGAGTGTTGAAGTACAAGTTGGAAGACTTGGTTATGAGTAGACATGATAAAGAACAACACTCTTCTAAGCTAGAAATTGGTTTGCAGGAAGCAACTAAAGACATTGAAAGGCATGAAATCTCAATTGAACAAGCAAAGAAAAACTTAATTGCATTGAATTGGTTGGGGAAAGGCATTCACAGATTTTGGATTTCATGGGGAGAGCGGGACCTATTGTTCTCGCACCCGAGGCCCTACCTCAGAGGGAGCTACTTCTATAGAGCAGTTCATCACATTCGGTTCATGTAATTTGTGGCCAAGGCTTTGGTAAAACCGGGTTTGTTGTTGCTAGCTCCATGCGAGATGATGCTTATTGCCTCTTCGCTTGTGTTATATCCGGGTCCATGAAAGATGTAATTGCATAAAAGGTTGCATCCGGGATGAGGGCATTCGACCAAAGACTTGGTTTCCTCTTTGTGAAAGGTATGCATTGCTCTCAACTAATTTAAACTTATATTTCTCTTCATTCATATTTGTTATTGTAATGCATAGTTCTACATGTATGGCTTTCGGTGCATTGCTATTCCTTGTACATGTATAACTTTTAGTGTACATCTCAGAAGAGAGGTACATAGGCATATATTTGCTTGTTTATTGATGCTTTTATTTTTGAGCTTGGACCTAGCTTGTATCGGTTGTACATGTCTCTAATGGAGTCTACATCCGCAAATAGATGTACATGCATTTATCTTTAGAGTGCATCGTAGATGGATTCATAAGTATGTGCATTTTTACATATATGTGCTTTTTTTTTGGCATAGATCTACATTCCCTAACCTGGATACAGGTACATCCGGGTACATCGGTGGTACATCCGGGTACATTGATGTACCTTTTATGTACATTGAGGAACATGTACATGTACATTTGGCTATAGTTAAATGTAGTTACTTACATTTGGTACATTCTATGTACATGAAATGTACATGCTTGGCGGGATGTACCATATATTTCTCATTAGTTACGTTTTTCATGTTCTTTTATGTCTATTGAAATTTAGATCATTTGTTTGTTTGCAGATGAGGTCGTTCCTATCCCGAGCGACTTTAATGGCTGATGTTCTTGAGCCATCAAGATCGACTCTCTTTACTGATTTTATCGAGCATAATAAGCGGACCGAATCAGACCCTCTACCTTCAGCTCCGGATCACCAATGACATTTTTCAGTGCCGGTAATAGAACAACCTGCGATTGCTGCTTTCGAACATGGCAAAGTGAAGTTGAGGAAATTGAGAGGATGGCACTTGAGAAAGCTAAAGCAGTGCGTGTCACGAGCCTTCAATGCTAACGCGAAAACAAAAAATCTTTCATCACCAAGTGCTAAATTAGTAATTGGAGAAGCTAAGAAAGATTCACTGCGTCTCAAACATCATCTGCAGAGTCCCAGTTCTAGACACGTTCTGAAGAAGCTAAAGGACACAGATCCAGATTTTAACCCGGGAGATACCGGGGAAGAGGAAGTTGAGTTGGTAGTTGAGTCCACTCCAAAGAGGAGGCAAAAGAATGCTTTGGTGATGGCACTCCAAAAGAAAAAAAACAGGCAAAATCTCCAAAGAAAAAAAAATGTCCTCGAAAAGAAAATCTCGAGGCAAAAAAGTGTCACCACCACCTAGAAAGAGGTATGTCCAAGATGAACTAATTTTGTTAAACATCTCAGATTTATGGTAATTAACCACATTTTTTTGTGCATAGGACACGATCACAGTAGTGAAGGAAGTCGATCCCGATCCTTCCGAGTCGGAACAGGAAGAGGAAGAGGATCTACAAGCAACTATTGATGTGATAACAAATAAGGTGCAGCGATCCTCGAAGATCTTTGAAAACAGTGATGAATTTACAAGGTGAGTAATATACAATTGATTACAATAGATATATTCTTTTGCTAATGTTTGTTGTTTCCTTGTACAGTTTAGTGAACCCAATCGAAAAGGTTGGTTCCATTCACTCCTTATAGGGACCTGTCCTCCTAAGCCCGCACCCTCTATCTTTCAAAGTGATGTTGACGAAGTTCTCACTGGAAGGCTGGACTTGACCTCTAAGATGGTAGATGTCTATGGGAGGTAGGCTAGCATTTCAACATATTTATGTTATTTCATTCCCTAAGTCACTCATCTTATGTATTAATATGTCTGGATTTGTGTGCGTGTACCTTTGTAGCGATCTTCCATCCGATTGGAAACACAAGTTTTTACTGGTTCGACGGACACCTTCAATTTTGTGAATTCCCTCAAGAACAGGGGGGCAGATGCACGTAACACTAACATAAAGGAAGGGTTGGATGGCATTTTGATTGCAAGATGCCAATACATATTTGTTCCAATTCCGCAGAAGGCCCAAATGTGGCATTGGCAATACTTGTGCTTGCTGGTCCAATGAAAAGCTCTTTTCCATCTATAGCTAGCCCAAGTATACAGTGATCCTCTCTCTGTCCAAAGGCTATGTACCCGATGCTAAAGTGGTCCGTAAGTAAGTATGAGTTTCGCTTTTGTTTTTATGATTTGATTATTCTCATATTGCAATTTCTTATGCTTGATTTATTCTCACATTGCAATTTTGCGGGGTTTCATAAGCTTGTGATCAATAACATGATGCTCGGATCCAACGACTTAAGCCATGGTAGGAAGAACTTTGATGCTCACGTGTTCTGGTCCTAAAATGCCGTAAACTAGTACCAAAGCAACCCTTGCATGTACATTGTGGCTTACATGCACAAATTCATAGATGCCGTGGTTGATGCACGACCAAGCTCCATTTTTGTAAGTAGAACATGTTATTTTCCTATTAGTTATTTGTTGGTATAGTCCTCTAATACTTGTGCACCATGCGGATGACACCCAGTTGGTTTCATCGATGCCTATGCCAAGTCACGGAGGGATCATCTAATGGAGGCATTAATTGTAGAAGGCGAGATGAATATACAAGCAGTTGTTCCTACACAGGGTAGATAGTCCCTTTGACTTGTTTGTAAATTACAGTTTTGTATGAGCCATGCTCCGAGCTTCTTTGTACTCAATAAGTAATGAAAAAATTAATTTATTTGTCTCACTTACACCTGTGCAAATAACAATCGTGTAATTATCAATGTGTTTTCTCAATTGTGTGTCTGAAATGTAATTATAAATTGTGAATCTCAAGTGTTTTCTTGTCGATGGTGAATCATCTAATTCAGGGAGAAAGCTCGTTATCTTTGACTTAAATTCTGTGTTGGGCAAGAGTGTGCACAAGAATGAAAATATTAACTCAAGATACCAACAGATCCAGAAAGATGAGCTTCAATTTAATATAGGAAACAGGTTTTTTTACTGCAGGCCAGGGTTAGCATCACTGTTAGCATTTGTAAGAGAAGGGTTTGATGTTGCCATCTGGTCTTCACTCACTTCTAAAAATCTTCAACCAATTGTGGAACATATTTGTGATGCTTTTCCATAAAGTGAAGTTTGTTTACTGCCCAGAGCAAAGTGTTGGACTCGCCACACAAAAGGGGTTGTTTGTGAAACCATTAGGCGTGGTATGGAAAGAGTACCCAGTACTATGGACATACTGATTCGATCGACGATTTAAAGATACAAATCCACTTTGAATCCTGTAGGAAGCTACATATGTCCTTTCTCTTGGACACCGATATTAGCTAGTGACAGATTGCTTGTCATGGAGCTCATTCCATGGCTTAATGGATTCAAAATGGCCGAAGATGGTATAGTTTATGTGAAAGAGCATCCAATGACTAATGCAAAGCAGATGGCATATCGAGGCGGGTGGAACGATTTTTTTGGCAAACTATGGCAGCAACTTGGGTGCTCTGCTGCCTAAATTTAGTCAATATCTGAACAAGGAATGGAGAAAGCTGCCATCATGTTATTGGCCTCTCGGTGGCCCATTGTTGGTCTACAGACTTTTGGTGATGTACAAATTCAAATGTTATGAATATATGTATCAAAGTTTTTGTTCATTGCACTTGAGTACTCTATTCTTCTTTGTCTTTCTTATTGGTACAATTATGAGTGTGTATACATAATTAAGTGATCTTCATTTGCTTTGTAGATGAATGGATTTGAAACACAAAAGACTATTAAGAAACTAAGAGATAGAGTTCTACTGCACACCAGAGAGGTAATACAAACCAACACAAGCTGCAAAGTACATAGGGTTGGGGACCGATTATCGCCTCTATCTTTTCATTGTTCACGAACTTTGGGAAAAGGTTGAGCAAATTGAAAATTATGAGGAGCGAGCAACCATGAAAGGTATATTGGCAACAAATCACTTGTTGCACAACCCTTGGGGAAGGCACGCGTGTCCTGGAAGATGCACGGGCTATGTAGGATGGAAAGGTTTGCCGGTGGCACGTGCTATAGAAACCGCATGGACTCTTTGCTTTAGAGGATATCTCTTGACCTCTCGGTGGGCTGGAAGACATGATGCAATAGTCATAAGATATCGGGGCTCCCTACCGACATTTTGAAGCTTGGTCATGAATTATGAGCCATGCTCATTTTGGGTGTGTTATAATACTATCTATCTATCTATCTATATTTATGTCCACAATATAAATAAATCAACCATTTGTACATGAAAACCTTTGTCCATTTCTTATCTTTGCCATGGTGAAACCATTTTAGTGTTTATGCAATTCAACTTTCTTGTGTTCAATTCTAATCAACTTACACTTAACAAATTTTTATAAGATTTACGGAATGTACAACGGATGTACATAAGATGTACATCATTTGTACATCTTATGTACATTGATGTACATAATGCACTACGAAGTAGTCAGTTCTTCAGTTCTTATAACAAAGTATTACAATATTTCGGGAAAGTACTACGGTCGACTTAGTCCATGTCATCTACAATTCTTTGGAAGTTGTGATAACAATGTCTCATGGACTTCATCGGCAAGTGAAATCTTTGTGCTTGCCCCTTCGGCTTGTGTTTTACTTTCTTGAATGGGATTCGAACCCCAATCCAGATTCTGCGGTACCAAAACATTCTTAGTAGGGCGGTTTATACTTATTGTGGCAGCACTGGGATTAGTTCATAATATTGTCCTTCAATGACACTAGTGCCGCCAGAGTATTCATTTCCATAGTCATCAATTGAATCTTCTTCCAATGCATGCTTTTTCCACGGTGCACATGAGAACATAGTATGAAACACCTTCCACATTGTGCAGGTTTTGCAAAAGACACAAATACATCTGAAGCGACTCTGGTGTCATCTAAACCCGACCTAGTCCTCTGCAGATACAAAACTTCCACATCATTTTCGGCTTCAACACGAGGAGGCAATATGATCTGTGGGCTCCAAACTTTTAGAGACCATTCTCCACAATGTTTAATGTTCTCACAATTCAACCAATTGAAGTTAATGCAAGCATCACAAAAGCACGAGAGTGGTGCGCATAGCAACTTTGTTGGATCTCTTTGGGTTTATAGTTGACATGAATGTATGTCTATTTGAGTACCGGGTAAAGTCTTGCAATTGAATGCTTGCGCCTGTTCACATCTGTTTTCCAACCTCCCAAAACACCCTTTCACAATCGATTCCTTGGCCCTTAAAGCGCACAAATTCTCGCGACTGCCATCTTGGCATGCCATTTTGTTTTCTCTGCTTCGCTCTCAAGCCACAACTTTGCTATACCAGCCTCGCCATCATGTGTGCCTTTCCCATGGCGGATCAAAGAAATTCCATATCACTTTCGAATTTTATTTTCAACATGGTATCTCTGATTCCATACCATGCACGTCTTGATTTGAATTGAGATGCACAACCATCCGACCACACATAATGAAGGTTTATGTGTCCACCTCCATTATTCTTAAGCCACCCCAAATGTAATTTAAAACTATGTTGCACAAAATGAGTGTCATGCTTCTGTCATCCGAAACATAGAAATGCACTTTATTTTTTAAGCTTACCTTCTATTTTCATCATTGAAATATGGACCAAAATACTAATTTGATCAGATTCCAATGCTCGGATTGCACTTACGTCCCTGGTTTCAATGTGTAGTTCTCGCAAAGTCAACAACGGACAACACACTATTATCAGGGAGTTTCTCAACACATCTTTTAAAGCTTTGTTTCTCTGCCGGTGTCTTTGTAAAGTTATGATCTGTAAACTTAGCAAGCTGATTTTTTCATGTTCTTTAACAAAGCAGATGCTTTGTCATTCGATCAACTAATCTAAGCCTATACGGATGTACCTTTTTGGATGGCTCATTGACATATGCATATACTTGCCGGTCCACATTTCAATTCCATCTTCCTCGTTTTGACGGATGTCTAATTTCTTCACTCCACATTCATCACATTAAGCCTTTGATGCATTTTAGTTTATGCCATTCATCCGTCACATATTTCTTGCAAGCTGTTGACCTCCACAAGATACTAACATTATCAAAAGTTTTCTTGTTTGCTTGACATACTCCATTGTTTTTTGGGATGCATGACACTACAGCCGCCAAGTGCAATTAACATGTAGGGATCTCCTCATATCATTGAAGGCCTTTCGTACAGATCTGCTTGCTCATGTTTGACACAACAACATGTGTTTCTCTCCTTCAATTTCCTTATGCAATCGGGTTTTAGGATACTCGGCCGTCGAGGCTTAATTTTGGTATCGGGGATTACGATATACAAACTATTGATAAAGCTCGGTGCAATAACAAAAGCATTAAAGACCATGTTAGCAAAATGATGTCGGCAACCGGATGCCAAAAGAGTATTGAACTATACTATTGTACAATTAATGTATGTTCTATGTACATAAAATGTCCATCCAACAGTTCCAGCGATGATACATTCTTGTACATCTAATGTACATCTAATGTCAAAGAATACATCTAATGTACAACCAAGCAGTTCCTTTGAACATCCAATGTACATCCAATGTACATCCAATGTACATCAATGTACATCCAATGTACATCTAATTAATGTTCCAATATTAGTACATCACATTAATGTTACAATATTAGTACAACTAATGTACATATGTCCGATTTGTTTGGCTTCATTACCGAAAGTACACTAAAATGTAGAATGATGTAATTTTGATATTCAAGTACATGTAAATGCATTTTGCATGGACATGTAACTGTTAATGGATGTACATCTAAAAAGTACCTAATAGCACATCATTTGCAAGATTTACGCTGCTACTATGTAAACAATGTAAAATGCAATACATTTCATGAGAACCATGTGTATTCATTAATGGTCTTTCGAACAGAACTAGAATGTACAGAATGTACTAGAATGTCTGAGAATGTACTAGAATGTCATGAAAGAATTTTGGAAGAAAACATAAACTCCAAGACTGAATTGATTCAATTACAAGAGCAAACACGTGAGATATCAAGGTATTGTATTGCTTGTGTTCTCCTCTTCATGACATCTCTAACCTTTGGTGAAACTTTGGTATTGTCAAGCCAAAATTCACGAACGACATTTGATTGAATCATCGATTCTATTTGATCTTGGCATCCTTCTGCCAAAGCCCATACATTTGCTCCACTTAATGACATTATCTTCCTTCTTGTTGCAGACTTTGGATAAATTTCTTGGTCTGTATCTTTAGCAATTTTGAAGAAACATTCTTGTTTATATCTCCTTTTTTCCAACAATCATTGATAACGATTGAATGTTTTGCAGCCAATTTATCTTTGCTATTAGCGGACTTTTACTTCTTGAAGTCCATCTTTCAAGTTTCGATCATTGATTTCATAACAATAACCCGGAAGGATTTCCAATTCTGAGGTTCGAAAAGAAAAAAGCCCGTCATCTTGCAACAAACGATCACAAAAACTAATCTTTGATGCGGGCCGAAGCGTTTGCCCAAGAATCGAGGATGCAATCCACCGACACATCAACACGCTTCTTTATTTGTTTTGTGGCATAACACCGCCAATGTCGGCATACTTGCGCTTACAACCATCACTTCCATTGGAATTCTCACCCTCCATGAACAGATTGACATGTGTTTGCTTCTGAAATTCCTTCGGTGTTCTTCCTGTGAAAGGGGGGAATTTCGGAAAGGGAGGGACGGATCCATTCAATTTGGTTCGGTGGTTCGGTGGTTAACCAAGAATTTCGGGGGGAATGTCAGGGATGATCTTGCAATCATTGCATATCTGACACAAAACGACAAACCATAGTATCTTGATGTACATCTAAAATGTACCCCAAAAAAGCACAAATTCGTCCTTCAATTCAGTACGATGTACGTACACCCTTTCATGCTTTTACAACTAATCAACTAGATCAACTTTCCATTGCAAAGTGAATGGGGGTAGATAGAGCAATGTTAGTGTGGTGTGCGTGCCTAATAGTACAATTGGCCTCCGATAGATATACAAAATGCTTTCCTCCTCTTCCTCTTCAATAGTCACCCTTACCATTATCCAAACATGTTTATTCATAGTTCTTGGCTAGTTTAACCAATGTAGTTTAGCCAAATTAATCACATCCTTGCATAAAGTTACTAGAACATAGGATAACACTAGAAACTAAGGTGCTGTGTTAAGGAAGTCTTAAATAGATGTGCAAGGGACAAAGATTATAGGAGGCTAGTCATGAGAAATTCAAGATTTGGGAATGTTAATTTTAAGCCAGAAAACTTGGAATATTATATGAAGATTATGAGTTCCATAAGTATGATTGCCCATTTATTTGGAGTCTAGGCTAGCATATGTGATGCATGTAAGTTATAAGCAAAAATATCTAGTTGCCAGTATATCGCTAGAGGTGTAGACGCTATGGGCTTAACATTCAGAGTAATGTGGTTGGGATCAAGCACGTCTTTACATGATATGGGATGCTTTTGCGCACTTCTAGAGTGTTATATAGCATTTGGGCTACACACCCTATGATGAGTAGACATATTTGATGTGGCGTAGGACCTTTTTCCTAGAGTATGTGAAATAATAATGTGACTGCAAATTATAACTTGTAACTCTAGCCAAATTTCTATTTCCAAAGGATTGCAATTTGCAAGAGACACCATGCCTTATAGATTCTTAAGCCTCTCTATTGCGGCTTCAAATTGAAAAGTTATAGTCTTGTTGTCATCCGAATGTTGGATTACAATTCGATTTTGCCGCATAGGTGTTGAGAACTTTCACGGGTTGTTGAATTGAAAACTTTCTGCGTACCGTGGGGCATTACTATAGGTGCCTGTCATTGAAGGAAACCGTGCATATGAATAAAATATGAAAAAAGAAAGTGCAACGTGTATGCAAAATGTTTTTGAGAGATTGATTATGGACGTTTTGCTTCATTTCCGAAGGTGTCTGCAAAACCTAAAGAGCTAAAAAACGAAATCCATTCTGAGCAGCCGGTTGATCCGTTCATTCGTCCGGTATGGAGAAACGCCTCCGCCATGATAAAGCTCTAGGATTACGGCAGACTTGCTTTGGAGTTATTCTCAGATCCCTCCACGAGCATATAAGGTATGTTCTTTTCCATTCCTATTGCATCCTGTTTCTGATTAACATGGCTGAACAAGTGCAATCCATTGCAGGCATACTTAAGTGGGAGCCAGATTTCCTCTTACATTGCCAAAAGATTTCCTTCTATTGCTGGAAACTAAAATCTTATTTTTGAATTTCATACCTTAATTTCAGATTCTTCTTTGGAATTGTTGCTTTGGGCGGAAAAAATGAAGTCCGAGTTGTTTCAAATAATGAAGGTAATTTTTCTATCTTTGCTTCTAGGGCTGAACAATCTATTGATCATTCCACACCATCACGTTCATCAATGCATTTCTTCCTCTTTGTGTTAAAGTCTATTTATCTCTTATATTCATCAATGTTTTATCCACCCCCTTTGCGTTTAAGTCTATATTTTTCTATTAATGAAATTTGAATCATTATGAAATGTTTGAAGTGACATGATTCTTAATAAACTTGGGAGTTTCGTGGTCATAAGCTTGCACCGCACTCGCATGAAATGGAGGGATCTATCCACCCGGGGAGATACAACAGAAATCTAAGGTAAAGGTCCAATAGTTGAGCAATCACTCGGCCCTTTGGCCTTTCTCACAATGATGTTAGTGTGTAAGTATTCCTTTTTGTGATTTTCGTGTAGAAAATAAGCCTGATACATTACGTAATACATTACACTGATACATTCTGAGGGAGCTGGTATTACAAGGTGCAGTTCAAATGACTGAAAATTTGTTAAAAGTGAGCTGAAACAACATTTTTGGGGAACCCCAGGTCCATATGGTCAAACAGTACATTTGCTATGTTTACGTATTACTCGTCACGTCAGTACTCTAGAAATATTTGTAAATCCCACATAACTTCTTAATGCTTTGTACGTAACCTACCTTAGTTAACAATATTGTTATCTCATGTATCATTTTCGGACACAAATAGTGGCATGGATTGTTGAGAAGTACAACACCAAAGCGGTTTAACTGGTGCTTACTTTTTTTTTCAATTTTGGAAATTTTTTGGCCTTATATGATACTAAATGTTGATAGCTTTTTTAGAAATGGGGATGGCCTTGATAGCAGATTTTTCAAGTAGGAAAGATGCATTTCTTATCACAAGTCTCTATATTGGTAACCTATTATTTAACTATTGGCCAAAGGTTTTGCATCATGTGAATATTTTCTTATTATGATCTTGAACAGGAAAGCTTCTGCCACTGATGCACAATGAACGAATAGCAATTCGGAAGTACTTTGCAGATATTATATGTGGATGTTTGCAACAGCCACAAATTCTTTGTCCTAAAGGAATTGGTGTACTATGCAAGATTTTCACAGTGCTCTTGAAGGACCGGGATGCGATCTGCAGGTTACGGATTCTTGCGAAACTTACAGCTGACACGAAATGGGTCTATCTCTGTGACCAGAGTAATATTCAATTCTTTCTCACTGAGATAACAAAACGATGTCTTGATACAAGTAAAACTGTCAGAATGAAAGCTCTGCAAGTCTTGGAAATCTTTTTCTCAGCCCTTGCAGACATGGAATCAGAATATTCAATCTTTATTACTGAATCTGAGGCCATTTCTACAGCATTTAAGTTACCCTATGATCTGGAAAATCTTGTAGTTTGTTAGCAGCAGTAATTGGTCGTGTTGGGCAGCCGTTAATTCTGACTGATGGGGAACTAGTGATCCACATATTCTTTGGCAAGTAATTTTGGTTTCTCTTCAACTTTTAACTTACACTGGTTTGCTTTCCATGTCACTACTAGTAAAGGTCTGCGGTTAGAGTGCTCAACATTTATCATGTAAGTCTTCAGAATAGGGTTGTATTTTTGCCAGAATTATACTCAAGACTTGGACGCATGTGAATGCTTCGCTTGCTACAATAGATATAAACTGAAGGCAACCATTAGGTAATTTGTACGACTCTAGGTGGTTTTTGTTGTGGGACACATGCTGATTTGTTGCCTGTCTGTTTAGGACAAAGAGGACACGGTGGACATTGGATGAGGAGCAAAAGATATGTTAACTGTAATTTGTGAAGATAAAGTTGAATCGGCACGGTAGGCTGAGTCGAATTGGCAGGACTGCTTTTAGGCACAGGTCAGTTTTGGATCTGGTAGCAGGTCCTTTCTAAACAGTGGCAGCAGGGCATTTCAAGCAGTGGCAACAAGTTCATCGATTGTTTGGTGAAGCAGAAGACATTGATGTGATTGGGAGATTGAAGAAATCAAGTCTGGTAAGCATTTTTATTATTTGCAAGCAATTGTTCCAAGTGTTGATGATAGAAATAAATTATCCTTAGTTGCTCTATAAGATACACCATATGCCTGCAAATGCGTTGACGTCAACTTATAAAGGGATTGAATGAGCCACAAAGAAGACGTGCCGACTAAATTGAGCTTCTTAAACAATGCAGGTACTTAATACTATGTTGTTTTTCAAATATAACTTCATTCTAGTTCTTTTCTGCTAGCTCAATTGTGTCCCTAGGATATATTTCAAGCTTTGATGCTTTATAAACATCTCTATAGGTTCTAATATTGCAGCATCTTTTTTTTTTGCTAAGTTCACAAGTACCTGGCACTGAAGAAGAAGCTCGGAGATGTAGATATGATGTTCGACGATGCTTGTATTATCATGGAGGACTTATCATGGATATGAGGGACGTATTGAGAAGATAATTATTGAATGAAACCATCCAATGATTGTAAAAGTTGTAAACTGATAGAATATTCAATGGAGAAACTTTTAAGCATCTTTGTCTTCCATAGAGCTTGCTGCTTTTTTTCTGTTTAATTGAACAATATGACCAATTAATCACTAGATATTTGAATTCACGTGGTAAAATTGTATGTCATAACCCTCAAACTTTACCGTGTAAATATATTACGGTGTAATATTATGGTCTCTTATTGTACAACTAAACTTGACACATGAAGTAGGTCATATATTCAAAATTAGGTGTACTTTACACCTTTGATATTTGTATTAATACCCTGGAAAAAAAATCATACTAGTACATTTAAACCAAACATGCTTTTATTGATGACAATCACTACAAAGTCTCATATTAAATAGCCACTCAAAAATTACAATGTCAATAAAGCAAAGCCGATAGATATGACCAATTACCATTCCAATAAACTTGACGAATTAAGTACTAGCACATATCATATAGTTTAAGTTATCATAGAACCAATTCTATTTATCATCTTTCAGTGCCATGTGGAGAAACAAGGTTTGTTTATCACATTATAAAATTGCATTAATGAAACATATTGTATAACTAGACATGGTTTGTAAACTTTTTGGCCCACAAACCGGTAATGATTTAAAAAACTGCCTTTTTACTAACAAATCACGAGAAAAGAATCATACTAATTCAATTTTGGGGGCCTTGTGAGTTATTTTAACCACACACCACACTACATTGCTCGGTTGGGGGTCGACATCCAGCTGGACATGTGACCACACACCACTACATTGCTCGGTTGGGCCCGGCCTCTAACCACTTTAACACACTACATTGCTATGTTGGACCCTGTCCCCAACCGCTTTACATTGCATCTAATATTGCTATGTTGGATCCTGCCCCCAACCACTTGCATCTGTGGGATTTGATGCCTAACAGTTCAAAGCGAGATTCTGGGCAATCTCGAACTCGAGATTTGTACAGTTGCTAGAACTGGTGCGTTACCAGTAGATCAAACACCCAGACGCATTTAAATGATCAAGAAAGAAAAATAAACAAAAGAACGAAATGGAGGCAACATATGAGCAAGGGACAATTATATCATTTTGTAGGGCCATCCAATCTTGGCTGTCCTAAAAAAGGTCTTGGCAACACCACATGAGTATTTTGAACTTAACTTCCACTCAAACGGAATATATCAAAATGATGGTTGTCCTAAAAAAGGTCTTGGCAATGCCAGATGGGCATTTTGAATTTAACTTCTACTTAATTAGAATACATTGGAACGCCAACTTTCTAACATGGCAAGGTTATATTGTATAAATTTGACGTTTTAAGTCTAGTCGAATCTCACCGTAAGTATGCATAAAATAAGTTATGAATATGCCATAGGTCCTAGGTTATGCTTTTCTAAAAAAAATGTTCCAATGGATAAATATTTTTGTTTTCGGAAGGAATGTCAAACTTTCTTCAATATCCCAAGAAAGTACATATATAATTGCAAAGGCAGAAATAAAATCTAAACACACAAAGATAATCCACTAAGACATGCCTATGCAAGAGATGATATACCTAAAAATTCCTCAAAAATCAAGCGTTCAGGAGCAAGCTATGAACACAAGTATGCCTTCACCAATCTATTTTATGCCTCATGAAGAACTTGATCAGTAGTAATTGTTAAGCCGTTGAAGATACACGCCATCTCTTCCAGATAGAATACCAAACAACCTGACGCTAAATGAAAAGCCTGGGGCTGTGACCTGTTCCAGGTGGAGGGATAAATAGCAAGAAGCACCTGTTGACTGGTCAAGGCAACATGAAAGAGAGATAGCAGCCACGACCAAACTGGCCGGACTTGGTTGCATAGAGAAAAACAATGTTCGAGAGTCTCAGGTTGCCGCTTACACAAACGGCTGAAATAAGGGGAGCAATCTTATGGATCAGCACATTAATCCACAGACATCTATGAAGGATCTGCCACCACAAGGCAGAAACTTTGGGATGAAGCAATATATCCCAAGCGCAGGACCATATTTGCTTCCGTTGAGAAGGGGAAGGTGAAGCTGCCAACCAACCCGAAGGGGGACAATATCAACGTCGACCAGCTTCTGATAGACGTCAAGGAGGAACCGCTTTAAGTGATGGTTTCACAAAAGAAATACACTGTCCAAGTGCTTGTGCAACCAACCTCATTTCAGGGGAATGGATCATTCCCACTAGGTAGAGACACATGAACTTAGAGATCATAATTTTACTCTGTAAGGGAAAGTCAAACATACCTAGCATACCTGCGGATCTTGGATTGATACATGTGGACCAAACAACCTTTACAACCACACCCGTCTCAGTACCAGTCCAAATGAAGTTGCGAACAATGGCTATAGATGCATATAAACATGAGTGTTGCTGAGAACATGCTTAGCAACTATTATCCCCCCTGCGAAAGAGAGCTTTAATAGCTGTATTCCACCAAAAAGGGTGCTTACACAAGCCTTTGACTATAACATCCTATGCATTATTTGAGCTAGAAATATGTATACCCATAGGAATGTCCAAGAGTTTAGTGACTTTACCATGACGAAGTACTTTTCCACGGATATTCATGGACACAGGAAGGAGCTGCAACATCTAAGGTCCATAAAGCAGAGCACTTTAACCATCCAACAAGAACCCCAGATGCTAATGAAAAGGCATCCAGTAGAAACTTAGCATTATGAAAATTATCATCCTCAGCCACTAAAAAGAGAAATGTGTCATCAGCATACTGATTACAAACTTCTTGAGATCCATCCTCCATAGTCAAGCCTTGAATTACGCCATCTTGCGTGGTAGAAGAGAACAACTATGACAAGACCTCTGCCATAATAGTGAACAATAATGGAGCAAGGAGATATCTCTGACCAACTCTCTGCCTACAGGAAACACAACCGAAGGTTCTCGTTGGAAAAGCACTGTAGACCGAGCAGAAAGATGGAGCTTCATAAGATCCCTGGTAAACAACTCCTCAAGTCCCAATGCCAGAAGACATTTTTGCAGGAACACTATCATAGGCTTTAGTAGAATCTAATTTAAAGTACACAATGTGCTGATCTTTTAAGCGTGCCCAGATCCCCTCATAAGCGATAGGCACATTATCAAGAATACAATGATTCAAAAAAAAACATGACTATGTGGGGGAGATAGATTCTGCTAAAATATCCCACACTTTCTCTACCAAGGCCTTAACGAAGATCTTGTACACTATAGAAAGCAAAGTTATAGGAATCAGAAATGGTTTTAGGCTCTTTACATTTAGGAATAAGAGCAATGCAACCAGTGTTGAGGATCTTATCCGACGAAACTCAGAGAAAGCATTAAAGATATCATCACCTAACCAGCTCCAATACATTTGGAAAAACTTTGCAGGAAAACTGTCAAGCCTGGGCACTTACACTTCTTAAGGAATCCACAACAAAGTGCAAATCATTCACAGTAGTGTTAAATGCTAACTGAGCACGCTGTTGTGGCAAAACATAGGACAGATCTTAGATAAAACTGCCTCTAGCATGTCCTCTTGGAAGGGTAAAGGGCATTCGGCAAAAAAGGAAGAGAAGTAATAAAAAAGAAATTGCTTCAACTATGTAAGCCTCAGACAACAACGAAGAAATAGAGCTCGGCAGACGTCTTCTTTTGACAACCCTAAAGAAGAAAGTGAGAGCACCTATCTTCCAATTTGAACCAATCCAAACCAGCCTTAATGTGAGCCTTAATTTCTTGCATAGACTCTATACTTCTTATTTCTGGTAATATCTCTTTCTCTCGAAGACAAACATTCCAATGGATATTGTTTGTCATTTCTGATGAGCTTCTATTGAATTGAATTGAATGGTTTTTTTATTGTCCACAAAGACCAATATGTTTATGGAACTCAATCATAGAGCACAACAAACCTATTACTATTAGGATCACCCTACCCGAAGGGTTTTCGAGGGAAAAAACTTGGCAGTGATAGGTATGATGAGAAACTGTATAGTGAAATATTATGATACATTTTCATTTCAATGTAGTGTTTGAAGACATGGCTGCATCCACACATCTATGATCTCTTGGAGATAAGATCCCAATATTCCCGCTGAAACCACATGGAGTGGCTGGGTAGGCAGGATCAACTCAGTATAGCGGGCCTGAATGAGGATGAATGCGAGACAGTTCTGGAGTGTGGCATTCGTCCTCAATGGCGCCCTCTTGGCAACACTGGCAGATCATATTCGCATGTGCCTTCTAAGCCAATCTGCCTGTCTAAATTCAGAGGCGATGCACATCTGTGTGAATTGAAGCGATCGATATTAATAATCTAAGGTTTGTAATGACTTGGGCAGTATGTCTATCTGTAAATACGTTCATTAGTGACGTGAAGGTGAAGGCCTGAATTCTCAGGAAGTCTTGTAGGGTTTTTGTTTGCAAATTCAAAGGTTTGATACAAGGTCAGAAGATGATGTGCTATTGGAATGGCGTTTGCAGACTGGCGCAGATATCAAGAATAGCTTAGGGCTATTCAAAGATAGCAAGCAACTCTGGTCATATTTTTGGATGCCAAATTTGGAAGCTGCTTGTAAGATGCTCTATTTCTTTTGATTCTTCCATGTTCTCTCTTTTGCTTTAAGGCCACTTTATTTACGGCTTCCTAGGTTACATTCCAGGTCTCGTGTAGAACCAGCATTTTCCTTTTGACACAAATGCCGTTTAGATTCGTAAATTAGATTTGAAGCATGTTATTCTAGCAGCACGTATATGGCAAAGGATTCAAAGTATATAATCCTATTTTCCAATTTGACATACTGCATGTGTTCAAATGTTCTTGGCAAAACTCTATTGCAGATTACAGTTCGAGCAGATTATTCTGGTGTAATTAATGCATGCATGACGTTCACAATTTATTGTGCTTAATATTCTTGTTTTGCAGTTAGCAGACTTGGTCATAATTACACATCCTGTGAATGAAGTTTGCAAACTCTTTGGGACCGCGCCATGCGCCATGTTCAAGAGTTCGAATCCTCTAGCTTATGATATTTATTTTTGTAGGTCTACAATAGTAGATTCTGTAAATAAAGCAAGTTGATTTCTCTGTTCCGAGATACATGCCTATTCCACATTAGGGTTTTTTTGAGATTAAAAAAGGGCCTTCAAAACATGCCAACTAAGCCAAATGAAGATAAATGAACTACCAATCAGAAATCAGAGCCTGACGGGTCCAGTCAGCAAAACTGTTATAACTAACTCACTGGATCACATTTTCTAGCATAACTATTGATAGAAAAGTCCAAATGAGCTCTCGTTTAGTGCAATAGATAGATCTCGTTGAGATCTTTCCAACCTTAGGTGCTTTGCACATATTTTAACCACTTATGATTGTCAAAACTCAAAAAAATATAGTTTTTACCATTTTTTACTATCCTACGGGGCTAAAAGATATGCAAAACCACCCAAGGTTGGAAAGATCTCAATGAGATCTATCTATTGCACCAAACAAGAGCTAATTTGGACTTTTCTATCAACACTTATGCTAGAAAATGTGATCCAGTGAGTTAGTTATAACTGTTTTGCTGACTGGATTACCAGTCCTGTTTTCTGATTGGTAGTTCATATAGCTTAGTCAGCAAATCTTAGAAGGCCCTTTTATGATCTCAAAAAATCCCTAATGAAAAGTATGGGAGGGAGTGGCAAATGAAGAATCCAGCAAAGTAGGATAAATGACTTCAAGATTAGTATCTTTTCTGTTGATCTAATGATTTTTTCTGTTGGCCGGTCTAGCTATCAAGGATCTGGTTCAACCACGAGTTCGTGTAGGCTCGGCTGCCCTCATTGTATGAGGCACTTATTGCTCAAGTTCCACCTGCAATTTCAACTCAGAATATGAATGCAACTGGTAAAAAATGATGTTTTAATATGTTCTTATCATGAAGTCAACTCTTGGAGGACATCTCATTGTTTATGATTGAACACAAAAATCCAATGTCATTGATTATTATTTGAACACAGATCCCATGTATTATTTTAAGTCAAGAAATTCATGCCATTTATTTATTATTTGTATTCAGTACTGAATTGTTTATTAATAAAAACTGCATTTTAAATATGTAAGTATTTTATTGCATATTGCAAGGATCCGGACTGCAGAATAACACACAAAGGCAGCCTCACTATCAGGATAGAGGCAAAGCAACAGGAGCTACTGATCCGAGAGAGGCAGTAACCAAGCCAGCCAAAGTCCCCATATAATAGCAACCAGGGAAGACAGCAGGAAAGGAAGCAGGTGTCCTTCAAGGACAAACAGGAAGGTTCCAACTACTCCAAAGCAGTACGATCCTTCTTACAGGCGATGCCCAAGGAGAAAAGGTAGGAGTGCATAGAGAAGCAGCTACCGCTTTAGATGTTTCCCCACGGGCCACCGAACGGCGAACCGCCCATTTGTTATGAGCTCCTTAGCAGAGTTGGGCGGATGGGACACCCCATCGAGGCGAGGGCGGCAAGGAGGCACTGCGATTATATTGGGGTGAGTGCCACATCTTATTTTGCTATAGATATCTGAGCAGACCCAAGATAAGGTAATCACCACAGTAGGAAGGGCAAAGGCCAAGTCCTTCATAGTCTTGATAGACTCCGGAAGTAGCCATAACTTCGCGTCCCCGAGGATGGTTGAAATGTTGAAATTGAAACCCCTAAAGTCCAAACCAAGGCCAGTAATCTTGGCAAGCGGGCATAAGACATACACGGTGGGAAGAGAATCAACTCGACATTGACTTGCCGGGGATTAATATTGGATGGGGCGAAGTAATGGGCATTGGCAAATACGACTTGATCGTTGGAATGGAGTACCTTGGACCAGCAGGGGCCATCATTGATTGTGGAAAGCGGAAGGTGACCTTCCCAACGCCCGACGGCAAAGCCATTGAGATCACAGGTAAAGAAGTCACCCCCATCATGCAATGTATGTCCGTTAAGAAGCTGCTCAAATCTATAAAGAGCGAGAAGATGGCATACATCTTCAAACTCGAGATGGAGGAACCCGAATCGGAAGCAAGCAAAGAAGACAAGGTGCTCAGCAAGTTGCCCAAGCCAATCGCCAACTTGATTATGGAGTTCCACGATCTCTTTCCAGATGAGATCGAGAAACTTCCCCCCTACAGGGGAGTAGAGTGTGAGATAGCACTCGAGCCAGGGACCAAGCCGACAAGCAAGGCCCCCATGTGAATGACCACACATGAACTCCAAGAGCTAAAGAAGCGGCTACAAGAATTACTCAATCTAGGCTTCATCAGGCCTAGTGTCTCACCATTCGGGGCACCCATACTCTTTGTCAAGAAGAAGGATGGAAGCTTGAGGATGTGCATAGATTACAGACAATTGAACAAGCAAACCATCAAGAACAAGTACGCACTCCTCAGGTCAGACGACTTGATGGACCAGCTCCAAGGGGCAAAGGTATTCTCCAAGATCGACCTAAGGTCAGGTTATCACCAGATCAGAATAAAAAGAAGAGGACATCCACAAAGCGACTTTTCGAGGACGGTATGGGCATTGCAATTCACCGTAATGCCATTTGGGCTATCCAACGCCCCAGCTACGTTCATGAGACTCATGAACGACATCTTCAGAGAATACTTGGACACCTTTGTGATAGTGTTCTTCGACGATATTCTCGTGTACAGTAAATCCATTCAAGAGCATGCTCAGCACGTCAGGAAGGTGCTCGAGAAATTAAGGAGGCATCAATTGTATGCCAAGTTGTCAAGTGTCATTTCCAAGAGAGAAGGTAGAATACCCTGGTCATGTGATTTCAAAGGCGAAGGAATCTCGGCAGACCCCGCCAAGATTGAAGCAAAGAATCCAATGGCGGCACCAAAGAACGTCCATGAGGTCAAGTTTCCTTTAGCCTAAGGTGGTATTACAGAAATTCGTGAAGAACTTCGCAAAGATAGCAGCCCCAATCGCCGGACTTAACAAAGGCGAGAAAGTAAAAATTGGGCGTACCATTGGCTCAAGAAAGCCCGAGCGGGGATTCGAGTTGTTGAAGGAAGCTTTTGACAACCGCCCGCCTTGACCCCCGCCGCACCTTAAAAGGACAAGTTAGTGGCAACGGACGCGAAGCAAGATAGCCACAAAAGCAAAGGTTGATGCAAGAAGAGCGGGTAATAGCGTGCGACTCAAGGAAAATGAACGAGCCAAAAAGAAAGCGTTACCGACGATGATCAAGAGCTGCTAGCGATTGTCGGCGTTGAGAATGGAGGCATTACCTCTTAGGGAGGAAATTCCGGTTGGACACCGATCGCCGGAGCCTCCAATGCGTATTCACACAACCACATCTCAATCGAGGCGAGAGAAGGTGGATGGAATTTCTCGAGGAGTACGACTTTGAGATAGTCTACAAACCGGGGAAGCTTAATGTGGTGGCGGATCGCTTTCAAGGCATCCCCGACAACCGAGTGCTGCGCAACGCAATCTCGGCGCTCTTCGTGAGTGGGGAAAAAGATAGAAGAAACCACGCTAACGGATGTGGACTTCAAAGAAGTATGGGCAAGCTTGTCCAAGGAAGCGAGAACGGACAAGGAGAGGGAAACCTTCAAAAACTTTAAAAAGGAAGGTAACCTCCTATACCATAAGAACAAGTTGTGCGTGCCGGAATCATCTGGAGTAAGAAAGTTGATCCTCCACGACACCCACAATAACCCAATAGCTGGCCACGCAGGATTCATGAAGACATATTTCAAAGTGCGTAGCGACTACTATTGGCCGGGAATGAAGAAGCGGGGATAGCTTCGCCACATCAAGGAGTGTCGGCTATGCCCGACAAGCGAAGGCGAGAACAACTTCGAATTCCAGGTGCCTTGGAACCATTAACTGTACCAAACGCTAAGTGGGAGGTCGTCAGCATGGATTTTATAACAGGACTGCCAAGAACAGTAAGAGGTAAAACAGTAAGAGGTAAGGATGCCTTGATGGTTGTGGTCGACAAGTTGTCGAAGATGGCCCATTTTGTGCCTTGTAGGACCACGGACACAGCTATGGACACGGCAAAGCTCTTCACCAAAGAGATTTTCAGACTTCATGGCATGCCAAGGGAGATTATCTCCGACCGAGACCCGAAGTTCATCAGCGCCTTCTGGCAGGATCTCTTCACAACGATTGGGACAAAGCTATCCATGAGCACGGCCTATCATCCACAAATGGATGGGCAAACGGAGCGTGTCAATAGAATTTTGGAAGACATGCTCCGAAACTATGTCTGGAACAAGCAAGGTATGTGGGAGGAATTTATTCACTTGGTGGAATTTGCATACAATAGCACCAAGCAGGAATCATCCCAAATGTCGCCGTTCATGATCAACTACGGCTACCAATGCCTAACTCCAGACACTTGGCACAATCCCGTGTCAAAAGTGGAAGTCTCGCAACAAATGTTGAGTGACATGCAGCAACTCGTGGAAGAAGTGCGAGGATATCTCCTAGCAGCAAGGAGTCGGCAAAAGAGCATCGCCGACAAGCATAGAACAGTCAGGGAGTTCGAAGTTGGCGACAATGTGTGGCTCAAGATCAAGGTGAAGCAGGCGAAGCTCCGCATCGGGAATCGCAAGAAGCTTGCTCCAAGGTGGGCTGGACCCTTCAAAATAGTCAAGAGAGTGGGTAACCAATCCTACAAGTTAGACTTGCCAGCACACTTAAAGATCCACAAAGTCTTCCACGTGAGTCTGCTGAAGAAGCATACTCCCAACCCAGAAGAAGTTTTGGACACTCCAACGATGTTGGAGATGACAGAAGAGCAGTTGGAAATAGTTCCAGAGCTAATTCTTGATAAAGCATTCAAGAAAACAAGGAGATCGGAGTTTCTCCAATACTTGGTCAAGTGGAAATACTTGCCGGTGGAAGACGCGACATGGGTACTTAAAAGAGATCTGGAAAAACAGTACCCACAGTTTTTGGAGCAATGGGACGGACGGCAAGGTCATCTCCGAAGAAATCGGATCAGGCATGTCGATTTGTGTAGATTAATAGCTTGCCTAGTTAGGTATAATCTACGCATGCAACCTATGAGGTAAGGGTTGCATGCGTTGTAACCGATGATGAGATTACTACGGTGATCTCTAGGACGTGGTGTGATAGGAAAATCACCTCTAGCCCCATATATGCTTTGATAGGAGGAATCAGGCCTTCACGCCCCACATACGGGAAGGACCTATCCCCCACGCTGGGCAACTAAAGGTGTAGGCATGAGTGGCATATAGGCATATAGGCGCTGTCTCCACGGCCATAATGGAAGAATCACCCTCTTCCTACACCGGGAGATTAGCCATGCATCCATGTAGATAGGGGGGGTGGTCACCATATAACCAAAACTTTATAAATAATTAAATATGGTACTAACGTAGTGTGACCCAGCCAATAGAGGCTCGAGGAGGGCTAAGAGGTCGGGACTATTTAAGACTTGCAACACAATTTTTGTCTAAAAGTGTTGCAAGGAATAAAGAGTACCTCGAAGAATAATAGTATATATCATAAATTATGAGTAATCGTTGTAATGACATGTGAATAATTAAGCATTTGGTTGAATAATAGTTCAATAATGTCCCGTAAATATCACCTTAAGGTAATTCTATTAAATGTATAAATGTAATAATAGATATATCGTATGCATGAGGTTGATTGCGGGTTAAGAAGATCCCAAGGTGGGGGAGACCATGATCTTTGCCGGACAGCATCAATTCAAGGTGGGGAGAATGTGGCGTTCGAAGACGATATCACGGTCTCAAGGCGTATACCGCCTTTGCGCCCGTCCGCGTACCGCCGTCGGTCGGCGATGTACACCGACGATACCCAAGCAAGGGGCCCTAGGGGGCAGCTTGCAATGGAAACACACTTAGCAATACAGCGCACCCTTAGACCTTTAAACCATTAAAGGTAGACCAAGGGTCATGAGAACCCTAAACTTAACTGATAGCCTACATAAGGCACCAAACCCTAACATTCCTTTTGGGCGCACCTTCCGAGCTCCAGGTCGGCGGCGCTGAGGAGTCAATTCCAACTCCCACGATCTGCCAATACGCCCCAGCTTGTCAGATCGTCCTTCCGACCGCATCTCAGAGACATGGACGCCTTCGGATCGAGAGGAGTGAACCAGGGATCAGGTATTTGGTCGATCAAATAGCATAAACCTTACTCCAGCCTTCGAATCAGTAGGTTTAGCCTATTAGATCACCCCTAACAGCCAAGTAGATTAGAGATTGACCTAACTAAAGAACCTAACTCTATGAGATAGGTTAGTTCTTTATTATGTATTATGTTGATATGATGGACGGCTGGATTCTGTGAACTCATTGTATTGGGAAGGGGGGTAGAGACTTAAAGCTTAGTAGACAATGCTCCTAGCTAGTCCCTCTTAGTGCATTACTAGAATTGGCACGTATGCGAGAGCCCACTGGTTGTGGGTGAAGGGGCCACCCGGCTTAGAAGGAGGTTCGTGTTCTAACCCTCGACCCGATCCCTACGGTGTGTAAGGCCTACCGGGGATCAGAGTGACTAGGTCTCGATGGTTTACCACCGAGTGTGGGTAAGGCATGGGCTCGACACGGGGTGGAGTGATGCGTCACTCTCCGGTGGGTTGAAGTCGAATAAGGGCGGTGGCCCTCTAGTCACCTTGGGTTAGCATGTAGATCTCTGGAGGGAGTGATCCTACACGCGCCCCATCGGACTGGGAGATGTAACCCAAGAATAGCCCTTTGGCTATGCACCCGTGACTCGTGAGTCCCAACACTTTTCAACCTACTACGCAAAATGTGCACGGGGGGGCGGATGGAGTGGACAACCCCAAACCATGTTCTTATGCCGGCCCAATCCATTGTCATGATTACATGCATGCCTTTGAACTCTCCGGAGACCCAAGCTTGTCGAGTCATCCCCTGAGGTGCGAGCCTTGGGTAGGAGCTTCCTTGTATTGTGCTGATCTTTGTCTATGCAGATGTTGATGTGCCACCCTTCGAATGTTATATTACTGACGTGTATGTTTACGCTTCCGCAGCTAGGTAGGCCCCGAGGGAGGCGGGGTAAAATGACCCCTTCACTCTTCCCCTTGTGGACTCTAGGCGGTCCGCGGTGATATGTGGAGGGCCACGTATCGGTGTGTGGAGCTGGTGCGGGGGATGAACTCCTGTTTGTATCGGTGCGGTGCATCGTGATACGAGGAGGGGACGTCCGCGGTTGAGAGATATAGAAAGAAAGCACGACAGAGAGATAGAGATGCTATGCTTAATTTAACCGAGGGAGATAGGGAGAGGATACGAGAAAGAACTAGAGAGCGTGCAAGGCAACGACGAGCTAAAATATCAGGAGAAAGAAGTGTAGAACAAATAGCTACAGCTGTGGATCAGCAGAGTAGTACTATAAATTTGAATAGTTTTGCTGAAGGGTGTTATATAGATTTAGCCGAACAGAATATAGAAAGAAGACGATGTAAGAGAAGAGAACGTTATGCCAAATTATCAGAAGAGGATAGAGAGAGCATACGTCAAAAAGAAAGAGAACGCTATGCAAACCTACCCGAGGAGGACAGAGACGTGATACGATATAGAAGGGTAGAACGCTACGCAAGTTTAACCCCGGTGGACAGGGATAGGATACGAGAGATGGAGAGAGAGCGTTATACAAAGCTTTCAGAGGACGATCGACTGAGAATGCGGCAAAGGGAGGTAGAGCGCTATGCACAACTATCTGAGGACGATAGAGAGAATATATGGCAAAGAAACATAGAACGATATGCAAGTTTGAATGAGCAAGATAGATTTAGAATGAGACAAAGGGCTAGAGAGCGTTCAGGACGATCCCACTCTATGCATATACTGCAGAGAGATGTAACATCTGAAACTGTAGATACCATATCAGCATCGTCAAACCAAACGCAAATTCTAGGAAATGGTACTACGGGAGAGGTAGTATTAGAGGCTTCGGCGCATTGGCAAGCTTGTGCACAACACATGAACTTGGCTATACATAGAAGTTATGTGATGTGCACGTGGAATAAGAGATGCACATATTGTCAAATTCCTTTGCTCAACGTCGAAGCAAGATGGCAAGATGGATTATCGCCATTGCTGTGGCAACAAATGGAATTTGCTGAAATGGTATTTTGCCATCTTTAAGTGGCGGATTTGTAAATTTGATTTCCCGTGGCACTATACAACATGTACAACATACAAGACATTTTGGTACATCTATGAACTAGCGGGAAGCAGGACACAATACTTCGAGACCAAAGAGTGCCGTTTCAATGGATTGGTAATTATCGGTTCAATTCTTAACCAAAAATTCAAAATTTTGGGAAGCATGCATTTACCATCGGCATACATTACGATTCATGGAGTTGTTGCAAACAACGAAAGTAAGATGTCAATAACACGCCGATATCGCTCCTCGGATTGCTGGTTTTGGGTTAAATTTAGCCAACATTTTAAACATCCTAGACCCTATGTATGAACTAATCGCAATATCCGCGGACATATCATATCGAGATGTAACATCCGGCCTGTAGATACCATATCGACATCGTCAAACCAAACACAAATTCTAGGAAATGGTACTACGGGAGAGGTAGCATTAGAGGCTTGGCGCATTGACATCCAATATGAATTGGTACATAGAAGTTATGATGATGCACGTGGAATAAAGAGATGCACATATTGTCAAATTCCTTTGCTCAACGTCGAGCAAGATGGATTTGTTGCAACAAAGGGAAATGGTTATTGCCAAAGTGGCACTATACAACATGTACAACATTTCAATGGAGAAAATTGGTATTCAGTGCTTGGAGTAAGTGGCGGATTTGTAAATTTAGATTTCCCTTAAAGTAACTATTACAGGGCCGGACATATCATCGACTTCACGGCCCACTAGCGGAAAAAGGACATCCAATATATTGGTACATCTTGGCGAATCGAGCGATACGCTGGCTCGAGACCAAAATTGCCATTTCAATGGATTTATTCAAAAACCAAATTAACCTTGAACCATGGGAAGCATGCATTTACCATCAGCATACATTACGATTCATGGAGTTGTTGCAAACAACGAAATAGCGGCCATTGCAGATGTCAATAACACGGCCGATATCGCTCCTCGGATTGCTGGTTTTTTGGTTCGTAATGAAGGGGAGCCAACATTTATAAACATCCTAGACCCTATGTATGAACCACTGCAATATCCGCTTTTTTTTCCACATGGCACAGTTGGTTGGGGACTTGGAAACGAGCATGGTCTTACGCAATTGCAATGGTATAGGGCAAGATTGTTGCATGAGGAACATTTTGTTCAATTGGGTCGTCTGTGTGGAGAGTATTTGGTCGACATATATTCGAGGATTGAGGGTGCTCGATCGAACTATTTCAGAACGTCTGCCTTTCGCAATAGGAGAGTGCAATATGACGAGGACTATTCAGAGAGAGATAATGATAACCAAAAAGATGTTGTCTTACCCTCTTCATTCTTGGGGTGTCAAAGCTGGTGCTTGGTCCAAGTGGCAGATGCATTGGCCCTATCTAGGGCAAAAGGTCGTCCAACATTGTTTGTCACTATGACCACAAATACAGATTGGCCAGAATTACGAGCCACACTCAGACCTAGGGGGGGTGGCTCTGGGGCAGCGAGAGCCCATTTTATACCCTCTAAAATAGTATAATACATGCAACTCTCATATACAGTATTTCGCAACTCTCATTATACAGTATAAAAAAACTTGTACGAGCATACCCCACAAATGAGGATCCCTATCTACGGTCCAAATCAAAGAATAAGTCGTGAATATACCTATCCAATAGCTCTCGTTGCCCGAAGTCACCCCCCGTGTGAATATGCACCAAAACCAAAGGGGGTTTTAGGGGGAAATTGTTGGGTTTTTCATCCTTCTTGCAAGGTTAGAGTTCAGGCTCTAACAGGGGAAATTAATTTAAAGTGTTGGATGTAATGGTTTGTGTTAACTAACAATTTTTTTGGCTCCTTCGGGGCCTTGGGGATGGTGTAGAGATGGATGAAGAAAGTTGATGTATCCAACTAACTATAATGACAACACATCAATAGGGTCTCGCCATGTGCAGGTGGTGGTCGCGCTGACGGTGGCGAGACTAATTGAACTTGATTATCATTTATAGGGTTCTTTGGTACAATAATAATGTATGGATCAACATTGTGTTGACTTCAGGTGTCAAAGGAATATGGAATTGATGCATTGGTTCATTCAAGCAATTTTGCTTTCAAACTTCATAACATTAATCTACTTAAATGTACATTAAACGATTCTTAAAAAAAATAGATATGCACGCGATGACATCACCTCTAGTGAAATAGTTACATCATTGCCAGATTGGTTGTGGATGTAGATTTATAGACATAGATTGAATGTTTGGAATGTTGAATGATCAAGTTTATTGTGGATGAAGAAAATGATTTGTTAGTTGAGGTTCAAAAGTGATCTGCTTATTGTAGTTTAGTTGATGTCAAAAGTTATTTGGATGGTTAGTCACATTTGAAAAGTATAACAAACTTAAATTCCAGAAAAAATCGATGTGCCTAGTTAGATGCCCCTAAGAATAAAAATAACCACCTTAGATTCTCGTGAGGATAATGTGCCTGCATGAACAACAAAAAATTATTAAAAGTAGAATACTCAAACTTTAAACAGGGATGCTCAATACTATGCACAAATGGCAACCATAGACGGATACATTATGCATTTTTTTTTTCATGAACCTAAATACTTTCATGAACTCAGAATTGTTAATATGTGCACCTGTTTCAGGCTGTCTGAGCTGCTGCATCTAGCAGATATGTGCAAAATCTTGAATGCAATTGCAAGAAACAAAAAAACTTATGCTACAACATAAAAAAAAAGAAAAGAAAGGAAAATACGAACCTTAGAAAGTGCACAGTTCTAAATTATGTATTTGTGCTCAAATGAGTGTAGCGACTCCCCTGTTAAGCCATCCCAAATTCTCCTGCATGCCAAACTACATAATAAAAAACCATGACATTCACATGAACTTGATAAATCCACATCTTAACTCATTTTCCATTTGACAGAAGACCTGGCTCTACCTTGTTAAGGTATGAACACACACCAAGAAACACATAGCAGAAACTCTATTAGACCTTAGGTTTACTGATTTTAATTCTTTGTCTCAGATATGAGCAAAGTTGTACTAGGGTAAGCTGTCTGGTCCAGCATTCCCTGCTTGTTCCGGTGAGCTGCTCCCGGCTTCCGGTCGCAGCATCCACCGGACAAGCAGGGAATGCTGTCCCAGACAGCTTACCCTAACAATATCATAACTGGGGAGCGAATTCTTGACCTGCTCTGATGGTGATGGAGAAGGATTCTTGACCTGCTGCTCTGGTGATGCAGAACAATCCAAGGATTTACCATTCCCTCAGATTGGCATGGGCGACGTGGTCGTAGGAAATTACACCACCGGAAATAATAGCGACCCAGTTATGATATTGTTGCTAGAACGTTGTTCCTTGTGATGCAGCAGATGGGTCTGGTAGCTTGGCTGCTATATTAGAGGGGTTGCTTCTAAAGACGAAGATAAAACCCTTAGAAAAGCAGCGCAGATACCAAAGCTTCCAGAATTCACGGCTCCAGCTCTAAGGAGCTACATTTCCAACCAATTTTAACAAAAATCAGCCTAAAAAATGTTAAAACATCCAGAAAAGCAAGAAGAGGCCGAAGCAGAGAATACAAAATGTCAAAGCATTTAAGAAAATATTCTGCAGAGAAGAAGTGCTAGCACAGAGAATACAGAGTAGCAAATAGCTTAATAAAGGATTTCATGGAATCTTAAGCTGCTCCAGAGATCAAATCCAGAAACGAAGAACCTGTTTTTACAGATGAAAAACAGTAGCCATAACATTAAAAGACATAAAGCAAGCAGGAAAAAGCAGTTTTACAGGGAAAGCGATGTAGATCAAAGCAGAGGATCCGTGAAAAAACCTCGTCAACAGATCAGAGTTTTTCATTCAATTCTTCCTGCACAAAGCCTGCACCAAAACGTTTGTCTCAGCCTAGATGCTTTTTTTTTCACGGACTCCTATTCTTCAACGAACTCCTAAGCTTCAAGAACTGCAAATAAAAGCCAAGAATACTAAGATTTGGAGCTGGATTTTTTCCAAAATCTGAAGCTGCTGGAACTCTTAATGCTTACCATATAATTATATGCTTATCAAATATTCTTCAGCGACTCCTGAGCTTCAAGAACTGCGAATAGAAAGCAAAAACACTGAGATTTGGAGCTGGCGAATACCTAATAGAAGCACAAATAGGTCTGATAGATTTCATACCTGCTTCAGCGATCCTCTGCACTCTGGAACGGTTCCAGAAATCCTTTTTTTCCAAACCTCAAACTAAGAATAGCTCCAAATGAATCTAAGAAGGATAAAAACGGCTCCAAAATGCCTTCTGTTCCAAACCTCAAGTAGAGGAACGACTCCTGGCAAATATTGGCAAAGCAGCTGGAGCTACAAATGCGGAAAAAAACGTCAGAATCCTCCTGTTTCTGAAAAAAAAAAACCATTCAGCAATTTCTTAAACGCCACCGATCATGCTTGGATGCGCCATACTTCAAGCAGATGTTCAAGCAGATAGATCAGAATATCTGAAGAGTTTGCAAATATGAACCCGCTTGCGCTTGCTGCACCGCTTGGAAATGCTAAAATGCGCTTGCTTCCTTGCTGCGATGTGTTTGGTGAAAATTGAAACCCAACCCTAAATGGAAATGCCGAGGCACCGTTGGAAATGCTAAAATGCGCTTGCTTCCTTGCTGCGACGTGTTTGCTGGCTCCAGACATTGCCTATAAAAATTGAAACCCAACCCTAAATGCACCTTTGATCTGATGAAATCGGCCGCTAGCGTTTCCGAGAGGAGCGTAGGATGCAGGAAGAAACGGACAAGGGGAAAATTGCACTGAATGTGCCCGAAAAAAAAAGTTTTCTAAAAATCACGCTTTTCCCCAAAACTCACGCTTTTGTGCCAAAAATCACGCCGGAAAAATGCGGACACCGGCAAGCAAATAATGGAAAAAACATTTTAAGTAAGTAGGCAAAAACATTTTAAGTAAGTAGATGTGTAGGTACATAAATTTTATAGAAATATTAAGTTTGTTTTTCTAAACATATATAATTCAGTTTCAATTTTTCGTGTTCTCCGCCGCAATCTAAGTTAGGCTCTCGATGCCACATGTGCGGCCAGATTTTAGCAGGAAGATTTGCCCTATTTTTTCTGTATTGCGGCAATGGTGGACGCGGCATCGTTTCTCAAGCCTCGGACCTGTTGGAAGCGGCTACACCACATGTTTATCCATTTGTGCCCAAGCTGTCGATCCCGTCGCCATCTGTTTTCTTCGTGTTTCTAGCTGTCAAATGCATTCTATTTGCTATTTGTCGGCTCTGCCCGCCTCTCGGTGTTGTCGCCATTAGGCTTTTGCAGGCGACTCCGCCACACATTCATGAAGCATGCACATATAAAAGCCCAGAGTTCCTGCCGCTTTGCTTGTTCTAAAACTGGGCTATTCTATATATTCGTGTATGGCGGGTTCCTTGGTTTTTGGCCGAAGGCCTTGGCGCCAAGCGGTATACTGTGATCTTACCTGGATATACCAGATGCTAAGATAAAATTAGCCAAATGTGCTGGTAGCTGCCGGATTTTAGTCTACAATAGTTGTTAGAGGGCCTTTGCCTGAGCGATAAGTCTGTGCAATATCTACAGGCTTCGCATTTGGTGCATATCTGCATTCTTCACTAAAAAGAGCTTTGCTGAATGCTGCCTATTATTCTCGTGGCATGGACACTGAGCAAATCTGGGAATGAGTTACTTATGAGTTGAAGGGCTATGAAAAAAATGCAAGAAAGCATGAGTCCTTTTGTGGCTATGGCCAGTTCGATACTTCAAGTATTCCATTTGTTCTCATAAAGCTTGAAAGCGGCTAAGGAGAAGCTTGGATAAGCGAATCAAATAATAAAAAAGGAGCTCCCCTTATCAGGTTTGACTAAACATGGATTTGATAATCTAGTTTCATATCTCGAATTCAGTGCTTAGGCATGAAACGTTCAAGGAGAATGCTTTGTTGGAACTTCCTTATGGTCTTGCTGGATAGGTCTTGCAGGATAAGAATAGAACTGCATTTATTCCTGTGTGTATGTTGGTTATTGTTTGCTTATAAGACTGACAGAAAATAGACAAGACTAAACATGTTTGAAGAAGCCTCATCTTGGTTACTGTTTGCTTATGAACTGATGGCGGTGCATTTCGGCACAGTCTTTCTCTTTCGCTTAAACTTGAAGTGTCAGAATCGAGATACAAATGGCTGCTGGAGCTTTTCTTGCCATTTACTGACTGCCATTCATTGCTGCCTAAAGGTAACCAGCAAAGACTTCTGTCTTGCCTTTTCGCTTCCTGGCTTCGGAGGCATGTATCATGTGTATACATTTCTTTCTACTTCTGCAAATGCCTTAATTCAGTACTGTGTTTACAGGACTTAAGACAACATCGTTGAATGATTTTAGTTTTGTTGTGGGCTTTTTTTCTTTTTTTTGGGCACAGTAATGATGCTTGATATGGTTTTTTAAACTCTTCAACTAGGTCTCAAAGATGGATGCGGTTCAAATTGAATCCCTAGCTTTGGTTTGTATTCAATCTCCCTTTCCTCTGGCATTAAGTTATTCCTTTCGGAAACAAAGTTCTCAACATCGCACATTGCATCAGATTCGGTTCACATAGTCCTTTCGGATAATTTTTTCTGCCAAATTAAAGAAGCAATACAGACCAGTAATTTCATGGAGTTGTGTAACCCTGAAAAAGTGCCAGAATCTTTGCTCTTCTCATTTTGCATATTTTGCTCAGACCCTGTTTTAAAATATTTTTCGGCCTGAATATTTTTGTTTAGATAAAAGTAGGTGAACAAAAGCTGGATGTGGACGGCAAGCCACCCTGCCATTGAGAACATGGCAACAATAATGTGCTCCCAAAAGAATATAGCAGATGCTTCCTGTTCCACATATCCTATGACATTAGTTACGACACCTGCCCATGATTCACTCAGTACACATGTCCTGAATAAAACAGAAATTATATCTACGTTTACCTGCTAAGATAGAAGATGAAATAGGTGTTGCAATAGCAAAACAAAGCGGAACACTTTATTGTTGGGTGGACGAAACCCAAGTATGTCTGCACATTTCACAACCACAATGCCTACAAATAATATTACAGCTAGCCGAACCACGGTAATGACCACTGTGGTTTTTAACCCCAAACCGGTTCTCCCTGGACCTGTTATGCTACAAAAGTTATTCCTACACATTACAGAATCCATCACCATTACATCCCTGGGTATGAAAGGGAAGCATCAATGTGTCAACATGAAGGAAAGAAGAAAGAGAATCGTTGTGGCCCAAGTTTATTTGTTTTTAAATAGGGAAAACCACCAAATTGCTATCACTATCACTACATATGTAATCGAGTTTGCAGTTTTTCATTTTTGTTTTTGTTCCACTTGAATTTTTCCGCGCCGCAATCTATCTCTATATTTTGTTGCCACGTTTTTCTTCAAGACCCTTAGATGCTGTAACCTGTCGCGACATGCTATTTTTCCTATGTCGGTGAACAGTCTGGCAAGATAGTGAAAATGATCCAACTGGCGGTGTGGCGGTGGACAGCTTGACCGGCATTCACATATATAAGAAGCGATGGCCCCTGTATAATTCTGAAATTTTGCTGAAATCGGCTCTGCCTCAATCGATGTCATTCGATTGCTCGCAGGTGAGTCTACTCTTACTTCCGACTAAAATTCCTTCTCTTTTATGCAATTTTTCATTGAACCCAGCACAAACCTTGGTATGGCTGCTGCTATGGCGTTGCTTGTGAGTTTTGTTGAAGATCTTACCTTTTTGTGGAATCAAAACATGAAATGTTCCAGAAGTCAAATGAATGCTGAATCTAGACCCCAAGGCCGATTCCGCGCTCCTAAAATTGAATGGACGTTCAAATTTGGAATTGAGATGCCGAATATAGACGCAGGGGCCCATTCCACCCTCCTAAAATTGAATGAACATGCGAATTTGGCATTAAATTATACAAAAGCAGAGAACTAAAAACATAGCGCTTAGAAAAACAGAATATACCAACCCTGTAGCTCCATTCCTCTAGCTTCTGTCAGATATTTTGGAACTTCATCAGCGCATTGTACCAACCTAGATTTCTCCATGATTCTTAGTTGAAACTTTAATTTACAGCCAATCAAATGAAAGTGAAAGCCCTCAACAGATCAACAGGGCAAGAACATACAAAAACAGAGCAAAAAATAAAATAAAATAGGCTCCGCCCTGTGCAAAACGGCAACGTCAGTGGCCACAGCTGGCAGGGAAGGAAAAAGTTAGGGTCTCCAGCGAAAGGCAGAGGGGTCGAAATTGCCAGATCTGAAGGCAGAGGGCCGAGACGGCCAGATCCGAATGCAGAGGGTCGAATAAGCCCCTGTGAATCTTCCAAACCTTGAGATCGGATTACTTCCTCAGGCCTGACCCGTCGCGGATTTAGAAACACAAAATAACAAGGAGAATAGGCTTGATCGCTGAATTTGGCGCAGAGCTCAAACAGCCGGCATTTGACGATCTGTTTGTGTGAGGAATAAGGCATGAAATACATGAAATACATGGACACATGTTAAATCTAACTATTAATGAATCCTATTCTGGTAGGCAATAAATATTCTGACACCACACGGAACAAAAGCACACACTTGATTGCTCGCAGCCAACTGTAACAAAACAATCGTGGTATTTATCAACCACTGTCATGTTTGAACAAAAAAAAACACACGAGGTTTTTGTGGACTTAACGAATTTTTTAGTGAGTGTCATGTTAAAACCATATTGAGAGAAAAAATACACGGAGTTTTTTTTATTTCATGCTGGTTCAAACATGACAGTGGTTGATAAATACCACGCCCGGTAACAAAAGGCATGTTTGAACTAAAGATAAGAGAGAAACGATTATAAAATTGAACAAATGGGGTCTTTCATAAAAAAAAGGCATTTTATGTAGGTACCATAGAGTCCAAGGCAGAGGCCAGAGGGCAGAGCCCTGACCCGTCGTTCGGGCTATGAGAAAAGAAAGGCACCATGTTGACGTGCATAATGGGGGCACTAATTAAAAAATATAGACTCTAACAGTGGAATCAACTTGATGGAAAATTTGATAAGGAAGCTTTCATTCAATAACCATCATGTATAATATCTCAAGCCAAGGAAGCGAGCTTTTGCATTGAACCCTTGTGCATTCACTAATCTTAACATCAACTTAATGCAATTTTTTTTTTTTTTTTTTTTTTTTTTTTTGTGTCACCTACCTAATGCCTAGGAATTACATAATGCATTCATAATATACAGTGTGCTGTGTGAACTGGACTACGCCCAAATCCATCATCCATAAATTCATTCTTTTTCGCGACATGAGCAAGGGTTTAAGGTCGATTGGACGACTTCTCAAACCCACGATCCAAAACAATCAAACCCTGATCCCAGACCTATTGTTAGCAGCAACGATAGGAATTATGTGGGTATTATTATGACTTGGGTTCCTAGGTGTGTAATTCGGCGCAATTGCTAGTTATAATTCATTACAATTCTATGTAGGACCATTGACAATATATGACGGCCTACTTATCCACATTAACTGTAGGAATTCATTTATTACCCATGTTGTCCACTTTAACCTTAAGAATTGGAATTCTTCATGCAATTGAATAATTAGCCACAATTACTAGTTAGAATTCATTACAATTCTATATGGGACCCTAGTTATCTCGACATTATGTGGGCCTATGTTCACGAATTGAAAATGCTATCGTATAACTAAGAGTTGCGTGAGTATTATTATTACTTCAATTCCTAGGTGTATAATTCCGCACGATTGCTAGTTAGAATTCATTACAATTCTCTGTGGGACCCTAGTTATCCCGACAATATGTAGGCCTACTTATCCAATTAATATTAGGGATTCATTTGTTATCCACATTGTGCACATTAACCTTAGGATTTGAATTCTTCATGCGATTGAATAATTAGCCACATTAGCTTGGAAAATTGAGTTATGATCGACATTAACCATAGGAATTGAATTTTTATGAACATTAACCTTAGGAATTGAATTCTTTACAAATGAATAATTAGCTTGAATTTATTACTAGGTTCATTGAGTTTTGTGGGGAATTCTAGGTATTATGACTTCAGTTGCTAGGTGTTCAATTCCACGAATTTGGTAGTTAGAATTCATAACAATTTTATGTGTGAACCTGGGTATTCGAACCATGGCCGGAAGTAGTTAATGCACACCAAGTTATCCACATTGACCTTAGTTATCTGGATTAGAATTATAATTTGGACATAATCCCGCGAGAATTCCCCAATAATAATTTGATAAAAACGTACATGGGTTATGTCATATTTGACGAAAACATATGCACATGGGGTACGTTACAATGTATCCTTGACCTAAATTAGGATGCAAGAAATTGACTTTGCTATTTTTATTAGCCATTTGTGCAAGAGACCGTGGCACGGGTGTTGGTGGCAAAAATATGCCAAATGAAAAGAGATTTGATAAACAATTTAAGTGATATTAAACGTTTTTGTTTTTGTTTTTTTTAATACCCTTTGGGTGATTTGGGATGCTTCATCGCTTGAGATGCCTCTACCTTGATTGTCTTTTCATATCGGTTTTGATAGGTCTTCATACTCAATAGGGAATTGTTTGAGGTACGAGATTGGGTACATATCAGACTCATTTGTTTTGTGGTTTTGTGTTTTAGCTTTGAGAATAAGCTTTTGCTAGTGCTGACATGAGTTTGGAAGAAAGAAGGTGAACAAAACAATATCAAGTAATTATCTTTCCCCCTCCATTGTTGTCTTGAGGCCTCAATAATTTATCTAAAATAGGACGTACGTAAAGCATCATGGAGGATAATGATAGAATTGTAGAAGGGGATGTAGTTGAGAGATATAGAAAGAAAGCACGACAGAGAGATAGAGAGCGCTATGCGAATTTAACCGAGGGAGATAGGGAGAGGATACGAGAAAGAACTAGAGAGCGTGCAAGGCAACGACGAGCTAAAATATCAGGAGAAAGAAGTGTAGAACAAATAGCTACAGCTGTGGATCAGCAGAGTAGTACTATAAATTTGAATAGTTTTGCTGAAGGGTGTTATATAGATTTAGCCGAACAGAATATAGAAAGAAGACGATGTAAGAGAAGAGAACGTTATGCCAAATTATCAGAAGAGGATAGAGAGAGCATACGTCAAAAAGAAAGAGAACGCTATGCAAACCTACCCGAGGAGGACAGAGATGTGATACGATATAGAAGGGTAGAACGCTACGCAAGTTTAACCCCGGTGGACAGGGATAGGATACGAGAGATGGAGAGAGAGCGTTATACAAAGCTTTCAGAGGACGATCGACTGAGAATGCGGCAAAGGGAGGTAGAGCGCTATGCACAACTATCGAGGGCGATAGAGAGAATATCTGACAAAAGAAACATAGAACGATATGCAAGTTTGAATGAGCAAGATAGATTTAGAATGAGACAAAGGGCTAGAGAGCGTTCAGGACGATCCCACTCTATGCATATACTGCAGAGAGATGTAAGCACAATTTCATTAATTATGTACAATACCTGAATTTATGGACCATTTTTTAGTACACTTGGATGAATGACTCATTTTCATACACTAGTTGACATCCCCTGCGAGTGCTGCATATGCCTCCCAAGCGTAGTCGATAGTCTCCACTTCTATGCGGTCACTTGCAGTCGTTGGCCTCCATCTCTTCTTCCAGCAATTGGCATAATTAGCTGGGTAGACTTGGTTCCTCACTGGGATTGGCTCCCACCAAGTCACCAGAATAGTCTCAAAGTTCTCCTTATCATCCATTTGTGGGTCCTCAATAGCTAGGCCCACCCAAGTTGGGCACAACACATCATCAGGGCGTGCCATAATAAACATACCTTTCTTCAAATCTTTGTATGGGTTGAATTCCGGTACAGGTTTGTCCTTCCAGGGGCCGGCGTAAGGAGGAGTAATAGTAACAATTGGCTCCACCACTACTGACTACATGAGGTGGAGCTTGTGCTTGCCTAGTACGTGGCAGAGAAGTCATTATAAGTGCCTTCGTCCTGCTGATGTTCCCGAGTTCTTGCAAGAGTTTCATCAATATTCAATCGCGTGGGCGTGAAGCTGTGCGAGTAGTTGGCGGAGTTCACGGAGCACCTTTGTTACTAGTTGAACAAGCAACCCAATGCAATATATGCTTGTGGATCTTGTTTTGTGGCGGGGCCAAGGTCCTTCACCGATTTCTTGGGAGGAAGCGACTTAGGATATCCAAGCTGGCATCATGGGCTTCCCGTCCTCTTTTTTCTTTCCACATCTTTATTCCACCGGTGGCGACCAATCCGGGTAAGTGGGTCTAGTTTTGTAATACATGGTGGCCAATCACCATTCATAGCTTAATCTGAAAGTTAGAGGGGTGATATGACTGTCAATCTATCATCCCCATCTGGTATGTAGCCTTCTATAAAACCCTTCAATCCGAACTTTGTCAACAACATAGGGCACATGTGTATTCAAGTTGCATTTGTGGAATTCATACGATGGATTACGGCATTGTGACACCTCTGCCTTCTTTAAAGATGTAGAAAGTTACCAAACAAGGCATCGATATCATCATGTGTGTGAGGGCATCATGAACCCTAGCTCAATCTCTTCAAACACACCAAGATATACTAGGTAAGAAAGATAGGAGAAGACATACCTATTCTTGTTACGTCCCGATCGTTGTCCATTTGCAAATAAAGTATCTTGGGCGAGAGGCTTCAATGATGATCCCCCGTGCTGTGGCAAATTAGCGAGTATCTTTGGTATTGGATAGTGACAACTTTGACTCCAAAAAGTCGTGTCTCTTAATGAGGAGACCCATTTTGGAGCAGATGATTCGAGGCAGCGGCGGGTGGCCTCCTCGCATACTCGTGCCCCATCTCTAATCTCTTCAAGATGCTATTCAAAGAACCTACATGGAAGTTAGAGTCATCGGCCATAAGTCCGAGGCAAAGTTTCCATAGGATCCATTCCCATGACCAATGCACCGGTCAATGTCGTTTTCGACTTGTCAAGTCTCCGGAGAGACTTCCGATTGTTGCAATTTTGGAATCATTGTTTTGGCTTGATCCATTTTGTCGTGAATAATACAAAGATATTGGTAGGGATACGTGGGAGTATAATCTCCACGACCCGATCTTGGTAATGCGACCACGAGGCTGCTCCAGTCTATGCGCTCTTCTTTCATCATGCAACATCCTCCTCTCTCCTTCATCTTTGGTCTTCAAGTAACCCGTGCGGATCACCTCACATGTATCGCATTTGGAGAATGCAATTTTCTTTTGCGATCTTGGCGTCCGGAAGCTCGCCTCCACGTTCTATGAAAACACATGCGGTGATACCTTCTTGCGATCAATGCCACAACCCTCGCATTAACCTCTTCTAGAATCTTTGGACCGTAAACATTGCGGGCAACTTCGACGACATTCTCTTATCCCTCCTCGTTTCTCCATTGCGGTGGGGCAAGGATTCACCGTTCTCCCTCACGAACATGGAAAACCGGCCTCATGCCAGCGTCGAGGGCGAGGCTTCAAGGTGCCACGATTACCATGTTCGGCCTTGCGGGCACCCTCAAGAAATTGGGCCTTCCATTTCGGATCACGCCCGACTTTGAGATCCGAGACCAAGGTACCACGCCCTTTCGAAAGCGAGATTCCCTGTAGCACCGGTCGTCCCACTCTTGACCTTTCATGTTGGCGAACATGTCATAAACAAAAGTAACCCTATCACTTGATTTCATGGCAAGGAATTCCTTTAGCATGTTAACAACTTGATTCGTAGAGAACCCTGACGCAACACCTATTCTTGCAACACAAGGTCCTCCACATGGCGAGGATAGCATTGCAGTGGTGAGGCGAGCAAGCTTTGGTGGCCTTACAACCTTCCCCGGCTATCGGGGAATGAAAAGTGTAATGTCGTTTCTCATAATTTGGGTGCCGATGCTCTGAGCTCCCCGGCTGGACACAATATCCGCTTCTGTTGCGGTGCTGCGGTCAATATCTCGAGACCTTTACTCCATCAACACTGAGAGCGAGGTCATTGCTCCATCTCACGAGCATCCCGGCCGGCACACACGCAAGCAACCACGGCAGCGGATGTTCACATCGAAGGGGAGGGAAACCTTCGATTCTGCATACTCCCACAAACTTGAAACCCAGTGAAAGATATGAATCCCTTTCGGCGATAATGGAGTCGCAGGAGTGCCATATCTCACAATCCTTTTCAAGAAGGGTATATCTTGTCGTGGTTGTGTCTCCTTCCCCACGGTCCCTTTGTCTTTTGTTGGGGGCGTCATTAGCGAGCGACTCACGAGCATCTTCACTTCTCCGTGAGAGCGAATGAGCCCCCGGCTTCGCTGTGTGGTTGCATCCGAGTTGGTCAAGGAAGGGTATGGTGGCCTTGAACACTTTCTCCACACCTCCACGCTCACTAGTCCATTCGATATCTCTTTGAAGTGGCATTGTGTCATTTGCCCCACAACTCCCTTTGCTACTAGATGTTCATTAAGGAAGAGATACACAACCTGCACAAGGATTTCAGTAGTGTTAAAATCGAGTAAGGAAGACGAGAAAGCAATGCAAATGACCTGGGGGGATTCCCATTCAATGGTTACAAGGACAATGAAATTGGGCGGGTGCCCTTTTTTACATATGAGGTCTTTAGATTCCCCTTGTATAAGGTTAGTATTGGATGCAGTAAGTCTCACAATGGGTAGAAAAGAAGGTTCTCACTCTGAACAGGCCATATCCGCGCACAAATTGGGCGCCCGCCCAATTTGTTCGTGGTGGTAGAAGAGCTGTAAAGTAGGCAGAGACTCGGCGCCCGCCCAATTTAGCTGTCACCAAGAGAAAACACTAAAAGAACCCCCTTCGATTGAAAGGGGGAGGGTTGGACTGCACACCTAACTGGAATTTATCATTGAGCTACCAAAACAAATACAATCGAGCATTGGAAGGGCCTGACTACAAACAAGGGTGGACTTATCAGGGTAGTTCTTGGGTTAATGGAGAAAATAGCAGGCACACAATTCCTGCACACCAATTTCAGGAAAAGGACGGACTGCATCGAAACTTAGAGTTTATGTAAATGTGACAGTAACCAGGTGAATGATGAGGAGTAAATCAACAGGCGCCATCGAGAAGGCGTGAATGAAGAGGTGTGAATGAAGAGGCGTGAATGGAAAGGTGTGAATGAACAGGCGTGCTTGAAGAGGTGCGAATGAACAGCCGTGAATGGAAAGGCGTGAATGATTACATCCCTTCAGATCACATTGGCAAAGCAATTACACATCGAGGTATGGCGAATTTAAGCGTGGAGCAGCACAAACCTTTGGAGATCTCGTGGCCATGAGTATGAATCGGCTGAAGATGTTTGCGTCTTGCGAGAAAAAAGATAGTAGCCAAACAAAGCTTTGCGCGAGGAAAAACAACAGTTTGAAGCGCATTTACATTTAAAGCGAGGGAATTCCCCAAAATTTGAATGTAATTTCCCCTATTTTGAAAGTTAAATGTCCCACCTAATTTCGAAGTAATATGTCCGGCCCGGAACTTTTAAACACAAATTCCCGCCTAAAGCACGTGCGACATGCATGACTCGAATTAATTTTGGCGGGCTTTAAATGGCGGATTTGAAATTCAAAATCTCCGTGCACTTATTATTAAGGTCCACAATTAATTCCTCCGCTTTCGAACCCATCAGCGGTCCATTTTTATTTCAAAAGGCCAAACTCTTACATGCACGACACTTGTCTTGGCGTCATGAAAGGTCCATAACCCTTTAAAAGCCCCTCATTCTCCTCATTTGCGGTTTTAGAAAATTACGTGCTTCTTTGGCGCTTTGTGCTCCGGCTTAACACTTTGTCGCCTTCATATTTCTTAGCCACGAAAGTCATTCTCATCCCTATCTGTCCACCGCACTATACTCCGAACCGGTTGCGGCTTTGGATCGAGCACTTGGCGCCTTGTGTTTTCGGCCGCTTATTAAGCCATCTGTTGGCATCTTCCTCTCTTCATTGTCCTATCCTTTTGGGTACCCACATACACCAAGGAATCTTAGCGAGTTGATGGCATCTCGCCCCACCACATGAGGCAAAGGTAAGCTGGACTACTTTCTTAATATAAACTTGGCTGCTTTGATTGAGTATCCCGCTATTGCATCTCGGGAATTGGCACGTAGGGACATATTAACATCTTCTAGATGCCTCCGGGTCCCCATAAATGCATGCACATGTGCGAACTGAATAGGGCACCCAATTGCTTCCCTGAGGGTCTTTCATTTTGCAAAACATTGGCCTTTTTCCCTCACACCAAAGTGGGCGGACGCCCAATTTACTTATCCCTCACACCAAAGTGGGCGGACGCCCAATTTGCTTATCCCGGAGAGCACGACTTCCTTGGATGGTAGACTTGGCGAGTAAATTGAAGCCCAAGCAATTCCCGTGAGATCTGGCCAAATTTGGGTGGCCAATTTGGCCCCAGGATTCTGTCGTCTCTCCCCCCAAGGCTCAGCATGAGTTGAGCCGTGTGCGTAGGGATCCGGCCAAATTGGGCGGGCGCCCAATTTGGCCTCCATCATACAACCGTCTCTTCAGCCCCAAGTCTCCCAAGTACTAACACTTTCCGTTCTGCAGGAATTATTATGGCGCGAACAAAGCAGATTGCTCGGGTTCCCGGTCCGACACCCAAATTTGCAGAGAGGCTATTGCAAGGGAGGATGCAAAAACAGGCGAAGAGAAAGAAGCATTTCTTTGGCATCGGATAGTGCCCAATGAAGTTTTGACGGTTCTTTGAGGAATGGATGCAGTGCATAGAGATAGGGAATATTCATCCCGGGTCCCGGACAAACCACCTCAAGGATCTTTTGCTTTTCTTTGGCAAGAGAGGGGCGGGAAAAATGAACTTCGGCGGGCATCGTCATCGACATGGAGGTCTCACCTCGAGAAGAACAACTAAGACTTCCTCGTCGATGTTGAAGACACCGTAGATCGGACTTTTGTCCGTTATAAAGTTCCACTCTCTAAATCGAGCCATGTATGATGAGCGCAAAGTATAAAGGAAAGCCCACATTCTTGCGCTCATAAAGGATGGGTATTTGGACTCATATGAAAATTTAGAGCGCTCGGGCATCAAATCAAGAACTGATATCTTGGATGGCTACTACGCTGTCAGGCAGTGGATATTAGAACACAAACAGAACAGGTCGAAAGCACTGTTCACGAAGTATCAGGGCAAAAATCAACCTAAAGTATACGATACTAAGTGGCTTAAGTCTAGATACAAGAAGAGTGAGAGGCGGCCTGGCCCAGCGACGCCCGGCCCATGGAGACCGAGACGGTAGCAAAGAAGGCGAGGACACCTGCTACAGCTATTCCCCGTAAAGATGCCCCTAAACTTGTATTCGGTGGAATGCAGAGAACAGTAAGGTCACCCCACGTGAGTGTAGAAGAGGAACAGTTCTCTGAAGAGGAACCCTCTAAAAAGCCTTGAGGAAAAGATTTGATTGGTCCGTCCAAGAGGCAGGGACATCTCACCACAGAGCCCAAAAGTTGGAGGGAGTCTTTATACGCTTCTTCATCTGAAGAAAAGGAGACTAGCCGCCGGTCGTGAAGTTCACTCCATCCGGTGGCGGCGTCACGAGGGAGAGCAGAACATGAGTCATCACGAGCGCCATAGCAAGCATCAAGCAAAGGGAGAGAATCTACCCTCTAGGGGTGGGCTTCGAGATTGAAGTTGATGTGTTCAAGATGCATAAAGCCCGGCAAATATGACTTGTAGGGTCATAAGTTGAGCACTTGGACACTCTCTACGAATCGTTTATCAGCCATCGGATGCACCCTCCTCGTGGCGATATCGCGTGCCGTTCGATCGAGAGGCAGGGGCGAGCAATTAAGTGGAAGAAGGCGCGGAGGACACGCAAAATGCTGAATTTTGGATTGTAAATGGCAACCATACGACCACGGTTGCTTTCACCGCTTGTCACACAAGCTTTGGCATGGCCTCTGAAAGGAAGCACTTGGCGAGAGCCTGATATTCTTTTTCTATGCGAAAAGGAAATGCGAGTCTGGCGAAATCTCCGACAATCGAAATGCGTTAGGTATCGGCCCGGGGAGAATAATGACATAACAAAGAAGATTATACACGGGGTTGAAGTATTCTTGAGAAGAAATTGACAGCTTCCGGTGGGCATTCTCACGGGAAGCCTAAGAAGGGCAAACGCTGCACTCCGTCGGTGGAGCTTATTCTCTGGAGTGCACTACCACCATTATTTCCGACATTTAAATTATTTATCTGTTCCAAGTTTAGCCCGCCCAATTAGATTGTTGACACTCTTTTGAATTAGGCAATTTCACTCGAACGAGTGCAAATTGGGCCCGCCCAATTTGGTACCCGTGAAATTCAGCGCCACTTTCTTCGGTGTCGGATGGTGCGAAATTACGGCTTCCAATTTGGGACAGCTAGTGCTAAAGTACGATGATGTGTATGGGCCGTATCTATTGCCTTACATTGTCATGCGATTGGAAAAGCCAGAGCGTTGTAAACGATTAAGAAGTCAGCTATGCGTGACCCTACGACTACTTTGTATATCTTGATAACGACCGGTCATTGTGCACCGGTTGCCCGATTATTCTCGAAGACCGGTTGAAGGGCGAGAAGGGAGAAAGAATTGAAGTGAAAGACATGCTTAGACTTTTCACCAACAATTCTGCGCCCATTAAAGTCCATGCATCCTCTAGATCGCAAAAGGTCTGGCGAAGGAGATCAAGGATGGCACCACATTCCCGATGGGAAGCAAGGATTATCTTGGGAGGCGTACCATGAAAGTCGAGCCTTAGAGCTGAAGAAGATTGGAACAATGGAGGCGGGCCCTTGTCAGGATACATGAAGGAAGTGAAGAAACTCCTTTTCAAGACATGGTCGCCTTTGAGGCAAGCTCATCCGATATTCACGAGAGAATCGATGCTTATGTTCGCCATGAGTATCGGTGGATGGGTATAAAGGGAAAGAGGAGGAGAAAAGCTTTTCGGAGTCCCTCTGACAAAAGTAGACGAATATCTTCTTGGGCGGTTGAGGAGGGTGGCAAACCTTTCAAGTGTTTCCACGTTAGTCCGCGAGGTTTGTGCGTGGGCGTGGTAAACACTTACGCCCGCTTCATTGGATGCGACTTCAGGATATACAAAGAAATGGCCAAAGGAAGATTATGAAAAATTCCTTGACCATTTCGGACGATAATGGACCCGGCAGACTTTCTTGGATAGCTATATTTATTACCCCGGATCGCCTCAATGAGTGCCTATCCTCCATGAAGACAATAGGCGGTGGCGGCCGTGTTTGGGTTAGTTCCTACCGGACCCCGGCGGAAGCGCTTCTACCTCTAGAGTTCGAGAGCTGCAATGTCTTGTCCTGCTAATGTATGTTGCCAGAGACGCAGCGGCTCAGCCATCTGTACAGGAAATAAATATTTGCTTTGCCAATTCCGACCATCCAAAGCAATATGCTAAGTTTCCCAAGCATTTACGAGAAAAACAGGACATCGAAAAGAATTTGCACGATCATGAGTGTGCGGCGGTATGCATTTTAAATTGAAGCCGCCCAATTTTGTTATTGACTATCAATGTTTCTAACATTTGTTTTTCCCTGCGACTTATTGGTCGTATGTCGTCCTTGAATGCGACAGGGTGCGGCCGGGTGGGGAGGAGTACTGCGTGCGTAATCGGTTGGAAAGAAGGGCGTGCACCTATCTAGATCTGAAGTTGATGTTGGAAGGTTGCCTTTGTTTCGACTTCTTTTCCGGTGGTGCTTTTAAGCGGGGTCACTGGTGTCGAGGGGCTATAAAACATTGTCTTTTGAGGCAGGGCGAAGCTGGAAATTAAGCATGCGGATATTGAGCAACTTCGATGTCATGTTAGGCGAGAAAAATCAAGAGCTCGGGCACTACCCGTAGAAACTAAAGCCCGTAGAAACTAAAACCTTTAATTTAATTTATTTCATAACCAATCTTGTTCTTTGTTAACTTGAGACCTTAGCTATCCTCGGCCACAAATTGGGGGCGCCCAATTTACTAGCGAGTAAACGTCATCAAACATGAAGTGAAGTGGAGGTGTAAGCGATGGAGATGAAAAGAGCACACCATCGGGGAAGTACTCAGTGCGTTACATTATATAATATTGACTATGCTTATTACATCCTTACAACATTATTATATCATTGTGGGTACATTATCATATCGAGTCTACAACGATTCAATAAATCGTCATCGCTGCCAAGGCGTGCCATTAAACTCAAAAGATGGCCGATCGGGAAGCCAATACTGGTGGACCACAACCACGGTGAGCTTCACCGCAAGCACTCCTGCAGTCCATCTGCTTTGGACTGGAGCCATGGATCAAGACTAACACAGGTCATATAGCGGATTGGTTAATATCGTTGTAGCTCAAGTAGCACTTGAAGGATCGGATATTTCTCAGGACGATCCGGCAAGGAAGCCATGAGAGATGAATGCAGTGGAGCTACTTTTATAGTCGTGAAAAATTATTGATGTCAATTATTGGCGTACATTCTAGCGCCAGTCTTGACAGGGTATCGTATATGCAATACTGACCCGGGGAAATTGGGCGGGCGCCCAATTTAGCGATACCATTAACTATGCATTCAAGGGAACCATTCTAGGGCAAAGTGGCGGGCGCCCAATTTCATGGGATCTGTTGGACAAGTTCCACATATAGAAGACAAGTTGTACTAATACTTTATCTCATACATGATTCTGATCGATTACAAGAAGATGACAAAGCGTTATTTTAGGGGACTCTTAGAGTCATTTTCACCCAGGGCACCAAATGATCTTCTCTATCATGCGGATGGATGATAACATCGAAGGGATCGGGATAATGGCGAGGATTTAGGCGTGTGGTCATCCGGTCTTCCATGGGTATCTCTCGCAAGCCTTTGCTTGAAGTTTTCGTGATTCATCTTGCAGGTGATGGAATCACGTTCCGGACCAGAGTGAGACCACATGGCTAGACGAAGGCAAAATTCGATGGACGAAATTGGTTTGAGATATATTTATACCCACCGTAATTATTGATGGTATTATGCATAAAGATTATTGCATATACATACTACTCGTATATACACCCAATAATGCTACTACGGTGGTCATCAATAATTCCATGGCTATAAATATAGCGCGCATTTAGGGGCATAACACATTCCTTTGCCATGTCTCGCCGTCTTCTGCGGTCCCTTCTTGACACCCTCACTTGCCTTATGACCGTTTGACGATCTTCATGCCTGCGAGTCCAAAGGGATCTCCCTCGATCCCTGGCTGTATGGTATAGCTCTTGGTGAAAAGGAAGACTCCCCAGGCGAGTATCATGTTACTATCCATATTGTGTGGGTTTCGGGCGCATGGCTTTTGAGATTAATAGAATCACCAATAATTACAATCTATGAGTCATGTATTTCATAACTTTATATGATGTGATGATGTAAGCGTGTTGTGCATGATTGGTTGTTATCTTTCGGTTCTTATCTTCGGTTTTGATCTATGTTTTCGTTTTTCCTTTTGCCTACAAGTAAGGAAAGTGGGCGGGCACCCAGTTTTGGAAAGCGGAAGCCTTCATGAAACTATCTTCAAGCCATCTGAAGGCAAAGTGGGCGGGCGCCCAATTTCTGGGGGAGACTATTCTCGAAGGAAAGTGGGCGGGCGCCCAGTTTCCTCTGGAAGGAAAGTGGGCGAGCGCCCAATTTACTCTGGAAGGAAAGTGGTGGCGCCCAATTTCCTCGAGCCTCGGCGAAACAAGATATTACTATTGAAATTGCATGTCAAGGGCTGTTCTTAATGTACACAAAACCATTCTATTCATATAGGAATGGAGTACATGGATGGATTACGTAGATAATAATATCAACTAAACAACATGCCTCGAACGAGATAGTTGAACAGAAAAGATAATAGATAATAATAGATAATAGATAATATTAAACATGGGCGTTTGGTCAATATCTAGTTCCACCGCGAATTAGATCCCCGGTTGGAACTTCTGTTATGGCTTGTTCGGCTATCTGATCGGTCGATCATCCAATTCTCCCATCGGAGTCTTTGAGGATGAGTTTCGTTACCAAAAGCCACCACGCTGCCTCTTTTCCTTCTTGTAAAGCTTCTTGAATAACGACCGGAAAGCATTTGTGCACCAAACATCCTCCATTTTCAGCAACCTCTTGAGTTTACGCCTGTAAAAATATGGCGTTTCAAGGAAATCAAGCAGCCTTCCAGCTCTACCCTGCTGAGGTGATCCGGCTCATCGCCATCCTTCATCAACTCTCCACGACGAAGGAGCTTCCTGAGTTGGTGTCTCATTTCTTCTGTGCCATTTTGGTTTATCTCGTTCTGCACCTCAACCTGAAGCTGATTCGCATGAGCTAATATTGGCTCGGCGATATGGCACTGCATTTCGCTCATTGTGAATCCCTCGCTGCGCCTGGTTCGGACCATTCTGACTGGCAGGACTATGAATCTACACTATGCAAATTTGCGAATGCCGGCTGCTGTGGCGAGACCACGTCTACAGAAGGCGCTTGGGCGAGACACAAACTCGGTTGGCACTTTTTTGGCTTAATAGATACAAGGCCTGCCATCTCACCTACCTGCACGCATTTCGAAATTTTGCATCATTCTACTAAATAAACTTATATTCTAAAAAATTGGGTCCATTTGGGAGTCATGTGGACTTAGGCAAAGTCCACAATTAATGAAATTATGCTTATGTAACATCTGAAACTGTAGATACCATATCAGCATCGTCAAACCAAACACAAATTCTAGGAAATGGTACTACGGGAGATGTAGCATTAGAGGCTTCGACGCATTGGCAAGCTTGTGCACAACACATGAACTTGGCTATACATAGAAGTTATGTGATGTGCACGTGGAATAAGAGATGCACATATTGTCAAATTCCTTTGTTCAACGTCGAACAAGATGGATTCTGTTGCAACACGACCTCCAACTACTAGCATCTTTCGGTGGTGGAGCTACAGATGGACACAATTATAGTTATTAGAGGGATCTCGAGCCGTACTTTCATTGGAAAAGAAGGTTGTAATCTTTAGACCCCAATCTTGGAGTAAGATGGTGATGTGATAATTCTGCCTATCAGGCCTATTGTGGAGCCTATGTATTTACTTATTATTATCAATAAAAATATAAATATCTTGCCTTCAAAAAAAAAAAAAAAAAAAAAAAACTTTCTAAACCGTTCTAGACTACTAGAACGATCTATTATCCATCTTAAACCTAATATATGTATAGCCGCAGTTTTCTCCTGGATATGATCCTACTCCCCCACCTTATAGACATACGTCCTTTCGGTGTGTCCTCACCCATCCGGGTCGGGACACCTGAGCGAGGAGCCATCCACGTTAGTGGTACACCATGCCTCTGAACGCGCCCTCGCGAGGATCAGAGTGGAATGGACAGAGAATGGTGCGACAGGTGTCTCTCCCGTTTTAGTCATATCACGGCACGCGCCCCAGAAGGCTTCGCCCTACCTAGATCGGCATCGGCTCGATATCTTAAACCTAAGACAGATCAAATAGCAGCCCTATTCATAGTCAGGTACAACGTATGTCTAGGCCAAGAACCTCGTACAGCCGTCCATCTTCAAATTAGTTCCATATTCATTTAATAGTTTTGTCTTTAAAGCTCTAAAGCTAGATTTACCATTAACCTAAGATAAGCCATAGTTAATAATCAGGTGGTCCAAAACACCATGCTCCACTTGAAGCCGACCTGTGGCTATTTCTTATATTTACAAGGCATCTCCAAAGTATAAAGCGACAGAAGTCTTAAAGCCCTAAGGCTAGATTTACCATTAACCTAAGTTAAGCCACAGTTAATAATCAGGTGGTCCATACACCATGCCCCACTTGAAGCCAACCTGGAGCTATTTCTTATATTTACAAGGCATTTCAAAAGTATAAAGCAATAGAAGTCTCAATATATCCTTTATAAAGTTAAAGTAGTACACTATAGTTTCAACAATGCTTCTATTATATGATATAGCTTCTATTATTCATATATCAGGAAAATTTTCCAGTAATCTGCAACAGTGAGATATTTTGCTTAACATCATTCTTGTATCAAGTGAGATCTTCTAATCTACATGATTCAGAATATTACCCATTTTGCAGAATAAAACATGGTTTAAACAAGCTAAATTATCAAAGTCTTCCTGAAATATTTCTGCTCCATAACTTGGAGTATCATAGATCTGCTACCTTCTCTTATAAAAATATAAATCAAAGAGCAAGGAAACCTGTTACCTGCAGTAGAACCAGAGGTCAGTTAGCCAAAATATGGGTAAATGCCTAAGCTACTAGCAGGTGTCATGGGTTTCCTTGAGGTTATCCCATTTCACCCTGCTTATATTTTTGCAATAACAGCCACAAAAAGATTCATTAGCTTCCAAGCAATACAAACTACAATACCATTTAGTAGTTGTTCTCATAGATAGCTTGGGAACCTATCAGATCAAGTTAGACCTCTTAGTTTCCTATCTTCCTTATCAGCAATAATATAATTCTTTCATATGCATCAATTATACAGCCTATTCTAAGCTTGAAAAATATTATTATGAACCAAAATAATCCCATGATACTGTATATTATTGATTCAAACCTTATTGAGTCGAGTAGCATTTTTGGACATCTCCACCATATCTTCTTCAGATCTGCAAGTTTCCTGGTTATTGTAGTTGATTTCAGGAGCATCTTTACTATTGCTGGCCAAGATCCCTGTACTAATGCTCTGCAGTGCATCCCCTTTGTTGAATTTCGGTATTACTGCCCCAGTATTCACCTCCATGTTGCAATTGCTGCTTGTGACGGTCCAGGGGAATATACGCCATAAATACGTATATTCCTGGATCCGTCACCATACAAGTCTATCTTCATAGCCTTGTATACCATAGATTGTGGCACTAGGGGGCATGGCTAAGTTATTCTCATAACTTAGCCAACCATAGGTTAAGCCATTATCCACGTGGCCTTAACCTATTGGGGCACCGCCACACAGGACTCACCCGATTGGTGCCACGTGGCATCCTAGGTGGACCTAACTCATATAGGCATAAACCCTAACCCTAGACCTCTTTCCAGCCCTAGCACCCGGAGACTCACCTACTCGCAAACCCCCCGTTTCAACATCGCTTCTTTGTGGCATAGACGGTGCAGCGCCCCAGTGCAGGTAGACTTCGTTCTTGGAGTAGGGAGGCATCTCGTGAGTTGGAGACCATGGAGGCACACGGACGGAGGAGAGCTTCAGGAGCGGTATGTAGGATAGTGGTTGTGATAGCTCATCCGGAAATTAGCATTCCGGATATGCTAGTATTTTGTATCTAGAGTAGAGCCATCCTAGAACCCATATTCAACATCTTGAACCCTAATCAAGGAACCCTAACTATTAGTTAGATTTGTATGATTAGGTTAAGATGTTATTCTCATGATTATTCTCATGAAGTGATGATTATGTGATGATGGTTGATCATGTTTGCTCCTCTTGTATTGGGAAGGGGGGTAGAGACCTAGAGCCATATGTAGTATGCTCCTAGAGTAGACCCCTTAGTTCCTATTAGTTGCGGCCTGTGCATAGGAGCCCACCAGGCTATTGAGGCTATGATATGACTCAGCACCATATAACGGGGCTAGAGGGAAAGTGGAGGGAGGATCCCCGCCGAAAGTGGGGGGCCGGGGGATCCCATAGTGGGCTAGGCTTATGGTCGGTCACCGTGTGGGCGAGCATGGGTCCGACACCTCACAGGGCAATGGTGTTGCTCGCCTCGAAGAGCTGCAAGTGTTGGCTTGGCTCTCGTTTTGGGGGTTCGATCAGTGCGAATCGTGTGTCGCCCGCGATTCTCTAGCCGCATACGGCACCTTTAGATCCCGGGAAGGGGAGATGCAACCCTTCCGCCTCATCGGACAGGAGATGCAACTCGAGTAGTCCCCGATGGGTGATGCCATGGGATTGCGTATCCAGGAAGGCTAGAGTCTTGTCGAGCCTGATCTAGCCCATCCGCAAAGTATGCGCGGGGGGCGGATGGAGTGGTCAACCCTAGCCATTGTTCTATGCCAGCCCACCGCCATTGCCATGACTCGGCCCTCGCTCTATCTTGAGGCCTAGCCGGTCGGTCATCCTCCTTACGAGTCCGAGCGGGGTAGGAGCTCCCATGTTTTATGGTTCGTGATTATCATCTTTGTCTTGGTTTATGTGTGATGCACTACCCTTCGAGGTAGTATTTGTATATGTTGATGCTAGTTCGGCGTGTTATCGCTTCCGGCCAAGTTATAGGAGCCCATAGGGAAGGGGTGCAAGACACCTTCGTGTTCCCTTCCCGCACTAAGAGTCACCTCAGAGTGCGGGGTAGACGAAGGGCCCATGCGGTTGTTGAGCCGGATGGGGGATTTCCTGCCGAGTGTACGGCCGGGCGCCGTACGTTTAGCAGGGAGCGTCACAATGGTATCAGAGCGATGTTCTTGGTTGACCAAGAACTAGCACTGACCATAACCATGAAGTAGTCTAACAGGCCTATAGGGGTGTGAAATAAACATTTCCACCATTGAACCGCGAAAATGGGGGAAAAATTTTTCTCCTAGGTAGTGGGTCAGGAATTAGGCTAAGTGTTAGACGAAGATTTGAGTGAGTCAAACGAACCTTCTAGTAAATTTGGAGTGAAAATTATGCATCTGCATCAAATTTCACCTAAAATGGGTCGAAGAATCATGCCAATCGGAGACCCAGGTGAAAAATGGCGCAAATTCATAAATTGCACTTCGAACCATTAGGAAAATTCGAAAATTTAAAGATAATATCAATTAAAATAGGTTAATATACACATTAATAGTTAAATAATTACTAAATGTGGTGTAATTAATAAGGGGGGCTAATAAATAGGGGTAATTATGGTAGGAGAATATTCCCAGGGACCCTCCTTTTTAAATATCTGACACCTCATTCTCTCCCTCCAACCCTTCACCTTCACCTCTCTCTTGCTCAGCCTTACGTCACCCATTTTCTGAACCATAAGATATGGCACGCACCAAACGAACCTACAGGAAGCCTGGAACAAGACCTACCCTCTCCATGGCGCAGGCAGCAGGGCGGCATGTGAAGAAGATCCCGGAGCACCTCCGACCCAAGAAGGGGGAAGAGGAGCTTCCTCCCACCAGCAGCAGCAGCGACCAGAGCTTCCATGATGCCGAGGAGAGCCCCAGCAGCAGCTCGTCATCAGGAGGCACGCAAAGAACAGACGAGTCCCGCCACTTCGGGGCATCGGATACCGAGGTGGAAGAGCAGCTCGAAGAACAGGTGGAGGAGCAGCACCACCAGACCGAAGAAGCGGGCCCTTCAGTGCCCAAGAAGAAGGGGAAGGAAAAAGTCGCGGAGTGGCCAGAGGAGAGGGCCGCCAGGAAGAAGCGGGAACGGGAGAGGGAGCTGAGGGAGCAGGAGAGGCGGACCAAGAGGAGGAACGACGGGCCTCGTAGGACCGTCGTCATAGAGGAGCCTCCCCAGCACCAACATGAGGAGGTGGAAGAAGAAGAAGAAGAGGAAGGGGACACTGAAGCCGTCGGAGAAGCTTCAAACCCCGATGCGAGGCCACCCTACCCCAAGTGGCCGGAACCACCTAAGGTGGTGAAGAAGCAAAAGGTAGGGGAGCGGGCATTCGCGCTCCAGCAGGACCGGGAGTTCAAACGGAAGATGGTGGCATACAAGGAGTACCTTCGTCGTTGGACGAGGTACAATGAGTGGTATTGCCAGCAGGAGGTGCAGCGCGTCGTGGTGGGCGGCAGGCCGAAGAAGAACCAGCCCAAGCCACCCCCACCGAGACCGGAAAAACCCAAGAGGGTTCACCACGGGCCGAATAGCACATACGCCCGGGTGTTTAGGGAGATTCGGCACTTTCAGATGTGCACGAATCTCCTGATAAGGAAGGCGCCCTTCGAGCGTCTCCTTAGAGAGGTGTTGCAGCAGTTCCGGACCGATTATAGGGTTACCCCTCTAATGACCCGGGCCCTGCAAGAGGCCGCCGAAGCAGAGCTGGTGCAGCTCTTCGAGGAGGGAAACCTCTGCGCTATCCATGCTAAGCGGGTAACCCTCATGCCGAAGGACATCCACTTAGCACGGAGAATCCGCAGGGAGAGGCCCTAGGCCTCAAATTTTGTAAATTTTGTAGAAGAATTAAAATTTTCATGTAACTATGTTTCTCATTAATATAAAAGTTATTTTCCCTCTGTAAATTAGAAAAATGTTCTATGCTTGAAATGTAGGAAATAGAACCCAATTGTGGTAGAATTCTTCATAGCATGTCTAGAAACACCCTAGAAATCATGACTACAACAAAATTTTGGCAAAAAAAATCATCAAAAATGCAAAAAATTGGGCCAGTCGGGTGAGACCGCGCCAATGGCCTCTCAAGGCCCCCGACGCAGCAGAAGCGTTCACATGCGGATTCACCGGGCTTACCCCCAAAAAACATGTTTTTGGTGTCGGGCTTTTGCTCAAAATAAGTTGCTAGTTAGGTTAGAATCGACCCAATTAGCCATATTAGCATCTTCAAATTCCCTAAATTGACCAAGAATTGGCCCAAAACAAAGCCAACCGGGTGAGACCAGGGTAAACGCTGTCTTGCGTCTGACGCGGAGGCCATCCGCGCGGATTCACCCGGGTCAGCCCATCTTTGGCCCAAATTAGCCAAATTTGATCCAACAAATTGCCATGTAGTGTTTCTTGCTTTGTTTTGCTTAAGTTTGCACTTCATGGTAGTTCAATTGACACCCGTGAGCCATAGAACCAAGGTCGTCTTAGGTAGGTACCTTTTTTGCACTAACCCCGAGGTCACCCATAGTCTATAAAAATAGGCCCCATTTGCCATTTTTCTTCCTACTGTAAACTGCCCCAGCCCCTTAGGGCGATTTTTCGATCCTCCACCGATCTTTGCAAGCCATTTTCTACACCCTTTCTGCGCCAATGGGCCCAAAGAACTTTGAGAGATGGTACAATGTCGCCACCATATCCATGTGCTTCCCAAGAGATCAAGCCTTCTCTCGTGTTTGATCACTTGTTTGATCTTCACGCAACTTTGACTAGAACACCCTACTACACAGACATTATGTGCCAATATGACCAAAGCAGGTCCCCGCCTTTGGGAAGTTAGGATCGCCTCCTAGGGAGGGAATTGGGTTTCCTTGAGACACTTACCCAAGCCTTAGGTCGAGAGTTGGCAGGATCCAAAGGCAAGAAGCACCTATGGATAGGACTAGGACCATGCCCGATTACATGACCTCGCGGACATAATAGGCATAGGTACCTTTCATTTCGCATACCCCTTGCCCCTCTTCATGCACTATAAGTCAATCAACAAAGTAGGGGAACCCTCTGTTCAGCCCTTAGACTTAGCGCCACTTGATACCCAGAGGGCCCGGGATCAAATCCTCGAATATAGAATCCTCCTCCCCACTTAATATTATGGCACGATGTCGGGGCACCATCTCTACGCAGATCCATGAAGACTACGAGCAGCCTAGGGAGCAGTAACCCGTAATGGGAGAGCAGGGAGGCAACAAGAATGCGAGGTATGCGCCGAGGCATGACGACGACGCGGAGAACAAATTTACCAACCCACCAGTCGGCATCACAGCTCTGTCACCGATAGTCATCGACGGGGAGGAGTACATTTTTGCAAATGACATCCTCAACTTGTCCTACTGTCAGGAACAGGGTCTTCGAATCGACGAGCTCTTGGGCATGATAGCACACGGGAAGAGCGCAGACCTCATCGACTACTCATACCAGGAGATCCCAAGGGAGCTGGCGGAGAGACACTCTTATGCTCGGGAGACAATGTCGGATATAGCAGCCTATCAGCAGATAAGGGAGATCTATCGACGCCAGAACCTATCATCTCAAAGGAGGAGTTCCAGCAGACACAGAGCACACTCTACAAAACTGTGGAAGGGCCCAAGCTCAAGCCACCGGCCCGAGCCGTGAGCATGAGGGAAGGGTCCAAAGAAGATCAACTTGGACAACGCAACCAAAGATGTGGAGGGATCATGAAGACCCGATGGCGCTGGATGCCTACGGTGAAGCAGCTCGCAGGAAGGGCACCGGATCGCGAGGCGTAGGGAAGGGCACCCGCGACTTCGCTACTATCTTCCGCCCTCACCAAGGGCAAATGATAGTCTTCCACAAGGAGTTCAGCCCAAGGGGGAAGAACTGGTGGCACTTTCATAGCACTTTCTAAGCCGGGCAGCTTTTCAAGATATACGCCATGCCGCATCACATCATTCTTTTCAACAGGGCAGTCGCGCTCCATTGCCTCGACTTTGCGAGAGGGCACCTTAGGGATGCAACACTTTCAGTGGTAGCAGAATAAAGACCGTAACTCCCGAACCGGAGATGGCCCGAAAGCACTTGAAGGAAGATCGACGAGGAACATCTTTGCGCTAACCCCAAGAAAGGCCTCCGATTCAGTGGATGTCAAGAACTTCTTCAGTGCTTTGGGAGGCCATTGAATAGTTGTAAAATTTTCTTAAGTTTTGTGCTAAATGTTTCTTGTACCCATTGTGCTAAGATATATCTACCTTATCATGTAACCCTTATGTATTAATGACTATTAACTGTTTTGCAAATGTAAGGCTTCGTATGATTTCTTATAACTAAAGATATTTCAATTGCAAGTAAAATTGATCAACATCTAACCCAAATAAAATGTATTGATGATCAATCCTTGCAAAAGAAGGAACTCAAGTGCGGGATCTCAAGATCAAGACCGACCACGCAATTGGGTACCAAGGAACTTGTTTGGCAGAGAACAGAAGATTTTGAGCGGTGATATGTCACCGTGAGGCGCCAACGAAGGTTGGTGCAGATGAGGAACCAGATGCAACACCTCATCAATCGGGCGACACCTCTCATGAATGCACAGAAGATGGTCCTCCACCTCCACCTTGTTGTCCGGGATGGTGAATCAAGTCCCTCAAGCAGGAAGGGGAGGGCAAACTGTGGGAACGCCGTGGATAGGAGAAGGAAGAGGAGAACCAGAGTCCATCATCATCTAGCTCCAGCTCATCGATAGCTCTTCCAGTGAGGACAGCTCTAGCCCGACAAATACCGGGGCACACCTAAAGCAAGGAAAAGAGCAAGAAAGACAGATGACTATCGTAAAAGGTGGATAGTGCTATGAGCAATGTATGGAAGACAAGGAAGCTCGCCCGCTTCTCGTGGAAAGACAGATCGTGCATGGAGGCTGAAGCATGGCTTGATGAAATGGAAGAATTTGGCAACTCATACGGTATGAAAGACAAGGACATAGGGAAAGTTGCTACAGCTAACCTTATTGGACCGCAAGGATCCGTGGAAGGGATATGCTAAATCCAACAAGTCAAGAGGAACAATTGCGGTGTTTAAGACCTTCAAAGAAGGCTTTCCCGCAAGCACTATGTGCCAAGGTCCCATACTAGTAGACGATTCCAAAGCAGCTTTTACAGTTGAATCGTGGTAGCTTATCGCTGGCTAAGTATACGGTAAGAATTTATGAGGCTCGGCCGCATGTTCCCCGGAGTCTCAGAGAGGCAAGCAAAGGGATACTTATATTGAGGGGCTGAACAAGAATATCAAGAGGCTTGTTAGAGCAATCAACCCAAGGTCGGGCTGCGCAGTCAAGATAAAGCTATAAGTTTGAGGAGGCACCAAAGAACTCCAGCAGAGAAGGCCAACCTTCGTGGGTAAGAGTTCGGGCAAGATCGTGGACAATATCGGGGTAGGCAATCGCAGCCTACACCATCGGGGAGTCAGCAAAGAAGGTAAGGGTCGAGCAAAGCTTTTGGGGACCGTGCCAAGCCACGTATCGCATCGGGGAAGCGCCTTGCCGCCTCCTAGACAGCTTGCCAAGGAAAAGAGACAAGAATGCATTGAGAAAAGCTATGTTTCGTGTGCTTCCAGCCCGTGGCAATCGAACACATGATTGTCCATTCGGCCATGCAACAGCCTTTGGCGTAACTCTTGGATTGGGACTCCCCAACAGAAGCGGACGAGGACGACGACCACCAGGAGGGCCAGGACTTCATAGATGGTGAGTGCCACATATGTGCAAACATTGAGACAGGTGATATAGAGAATCACCAATCGCCATCGCCGCTGGACGGGATCATAGATAGTAATCCTTATGTAGTCCTCATAGATACAGTAGCTCTCATAATTTTGCATCTCCTAGATTGGTCGCCTAATGAAGAACAAGGTATTGAAGTCTAAGCCAAGGCCAGTAGCTATGGCAAATGGCGCCATTCGGCACACTAAGGGGAGGAGGATCACCTTTGACATAGACCTTAGTGGGGCTAAGTGGCCGATGGGAGCAGAAGTCATGGATATCGGAAGATATGATCTGATAGTGGGGATGGAATTTTTGAAGCCAAAGCCATGATTGATTGGCGACCGAATGAAGTCACCATGACGGCACAACACGGCAAGTTGATAGTGAAAGGTAAGAAGCTAGATTCTCCTATGCAAAGGTATTTTTTGAAGCAGCCTAAGGAAGAGTATAGAAAGGAATAAGGTGGATTACATCTTGAGGATGGAATCGCTTGAGCCAAAAAGGTGATGGAAGTGACCCAAAGGGAAATCGGGCTTGCCCAAAGCAGATAGCAAGGCTTATTTCAGAATTCAAGGATGTATTTCCGGATGAAATCCGGCAGCTGCCACCTTATAGGGGTGTGGAATGCGAGATCACATTGGCTCCGGATGCGAAGCCTACCAGTAAGGCGCCATATAGAATGAGCACCCCGTAATTGATTGAGCTCAAGAAACAGCCTTCAGTGAATTGCTCGAGCTTGATTTATAAGAGCAAGTGTGTCTCCTTTCGAGCACCTATACTCTTTGTGAAGAAGAAAGATGGGAGCTTAAGAATGTAAGATAGACTATCGCCACCTTAATAAGCGCACGATAAAGAACAAGTATGCATTGCCAAGGGCGATGATCTAATGGACCGCCACAAGGAGCAAAGGTATTCTCTAAAATTGATTTGAGGTCAGGATACCATCAGATAAGAATAAAAGAAGAGGATATCCATAAGACCGCCGTAACGCTGGTATGGTCATTTTGAGTTTACAAGAATGCCCTTGGGACTATCGAATGCTCCAAAGAACGCTTATGCGCCTCATGAACCACATCTTAGAGACTTCTTGGATGAGTTTGTTATTGTCTTCTTCGACGACATCCTAATCTACAAAGAAGTCCCTTGAGGAGCATTGTCATCTCAGAAAGTGTTGGAGAAGTTGAGACGCCATCGGTTGTATGGGAAGCTCTCTAAGTGCCACTTTGCAAACAGCCGAAAGTGGAGTATTTGGGGCATGTAGTAACATCCGAGGGAATCTCCACAGATCCATCTAAGATTGAGGCAATAGTTGATTGGCCAGCTCCAAGGAATGTGGCAGAAGTAAGAAGCTTTTCGGGTTGGCGGATATTACGTAAAGTTCGTGGAAGGACTTTGCTAAGTGGGCGCCCCTCCGGCCGGACCTCACTAAGGCCAAGAAGATTAAGGATTGGGCTAGCCATTGGTTAGAGAAAGTCCAAGCTTCTTTTGAGAAGCTTAAAGAGGCCTTAACAACAAGCACCGCGTTTGTTCTCCCGGATCCGAAAGTAAAGATAAGTTGGTAGCAACGTGATGCAAGCAAGATAGCAACAGGGGCGCCTTTGATGCAAGAAGGAAGGGTAGTCGCCACGACTCGAAGAAGATGAACGACGCCGAGCAACGCTACCCAACCCATGATCAGGAGCTGCTAGCCATTGTCGTGGCATTGAGGATATGGAGGCATTATCCGTTGGGAAGGAAGTTTCAGCTTGGATACCGATCACCGTAACCTTCAAGATCTTTTTTTCACCCACCCACCCTCAACTTAAGGCAAAGGAGGTGGATGGAATTCCTTGAGGAGTATGATTTTGATATTATATATAAGCCCGGGTAAGCTTAATGTTGTAGCAGATGCCCCTCCGTGAGACCATTTCGCATAAGGACGATTGTAATGCGATTTCCACTCTTCGAAAGTGAGTTTGGCAAGAAGATTGAGGAGTCCTTGCCAAATGATGTGGACTTCAAGGAGGTATGGGAAAGCCTTTCCAAGGAAGCCGTAACGTATAAGGAGCGGAAGCCTTCAAGCATTATAAGAAGGAAGGCAACTCGTTGTATCACAAGCATAAGTTGTGTGTGCCCGAATCATCGTGGGTAAGGAAGCTAATTCTTCATGACACACATAACAGCCCAATAGCAGTGGCATGCCGGGCTTCATGAAGACCTATTTCAAGATTCAAGTAGCTACTCGCCAGGAATGAAGAGGCAGATAGCTGCATATATTCGGGATTGCCAGTTATGTCAGCAGACCAAAGCGGAGCAACTTCGGATTCCGGGTGCTCTTGAGCCATTGGGGTGCCAAATGCAAAGTGGGAGGTCATAAGCATGGATTTCATCACGGTCTCCCTAGAACTCTTCGAGGCAAGGATGCATTGATGGTTGTCGAGATAAGTTATCTAAGATGGCACATTTTGTGCCTTGCAAGACTACTGACACCGCATTAGATACTGCCAAGTTATTTGTAAGGGAGATTTTCAGACTCCATGGCATGCCTCGGAGATAATATCTGATAGGGATTCCAAGTTTATGAGTGCCTTCCGCGTGACCTCTTCAGCACCATTCGCATTTAAGCTCTCCATGAGCACGCATATCATCCCCAAACGATGGCCGATGGAGAGGACGAATCGGATCATTGAAGACATGCTTCAAGCTATGTATGGAACAAAGCAGTCCAAGTGGGATGAGTACATCCACTTGGTGGAATTCGCCTACAACAAGCGCTGTGAGTCATCTCGATGTCTCCTTTCATGGTAAATTACGGGTACCAAAGCTTAACCCCGACACCGGCACAACTCGTGGTCCAAGGTAGAAGTATCCCGCCAGATGTTAGGGGATATGCGCAGCCTAGTGGAAGAAGTAAGGGGTTATTTATTGGCAGCAAGAAGTCGGCAGAAGAGTGTAGCCGGCATGCTACCGTGACCGTAAGAGAGTTCAAGGTAGGCGATAGCCGCCCGGTTGAAGATAAAGGTGAAGCAAGCCAAGCCGCTGGATTGGGAGCTGCAAGAAGCTTGCCCCTAGGTGGGCTGGTCCGCTCAAGATTTTGGAGAGAGGGCTCTCAAGCCTACAAGTTGGATCTTCCAGCCCATCTCAAGGTGCACAAGGTCTTCCACGAAGTTTATTAAAAAGGCACAATCCTAACCCCGAGGAGGTTTTGGATACTCCAACCTTGTTGGAAATGACGAGGAGCAAGTAGAAATAGTGCCTGAATTGCTTCTTGATAAGTCATTCAAGAAGACTAGGAGGTCTCGTTCCTCCAAGTTTTTGGTTAAGTGGAAGCACTTACCCCGGAAGATGCGACATGGGTATTGAAGCAAGACTTGGAGGAGCAATACCCAGAGTTTATGAAGGAGTTTGATGGGCGAAGTCGCCTCCCACTTGGTCGACCCCGACTCTGCCGTGTGGTTAGCTAGTATGTTGTTAGTTAGTTTTAAGCCCGGGCGATGCATTCTAGTTACTAGGGTGCATGTGCCGTAACCTTGGATCGTGGTGGGCGATGATGGGATACACCCTTAGGGCATTCTTCTAGGCCACACGCACCAAGAGGTGCGCATGACCATTAGGGTCATGTGAGTGAGGAATGAGGCATGGTGGGCGATGATGGGACATCGACGGATGATCTCTATGCCACGATACGCGGGTACGCACACCGGCCGTAGGAGGGTCATGGTGAAGGTTAAAGTGATCATGCGCGATGATGGGATCGTGAGACGCCCTAGCTTCAAACCCGTGGGGCATGATGCACTAGGGGTACTCGGCACCGCAACCGAAAGTACAAGGTAGCACTCGATCATGGGCGATGATGGGAGCATCTTAAATGATCCTTAAGCTCAAACCAAAGGGCCATGATCTTGGGCAAGGTAGTAGGACAACCTTGAGTCAAGAGTTCGCTCAAGGAGGTAAGGGGTGGTCCCCTAAAACCACAAATTATTAACTAAACTAACGTAATGTGCTCCTTTTGCGTGCAAGTAGAAGGTGGCGAGGATTACGAGAAGATAGGGGAGCCATAATTTAGATTATGAACCCTAATAACTCTTACGATAATGTTTTGAATTATCGTGAAGAAATAATCGGTTAAGGCTATATAATTTTGTATAAGTACAAATATAGCCTAAATTTTGACTTGAACTAATAAAACTTGATTGCTAAACTAAAGGTTATGACATGTGTTGCTTGTGCAGCATAAGGTAGGTTCGTCACCTTTTAGCGCAATGTCGAGGACAAAGATTGTCCTAAGGGGGAGAATGTGATTTGTCCAGGGAATATACGCCATAAATACGTATATTCCTGGATCCGTCACCATACAAGTCTATCTTCATAGCCTTGTATACCATAGATTGTGGCACTAGGGGGCATGGCTAAGTTATTCTCATAACTTAGCCAACCATAGGTTAAGCCATTATCCACGTGGCCTTAACCTATTGGGGCACCGCCACACAGGACTCACCCGATTGGTGCCACGTGGCATCCTAGGTGGACCTAACTCATATAGGCATAAACCCTAACCCTAGACCTCTTTCCAGCCCTAGCACCCAGAGACTCACCTACTCGTTCGAAACCCCGCTTCAACATCGCTTTTTGTGTGGCATAGAGTGCGGCAAAAGAGCCCTTGCCAGGTAGACTCGCTCTTGGAGTAGGAGCGCATCTCGTGAGTTGGAGACCATGGAGGCACACGGATCTGGAGGGAGAGCTTCAGGAGCAGGTATGTAGGATAGTGGTTGTGATAGCTCATCTGGAAATTAGCATTCCAGATATGCTAGTATTTTGTATCTAGAGTAGAGCCATCCTAGAACCCATATTCAACATCTTGAACCCTAATCAAGGAACCCTAACTATTAGTTAGATTTGTATGATTAGGTTAAGATGTTATTCTCATGATTATTCTCATGAAGTGATGATTATGTGATGATGGTTGATCATGTTTGCTCCTCTTGTATTGGGAAGGGGGTAGAGACCTAGAGCCATATGTAGTATGCTCCTAGAGTAGATCCCCTTAGTTCCTATTAGTTGCGGCCAGTGCATAGGAGCCCACCAGGCTATTGAGGCTATGATATGACTCAAGCACCATATAACGGGCTAGAGGGAAAGTGGAGGGAGGATCCCCGCCGAATGGGGGCCGGGGGATCCCATAGTGGGCTAGGCTTATGGTCGGTCACTTCGCGGTGGGCCGAGCATGGGTCCGACACCTCCAGGGCAATGGTGTTGCCCTCTCTCGAGAGCCGCAAGTGTTGGCTTGGCTCTCGCTTTGGGGGTTCGGTCGGGTATGAATCGCGGGTGTCGCCACGATTCTCTAGCCGCCCACGGCACCTCTAGATCTTGGGAAGGGAGATGCAACCCTTCCTGCCTCATCGGACTGTGGAGATGCAACCCGAGTAGTCCCGATGGGTGATGCCATGGGATTGCGTGATCCCAGGAAGGCTAGAGTCTTGTCGAGAGCCTGATCTAGCCCATCCGCAAAGTATGCACAGTGAGGGGCGGATGGAGTGGTCAACCCTAGCCATTGTTCTATGCCAGCCCCCGCCATTGCCATGACTGGGTCCGCTTCTATCTTGAGGCCTAGCCGGCCGGACCATCCTCCCACGAAGTCCGAGCCGGGTAGGAGCTCCCATGTTTTATGGTTCGTGATTATCATCTTTGTCTTGGTTTATGTGTGATGCACTACCCCTTCGAGGTAGTATTTGTATATGTTGATGCTAGTTCGGCGTGTTATCGCTTGGCCTATAGGAGCCCATAGGGGAAGGGCGTGTAAGACACCTTCAGTGTTCCCTTCGCACTAAGAGTCACCTCGCGAGTCTTGGCGGGTAGAGGCGAAGGGCCCATGCGATTGTTGAGCCGGATGGGGATTTCTGTAGAAAGTGCGGTACGGGCGCCGTGACGTTTAGCGAGGGCGTCCACATCACGCTTTTTCCCTTTCTCAAGATCCCGGCATGCTTTCAAAGTCGGATCTCTCCGCATTTGTGATCTTGGAAAATCTTCTTGCTAGAACCCCGATTTTTTTTTTCTTCGCCAATCCTTTTGCGTGGTGGCATAATCGAGATCACCTTTCTTTCTTGGCATGTCTAAGGGGGGACTTATGCAATCGGCGTGTAGCCTGCCGATTCTTTGTAAATGGTATGGCGTTTCCATCTAGTATTGTATTTATAGTTCCTATATCTTCTATACTTAACACCGGCTGTTCTTACAAGGTTTTGCATCATACCTAAGTTCCCATATGCAACTGGCCGAGTGGTCTAAGACCCGATCCGGCTTGTCCTTCTACATGCTGTCATTCTTGTTAACCGCACCTTTCAGCAGTGAACTCAAACCCTAAAGATTTCTTTGGCCCTAATTTTCCTGCATGTCCGTTAGTATTTCCCCGACCATAATGTCATAAAAATATACCTAGGTTTATTTTTTGTCTCTTACAACAAATGTCCAATGTCCATATTGTCGTCATATTTTCTATAAGTCCAAATGAAACACAAATATTCTTTAATAAAAAAAAAAAATAAAAAAAAAAACCAGCCAATCCTAGCTTCAGACATAAGCCCAACTAGGATCCGCGTCTGTATAAGTCAATCCTTATCACAGCATGATCAACCCATACAAAGTCTAGGCTAACTTAGATGGTACTCTAAATCCATAGTATCATGAAATTTATAATCTTTGAAATATACAGCCATATCTAAGATCAACAACTTTCTGTATACAACCAGAACTTCATAATCCTACCTATCTGTGTTACAATATTCCATTTAATTTTTAACTATATATTTTTACCTTAAAAGCATCAATGGTCTGGTATAATCCTATGCAATCCTTATACCATAAAAAACCTTCAACGGTATATTGCTAAAGCCAAACAAACAATGGTTTATTCTGACTGTTCTTGTGTGTCTAATGGTATTTTATTTGGTGTATGAACTATGTGTCAATAATAACTAGGATTAAGACTACATAATATCCAACCAACGAATAAATCTTAGTTAATATTCCCATATCTTCATTATGTTTGAATATTCAGATCTAATATGAGCAGTACTTTGAGCAGTATGTATTTTATGTCTAACAAATATATTCCTATTGCAGTTATGTATTCATCTCTTAACTCATTATGCATATACGCTTTCAGTCTAAACATAAGGTTGAGGAAGCAATAATCTCGGCAGAAATTGGCCTCAAAACAGAGCCTGCTATTAGTTTAGAGAAGCAATATTCCGTTCATATGTAGTCACAATCTGCCATCTATAGGCATAGTGTAAGAGTGTAGAACTAGAATCCCAATACTTCCAAAATTATACCATAAATATGCAAAACTTTGTGTATGTAATACGTATGGGAAGATCTTACCAGATCCTCTTAGCAGTAAAATAAAAAACAGTAGAAGCATAAGTAAAAACGCTGTTTTTAAACAGTTTACTGCTGTAACATCTTGTACTCAATCCATTGTAAGTAGTAGGAACAATTCAGCCTTCTTGTTTTGTAAACCTTCTACTAGCTAAACACCAACAACCAAAGCAGAGAAGCGACAAGGGAAGGAGAGTAATTCGTACCTGCAGCCAACCATCAAAACATTAGCAGGAAACTGGTAATGATTGAAGGGCCAAAAGGTACATGTGATTACTCTCAGTTTATCACATTTCACCCCTTGTAGCCCTTTGCAAATCATTAGTTTTAGCATGAAATAGAAGGAAAGGTATGAAAAAGCCAAAGCATAATAATATAAATCAGAAATTACAGTAATAAGAAATCCTGCAGTGTATGATTCAGGCCATGCATGAAAAGAATAAAAGGAGACCATCTTTGGAGGATTAATCACTGCTCATAATCACAGAGGGTCTTGTATTCCATGTAGCTAGATCAGAGGTATAAAATAGCGAGATACCAAATAATAATACCAAGGTTACCTGCTCGTTCTCATGGTCTGATGTAAAACCATCAGATTCTTGTGTTTCAGGGACAGACAAAATATTTGTACAAGGCTTCGAACCATGCTGGATCTTGTTATGCAAGGCATCAGCTGAGGATCTTTTCTTACTGGAATCACCAACCATCTCGTTCTTACCACGTTTTAAACTGTGAGACTCATGCATACTAGCCGTAAGGCTGCAGTTAGAATAATACTCTAAGCTTTCCTTACACCATAAGGTTTCTTCGTCAATATGGAGAGTATTCAGGCGCTCAAGGTCAGCAGATGATAAGAAGTTATCAGGGTCGGACTCAGAGTCCATGATATTATGGTATTTGGGATCTTACTGATACCTAAATATCCGTCAGAGAATAAAGCTCAGTCATCCTTAATATCAGTGGTCTCGAAACAGACGTCCAACTTGGGAAATCCCATCGCAACAGATGATCAAGACATAAAGACTGTCAATGCCAGCAAGAAATTCATACCTAAGTATTTTTTGGGAGACCGGAAGGAGCATTCAATGTGGCCGTCTGGTGGGGAATCCGTCACTTCTGATGCCTTGCTGTATAACTCTAGTATCTCCATGCCCTAAAATTTGAGAGATCGATCCTATGTCTAGTACTTACATGCGTAAAAGGGTTTTTATTTTTCTTAAAAAGGGCTCCATTACATAACTTTTAAGTCAAAGGTTTATTAACTAAAGACCTTAAGGCCAATAACAAGATACATCATATTAATACATGTATAATATCATGAGATATAAATCTCAATCATAATTTCGTATGCATTCTGTGCCCGAACCTAAATGTTTGGTCCAAATAGCAGATAAGTAGTAAGCAAGGGAATATAATGTATATTATGAAGGGTGTAAAAATAGAGAGGTATTTTATGGTCTACAAGACTAGTAGACATCAAAATTGGAAAGAAAAAAACCTACCATCTCCCGAAGGAAATGTTAAAACCTCAGTATAAATCTGTAAAACGAGGGAGGGCAGACCCCCACTATTACAGTTGAGGTCATACCACTCCCTTTAGCTTATGCATACCCTATTAGAAATCTAAAAAGTAAAAATCATTTACCTCAGATGTTATGGATAATCTCTTGTCTTAGTACTTCGATGTCAAACTTTAGTCCAGGGAAATTGCTACCTTGGATATACTTGATAACTCTTTTCTTCAAGCCATGGCAATCAAAACCGTTATCTGTGAACTTCTTAATCAAGTTGACGATATCTTTGCCAGCCATAATAGGGCAGGAATTAACATATACGAATGGCAAAATCTGTGATAGTATGACGTTACGAGCTTGATGATATGGCCGACAACTGCTAGCATGTATATATTTTAAAGCAGAAAATGGCAGGGAATCTCTCTTATCATATCTACATGTCCAGTATGTTCCATTTGCACTATCTAAGACCTCAATACTTAAATTGAGAAAGTTGGCTTTCCTTCCAAATGATAACCTAGGGTCTGTCCCATGTGCAAGAATAGTTTCTTCCTTAATTTCCAGGCTGTCCAGGTCGTAGATGTACATATCTTCACTGTCACTATATTTATAGTCTTGTTCAAGAACTTTCTGATGATAGGGCAGTTTATTGCCAATAGATCATCCATATACCTGTAAACGTACTTAAACATTTCCATCTCTTTATATCTGCCACGTAGAGCCAATTCTTTAATAAAGTTTAATTCAAACCATGCCAAAAAGAGGTTGCACCAGCATGGACTACACGATAATCCCATGGGAATACCACTGACCTGTTTCCATATCTTACTCCCCATATGGATAAAGCAATTGGTTAGAAGCCAGCAATTAGCATTAATAAATGTCTGGGAGTCCATTCTGATCCAACACTCACTAGTGGGTGTGCTTTTAAACCATTTGGCTGCATACTTGTTATCTTTGGTACGTTTTATCCATAATTCATTCTTATGGTGCTTACTTTTATTCCACTTCCATGCTGCTTCTATAACTAGAGAAATGATGTTACAAATCCCCTTCTCACCAAATACTGGGATCGTTTCATAACATTTAGTGATATCCGCTACATAGACTTCATGTATTTTACCAGGGAGGTTTATGATAACGTCATAGACTGAATTGACCATCCAGTTAGAGTTAACAGAATGTGGAAATAGTGTACTAGCCTTAGCACAAAGCATCCTAGAAATATCAGGCCAGTTATCTGTTATGTCATTGAGGACAGTAGTAATAATGTCAGCAACTTCCGTATAGATAGTGCCATGGGCATTAGTTATCCAGCGGTAATTCTTTTTATGGGCTTTATATACCCCAAGCAAATATGGCAGTTTTATGCATTTTGGATTTATGTGACCCAGATAAAACTGTATGTCTTCTGTGATGTTTGTAACAGTATTCTCTATTGTAGCATCAATGGGTACAAAGTCTTTGCTATTTAATCTTTCCATAGCCAATCTCCTAACATGCATAGGACAGATAAAGCATGCATTATTTGTGGCTTTATCGACGCCTGAGATGTAAAGATTCCTTCTTAACCACTCAAGGTTATTGGTAATATTTGTGTCACATAAAGGAAATAACCTATTACTGTCCATTTTAGTAGCTAGGTCAATTTCTTCCTTGATTCTGTAGCAGATCCCATCTTTGGCTCTTTCTTTATCATTATCTGTAATATAAGGGAACTGAAATCTGTTTAGGTCAAAGAAGCAGTCACACATGCTTTGTATTTCAGCCTTTAATTCCTTCCAGATAAGTTTTCGGTCTGGGATATTGTTAAGTCCATTTCGGAATAGATTTCTAAGTCCCTTATTTTTCACTATGTTGACATTAGTCGTCCTGATATGTCCAATTTCCAGATCAATGAAAGTTTGTAGCTGGGGAATATTACACGGGCAAGCTACCTCTTTATCTTGGGGGCAAAAGTTAAATATGGTCTGTATAACAGATCTCTTAGTGTCTCAGTATATCTCCATGAAAACATGATCTCATTCATCATGAGTTCCCCTTTGCCATGAAATATCTCAGTGATAACCTCATCAAATATCTGTGGGATACATATTTTATCTAGTATCTTGGAAAGAAAGGTACAATGGATGATTTTCTTTTTGCTTTTAGCAGCACTAGTAATAATATGTAATCGGCCCTGACAGTCTCTAATGGTCTTCTTAATGATCTGAAAGATAAATAATTACATCCAGTTATATGAGATATTACTACAAGACAAACACAATTACCCTAAATGTTCTGGTAGAATTTAATATCAGAGAGGGCCGAGTGGCATAATTTAGGATAGCTCCATTGTATTCAGAACAAAGTTCTGTTTTCCTCATGTTATTAACAATACAAGCAAATAGATGTAACAATGTATATACATCAAATAATAGAATGGTTTAAGCAAAATATAATGGTAACTGGTCTGTTCAAGACTCATCGAAATTACTTGTAGTATGTAAGCTTCTGTACCATCCCGTCCTTGTTCATCTCCAGCTCTGGTTTACTGCCTTTTGTAACAGAATGTGCCATATTAGTGGGTGTGTTCAAGCCTTCAACAGTATCACTCTCTGAAGCACTAGTAATGGTCTTAGTAGGTGCCGATGTGATCCTGGGAGGTCCAGTGACCATGCTGTTATGACTGGTGTGACTTTTAAGCGTGGATTTCCCATATTTACTAGCTCTTCCACTACTATTACTAGCAGCCCCCTCATTAGCTTTAAGGAAAGATTGAGGTTTGATACTCTTCTCACATATATCTACCAGCATGCATTTAGGTCTGCTTAACTTGAAGTCAGCCCATGGGCCCCCCGCCATTTGGAGTGCCATATCAATTAGCATGCGTCTAGTGACCAAATATGATAGAAAAGCCATGACACTGGATTTCAAGGTTGTCTTAATACAGGTTCTGAACGCTACCATTTGACCAGCAACAGTCATGTCAGGATAAATATCATCCAAGTTGTTAAACATATACCATATTGCCTGGTCTAGCCAGGTCATATTATCCTTGCATTTATTTTTGTTGACATTTCCCCTTGTCGGTTCACAGATGCATTTGAAATAGGGGCAAAATGTTCTCCAAATTCTTTTCAAGTAGAAGTCTCCCCTTGTTTCACTAGGATATGCCATGTGGCCTTTTTGATTGATGTATATAAACTCTGTTTTGTCACATGTCTTATCAAAGAATCGGTGATCTATCCTGAATTTTACTCTTTCTTGTTTTACCAGCTTATCCATCTTATAAGCTGCAGTTCTAGCAGCAGCCAGTTGTGCAGGTGTAATACTGCCAAGGGTAATCCATGCCTCTTCAGTAATAGGTGCTAATGCACCAAAGTTTTTGGATCTCCATATCCCCTGATTGTATAAAACAGAATAGCTTTCCACGATTCTTTGGGGTACAATAGGGAACCTGTGGCAGTTAGATAGATTAAAACTGAAATCATCCTTATCAATCTTATTACCTCCCGTGGTCCGGCCTTTAAGGGTCTCTTTGTCCTTTTCTGATAGTAGGTCTTCTCCAAATGGGTCTTCTTCATCATTATCAATCTCTTGAATGTCCTCAAAGGTCAATTTTTTAATCTCATTTGCTTTTTCCAGTGCTGTCAGTCCAGCAATAAACTGTTTCTTACATTTGTCTTCCTCTTGTGTACACTGGTAAATAAACTCAGGAAGTTTCTCATACATGTTATCAATAACATTGACAATGCTCTCCATAGTGCCACTATTTTTATTAATGACTGGGGCCTGTTTAAGCCACTCACTAAAGCCCATATGTGAAATACATGAAAACTCCTCAATACCTCTCAAGCTCTCTCGAACTTGTATGTGTTCATGTGCCCTTTTATCTTTGATACAACATATCAGGGTCTGCACGGCATTGCATGGGCACTCAATAGTACTGTCTGCATATCCAAGATCGATGAGTTCTTTGTTCCATGTGGGTAACTTCATTTTGAATCCCTCATCATCCGAAAGGTCTGTAATATCCTGCTCAATACAACAATATCAGATTTTTCAGTACTGGTCAGTCCTAGATGAAGTTTAAAGTATGTGCCTAGTGTACTATATTGACTACCAGATAAGAGCATCACCAGTAATACTAGTGAATTCAAGTATCAAGAAAAAAACCCAGCCAATCCTAGCTTCAGACATAAGCCCAACTAGGATCCGCGTCTGTATAAGTCAATCCTTATCACAGCATGATCAACCCATACAAAGTCTAGGCTAACTTAGATGGTACTCTAAATCCATAGTATCTTTCATGAAATTTATAATCTTTGAAACATACAGCCATATCTAAGATCAACAACTTTCTGTATACAACCAGAACTTCATAATCCTATCTGTGTTACAATATTCCATTTAATTTTTAACTATATATTTTTACCTTAAAAGCATCAATGGTCTGGTATAATCCTATGCAATCCTTATACCATAAAAAACCTTCAACGGTATATTGCTAAAGCCAAACAAACAATGGTTTATTCTGACTGTTCTTGTGTGTCTAATGGTATTTTATTTGGTGTATGAACTATGTGTCAATAATAACTAAGATTAAGACTACATAATATCCAACCAACGAATAAATCTTAGTTAATATTCCCATATCTTCATTATGTTTGAATATTCAGATCTAATATGAGCAGTACTTTGAGCAGTATGTATTTTATGTCTAACAAATATATTCCTATTGCAGTTATGTATTCATTTCTTAACTCATTATGCATATATGCTTTCAGTCTAAACATAAGGTTGAGGAAGCAATAATCTCGGCAGAAATTGGCCTCAAAACAGAGCCTGCTATTAGTTTAGAGAAGCAATATTCCGTTTATATGTAGTCGCAATCTGCCATCTATAGGCATAGTGTAAGAGTGTAGAACTAGAATCCCAACACTTCCAAAATCATACCATAAATATGCAAAACTTTGTGTATGTAATACGTATGGGAAGATCTTACCAGATCCTCTTAGCAGTAAAATAAAAAACAGTAGAAGCATAAGTAAAAACGCTGTTTTTAAACAGTTTACTGCTGTAATATCTTGTACTCAATCCATTGTAAGTAGTAGGAACAGTTCAGCCTTCTTGTTTTGTAAACCTTCTACCAGCTAAACACCAACAACCAAAGCAGAGAAGCGACAAGGGAAGGAGAGTAATTCGTACCTGCAGCCAACCATCAAAACATTAGCAGGAAACTGGTAATGATTGAAGGGCCAAAAGGTACATGTGATTACTCTCAGTTTATCACATTTCACCCCTTGTAGCCCTTTGCAAATCATTAGTTTTAGCATGAAATAGAAGAAAAGGTATGAAAAAGCCAAAGCATAATAATATAAATCAGAAATTACAGCAATAAGAAATCCTGCAGTGTATGATTCAGGCCATGCATGAAAAGAATAAAAGGAGACCATTTTTGGAGGATTAATCACTGCTCATAATCACAGAGGGTCTTGTATTCCATGTAACTAGATCAGACGTATAAAATAGCGAGATTCCAAATAATAATACCAAGGTTACCTGCTCGTTCTCATGGTCTGATGTAAAACCATCAGATTCTTGTGTTTCAGGGACAGACAAAATAATTTTACAAGGCTTCGAACCATGCTGGATCTTGTTATGCAAGGCATCAGCAGAGGATCTTTTCTTACTGGAATCACCAACCATCTCGTTCTTACCACGTTTTAAACTGTGAGACTCATGCATACTAGCCATAAGGCTGCCGTTAGAATAGTACTCTAAGCTTTCCTTACACCATAAGGTTTCTTCGTCAATATGGAGAGTATTCAGCGCCAAGGTCGCAGATGATAAGAAGTTATCGTGGTCGGACTCGAGTCCATGATATTATGGTATTTGGGATCTTACCGATACCTAAATATCCGTCGAGAATAAAGCTCATCATCCTTAATATCGCTGGTCTCAAACAAACGCTCAACTTGGGAAATCCCATCGCAAGCAGATGATCAAGACATAAAGACCGGCCAATGCCGCCAAGAAATTCATACCTAAGTATTTTTTGGGAGACCAGGAAGGAGCATTCAATGTGGCCGCCCTGGTGGGGAATCCGCCACCGATGCCTTGTCAGATAACTCTAGTATCTCCATGCCCTAAAATTTGAGAGATCGATCCTATGTCTAGTACTTACATGCGTAAAAGGGTTTTTATTTTTCTTAAAAAGGGCTCCATTACATAACTTTTAAGTCAAAGGTTTATTAACTAAAGACCTTAAGGCCAATAACAAGATACATCATATTAATACATGTATAATATCCTGAGATATAAATCTCAATCATAATTTCGTATGCATTCTGTGCCCGAACCTAAATGTTTGGTCCAAATAGCAGATAAGTAGTAAGCAAGGGAATATAATGTATATTATGAAGGGTGTAAAAATAGAGAGGTATTTTATGGTCTACAAGACTAGTAGACAGCAAAATTGGAAAGAAAAAGAAAAAACCAGCTAACAGACTTAATAATTGTAAGAAAGAACATGATATCATATTGTATAAGAAGTAAACCAATTCCATACGAAACCTGAATAGGATCGGTTGCCAGGCCACTAGTTCTAGGTTGAGCCGAAGTAGGGATCTTAGGATTGGGATCAGGACACTCTTGGCTCGGGGAATAACCACCAATTGAGCTACACCAAACAGGATCCACAAAGTGGGGATAGAGGAATTGCTGCCCCAATATTGAGTCATCATCTCTTTCAAGCCCATGTATGCTTCTCGCCATTGTAGGTTTGTGGAAATCAAATAGATTTTTCCTTTTTCGGACACATCTTCTTCTCTTCTTTCAATCTGTGAATGGTGGCTTTATTTAAGCCACCTTTCTTCCTTCCCATATATCTTTCCAAGCATACGGTTAGTGGCGTAACAAAATAAACTTCTCTTGGAGCTGCTAAATCGGAGATAAGAATCTGCTTTTAAATAAGAACTTAAGATATTCACCTTTGTGTGTTGATCATTCCGGCCGATTCATTGCCTTTTGCACCGCCAAAGACATGCATGCCCACGCCGTATATCCGGACATCCGCGGCCATTTTCGCCTTCCAAATTGGACAACCCTAAGTTTCTAGGGTCGAATTTTGGCAAGGAAATTCCGTTCAAAATTTTTTCAAGGGAAAAGGGTATAGATGAAAATGACGAAATTTATGCTATCTATTAATGAAATGGACCATGTTCAAAAATATTAGAGTAAATAATTTGGCTTAGTTAGAGCTGGACAATTATGTAACTACATTTTCTTTTTCTATTTGACAGAAAAAAAAAAAAAAAAAAAAAAAAAAACCTTTGAAATCTGTCACCAGACTTTAAACTTGATACCTCTTTGCAAGAAACTATCAAGCTTCAATAGGCAGCCCTAAGACTAATCAGGTGATTTAGCACTTAGGCCATGAACTGGTTATCAAATATAAACATATCATATGGACTGTGGATATAATCAGCAAAGATCAAATGAGAAAAAATATGCACAATGGACATAATATTACAATCAAATACCATGATCCAGAATATACAAGTTTATTGTAATCTTATACGAGAAAATGCCTGTAAATAATCAAATTCCAAATAACATAGCTGAATTTGAAAATGTTCAGTTATTACATGCCCTGTACTATGGGTTACCCCCTTTGTATTCAAAATAAAATACAAGTTAAATCATATTTCCATAAGAACTCAAAATGAATGTAATACATAAATAACCTGAGATATTCATTTTTGTTACAAGCTGTTTGTTCAGATACTAAACCATATTGGAGAAGTCCTCCAATCATTGTGATTATCTTTAACTTCAATGATATACCGAAAACACATAACATGGAGTAAAGAATCCTGTTACCTGCACCCAAAACAACAAAAACAAGCATCAGAATGGTTGCCATGCTGAGGATAGCAGGTGTCATGGGATTCTTTAAGATTATCTCCCTTCACCATGCATGTGCAATAAATACACCGTATGCAAAAGAGATTTAAGGAAATAAAACACCAAGCTAGGGAAAAAAATAAATCAAAATTTACACCAAGCCTAGTTCACATTGTCAAGATCTATCACAATATAGCTGTGTTATTTTCCTGTGTGCAGTAGTAGGAATGGATAATACATTTCTTACTCACAATAGCAGGCTATGTCATCGAGGAGATGCTACATGCAAAATCAGTGGGAATAATGATGCATAAAGGCCAACCCTTATGTCCTTTATTTCTCAAGACGTACGAACATAATAAATTATACACATGCCATAGGCATGTAGCCACTGCAGCATGCCAGGGTCATTAATGCAAGTGTGTCTATTGGATACTGGATCTAAAGCCGTTATGCATCCTGCAAAGAGTCCATGATAATATTTATGGCGAAAGGAACTATCTAAGATTTATTATTTCTCAGGACAGTGGCATGTTAAAATGGCAAAGTATTTGCATGCACCAAACATGCCTCCACTATATCATGCAGCCAATGTACTTCCCCGGGGACTACAATATTTAAAGTAACAAGCCAGGGTCATCTATAGCACAGATCAGTAGCTGATCACGTTAGAAAAAATGAGTTCCATAAATGCAGCCAACATGGGGAACTATCTAAGATTTATTATTTCTCAGGACAGTACACAGCATGCTAAAATGGCAAAGTATTTGCATTCACCAAGCATGCCTCCACTATATCTTGCAGCCAATGTACTTTCCCGGGGACTACAATATTTAAAGTAACAAGCCATGGTCATCTATAGTAACGATCAAGAGCTGGTCATGTTAGAAAAAATGAGTTCCATAAATGCGACCAACATGGTAATACACAAATGCAATGCAAGTGCTTCATGGCGATGCATGGTTAGGGGCCATGAATAGCTAGACATAACCGCAAAAAACGTTACATAGATGTAACCTACATGTGCAAACTTCTACACCAAAGGAATTAAATAGTCTCTATTATCAAATAATCAATTCTTGTAATATGAAGTAATCGAAGCTTGATTCTTACACCGCCTTAAAACTGTTCAACCCAAATGAATCTATGCCTATGCAAATAAAGTAAAGTTCAATGTTGAAATTAAAAACCACTTTCCAAACCTGAAAAGGAAGTACGTTGTCATGTGCTTTGCTTGGATCTGCAAAGTTGCCATCAATCTTGTTCTTTCCTTTGCTAGAAGTGTCGTGAGCATTTTGCAATCCCATGGCCTTGCTTCATTCTTGCTCTGATATGCATCATGCTTAGGAGCTTCTTGCTCAACTACGTTTAGATCTCTCCTTTTCCTCTGTATGGATTCTTTGAACACCGAATATGGATTAACCAGGCATGGGCTGAGCGGCCAAAGATACCTCTTCTTTATGCATTTGCTTGTGAAATAAAATGGAATAGGGCAGAGCATCCTACACCCGCAGGCATACCGACCGGCCCTACGTGCCACAACCGTTCTGTCTAAAACTTGCGGACCTTAGGCGATCCACTTGGCATTTCTACTACCGATCGGGTCTTAGAGCTTATGGCCCTCGTTTCGAGAGCACGAAAAATATCATAGTCTGTACTCGTTCAAAGAAAACCAAGTATCAAAAGACAATACATTTGTTAGAGTTTTCTGTCCACAATTATAATTTCATGACTACATTTTCTTATAAACCATGGTCATACTATTTATAACTCAGAGTCGTATACCCTTGTATAGTGAACATTACATCCTACTCCACATGGGTCATGTCCTTCCCCTAATGATTCATTCATTTTAAGAAATGTCACAAGCCAGATTATTGCTAAGAGTTTCATAACGAAATGCTTATGTTCTACATAAGAAATTAAAGCGATAAACGCTTGTTTTCTATTGCTCAATTAGCGCACTACATCAGCATATTCTGGCATGAGCGACCAAATACCACAAGCCATATAATAATAAAAAAAAAAAAAAGAGGGAAATGGTTGTTGCCATCTTTACCGCCATTGCCTGTGGCACTATACAACATGTACAACATACAAGAATTTGCTGAACTAGCGAGAAAAGTAAACAAATTATTTTGCTTCAGCGTGCTTGGAGTAAGTGGCGGATTTGTAAATTTAGATTTCCCTTCGTCAGTAACTATTATAGGACGGACATATCATCGACTACGGCCCACAACGGAAACAGGACATCCAATACATTGGTACATCTATGACGAATCTGAACGATACGCACAAGCTCGAGACCAAAGAGTGCCGTTTCAATGGATTGGTATTATCAGTTCAATTCTTAACCAAATTAACCCATTTATTCAAAACCTTCGAACCATGGGAAGCATGCATTTACCATCAGCATACATTACGATTCATGGAGTTGTTGCAAACAACGAAATAGCGGCCATGGGTGAAAGCATGCTAGGGCCTACATAAAAAATTACCAAAAAGGTACTTTTCTGTGTACTTCTGTGCAAGTACATAATTGTATTTTAAAGTACCTAGACTACAAGATTGACTAAAAGAAATTGTGTTATGTTCGAGAGTAGTAGTACATACATGTTGTAAGGTACTTTGTGATGTCAAGAAGATGTTAAGAACTCAAATATACCAGCATCTTTGACTACCCAGAGTATTTTCCAGGTAGTTTCCAAAACATGTAGGCCCTAACATGCTCTTACCCCCATTGCAGATGTCAATAACACGGCCGATATCGCTCCTCGGATTGCTGGTTTTTGGGTTCGTAATGAACGGGAGCCAACATTTATAAACATCCTAGACCCTATGTATGAACCACTGCAATATCCGCTTTTTTTTCCACATGGCACAGTTGGTTGGGGACTTGGAAACGAGCATGGTCTTACGCAATTGCAATGGTATAGGGCAAGATTGTTGCATGAGGAACGTTTTGTTCAATTGGGTCGTCTGTGTGGAGAGTATTTGGTCGACATATATTCGAGGATTGAGGATGCTCGATCGAACTATTTCAGAACGTCTGCCTTTCGCAATAGGAGAGTGCAATATGACGAGGACTATTCAGAGAGAGATAATGATGACCAAAAAGATGTTGTCTTACCCTCTTCATTCTTGGGGTGTCAAAGGTGGTGCTCGGTCCAAGTGACAGATGCATTGGCCCTATCTAGGGCAAAAGGTCGTCCAACATTGTTTGTCACTATGACCACAAATACAGATTGGCCAGAATTACGAGCCACACTCAGACCTAGGGGGGGTGGCTCCGGGGCAGCGAGAGCCCATTTTATACCCTCTAAAATAGTATAATACATGCATGCAATCAACACAATTGAGTACATTGCCTCAAAGCTTATAGTATTTCGCAACTCTCATTATACAGTATAAAAAAACTTGTACGAGCATACCCCACAAATGAGGATCGCTATCTACGGTCCAAATCAAAGAATAAGTCGTGAATATACCTATCCAATAGCTCTCGTTGCCCGGAGTCACCCCCCCGTGTGAATATGCACCAAAACCAAAGGGGGTTTTAGGGGGAAATTAATTTAAAGTGTTGGATGTAATGGTTTGTGTTAACTAACAATTTTTTTGGCTCCTTCGGGGCCTTGGGGATGGTGTAGAGATGGATGAAGAAAGTTGATGTATCCAACTAACTATAATGACAACACATCAATAGGGTCTCGCCATGTGCAGGTGGTGGTTGCGCTGACGGTGGCGGGACTAATTGAACTTGATTATCATTTATAGGGTTCTTTGATACAGTAATAATGTATGGATCAACATTGTGTTGACTTCAGGTGTCGAAGGAATATGGAATTGATGCATTGGTTCATTCAAGCAATTTTTCTTTCAAACTTCATAACATTAATCTACTTAAATGTACATTAAACAATTCTTAAAAAAAATAGATATGCACATGATGACATCACCTCTAGTGAAATAGTTACGTCATTGCCAGATTGGTTGTGGATGTAGATTTATAGACATAGATTGAATGTTTGGAATGTTGAATGATCAAGTTTGTTTGGAATGTTGAATGATCAAGTTTATTGTGGATGAAGAAAATGATTTGTTAGTTGAGGTTCAAAAGTGATCTGCTTATTGTAGTTTAGTTGATGTCAAAAGTTATTTGGATGGTTAGTCACATTTGAAAAGTATAACAAACTTAAATTCCAGAAAAAATCGATGTGCCTAGTTAGATGCCCCTAAGAATAAAAATAACCACCTTAGATTCTCGTGAGGATAATGTGCCTGCATGAACAACAAAAAATTATTAAAAGTAGAATACTCAAACTTTAAACAGGGATGCTCAATACTATGCACAAATGGCAACCATAGACGAATACATTATGCATTTTTTTTTCATGAATCTAAATACATTATGCATTTTGTTTTTCATGAACCCAGAATTGTTCATATGTGCACCTTTCAGGCCGTCTGAGCTGCTGCATCTAGCAGATATGTGCAAAAACTTGAATGCAATTGCAAGAAACAAAAAAACGTATGCTACAACATAAAAAAAGAAAAGAAAGGAAAATACGAACCTTAGAAAGTGCACAGTTCTAAATTATGTATTTGTGCTCAAATGAGTGTAGCGACTCCCCTGTTAAACCATCCCAAATTCTCCTGCATGCCAAACTACATAATAAAAAACCATGACATTCACATGAACTTGATAAATCCACATCTTAACTCATTTTCCATTTGACAGAAGACCTGCCTCTACCTTGTTAAGGTATGAACACACACCAAGAAACACACAGCAGAAACTCTATTAGACCTTAGGTTTACTGATTTTAATTATTTGTCTCAGATATGAGCAAAGTTGTTGCTAGAACATTGTTCCTTGTGATGCAGCAGATGGGTCTGGTAGCTTGGCTGCTATATTAGAGGAGTTGCTTCTAAAGACGAAGATAAAACCCTTAAGGTCTGGCTTTTAGAAAAGCAGCGCAGATACCAAAGCTTCCAGAATTCACGGCTCCAGCTCTAAGGCCCTACATTTCCAACCAATTTTAACAAAAATCAGCCTAAAAAATGTTAAAACATCCAGAAAAGCAAGAAGAGGCCGAAGCAGAGAATACAAAATGTGAAAGCATTTAAGAAAATATTCTGCAGAGAAGAAGTGCTAGCACAGAGAATACAGAGTAGCAAATAGCTTAATAAAGGATTTCATGGAATCTTAAGCTGCTCCAGAGATCAAATCCAGAAACGAAGAACCTGTTTTTACAGATGAAAAACAGTGGCCATAACATTAAAAGACATAAAGCAAGCAGGAAAAAGCAGTTTTACAGGGAAAGCGATGTAGATCAAAGCAGAGGATCCGTGAAAAAACCTCGTCAACAGATCAGAGTTTTTCATTCAATTCTTCCTGCACAAAGCCTGCACCAAAACGTTTGTCTCAGCCTAGATGCTTTTTTTTTTCACGGACTCCTATTCTTCAACGAACTCCTAAGCTTCAAGAACTGCAAATAAAAGCCAAGAATACTAAGATTTGGAGCTGGATTTTTTCCAAAATCTGAAGCTGCTGGAACTCTTAATGCTTACCATATAATTATATGCTTATCAAATATTCTTCAGCGACTCCTGAGCTTCAAGAACTGCGAATAGAAAGCAAAAACACTGAGATTTGGAGCTGGCGAATACCTAATAGAAGCACAAATAGGTCTGATAGATTTCATACCTGCTTCAGCGATCCTCTGCACTCTGGAACGGTTCCAGAAATCCTTTTTTTCCAAACCTCAAACTAAGAATAGCTCCAAATGAATCTAAGAAGGATAAAAACGGCTCCAAAATGCCTTCTGTTCCAAACCTCAAGTAGAGGAACGACTCCTGGCAAATATTGGCAAAGCAGCTAGAGCTACAAATGCGGAAAAAAACGTCAGAATCCTCCTGTTTCTGAAAAAAAAAAACCATTCAGCAATTTCTTAAACGCCACCGATCATGCTTGGATGCGCCATACTTCAAGCAGATGTTCAAGCAGATAGATCAGAATACCTGAAGAGTTTGCAAATATGAACCCACTTGCACTTGCTGCACCGCTTGGAAATGCTAAAATGCGCTTGCTTCGTTGCTGCGATGTGTTTGGTGAAAATTGAAACCCAACCCTAAATGGAAATGCCGAGGCACCGCTTGGAAATGCTAAAATGCGCTTGCTTCCTTGCTGCGACGTGTTTGCTGGCTCCAGACATTGCCTATAAAAATTGAAACCCAACCCTAAATGCACCTCTGATCTGATAAAATCGGCAGCCATTAGTGCAGATTCCATCATCACAGCGAGCCGCTGGCGTTTCCGAGAGGAGCGTAGGCAGGGCTCGAATTTGACGGCTTTCATGCCTGTTTTTTGGATTTTTGCCCGTCAAAACAGGCGGAAAAGATTTTCGTATGGCAAATGAAAGGCCGCAGTTGCACAATCGCCCGTCATAGAGAAGGGCAACTACAAGATATACTCGTCATTTGAAAGGCTAGGAATAGGAATAAAGAAATGCCTGTCATTTTTCTTGCTATATATCTTTATAAATTTCAAACATTTGTATTATTGTTGATTATAAATCTATAATATCTCTATACAGTAACGATATACATGATACAATTACACATCCCAAATTTCCAATGATCCCCCATCCCCTTTTTTTAACCTCTTACACATTATAGTTATAGATGCACCATTAACAATCAAGTACCAACGGGAACCTAAATTTATGCTAAATTGCTAATTCAAGAAAATTAGATGCCTAAATCTCTGCCAATAATTCGAATTTTTTTTCTTGGAATCTTGATGCCCGCCCGCCCACTGCCCGCCTAAGATCAGAGATTCAGAGTTCTTGGCTTCTTGCTTGTGCTGCGAAATCACAATGTCGAATCTATGCTACAAAGGGATGGTTGTGGCTTGGACTATTTGTAGAGATGAAAATGGAACGTGTGACAATTGGTGGGACAGTTTTCCAGCATTGATGAAATTATGGCAATGTTGTATGGTCATTCCTGGAAGCACGACCTCTTGGGAGAGAGGTTTCTCCCGTCAAAACGCTATTAAGAGTGCTATAAGATCATGCATGAACTTAGAAACTCTTGATGCCACAATGTGTGTATCATTGTGGAATGAACCATTTGAAAGCATGAATTGGCAAACATGTTACAAGGATTGGTATGAAGCGAATCAAAGGAGAGGAATGCCACTTGAATAAGTTTTGATTCTAAACTTTTAAACTTTTATTTTTATTTCAGTAGTATCTATGTAAGAACTTCATTATGTATTTGATGAACTTATAATGGAAATGTGCTTTGTTTTATGTATCTGTATATGTTTTCGAGGGAAAAAATGGTTTCTGTCGTTTTAAAATTTTTTATTGCATTTGAAAGGCTTGAATTTAGGAACTTCCTGTCACGCGAAAGTTGTAAAATTATTTTGCCCGTCCCTGGAAAATTAAGGGCAGACCGTCAAATTCGAGCACTGAGCGTAGGATGCAGGAAGAAACGGACAAAGGGGAAAATTGCACTGAATGTGCCGGAAAAAAAAAGTTTTCCAAAAATCACCTTTTCCCCAAAACTCACGCTTTTGTGCCAAAAATCACGCCGGAAAAATGCGGACACCGGCAAGCAAATGATGGCAAAAACATTTTAAGTAAGTAGGCAAAAACGTTTTAAGTAAGTAGATGTGTAGGTACATAAATTTTATAGAAATATTAAGTTTGTTTTTCTAAACATATGTAATTCAGTTTCAATTTTTCGTGTTCTCCGCCGCAATCTAAGTTAGGCTCTCGATGCCACATGTGCGGCCAGATTTTAGCAGGAAGATTCGCCCTATTTCTTCTGTATTGCGGCAATGGTGGACGCGGCATCGTTTCTCAAGCCTCGGACCTGTTGGAAGTGGCTACACCATATGTTTATCCATTTGTGCCCAAGCTGCCGATCCCGTCGCCATCTGTTTTCTTCGTGTTTCTAGCTGTCAAATGCATTCTATTTGCTATTTGCTGGCTCCTGCCTGGCCTCTGGTGTTGTAGCCATTCCGGCCTGTTTTCTGGAAGCAGCTCCGCCACACATTCATGAAGCATGCACATATAAAAATCCAGAGTTCCTGCCGCTTTGCTTGCTCTAAAACTGGGCTATTCTATATATTCGTGTATGGCGGGTTCCTTGGTTTTTGGCCGAAGGCCTTGGCGCCAAGCGGTATACTGTGATCTTACCTGGATATACCAGATGCTAAGATAAAATTAGCCAAATGTGCTGGTAGCTGCCGGATTTTAGTCTACAATAGTTGTTAGAGGGCTTTTGCCTGAGCGATAAGTTTGTGCAATATCTACAGGCTTCGCATTTGGTGCATATCTGCATTCTTCACTAAAAAGAGCTTTGCTGAATGCTGCCTATTATTCTCGTGGCATGGACACTGAGCAAATCTGGGAATGAGTTACTTATGAGTTGAAGGGCTATGAAAAAAATGCAAGAAAGCATGAGTCCTTTTGTGGCTATGGCCAGTTCGATACTTCAAGTATTCCATTTGTTCTCATAAAGCTTGAAAGCGGCTAAGGAGAAGCTTGGATAATTACGGCAAAGAAACATAGAACGATATGCAAGTTTGAATGAGCAAGGTAGATTTAGAATGAGACAAAGGGCTAGAGAGCGTTCAGGACGATCCCACTCTATGCATATACTGCAGAGAGATGTAACATCTGAAACTGTAGATACCATATCAACATCGTCAAACCAAACACAAATTCTAGAAAATGGTACTACGGGAGAGGTAGCATTAGAGGCTTCGGCACATTGGCAAGCTTGTGCACAACACATGAACTTGGCTATACATCGAACTTATGTGATGTGCACGTGGAATAAGAGATGCACATATTGTCAAATTCCTTTGCTCAACGTCGAGCAAGATGGATTCTGTTGCAATGGTTGTTGCCATCTTTACCGCCATTGCCTGTGGCACTATACAACATGTACAACATACAAGAATTTGCTGAACTAGCGAGAAAAGTAAACAAATTATTTTGCTTCAGCGTGCTTGGAGTAAGTGGCGGATTTGTAAATTTAGATTTCCCTTCGTCAGTAACTATTACAGGACGGACATATCATCGACTACGGCCCACAACGGAAACAGGACATCCAATACATTGGTACATCTATGACGAATCTGAACGATACGCACAAGCTCGAGACCAAAGAGTGCCGTTTCAATGGATTGGTATTATCAGTTCAATTCTTAACCAAATTAACCCATTTATTCAAAGTCTTTGAACCATGGGAAGCATGCATTTACCATCAGCATACATTACGATTCATGGAGTTGTTGCAAACAACGAAATAGCAGCCATTGCAGATGTCAATAACACGGCCGATATCGCTCCTCGGATTGCTGGTTTTTGGGTTCGTAATAAAGGGGAGCCAACATTTATAAACATCCTAGACCCTATGTATGAACCACTGCAATATCCACTTTTTTTTCCACATGGCACAGTTGGTTGGGGACTTGGAAACGAGCATGGTCTTACGCAATTGCAATGGTATAGGGCAAGATTGTTGCATGAGGAACGTTTTGTTCAATTGGGTCGTCTATGTGGAGAGTATTTGGTCGACATATATTCGAGGATTGAGGATGCTCGATTGAACTATTTCAGAACGTCTGCCTTTCGCAATAGGAGAGTGCAATATGACGAGAACTATTCAGAGAGAGATAATGATGACTAAAAAGATGTTGTCTTACCCTCTTCATTCTTGGGGTGTCAAAGGTGGTGCTCGGTCCAAGTGGCAGATGCATTGGCCCTATCTAGGGCAAAAGGTCGTCCAACATTGTTTGTCACTATGACCACAAATACAGATTGGCCAGAATTACGAGCCACACTCAGACCTGGGAAAAATGTCTCTAATGTTCCTATGTTTGTCGTTCGGTGCTTTCATGGAAGGCTACATCGGTTAAAAGAGCTTCTTCATAAATTTTTTCAACATATATCATATATGATAACTGTCATAGAATTTCAAAAACGTGGATTGCCACATGCCCACCTCGTCTTGCGTACTGAACCGGATGTACCGATTGAATGCATCGATGAGATCATTTCCGCTGAACTGCCCACGGATCCAATCCTTCGTGCGAAGGTTCAAAAATTCATGATACATAAACACACACATAGGTGCTCTTCAAACAACGCTCCATGTTGTTATAAGTACCCAAAGGACGTCAACCCAACGACGTACCTTGATTCAAAAGGTTACGTGCAGTACAGAAGGAGGAGTATAGACGATGCATGGGTGGTACCCTATAACGCCTTTCTTCATGAACTAGATTGTCACATTATGGTGGACATTGCATCCACAGTCCACGTATTCTCCTACCTCTATAGTTACATTTACAAGGGATTTGACAACGCCAATTTTCAGGTAACCCAAGAAAGACCATTGCCATTGAACGATCACCATGATGAGGCTAGGGAACCGTCATCGAGGATCAACGATCAAACACAGAGTACTTCAGGGCAACTGTCAGGCCATATATCATCAGAACAAGCTCCTAGACGTCCTCCTAAGGATGAAATAAATGATTACGTGAGGGCACGTTATCTATCAGCGACGGAGGCTGCATGGAGAGTGATGTCATATGATATAACGAATAAATCTCCTGCCGTCAAATGCTTACCTCTGCATCTGCCACACCTGAACACGAGGTCGTTGCTAGATCGATATTTCTTACGTCCTTTGGCACCCGAGTTCGATGCTTGCACGTACATTCAGTATTACGAACAATATACGTTGACCGCGTACAATCCATCATCAACAGTCGAGCCTGGAACTTATATAGAACAAGCGCGAGAGGGTTTCACGATGAACATAGTGAGAAAAAGAGTAAGGAAACCGATAGTATGTAGGATACGATTAGTATTGCCCCGAGTTGGAGAGGCATTCTATCTTAGACAAATCCTACTACACTGCTCTGTGAGAACATGGGATGAGTTGAAAGTCGTCAATGGACAACACCATGAAACATACCAGCAGGCCGCAGAGGCGGAAGGGTTACTCGCAGCACATAATGAAGCATCGTTAGTTATGGAAGAAGCAGTTTCTTTATCATTAAATCCTACACAACTGCGATTTCTTTTTGCTATGTTACTACTAGACCAAGGTCCAGCAATTGAGCTGTGGACTAGGTTTCGAATACCAATGAGTGTCGACCTACGAAACGAATATCTAAATAATGAGACAACTGCCTTCAATGAATCCCTTCATTTAATCAATAATATTTTGACACAACATAGTACTAATATCATGGCATTCGGGCTCGACTTGCAACCTCGTCTTGGAAGAGAAGTCATGCATGAGTTGCAAAAATTTTCTGACCACGAGACGTATCTAAATACTGCGATGCAGATGGCAAGTATAATGAGAAATGACCAGAAGGAGATATACAACTTTGTTCGTAGATGGTTGGAATTACCACAAAGTGACCAACCTATTTTCGTCGATGGAAAAGCAGGCAGAGGAAAAACATTCCTATTGAACTGCATATGCCTGTCCATACGAGGCAATCAAGGCATAGTACTTCCATGCGGTACTAGAAGCATTAGCAGGTCGCCAATATCCAGGAGGACGAACGGCCCACTCGCTCTTCCAAATCCCCGTGGAAGAAAATAATGCAGGGCTTCGATCGATGATAGAACATGATTCTGGAGCAGCAGATATGCTTATTACAGCTAAGGTTGTCATCTGGGATGAATTTCCAATGGCCAATAAAGCTGTCATAGAAAGCGTCGATCATCTATTGCAACGACTATGCAGAAACAATCTCCCATTTGGAGGCAAACATTTTATCGGCGCTGGAGGCTCCTGTTGTTAAGGGAGGGGGAAGAACTGCAGCCTACAATGCATCCATAAAGTCATCACTGCTATGGAAAAGTTTTCATGTATTGAGATTAGAAGAGCCGATACGGAATGCAGATGACCCCGAACTAATGCGATTTGTTGATCGCATAGGAGAGGATTGGGAAGGGTCCACGGTCTCACTAGATATGTTCGATATAACTACCAACATAGCAGATGGTGTTGAATTTTTGTATCCTTCCAACCTGCTTCAGAATCCAACAACATGCAAGAAACACAACTTCTTATCGCCGATCAACAGGAGTGTTGACAACTTCAATGATCGCATTCTTAATAGAGTTCCTAATCATGATAAGACATATTATAGCCATGACCACGTCAGCGAACAAGATGAAATCATACACGACCATCCTTATGCGACATCAGATTTTCTTAATAACTTCACACATTCGGGAATACCCAACCACGAAGTCAGACTTAAGGTAGGGGCTATATGTCACATTATGAAACGACTAGATATGGAAAAGGGTCTTATGAAAAATGCGAGAGTTATGGTCGTATCAATGCACGAAAAATTTGTAATGGTGAAGGTATTAGATGAAGCATCCCAGGATGACGCATGTACATACCCAATCTCTAGAACTGATTTCTTCTATCAACCGGAGAATCGGCCTTGGACCATTCATAGGCGGCAATTACCGCTTCGACTGTCTTACTCGACCACCTTCAAAAGTTGTCAGGGATTGACATTGGATCGTGTCGTTATCGACTTGGCGTCATCGGGGAATATTCGACATGGTCGGATTATACACGGCACTTTCCCGCGTACGGAGGAGACATGACGTGCTCATTCTCCTCTCACCAGAGAACACAGGGAGGACCACCAAGAATATCGTCTACAAAGAACTTCTTTTATGATATGGTACATTTTTCTTAGCCCTTCTTCGTTCACTTCACTCAATTGTTTATACAACACAGAAGAAATCAATAAGGTACGTTCTCTCCGTCTTTCATATCCTTCTTATGGGCGCGACTTTGTTTATATACAACACGTAAGAGGTTAATAAGGTACGCCCACTCCATCTTTCATATCCTTCAGACAAAGTTACACTTTTGCTCAATGAGGTGTCTTATGCCCCGCATTCGAAAAATTCGAGATAAGGTACGCCACAAAAAAAAAAAAAAAAAAAAACTCTCCCTTATCTGCCTGTATGATAGATGATGTGCTATCTGATTACCATGGGATTCCCCTATCTCCTTCTTTTTTCGTTTAAGAAATTGAAAAGAAAAGTAACAAAAGAATGGAATAAATAACATCGCGATGCCAACCTAGTGGTCAAGCTATTGGTAATGGGCGACCCCCGTCCAAAGCCCAAAACCCACTGGCTGTCATTGGATGCAAAAAATAAAATGAAAACAAATAAAAAGAAAATCCATCAAGCAGAATAATGACCTAGTGGTCAAGCTATTGGTAGTGGGTGACCCCCATCCAAAGCCCAAAACCCGCTGGCTGTCATTGGATGCAAAAATAAAATGAAATAAATAATACATCGCGGTTACAGCCTAGTGGTCAAGCCGTCGGTAATGGGCAATCCCCATCCAGGCCCAAAATCCACTGGCTGTCATCGGATGCCAAAAGAAGAGGGCACAGACAATAATGGGAATCCCATGGTGGTCGGTTATAGCACCTATCTATCCTATGGGCACAAAACATACGGCAATAGTGCAGGTTCAACTCCTGTATGTTCTCTCGCATCTCAAGCATATCCAGAGCTTAGCACAAAACTTCTTTTGCAGTGGGGTGGACAAAAGAAATGTTCGCGGCGGCCTTGGCCGCCGCGATAAATTTCTTGTATTACTAAAATGACTAACGAGCACCCAAATTTTCAAAAAACACCAAAAAGGCCCAATCAACACAGCAATGCAAATTATACATCATAAGAAAACTTTTGTGGTTGCCTAAATGCTCCTATTTCTATAAGGAATTTCGAGGATGCCCTTTGCTTCCTTCAAGACTACGTCATCTCCTCGAAAAAAAGGGATGCTTGAGTGAATCAATTTAGAGATGCATCAAATCTTTTATACTTATGTAGAATTAAGTTGCTAGACTATAAACTCGAATCTAAATGACATGCATTATTTATGGACGTATGCTTATAGTTGTGCACACCTTGAGATTGAGTTCTCTAACAACCATTCATATTGCTAAAATTTTATGGAATATCCTTTACCATGCTTGAGTGCTGTGGAATATGGACGGAGCTCTTATGGTGCATGCAATTGGTTTCTCCTTAAATTTTGGGAGATGTTTTGAGATCCAACTTGCATTCAAATCACATTTGTCAAACAATCTGTCTTTGTTGACATTTTCAACTAATTGCTAATAATTTTAGGCTTATGGCATTTATGTAAAGGCACAACATTTTCTCAAAAGCACTTGGTGGCAAAAAATGCCAGGATCCTATTTGCAACATCAGGCTAACATCTCTCTCTCTTTCTTTTTAGGCATTTCTAGGTTTTTTTTTTCTTTGTGTTTAAGTAGATGTGTACTAGTTTTCATATACTCCAAAAAGAACATAAGTTGTGAAGCAATCCTGTCTCTCCAATTACTGTTTCTGGCACTGGATGCAGATCATGACCATAAAGGCCTACTATGCGTAGATCTCCAATGCCGTAGAGGATATACAATTCAACATTGCCTATAAATTTAATTCAAGGGATCTGCATATAACACAACACACGTGCAATATATTAAAAGCTAAAATGTAAAGAAAAAGTAAAAGATCTTCAAACATGACAAAAAAGAAATAGGATTAACTAAATAGTAGGATAAAAACAGAAGCATCGTGCATAACAAAAAAATGGAACATCTAACTTACCCAGTGGTGATCAATGTGGCTATGATAGAAATCCAGGTATCGTTCCAATATCATACAAATTTCGAACCAGTAAGTGAGTTGGTAAAGAGAAATGTTCGCGGCGGCCAAGGCAGTAAGTGAGTTGGTAAAGAGAAATGTTCGCGGCAGACTTGGCCGCCGTGATAAATTTCTTGTAATATATTAAAATTTGCCAATTTATTTAGGTTTCGAAGTTCGAACTGTGGCAACGAGTTAGGGCAGCGACCTCTTCCTCATTCACGGCATGGCAAGGTAAACAGCATGGCATCAGGTCCCCGTCCGGTTTAGGCTGTGGCGCGGATCTTTGAAAAGGATTAGGACGAAACTTGGCCTCAGTGCAAGATCTGGAGTCAAGAGCAGGAAGGAAGCCATTGTCAGTGGATAGACGAGGTCGCTAAAACAATGCAAGGCTTTGTAAACGCCCCGGGCTTGCTTAGAATTTCAGCGTAAGGGAGGTGAAAGTAAGACTAAATCTCTATCAAAATGACAACAATTTACCAAATTGAAAAATTTGTAGGTGCAAAATGTGACCTAGACATAAGCAACAGTATAACTGCAGCCGAGATCAGTTCTACTGTTCCTTAACGTGTTTCAAAGTGGTGGTTCAGCTTAAGTGTTCAATCCTCTGTACTGGCTCCACTTGTAGCAGTGGTCCACCCTCTTGATCTGCTAGCTAAGTACCACCACTAGATTGGATTTGGACATAATTGGCAGTCCTTATTGAATGAATTGGCAGTCCTGATCAGCTCATGGGAAAAGTTGCACATGAATGGACCTGGAATGAAAAACGTTGCTCACGAATGGACCTCCACTGGTTTGTAAAGTTGCAGAGAGGGGTTCCTTTTGATGTTTTGATCGATTAGCTCCACATGGCTACCAAAACATCACATCCTCTTTATCTGAAGGCTACCAAAACTTCACATGCTATCGTACCGCAGCGATTGGCAGTATGCTGAAGATACTTTTAGATACTTTTAGAACGATTGGCAGTATGCTAAACGTGGTTCCTACTACGTGTCTGTTATTATAAACAATTGGGAAAGAACAATATAAAAAGCTCAATCATGATGGACTCCTGGTCGTGCCATGGTCCATCATCTTCATCTTCATTTGCTAACAAAGATGCGGATTGGGACCTTCACATGTTAGTGTACGAAAAGGATATTGAATGAATTGTAGTATGCAGAACTTTGTTTTTTTTAGAATGCAGATACTTTGTCACAGCCTGATAAGGTTAGGAAAATCTGGTTGCTATTACTTATGCTCTCTGTTATTCTCAGAGCATGATGGCACCATTTATGTTGACAGACAATTTCGAAATCTGATCAAGTTATATGCGGCTAATTGTAATGAATCGACCCCAATTGATGCAATTGCAGTTTCTGTGTTTTTTCTGTACCCAAGGAAATTTTTTGTATCTGTACTAGGATAAAACCAACAGCGGCATATTAAGCTGGTAAGTGGCTTGAGCCTATCTGACATGTTTATTTTTGAGTAACTTTTGTTTAAAACATATTCAGGTCATAGTGAAATCACCGAACTGCTGCTTTTTCTTCTGTTTATTTTCTTGCTGTTAACATCAGTGCTCAGGGGGTTCGAACCCGGTGGCACGTACCTACTTTTAAACACATATTTGACATGCAGTGGCAGTCCTGCACCATACAATCAGCACATTTCACAGCATCATCCCTTTAGCTAATGTGTCAACACTAGAATATTTCCTCTGCAGCAAACAGCAACACAAAAAATAAATTGGCATTGTTGTACAACACAAAAACAAATAGTAAAGATCCGCCCTGTGTAGCAAGTATTCAAAATCTTACCTGGATTGCAATAAACTGTAAGAAACCAGGAACCATACGGGTTTATTGAAAACAGGCATGGAAAACCACAAAGACAGTGCCAGAAAGGAATATACACAGAACTTTGTGAATTTGATCTAAAAGGAACATCAAAACTCCTAACGATGCTTTATTTCCTGTTGTTGAGCAGTGAGTGCAAGAGAGTCTTCCTTTCAAATAGTTTGACGAAAAGGCAATGGATCAAAGTCCTTTTTCTTCTATTAGAGAGAAGAGATAGAGATTGTCTTTGAAAACTGATCAAAATCTTATAAGAGCATTTTGGGGATGACCTCCAGATTAATTTAGTTAAATTTCCCAATTTTTTATTTACAGTAGTAGTACGGGGTAAGTCAGTGCTAAGAACATATAGTGTCTGCTTGATGGTTGAGTGCATTAGCATCTTATCTGCATCTCCGTTGTGATGGCTCCTCTAGTGCTACTAACTGCCCAGCAAGCGGAGAATAACAAGGAAGTGTTTGAGCGAGTAGCTGCAAAGCTACCTCCTGCTCCACCAAGCGAAGTGTCAATCTTACCTCGTAATTTTGATGGTATTGCCAACACCATTTCTGTTGGTTATGCAGCCTCGAATGCGCCCTATCCTCCTGCACCAAACGCAACAATATTCTCAGATCCATCTCTTCATGTGCATGCGATTGCAACATTCTTCAGCACAGCGATGGCGACGGTAGGGTTTGTTCCGAACTCCCCTGTGACGCCTCCGGATGAGCAAGCCAGGCGCTTCAACAGATTCATAGACGAGCTGGACAGGTCTTATGGACCCTTTCTGCCCCGGAAGGAATCGTTCAGGCGCCACCACCAAAACTCCTCCATAGACTGCACTGCTCTCCTCAACACAGTCCAGCTTTTCATCCACGAAGTTCAGATGAAGATGGTGGGCGCTAGCACTGCCGACGAGGTCAGCCAGGAGCTTACCAGAATGGTTGTCTCCGCAGTCCAGAGCATGGGCTCCTCTTCTTCCGCCCGAACGGAGAAGACCCTCTTCAGCGTTTTCCAACTCGAATCCCACAGCAGAAATTTTCCTTACCCCGTTGGCATCATATTTTGGAGCACCCTTGTCCTCGACCGCCACACCTCCGGCTCCGGTAAATCCACCTCTGTCCATGAATACCAGGAGATTGAGTTGCTTAGCTATGGCTATATGATCCAGAGTCCGGTGGTCGTCGATCATGCAGATGAATTATCCGCTGCCTTTGGCGTATCTTCAAATCAGTTTGTCCAAAGTATAAACATGTAAATGTTTTGTCCAAATTACTGTCAAACTTTGTGTGTTATTTCATGCAATATTTCATGTAACTTAAACGTTTTGTTCAAATTAACTGTCAAATTGTGTGTGTTTTATTGCATCATTCTCCATTGTTTTGTTCTGTTTGCCCTGCTCGAGCTCCATAGATCCGCTCATCACCATATCCCCATTTTTTGCCACATGTGTGCACCACCATAGCTGGAAGTGATGATGTTTTTTCTTTCCTTTTCCTTCCTCTCAATGGATTCTATGGATCTCCGTGGCTTAATATGCCTCAGATCTAGGAAAAAAAAAAAAAAATGAGTTGTGCCACAGGGGCATCATGCTTCGGAATTCAGTGAGAATGCGGAGATGCAGAGTGCAAGACTTATGACAAGTCTCAACAAACGTATTGCCGGAGTTGAAGAAGAGCGTGATCCATGGCCTTTGTGCTCCTCCATCGCTGCCTCTGATCCCATTATTCTTCTTCCTGCTCTAATAATGAAGAAAAGACCCAATCCTCCATCGCTGATCTTGGAATGGATTTTAGATGGTTTAGGTTTCTTCATGCCCATAAAACTGGTAGGTTTTCAGCGATCAATTCGTTAGCAGTTGTTTTAAGATGGATGAAATCTGCTCAAAAACAGGGGATTCAAGCTGGGTTATGGTCGGTTACGTTTAGAGTGCGTGATGTTCGGATCAAAGCTGCTTGCTAAGCAAAGAAGCTTATACAAAAAGACCTTGTCTCTCTTATGCAGCCTCTTCTTCCACCATAGCTGGGGAGCTACATAAGGTGGGGGTGCCATCAATGGTGAACTTAAGATAAAATTCACTCACAAACTCATATGACACTGTAAAATCATAAACATCTTGCACAAACTTGTGCTCTACTGAACCTAAATCAATCTATTACATATCCTAAAAATCAGTCATCAGATCATAATTACCGTTCAAAGTCAAGGGTCTGGAGCCCTTGATGGTGATATGATTATGCATGCTCCAATGGTACATGAAATATATGTGATGCAAGGAGCCTTAATGGTGAGGACGCCGCCATGAAATAGTGATGAGCTGCTGCAGACATGGTGAAGCATTAAGAATAACATGGTGATGGTTGGATCATAATATGGTGATCCAAATTGGCCAGAATGGTGAGCTTAATTTCGTGAATGGTGCCAAGATTTTCATGACACGGTGACAATAAGAACTCAAATGAACTTAGTTGTCTCAAGAAATCTGGCCAATTACCATTACCTATTACCTGCGCCTGCAAAACAAACAGAAATTCATGTTAGTATTTTGAATGCATAACAATGACATGTAGAACAAATGGAAATTTTAAAGATACCTTTTGGAGGGATCCTATTCATTGAAGCATGTATAGAACATGCTCCAAAGATAAGATCCCTCAAATGTGACCACAAGCAAGATCCTAACAGCTCCAAAGTCTCCAAAGCACTTAACATCAACAATATTGCAGCCCCAAATAATCACTCATGTAATTGCACTGTCAATAAGACAAGAATGATAAACAAGATATATTTATTTGAACCAATTTGGTAACATACCTCAAATAAGAGGCCAAAGTTGCAAACTTTTGATCAAAGCACAGGAGAATTTTTGCCAAAATGATAATGCATACGCCCAAACTTTGGAGGTGCTGCTTTGCTTCAGACCTATATAATTCAATTAAACCCTTAAGTTTTCCATTAGCTTGATATTCTTCGTCAGAATCTGATGAACTTGGAGTGTGCTTTTCATTTAGCTTTTGTTTTTTCCTGCAATGCACATCCTATGAATAAAAATGGGTTTTCTCGAGGCTGCAAGGCAAGGCCACATCATCTTGTCTGTTCTCAGTTGCAGCCAAGGGTAAATTTATAACTAAATCTAGACCTTGGCTGCATGCTATATTTTCGTTATTAGGCATTTCATGGGCATTTTCATGGACATTTTCAGCTTGACATTCATTATTTTCATGCATAGACTGTTCAGCCTGTGATAATAGACTGCATAGACCTGTGATAATAAGCGGGCCATCATCCAACTCTTGTGCCTCCGATTCCATCTTTTGTTTTTTGTCAACTCTTTTGGGCCTTACTGCAACAAATTCTTGGTTCTCAAGGGTAGCCTTTTCTAAAGCTGTCCTCGCTGCTACTATTGCCTTCTTTTCCTCTCTTAATCTCTTATTCTCTTCCCTTCTCTTCTTTTCCAGTTCTTTTGCCTCTTTTCTTTGAGCCTGCAACTTTTTCTTTTCCTCTAATCGTTCTTGTCTAACTCTGGCTGCCTCTTCACACTGCCTTTGATGCTCTAATCTAGCATGGACCATTTCATCTGAAGTCACACGTAGCATGTCCTTTAAGCTTCCAGGAAGCCTAAGTCTCTTAGCCTTAACTTTCAAGCAATTTACAGCCGCAGGAGGATTAGATGTAGATGGGACATTGGAAACAAAAGGAGGAGCATAAGGATTGTTGATGGGTTTGAGATAGTAGGAATGGGTAGATGAGCAACTGAATTGCCTTCAAGTGTAGCAAATCCATCACCTAAAAATAAGATAAAGGTTAGAAGAAAATAAGATTTGAAAATAATTGCAAACTTATACCTTCTATTTCAGCTTCCATGCCACCTCCAGCATCTGCTCCAACATCTGCTCCTCTTGTTGCCACTTCATTAGCTAATGTTTCATCATCTCCGTCATTATTAACATCATTTGTATGAGCTTCAGCTAAAGGTACTATCATAGCTGCTACCCTGGCAGCAGCTGCTGCCTCTCTTTCCCTTTCCATCTTATCTGTCAATGGATCTGGTTCAACACGAGGACATTCTAAAGGCCAGATCCCAGTTTTTAAAAATCCAGCAGTGATGTTACTAGGTGTAAGGGCTTGACATAATGAATTGGAGTGAGGTCTTCCTTAGTGGGCTCTACACCAAAGTATTTTGGGTTAAATTAGCCAAAGTTGTTCTAGCTAATCTAAAATATGACTTTAGTAATTTTTTCCCTGCCTGATGCATTTACATACACGAGAACCATCATCTATTCCCTGTTTTTCGGCACATGTTCAGTCACATTCTTTTGTCCCTTCCTTGCTATGACTCGCATCCCAGTTCTACAACCTGCCTGAACTCCAGTTTCATCGCAATTCCATACTATACTTGGATCAAGATTCAGTTCAGCATACACTTTCTTAAGAGTAGAATGGAAATTATCAAGGTTCTTGGTGGTTATTGAATTGACCTTTTGAAGTTCAATGCACTGTGCAGTCCTAACGACAATTTCTGGATGCCTACCTCTAAAAGATTTCCACCACTTTTTGTCAGACAGTCCATCTTTGAAACAAGTCTGTCTATGGATAGTCATAGCAGCGACTTTTTGTTTCGTGATATCAAGTGTGATTGCACGACCCACCTCAGCCAATTGGAGGGCCCAATCAAGGAGAAATTTCTCCTCCTCAGTTGTCAAGGCCTTGGAAAAAGATCCAAACTTGGCTTTGGACTTACCATACAAGTGATTCCTCAAGGTGGTTTGAGGAATACCAAAGTGAAGACTAGCTTTCTTTATTGAAAAGACACCATCCTCAATGGATTCAATTGCAGATTCTTAGGCATCAATACTCCACGAACCCCTAGCAGCACCCCTAACAAGCTTTTTGCCAGCATTTGTGGTCTTTTTAGCAGAAATGAGAACTCTAGAAGACCTATTTTTTTTTTGGGAGGAGGAGGTGGATCAATAACTTCACGTTCAAGATTAGAATTAGGAGGGAGAGCAATTGTCCTGTTATTTCTCAAATTCATTTCTAAAAGAAGTGAAAGGCGCGGGCAAAAACTAGAGTAAAAGGACTGCAACAGATTCTTCAAAAGAATTCAACAATATAAACATGCATACAAGAAATAACCATCTAGATTAATATCAATCAAGCACAAAAGAAATGATTCTATAGAAAACAAGGTGCTGCGCACGGAGGGTTGCCCTCCGGTGGCCCGAGAGTGTGTTTTCATGGTCTCTGTTTGATTGTATCGCGTTATGCCCTTTTTGTTGGGCTTGGATGCAAAGTATATGTCAGACATAGCAAAAGGCCAAACTCATTTCTACGGGTCAAACACAGTCCACAAGCACAATGCAAAATTCGACTATGAATAACGCTTTAATCTTACTGCAAGGTTTTTGGTTATCTGTAAAGCAACTTTCTTGCACTTTGTTCTTCCAGTCCATCTATATTTTCCATCTCTTTTTCAAGTTCCAGCATTTTCAACTTTGATAACTCACATGCCCTTTGAGCCTTTTGATGTTTTTGCATCTTGGTAATCACATGAGTTTGTATCACTATTAGAAACTTTGGGAAGATGGCTCAATGGAGTTAACCTCATCAGAACCAAAAGTTTACAACATCGGTTTCTTTGCCCCTCGTGAATGGCTCCAAAATCTTACTTGATTAAGAATCGCGACCTTTTTTTTGCAAGATCAGACCAAATATAGTTTGGTCAATGAGTATATTCTTACCAATGAGAAATTTTAGTGTTTTCCTTTTCCACAAATATTGCATTAGCTAATTTCAGTACATGCTTGGGTTTTCATATTCAAAAGACTCAAGGCCAAAATAACATGTACATTTCTCGATGAAAGTAAACACTATAATCCTAGTCATACATAGCATCCTACCTAAGAGCATATATGAAGTTATTTTTAGGCCGCTCATCAACCTCTTCGCCTTTTCGCTTTTTCCAGATATAATCTCCATGTTATGGACAATCTCCATGTTATGGCATCCAAGATTCAAGATATTGAGGCTAACAAATGCTAGCATTACAACAAAAGTGGTATAAGCATGTCGCATTTTTTTCTCCGATCGTAGGATGTTAAACCCTTCATAGATCCAATGGTGTAGTGGTATATGTTCCAATAGCACCTGCATTTATGATCCTTGTTGGGTCTAACAATGGCATAATCTGTTATCAGAAAAGAGATACTTGAATGATATCATCATCAAGGAGTTTAAAAAAACAGTAATATCCTTACTTGCAATGTTGCCAAAGCAAAATGGAAGCTCCGATGTAGCGATGTTCTTGGATAATGGGATTTGGACCTTCGAAAACTTCCATAGCCTATTTTCGACAGTGTTGTAAAAATACAAGGAAGATTAGCGTGCGAAAATCGTCTCCAAGCCTAACAACTAAGTGATGTATAACCAGATCGACCATAAAAGCCAGCCACACGCAAGATGAAAAGCTCGTTTCCGCCATTTGTCTTATGCATCAAGATAAATAGCGAGCGTATTTATAAAATGATGACATTTGCAAGCATGCAAGATGATGTAATTAATGATTTCTTTTTTCTTATTTATGACGTAAAAATACTATGTATCTATCTATCATAATATTGATGCATCTGGATGCACAGTGATGGAGCCTCCATTTCTGCTTATGCTTGTTGATTGAAATCTGGTGGGTCTTCTTGGAATGGTGGAGTGTCGAGTGTCTATTATTCCCAAATACAGATTTTTGTCTTAAGGGGCACATTTCCCTTATGTAGTTTTAGTTTCCTACTTAACAAAATTTAAGCCACAATATGGTAATCGAGCCTGCAAAAGCACTGAAAGCCAACAAACTTGATCACAATATCGTGACGTGGACATGCCATAAGATAAAGCTTGAACATCCTAGAAAATTTGAGGCGTCTTTGCCAAGTCAACATTGTATGAGACGTCTTTGCCCTTGTTTATGGGTGTTGAATGCTTATTTGTTACATTGCATACACTACCACTGGTTATTTTGACAATTATATTGCATGCAATATTGCTAGTTATTTTGACAATTGGCATATGAACGAAGAAGACCCATTTCTCAACAAGAAGGTAGAGAGGTAGTCGCATGTGCAATATCACGATTACTTCCACCATAACAAAATAGAAGTTGGGTCAATCTTTTATTGTGATGTCTATTTTGGTTGCGCCATGTGACATCTTTTATTGTGGCGCCACTTTTGGTTGCCCCACATCTTTTATTGTGGCATCTATCTTGGTTGCGCCATGGGAACGGCCTTTGGTCTGCCATTCCGACATAAACAGGAGACCCCCTCCCAATTGTCGATGGTAGCGCTGCCCCTCCTATATACAGAAATGCCCATTTAGTTGACATTCCTGGGATGGAAACTAGGTGACGCGCGAAGCGCGAAGCCTGGTTGACATCCCAAGAATGAACATGCCTGTAACATGGAGACCACTTAGTCGTCCATTCTATGACACGTGTCAAATATCCAACAGCTAAAGCCAAAAATGTAAATAAAAAACCAAAATGCAAGTAGATGAAAATGAACTTGCCATGAGACAATATATAATTGGACAATGGAATAGAATGGAGACTAAGTGGTTTTTACGCTATGCCAAAAATGTGCTCTCCAACAAAACAAAATCACATAGACCAAATCTCACGTAGACCAAATCTCATAAATTTATCTGACTGCCACAAAAGTCTACAAGAATGCAAATGCTTGTCCATGGATGCAACCTATATGATTTTCGTGTGCTTCAAAACTTTTAACGGTGGTTTGCATGCTTGGAGAACTTTTGAATTACTGATCCTCTTATCCTATTTAAAGACTATACAAAAAAAGGCATCTCTTAAATTCGCTAACATTGCCACAATGCTTGGAAATTTTTTTGAATTACCATGTTTGATTTACACTAAAAATTGATGGGAGTTTCCTGATCCTTTTATCCTAATTAAAGATCATAGAAAGGTATCCCTCATATACACTTAACATTGTCCCAATACAATTTCGATAATTAGGAGAACAAGTTCGTTGATTTGTTACAAATCAATTCTGCTCCTTAGTAGTGCTAAATATAATTCCTCCTCAGTTAGTGCGGCTCTTAGAGGAGTCCCACTTCGGCAAGGGCAACATAGCATACAACCATTTCTGTTTTACTGTTCTAGACTTGAAATAGGATTAAGTTCTCCAAGGGTGATGCCTCCAAAATCTGCAATTATGAAGCCATCAGCACACACGTCTAACATGTCTACATAGGGCAACTATCTCTAGAGAAGTAGTACAACATTCATCTGCACAACAGCCCATTATGATGTTAGAATGATCAAAACTAAACTTACAACCCGTTAAGGAATTAGATTCATGATAAACAAACCTAGTTGAACAAGTATTAAAAGCAACATAAGTACAAATGTTTCATTCTGGATTTGGGGTAAAGATGGTTAAAGTGGGAGAATAAAGCAACAGGAAGGAGAACGAGAAGAGTTAAAGCACTTTAGAGCTACAATATATGTTAAGGGTGGTGATGGTCTTGGCACATAACAGAGGTGTAAAAAGAAATAAAGACATAAGAGAAGAGCAAAAAGTTCAGAATATAGAGGAACCATAAGCATTGTGATAAAAAATCTCATCTAAAGCAGATTATGTAGTAGTGTTTATGTAATCCTTCTCTCAAGAACATAGTGTTAGCACATGTCGCTATAAGCAAACCTCGGTTTTATTCCTATATCGATAGACGAGCTAGTGAAGTTTCACATACCCCTCGGGTCGTGGTGGCATCCAAAGAGAAAGATTTGCTTGTAGTGTCCTGGTATATATGTAGCATTGTCTCTTGTTCAAAGGGGTAATCTATCCCTTTTGTAACATAATATCGTGGCTAAAGAATAGTTGAAGTCGATTTGAAGTTCCATAATAGAAGAATGAGTATTAAAGCCTCTCACAACTGGGTAACTTGGAAATCTATCCTCCTGTTATAACCGCAAATGAGTTTTGGTATGAATCGCAATAATTGTGTCATAATCCTTAATACCGCACTAGGAAAGAATCATATGTTTATGAAGGCTTTAAGAGCACATCCGAGAGTCTAAGACCTCGCTCAACCTTTTAAAAATCCCAAATATGGCATCCCAGGTTAGAAATGTCAGAAATAATAGAACCCGCAAAGAAACCCCAACTTCTATTTAGCAAAATTAAGCATTTACCAAATATTATTCATTTACGTAATCAACTACCATAGCAATCTTGAATGTGTTACTCTCAAATAGAGGAGAGTAATATTTTGCAACAAATTTCGACAATGAAGTGCTCCCTACATGCCCCCAAAGTTGATACCCTTTCTAGGGAGGATACTTTTGTTTTTCTATGGAAACATCTCGCAAATATGAACATGAACTTAACAAAATCATATTACATTTGAAAGATGAAAGAAGCACCTTGCAAGCATATGCTAGCCGTAACCATCAGCTTTACCTTCAGAACAAATTTGCTTTCGCGATTCCGTAAAATAACCATAAGTAAGGATCACATATGTCGACCCGCCATTGCAACAAAATCGTTACAAAAACGAGAAATAACTATGGAGCAGTAATAATATCTCATAAGAGGTCACCTTCACTGCCGCGGCATCAATTGCCATTATTGGCATAAATATTAGTATCATCCCACAAGTATGGAGTGTAGCAAGAATACCCATTTGCCAAAGAAAACCAACGAACAACAGTGCATCGGCCTCAACAAGAAAAAACATGATTTCCGTGACTCAAGATACTTCATAGCTAAAGGTAATACCACAAACCGCAACCTTAAGGATCATTGTCAATCAAGCTAGTGACATTAAGGAAATGATGTCTATGCTATCCATGAGAGTTGTTAGCATTCAACGTGACTAATTATTAGGCCAAAAGTAGATTGTTTTAGAGATGCCATAACCCCAAAAAAAAGAGTAACCTTAAGCAAGGGCCTTAAGGCAAATAACTTGTTTTAACGCCTCATAACTCAATCCATAGAGTTTCTAGTTATTAGCTTTCAACCAAAGCATGGCTGCAACCCAATCAAACCATAATAACAAACCGATCAATCTAAAATTACAAGCATAGAAAGTGGGCAACATCCTTGTAAGATCTGCTGACTTATAACATGCTTACTCTTTTGCACAAAGACTCACATGATATTTGCCAAATCTGCACCACTATATCCTTTTGTTCCTGCAGCAACCTCCTTCAATAGCATTTTTTTTCTTGCTCGAGTTGAATGACTTGTTCCCCGAGTGCACCGCACATTGTAGCAATATAGAACTACACACACACCTCTTAAACGTGAAGGTATATGGAGAACGGTTTTAAACCTTAAGTATTTCAAGTCTCCCTTCCTCGGTTTGGCGTGCTAACTCTAAGTATTTTGTCAAAGCGACCTTTCCTAAGAAGTGCAGGATCTAAGATATCAATCCTATTAGTCGCTTCCTATCAGCAAAGACTCAAAACCACAAAGTTGAACTTTTAACCATACGCCTTATAGTATCCAGAGATAGAGGGCCCGTAAAATTGCATGGTACTAAAAAAAGGAAGACAAATACTAACAGTTGCATCTGATTTTTTGAAAGCCATCCAATTCAGTTAGCATTTGTACCAAACCTTGCTCTCTTTCTCGCACCTCCCCGAAAATTCCCAATAAGCCTTCCCCAATATCAGTTCTGTGTTGAAACAATGTTAAATGAAGGTATTTTAAGAACCTCTACCTACCCCTCCAAGCATCTCTTCCCCACGCCTAGCCCCAATGGCATCAATCTCATCAATAAAGATTATCGATGGAGAAAATTCACGAGCTCGAGAAAAAGATCCCGGACACGAAAGCAAATGCAACGCCAAAGAAACATCCGCAAGAACACTACTTGATGATTTAGCCAAGAAAAAACGCTCCACAAGTTAATCCCAAGAGGAATTACCTCAACAAACTCGGACCCACTTGCAAAGAAAAAAGGGACTCCCCGCCCCCCCACTCCCGTGTAGAAGCTCCTCCCTCCAAAGCCAAAGCTTTTCGAAGCTCCACAATTGATGCAGCAACAAAGCCGGGCCTCCCAAAAAGAAGCATTATGCTACCATGGAGCCTTGCCGCCATCCGTTCCCCTTCAAGAAATGAGACGCCGGGTTTGACCGCCAATTTACATGAAATAGGAGGTTTTTAGCAGTCACCAGCATATCCTAGGGATATTCAAGAATATACCTAGGATATACCAAAAGCCCACATAAACAAGGGTTTGCCCCCCTAGGGGCAACCCAAAAAATAGCTTGAATAAAAAACTTACTAATGTATGAGCTGTCCTGCTATCACCAAAGAACAACAAAAATGAAAGCTCTGAAATAAAAAGCAAGCCTACTGCTCAATCCCAGAAGGAGCACATATTCTTGAAGCTTTGTTAGTTCTATTTATACCTGCATGGATGGATACGAAAAAAGGATTAGAATGCATGTGTTAAAAGATGCAAGCAAGAACAAACTAGAATCAAAGGTCTTAGAATGGCCATCTCAATGGTCCATCCCATTTTTAGCTCAGATCATGCCAAATGGACGCCATGTCATTGATCCAAGGATCTGCAGTTTGAGATGAAGCGCTAAATCGATGAAGAGCCTTCAAACTTTTGGAGGGAAGAATGAAGAGCATGCTTTCTAATGGTTTCTAATGCAAAACTCGGTGCAAAAAACTCTCTGAATCATAGTCTCCCATGGTTTTTCAAGACTCCAACGATTAAAACAGAAGCACCATTAGAGGCGGGAATATCGTCATAAGGGATCGCTGCCTACCAACCCTAGAATATGCTGAGCGCCATAGTGCAGTTAGGGTTTCGCTAGCATGAAGATTAGGGTTCGCCAGCATATAACCTATTTGTAATCACTTCAAGATTTCTGATATGCCATCGTAGATTGTAGCAGCACCACTCTGGATTTGATGTGGTACCAACAGGGTGGAGCCACATCGCAAAAACAATAGCAACGGTAACTCCACGGACGGGGATGTCACCATTTATTGGGACCCCACCTTAGCTGGAAACCCTCCGCCATAGCCACGGCCGGTGCCACATGCAATCTTTTTTCCATACACACGTCTTAAATTTGGGGCCAGATTCCACTCTATCTATTTTGTGTCGTACGTGATGCGGAACATGAAGAGGATGGCATTCTTGCCCTCCCTTGACAATCTGGGAGCGCGTTGAGGCATGATCGAAAGGCATGACAGGATTTTGCTGGTCACGGGAACAACGACGCTCCCAGATTCTGCAGGTTAGGGGGGTGGCAATGCTCAACCTCTTCATGTTTTTACTATGTCAAGGTAAGCGACCGGATTCTACAGGTTCATTGGGATCCACAAAAATGTGTTTTTTTTTTTTTTTTTTTTTTTTTTTTTCCGTATTGTCGTCGATTTGGATGCCGAAATGGCACTACCGAGCTCCTTCACAATTGTCGGGGGTTTCCTTGGAAATATAGCAACCGCAACATGTCGCCATCGTGCCTTTACCTTCTAAGCCCGCCAAAATTTTTTGGTGCCAATCTTTGCCTCTTTACGCCAATTATAAAAATCGGCATTGTTGCAAGTCTACATGCTGCATTGTGCTCTTTCATCCCGCGGCATCTTCTTGCTCTTCATTGTGTCGGTATCTTGGATACGTAATAGTTTCCTGCTTCTGTCTTTTTATTAAATCCTCCATGTTTTCTTTCTAACAAATGGTTATGGCATTTGGGCAATCTTTAGACTTTTGGGATATGTTCTTAGTGATTATGAAGGATTTGGAGCAGCATTTTCAAGATTCTTATCAGATTAACTTTTTGTTTCAAACTTTGCTTTCTCTTATTCAACCAAAATTGGACATTTTTAGAATGTTCCATAAAATGCTTAAATTTACAATGTCAAAACATGATTTCCTGTTGATTGCGCTTACTTAGTCAATCACTTTTCTACAAATATATTTATACTTACATTAAATTTATCGCCGCGAACATTTCTCTTATGTTTGAAACATGTGGGTTTGAACCTCCTATTAACATTTGACATATCATAATTCAATGCTTCATTTCAGAATGATGTGCAAAGATATCCTTGAACATTTCGTCATGATTGCTTAGTTTAGAATGCCAAAGGAGTTAAGTCCAATTTCTAAGGCCCCAACTTCTCTTGTTTTTCTTCCCCAAAATAAACTCTTGCCTAATAACTGGTATGCATTTTTTTCCCTAAATGAACATTTGGGGAAATTAGTCATCATTGTATCATTGTATTAGACTTCCTCACTACTTTGGACCTTAGCATATTTTGATAGTCATATTTGATAGCCATATGTACCTGATTCATGTTTGAACAACCATTCCAAAACTTGAGCACCCCATTACGGGACGCAAATGATTTTGGATTATTAAGGTCTTCAATGTTGAAATTGCAAATAAACAAATAACTAAACATGGTGTTGAATATTTACAAATGGAAGAGGCAGTAGAGGGGGAATTTGTTTTTATTAATCTTTTCTGCTTCGCTAGGTTCGATTGGCATCTATTTTCTAGTTTTAATTTCCTTTTGTAGCTTCTTAGCATCTCAAATATGAGAGTTTTGCTGCAATAACATTAACCTCCATTCTTTACTTGATCTACACTCTGCAAGAGCACTATTAATCAAAGAGGCAACAACCATCATATGGGACGAATTCCCAATGGCGAACAGGGCAGTAATAGAAGCAGGTGATATACTTCTACAGAAAATAACAGACACAGACCTACCTTTTGGAGGAAAAATATTATCATCGCAGCAGGAGACTTTAGACAAATAGCTCCAATCGTTAAAAAAGCAGGAAAGACCGCAACAATAAATGCATCCATCAGATCTTCACCCTTATGGAGCCATTTCAATGTGCTACAACTAAACGAGCCAGACGATAACTGGCGCTTGGTTCAAGAATACAAGATTGTTGGAAACCAGGATGCAGTCATCAACATATAATAGAACGTCACGCCACTAGGCAGCATCCAACTGGACATGTGACCACACACCACACTACATTGCTGGGTTGGACCCTGCCCCCAACCACCTTACATTGCATCTGTTTGACCCCCAACAGTACCGAGTGCGATTCTGGGCGGTCTCGAACTCGAGACCACATTGCTAAGGAACTAGTGTGTTACCACTAGACCAAACGCCCAGACGCAATGCTATGTACATATAATGCTATGTACACAAAGAAATCTCCCACAGTTTGCACATAAACATTAGAATCAGCATGAGCATTATGGAATCCCAAAGCAAGCAAATAACCATTAATTCAGTCATACCATGCTTTAGGGGATTGTTTAAGACCATATAGAGCCTTCTTCAGCTTATATACCAGGTGCTCTTGCCCAACCACTTCATAGCCTTCAGGTTGAGAAATATAAATCTCCTCTTGTAGCTCTCCATGTAAGAATGTCGTGTGAACATCCATTTGATGGACTTCTAGGTTCATGTGAGCTGCCACAGCTAAAAGAACTCGGATTGAAGTGATATGTACCACTGGAGAGAAGGTCTCTGTGAAGTCGACACTGGCAATTTGAGAAAATCCTCTTGCAACAAATCTGGCCTTATACCGTTCCACTTGACCAGCTGCATTCTTCTTTAATTTGAATAACCATTTGGTACTCACCACATTTCTTCCAGGCGAAAGAGCAGCTAGTTCCCATGTTTGATTCTTCACAAGAGACTCGTATTCAAGATCTGTAGCTTTCTTCCACTCTGCTGCACATGGATGATTGACTGCATCTTGAAAAGTAAGAGGCTCTTCTTCTCAAGGATCAGAAAATTCCAAGTATCCTCGAGGTCTCTTCTTGCTCAAATTTTCTGATTCCATCGCTTCCATGGCCTTTGGACTTAAATAACTAGTCCGACCAGATCTGGTGGCTCCTCGATTGGGTCTCTCTTTGAAAGCATGGGCTGCCATCTTTTTATTTGCTTCCACAAAATTCTTCGGAAGATGACATGACTGCTTGCTTGGCATGTCTTCAATATCTCAAACCATTGAGACACTATTATCAGTCACACCTGGATCAGCAAATGATGATGCATGAGATGTAGACCCTTGTTCAAAAGGGGAGTCCACATTGGACTCAATCATTGTCTGCTACAAGGCCACTATTGTTGGCACATTTTTAGGCACTCCAATAGCCTGAATATGTTCCATATCAGTGCATGAGAGGGCTGCTGTTGTAACTCAGTTATGGGCATTCCTTCCGCACACATGAGCCTTCGTTGCTCCCACTGGAAGGCTGCCCCTGTAGTAAAGGCACTTGGGGACCATTCTCCATCAGATCCCAAGTGTCTAAGTCAGCAAAGTGGGTTGGTACAGCAGGTGCTACGGCTGCAACACGCTTCAAACTTGTGCCATATAACTCTTCTTCGTTGAAAACAATATCCCTACTAAGCAATAAGGTCCTAGCTTCTAGACAATAAAGGCGATATGCTTTTTGCTTCCAAGGAATATCCCACCATGATGCATTTTAGACTTTTCCCATCCAGCTTCTTTCTAATCTCATCAGAGACATGGACATATGCGATGTAACCAAACGTGCGCAAATGACCAAGGGATGGGGGTCGGTCACAATTGATATGGAGATTGCAAGCGTTGTGAGGTGGGCAACCTATTCTTTAAATAGGCTGCTGTCATGACAGCTTCCCCCCTAGAACTGATTTGGCATGCCAGCAAATTTTAACATGGTGCGAGCACATTCTAAGATGGTCCTATTCATTCTCTCGGCAACACCGTTTTGCTGCAGTGTATATGGGGTAGTATGTTGATGTATTATCCCATTGACATTACAGTAATCATCAAAAACATGGGAGAAGTACTCACCACCACCGTTGCTACGAAGGACCTTGATTAAACGACCAGTTTGTCTCTCAACTTGTGATCGAAACTCCATAAAGGCTTGCAATACTTCTGATTTTCGTGCAAGTAGCCTCACGGTCACATATATAGAGAGATCATCAATAAAGGTAAGTATATACCGCTTCTTTCCTACCCCACAAATGCCAGAGTGAACCAATGCCAATAGATCTTGCTCACGCTCGCTCTCTCCTACTAGAAACGGACTTCTGTGATGCTTCCCCATAACACATGCTTCACAAAATGTCAAGGTGTCATCTTCAATGGGCCCTAAATCTGTTACCAAATTATCTCGCATCAGCTTTCTCATCACTTGGACGTTGGGATGTCTAAGACGGTTGTGCCACAACTGCATATCTCCACTCCTAGCAATTGTAGATAATGCCTGAAATGGGCTCCTAACAATGGCATCCAACCTGTATAATTGTTCTACACGTGTGGCTGTTGCAACGGAGAAACCTCGTTCATTATTTATGGTGCAGCCATTCTTCAGGAAAGTCACACTCAGATCAGCATCAATAATCTTGCCAATGGATAATAATGTTTGGGCCAACTCTGGTACATAGTGTACATCATGAATCTCCTTAACGCCATCATCCAACTCAACCAGTATTGTTCCTTTCTCTGCAATTTGAAGAGGTCTATTGTCTCCTACATAGACTTGGCGCTCCGCGCTTGACTCTTCAAATGTATTAAATTGCTGACGAAAGGGTGTCATATGGATTGTGGCCCCAGAATCCAGCTATAGAGTCTTCTCACAGGATTCTATTATCAAACTACGCACCATAAATAAATTTTCATTGCTGCCACTTTCTTCTCTTGCTTTGTTCCTGTTTCTATCTTCTCCAAGCCGGACTCTACAATCCTTGGCAATATGTCCAGATTTTCCACATCTGTAGCAAGAGCGTGATTCAAACTTAGCAGGTCTAGACTCCCTCTGATTCCTGTTGGATCTGCCACTGTCATTTGACCCTTTATTCTGTCTGCCATCAAACCGTCTGGGTTTCTTTCCAAATCCTTGCCTTCTATTTATTCTTGACAAAGAATGCTGAATTCTTAATATTATTCTCAATTTTAAACTTCCTTTCTTCCTCCAACAATGTTATAGTTTCCATATCTAAATTTGGGATATTGGATAATGCTGTCACAGCGGGTCTGAAATCCCTACTTAACCCTTTTAGTAAGACTGCCATCTGGTCTTCTTTGGGAATATTACACTCCACTCTTGTCAACTGACCCACTATGCTGCGAATTCTGCTCATAAATTCGGCTGGATTCTCCAGAGTTCATTTTCATATCAAAGAATTATTGCTTGAGTGATAGCAAAAAGCTTTCATCATATCATCCCAATTCTCTTTTGAACTCCTCTCCAAATTAATCAAATGCACATAATCTTCTCCCAAGGCAAGACCAATTGTGGTTATTGCCCGTTTATCTCGCTGCATCCACTCTTGCAGTTTAACAGGATCAAATGATTTGTCCTGAGCATCTGGTTTGGCTTCAGTGCCATTAACTACTCCCCAGACATTCTCCCTCGTCAAGACCAATTGGGTTTTGACGGACCAAGCATAGAAGTTTTTTCCATTCCTAGGATGGGTCCTATGATGGGCATATACTGGCCTAAAGTGAAGTGGTGTTCTCATTGAGCTTTGTAAAACATTGAGTACAAATGGATCCCTCACTAGGGATAGATAAATTTTGAAAATATGAACTTTAAATGCTCCGAAACTAAACAATCATCGAGAGCATGATGAAACTAAAGAATACAACATAAAAGATGGTTTTATCCGCCACTTGGTCGATGCAAAGGTGAGAAGACTCGGTGACTGCTCCTTCTTAGGTTTCTGAGGAAACCCAAGAAAATAGTTGAAGCACGACCCCACGCACTATGGCAACCACAAGACCTTAAACAATCCTGCAGAATCACGGCTGAAAGAAAAATAACCCGTCAATGAGTTAGATGCCATAGGCAAGAAGACTTGAGGCTCCGTGGCCACGCCGAGAAAGAAACAACAAACCGACCAATCGGGAACCGGCCCGCGGAATGACCATCGCGGGAAAAAACAACCGATTAGTGCTGCCTCGGAGGCTACAGCGCCACGCCGAGAAAAAACAATAAATATGATCTCGGAGGCAACAACGCCACGCCGAGAGAAAACATGAATAAAAAATATTGACTCAGAGGCTACAATGCCACACCGAGAGAAAACATGAATGAATAAATAAAATACTAGTGCCATGCCGAGAAAGAGTAAACCAATAAGTATGCCTCAGAGGCTACAAAGCCACGCTGAGGAAATAAAGAATGCAAATTTAAAGGACATAGAAAGGGAAATAACGAACATGATCAAATGAAAAAACGATCAAGGGAGGGAGGGTGAGGGAAACTGATAGGATAGAGAAGAAGGAGAAATCTAGCTCAAGAGAACGCCGATGAAAGAATAATGAAGAAAGGCTGAATAAATAGGATGAGTGATAAAGGGACGTCCCCATCCAAGGAATGTCGGTTCTATTGCTGACGCAATAGAACCGTGGCATTCCTAGGATGGGTCCTATGATGGGCATATACTGGCCGATAGAAGAGGAACCAACTCAAACACTACTCAGCATGGGAACTGAAAAGGAAGAGAAGCTAAAGAGAAATAAAGTACAAAGAAAGGGAGAAACGAGTCTACAAGGTCACTGGAAAAGAATGCATAGATAAGGCCGGACAAGAATCGAGTAAAACGAAGGAAGAGGAAACTAAGAAAAATGGAGGAAAAAGGAGATAAAGAGAAGACAAAGACAAAGGAACAATGAAGAAACAGATAAGAAATCCAGTTTTGAGTACTGAGTACCGTTTAGGAAAAAGACGAAACAAACGAAGTGAGGAAATGAGAAATAGGATGGCTAGAAGACCAGAGTGGCAAATTTCGGAAAAGATGATATAACAGAGATCAAAGGGGCAAAGAAGCAACAAGATATTAGAGCAATAAGACAAACGTGCAGAAGGGGCAAGTCAGAAGTACTAGAGTACCGAATGAAATGGCTCGTCGAGAGCAGAGAGCAATCAAGGCAACCGAAGTAAATGAAGGGAAGAAGAAACCAAGAAAATGGAGCAAACGGGATAAAGAGAAGAAAGAGATAATGGAGCAATAAAGAAGTAGAAAGAGCAAGTAATGCCGGAATTTAGATAATGGAATGAGTAAAAGGACCCAATGGAACAATGCAGAGAGAGATAGAAAGGAACATCAACAAATGCCACAATGAAACAATGTGGTAAGAGAAGGAGAAAGGAACTTATAGACGAGCAATCCAAACCACAAACATGGTAATATCAGCATGTAAACATCTCAAATAACTAACATAGCAGTAACAAAGAAACTAGAAACCGAACTAGCCTTCCTAGCAATAGAAAAGAGCAAAAAGGACAAAGAAACCAAGACAGAACCATGCAATCAAAGAAGTAATAAGGTCAACAAAGTTAAACAGAGCAACAAGCCAAAGGAATTCCATGAAGGAAAGAAAGTACCGTCAAAAAGAGAAATGATATCCAAATGGCACTATTGAGATAATGAGGAGCATATAGCAACTCGAAGAACAAACCGCACGAATGGCGACGCTTTAAATAATAGAATAGACAGAGCAAAGAAGTGAAGTGGAGAATTAGGTCTGCCAATGTCACAACTACAAAATGACGAATCGAAACGGAAGAGACAACTGAGGTACTGGTAATAGAAGGAGGAAGGTGAAGCAAGAGCTAATATAATAAAATGGAAAAAATAAACATGCATACGTTGATAGAGAAATTGGCCAAAACGTTCGCACATCGGTATCATGCCGAAAGAGAAACAAACGTAGCCCATATGAACATACGTAACATCATACCATAATGAAGCACAAAGGCCATCTCTAGCACCTTGATCAACGTCTCAACCAAAAGAAACGAATTCAATCACCATACGGAGATATGGAAAACGACGAGAAAAACTGTCACCTATGGGACAACACCTCCCTCGACAAAAAACTACCAAGCCAATGTTAGCATAAAGATCTGCCAAATTGTATTTAAAAGGAAATACAACCAGGAATCTAACGATTATGGGAAAAAGCCCTAAAAGGAGCAAAGTAGAGGAAAAAACAACGATGTGTAAAGAATCAACGAAAAAAGGAACATGAGAAGAATAGGTTAACCAAGACAGATAGAATAAACACAAAAATAGCAGACCAAAGGAGGAGCTAGAACGATGGGATATAGAAACTAAAGAGACAAATGAACCAAATAGGGCAAATGGATACAACTGAGGGGCGCCTAAGGTGGAAAAATCATGGAGCAAGGGAGCACATAAGCAAGTGGCTAGCAGAGACGAAGAGGTAATGGTAATCAATGAAATGAAGAGACAAAAAAGGATTACTCGAACTTGATCAATATAGACGAGACAATGACAACAAAAGGGCCGACGACGTGGCCGGGAACCATGGTGCCCTCAGACTAAAAATAAAAGAAAGAAGCAAGCAAGAGCGGAACAAATGGAAGAATAGCGGGCAAACGTAGGATGCAAGAGAAAATAGAGAGACTAAAGCAAAAAGGAACAAAGAACGAGATATGAAGAAGAAAATGAAAGGGACAAATCATGTCAAAGAGGTCACTAGCAAAGTCAAAAGTACCATTAACCCAGCAAATTTAAGGAACACAAGGAACCACTAGAATGGATCATAACTAGCCATACGTAACGCCCTTCCAGTGGCAAGAGTAAGAACCTACCAGAACCCAAGAATCAGAGAGCAATAACAAATGGACCCCATGACCAAAAAATAAGAGTTAAGTAGGCAAAACCCAATCAAGCCATGGCACAACAAGAAAATGAAAAATAATAATCGAGATAAGGAAAGAAAATAATAGTCATGAGGCAAAAATCGTGGAAGTATAAGAAAACCCAAAGGAACCCCAAGAACGAAGTAAATGCAGAGCACAAATGGTGAACCCCAAAAACATGCAGAATCAGAAGAATAGAACTCCTGTCAAAAGTCATATTCCAACCAGACGATAAGCACTTGTCAAACTAAAAAATATAACATCACGAGAATGCAAAGATAGAATTTGATGAATAGAATAGAATAGAAAATACCACATGCGAAATGAACGCCGATACATTCTACGAAACAACGTGTAACAGGTAGATGAAGCAAGTAACTGAATGGACGCAAAACTCAAAACCATGTCACCAAGATAAGCCAGCGCAAACAAAGTCGTATCCTCTCCCATTATCTCTCGTGGTGTGAGATCATGTAACACGAAAACCCCAAGATAAAGGTGCAGAAGCCACTATAACAAAATATGCAGGACTCAAAGATGCATACATCGAATAGACATACAATGCAGTCGACAACACAAGCCAACTACTAGCATGGGACGTAAGGACTAACAACATAGATGAAAAGTGCCAAAAGATATGCACTAACATGAAACTTGACAAACGATACACTGTAACTTAACGTCATACCACTTTGGTAGCATCCCTTCTGGGGTCTATGACATCACATTCTCAAGCACACCCACACATACTGACCCAGAGATGAAAAGATGAAGGACGACAACAAGCACCTATCCTGGCCATGGTAACATGAAACCGACATGAGGACAAAATATACGTGCAGCAATTGGAAAATGAATCAGCAACCTAGATAGAAATAAGGCAAAGATGCAAGCACACATCTCTAACTATGGTAAGATCCATATGTAAATGAGGATACATCCTGTGCAGATCGTCGAGCTAAAAAATATCTCAGCATGATGCAAAGAGGAAAGGGAACTCACTTTAAAGATAACAGAAGGAATTGGTGAAGTCCTACCAATTTAGCACCGCACAACGTGAGCGTTGTGAATTGCAACCAAGGGGCCACAACACTGATAGACAACAAATAGTCGCGCAAATAAGAATAACATACATGTGTGAGCGTATCCTCAAAACACCTACAATAACAATGGTTAATGCTAAACGAAACCAACATATAGAAAAAACAACTCTAAGAACCATGTATACACATATATTGAAAATAGAACGAGTGAAGTCCCTAAGAATGCATACCTGAACCCCCTGCTGATAGAAGCATAAATAGATGCACGAGCAATAAAAAACTAGAAACCTCCAACAAATTGACCAAAAAAGGCTAACCTATAAACACATCAGGAATGCTGGAATATAAAAGTAAGGAAATCGTAGAAAACAATTGGGGCATCGAAATACCATTACTATATTATGATTAAGGGAAGAAAAAAGGGGAGAACGTTACAAGAGCCTAGGCAAAGCGGCAACCATGCTAAACCTGGAACTCCTAACACTAAACCTCTCGCTCAAGAGAAACTTGTCAGAAACTAAACAACAAAAAACGGCGGAGCATCAAACCCCTAACCCAGACTGCAAAGCTAGATTCAAAGAGAAAACTAAGTCGGACTCACCAATCCAAGGGTTAATTATATCCACACCATCAACCAACAAGAGAGATGCATCTCTATTACGCCCTTAATGTGCAAATAGGAAGAAACAACCCTCGATCATATGTACCAAAAAATACAAAATAAGGAGAAACTACGAAACCAAAAAGAGGGGAGAAAAAGGGGGCAACTTAACAACAAAGACTAAAGCAACTCAAAAGGAGACGAAGCAATCAAAGAATAGATGCAGAACCAACAAAAAGGAGCAGGAACACACAAGCTTGAGAAAGGAAAATGAAAAGCACAGGAACAAGGATCTAGGCTCTAGCAAGTACAAGAAACGAAAGAGCGAGAAATAAACCTAATAAGAAAAATACGAAACCATAAAAGCAAAGGATAATGCAAGGCATATTAAAGATAAAAACGAGAAAAAATAAAGCTGGAAGGAAAGAAAAAGATAAGATAGATCAACAGATGGAATGCTCTGTCGGGGTAGAGTAAACTCTTGAGGATTGAATGGGAAAAAAACATAAACATAAAGGAGGTGCAAGGCCCCAGAACTTCAAGACAAAAAAAAAAAGGGAAAGCAGAATCCCGGTATCCCCCAGCAAAAAAGGCACAACCTGGTATCCCGCTTCCAAGTGTTTGCAACAGAAGCGGAAGCGGTTGCCGATTGCAGAGGAAAAAATCGAGAGAGGGATTGCGAGGGACGATTGCAGATGAGTGATTGTGAGGGAAGCTGCAGAAGATTGAAGATTGCTGAGTATGCTCCACAACCAGAAAGCCAAGAAAGCAGAGGCGGCAAGGTAGGTCGGAATAGATCTAAAATCCAAGAAAGCCAAGAAAGCAGAGGCAGAAGCGAATCGAAAAAGGGGAAGGCCATTAACAGATTTAACCCCTGCCAAACCATTCTGTTACAAGGGCAAAATCGAGCCTCCTTGATCCATGAACCAGACAGAAGGAAAGATGCGGCCTGAGGACGGAGGAAAGCAAATCCGGAACCCAAACCAGGGTATGATGTCGAAAACATACCAAGGGGCTGGATAAGAAGAGATCAGAGAGAGCAGTAGACACTCAGAGAAAAAAGGGAAGGAATCAAAGACCTGAAACCATGAATCCATCATGCCAAAGAGATGCATGCTCACGAACCCAAGGAATCATGCTTTCAAACCAAACAAAAGCGAAAGAGGAAAAACCTGACTGACACACCGTGGCAAACCCCATTCTGTACACCGGAGCAGAACAACCACCACCGATGCGCGAAGCCTACAAAACGAAACCAATAACCGAAAATATTGTAAACAACGAGATTCATACCTTCCTTGCAGAAAATCCGTTCGGGAAGCATGGAGTGCGTGATGCAATTCGGGCGGCTTGTACTGGAAATCCGAGTTTGAGCGTGGTGTGCTTTGAAGCAGGTCGTGCTGCTTGGAGAAACATCTGAATCTGTTTGTGGCCAGAGATGGAGCGGGGCTGCTTGTAGAAAATATTGAATCCTTTGGTGAAGCGTGGAAACTGATTGGAAACTGATTGGGACAGGCAACCCTAGAAACTGATAGGATAGAGAAGAAGGAGAAATCTAGCTCAAGAGAACGCCGATGAAAGAATAATGAAGAAAGGCTGAATAAATAGGATGAGTGATAAAGGGACGTCCCCATCCAAGGAATGTCGGTTCTATTGCTGACGCAATAGAACCGTGGCATTATATTTTTCCAGAAATTTCTCTAAAACTTTATCAAAAGATTGAGTAGAAGAGGAAACCATTTTACTAATTGCTACTCACAGGTAAATTGGCTTGGAACTGGAAAGTCTCTGGAAGACGTTCCTACGGCGTGGGAAATGGTTCTGATTTTCTTGGCTGCGCTCCAATTTGCGATGGGCCAGGCTCTGGTTGATTCGCAATAGGGCAAGATGTGCCCTGATTTTCTGCCGGCATTTCTCCTTCGCCGCTCGCTTCTAGATCCCATTGAATTGGAACTGCTCTGATACCATTCTGATAATTAAGAGGGATGGAGGGCCAAGATTTCTTTAGGCAAATAGGGTAATTTAGTCTCTTTGCTTGACGCTTGATGCACGCTGTAGCCGCCCTATCGATTTTCACAGGGATTTAAAGCATGCAAACCTACTGTTGTTGGAATCAGAAGGCCACTTACAGCCTATACTAGTTGAAGGAATGCTTTTCTGGACAGATCTAATCTTTAATTTATAAGTATGTCAAAATTAGGAATGGTGGATAATAGAGTTACATCCATGGATGCAACCATGGCAACAACACTCTATATGATAATGTTTACAGATTCTCCTTCTGATGTGTTGTGTTTCCTCCGAAAATGGGGAATCTATGTTCTTACAGAGCGTGATTTTATACGAATTGGAATGGTTTCAACGAGTCGGCAGTAATCCCAGTTCCTTGGGATAGTTGGGATGCCTCGGCCATACGGTTTAGTTAGCTCTATTATTCGACTTACAGAACCGTGATATTTTGCCCAGAATAATAGAGCGGTTTGAAATTAGTTCTTTGTAGCCCTTAGATGGAGCAAGGACGGCGCCGGCATATAAAGACCTCTGTCTTTGCCCCAAAATTGCCATTTTCGGTGTCAATTGTTTAAGAAGAGTACTTAGTTTCGTAAAGCTAAGAACAAAAAACATAGAAACACAGGTATATTCTTATCCAAAGACAAGATTCAAGTTAGCAGGACATTATTAGAAGGTGTAATTGGAACAAATCAAGAAACCCATCGGTAAAAAGCGACCTGAGATCATATGAATCTGATTGATTAATGGGAGGTTTTGACTCTGGGCCTGTAAATTTCTCCTGTTATCCTTCTTTTGCATACGAAAAGGGCCTCTGTTCGCCTCCATCACTTCAGTTCTTGCTGTGGGTTTTAAATCCCTGTTTCGGTCAATCACCCAACTGGCTTAACCCAACTGACTCTATTATGGAGTGATTTCAAAGCCAGGCCTGCCATTTTAGCCTAACAATTCAATGTGCTTTCGAACCCAACAGCTGCAATTTCAACGCAAGCTGTTTGCTTAATGCAGATGGCGGTGCTTCCATGAATGCCTTTGAATACAGATTTGAAGTACAACTAGTGTTGTTGCTGTGATTATGATACAGATGACGTGCTTGCCTGCAAAATCTGCCTCAACTTTATCGGATCGAACAATTAATGGACAGTCAATATCAATTTGCCCATTTGTATTGCCCATAAATGCCTCCAGTCTGCCCGGCTTGGATCATGAAAAAAGGCTCTGTTAAGGATCGGAATGAAGGGACTAAATAGCCCAACAAAGATTTAGATTTTGAAGACCTTAAATTTATTGTTGCAAACAGCAGGAAAGCATCTGCAAATTTTCGGATTTCATCCAAATTTTTATGTCAAATCTCTGCTTATTGCCACATTTGAGCTTCAAAGGAATTTTATCCGTACTGCTGGCTTGAGCTAGAAAGACTGCGGTGAGTTGCTACCTCTATGGGTTTATCATATTCTGAGGCAGAGTTTCATTGTCCCAGCCTCAAATTATTTCCCTGAACTAGAATTGCTACCTCTATATTACCTAAGACAACAAGCTCTGATGATAAGCTCTATATTCTGTGGTGATAAGACTCTAATTTGCCACAAGTTTTTTGGCAAGCATGAAAGCAGCTAATCCCGATCCATTTTTAACTTGATTCTAAAATTTACGGCCAGGGCAGATAATCTTTCCTTTGTATACTGAATACAGAGACTATTACTGAAAAGATACAGAGATTATGACTACCATCACCCATATCATGAAAAAGGGCAGAAGTTTTGGGAGAACCAAAATCCTTGAAAATCTTTCACATCTAGCCATGCCACAGTTCAATTTTATGGCAATTGAATCCTCTCTTTTCTAACTGCAAAAAGCTGATTGCACACTGGCTCAGTGGTTTTCTTACAGACTTCTATCTTTGCAAGGCTCCCCTCAGCAACTTTGATTATAACATAAGGATCACTGGTGCCAGCAGCATCCTTGGTAGCAACACTCATCTTAGTCCTGATCGCCCCACCGCTATAGTGAAGATAAAAAATCAACCTGCTTCATCGGCCAACAGTATGGAACAAAAGGTCATTGGGGCGCTCCCTCTTCTGCATAATTGAGCCCCAGTCACCTACGGCCAATTTTTTTACTGGCCACGGCGAGGAGAGATATGATATAGGCAACTGCCATTTTTCTCATTCAATATAGTCAGAGGCTGTAGAATAGGTATTCTTTTTAGAATAGGTGACAAGAGAAGCATATTGCTGGGTACTGGAAAAATTTAACCTCCAGATGACGAGACAACGGAAAAAAATCTCGAAATTGGTTGTGAGGGCGCAAAGAATGGGGCCTTATTGGGAAATTATAGATCTTGCTGTCGCCCAATTCCCTGCCGTTTGGAATCTGTCCATCAATTCTTCAAGAGCATGGACCCATGGGTTTGAAAATTTGGAAATTTGAAAATTTTGGAAAGACCCAATTTTTGGCCATCTATGTTTCTTTTTTACACCATGGCATCAAAATGTGTTCCACGGATACAATTTATCCTCCATCAGAAACTATTTAATTTTGTAATAAGACTGAGTATCTCCACCACACTCAACAGGCAGAGACAAGCGACCAAACAAATGCACATTGTACGAGAAAATTGTGTAAATCAAGATGTTGACATTACACAACGAAAAAAGTGCTCCAATACCCTAGAAAATACCCCCAAAAAATACCTACGAAATCCCCCTTTTCTGTCAAACAACAGGGGATAAAATGTATTTTTGGAATCGGGGGATTTGGCCACAATCCCCCTTTTCCTCATTTGCATGATAATACCCTATTAAGCTGGTGTCGCAATCCCCCATTCGAAGAATGGGAAATCATACACTGTTATCATTCGTAAGAGATAATACCCTGTTCTGGTGATACCCTATTTCAGATCATACCCAAATAATACCCTGTTACAAATAATACCCCATTCCAAATAACATACCCCATTCCAAATAACGTACCCCATTCCAAATAACATACCATGTTTCAAATAACATACCCTGTTTCAAATAACATACCCCATTCCAAATAACATACCCTGTTTCAAATAACGTACCCTACCCTGTTCTCTAAATAACATACCCTGTTATCATTCATGAGATAATACCCTATTCTTTGCACCTTTCTTTGCTCTCTTTCGTTTCTTTCTTTCGTTTCTTTGCACCTTTTTGACCACTGGCAGACTGCAGAAGAAAGGGCACACACAAAGATGCACATGATTGATTTTTCATAAACAACAAAGCTCCGAAGAGTACGAAGACACATTTGAGAAAGCAATTTTAACATTCATATGGAGCAATTAACAGTCATATGGATTTATTGTTAGCTGCTGGTTCTCTGCTGCCTCTTCTTTCTGAATTTGCTGCTTTGAGGGAGCTTTCATTAACAAGGTGCCATAATGTTGATGAATATAACTTGTTGGATGTTCCATGTGGAACTCTCCAAGTGCAAAGGCTCGCTTAAGAAGGCATCAGTGCAAGAAACACAGGCCTGGGGTGGCAGTTTCTCTAAGCTAACCACACTTGAGTTTTTTGGCTGCCAAGGAATTGGTGACAGTGATCCTTCAAGTTTGATACAGTGTTTGCAATCTTTGGAGGAGCTTAGATTGCGTAGATGCAGATGTATTGCCAACCAGGTCTTGCTCAGAAAGCAAACTGAAGTATGTAGCAAACTCAAAACCCTTGTCTTTATGGATGGTGGTGACACTATCGGACTTCATGAAATCATGAAAACTGTAGACAGATCTAGCAGATCTAGGAATTATTGCTTCTATCTGTCAAAGGCTGTGCCAACTTAGGCTTAGGAGGTGCAGGAAACTTACAGACAAAGTTATAAAATTTATAGGGCGGAGATGTCTTGAGTTGCAAAATCACGGGTGATTACAAGGCTGCATGGAGTTACTCATGTTGGTGTCTTGCTTTGCTTCTTAGAGGTTGTCCTAAGTTGAAAAGGATCCGGGTGGAGAAGGATAAATTAACCCCTTATGTTCAAAGAATTAGCATCAGAGAAAAGGGTAATTCACGCCGGAATTGAGCCAGGTTTTATCGATTTCGACATTGTAGCATAACCCCGAACATCTGCACATACCCAAATATTTCTTTCCCTGGCTGATCGGGTCATGCTTTCTTAGCATCACTCTGGTGTACAACAAAATTATTTCCTGGTTTAAGCATAGCGCATCAAGAATATAAAGGTCTTCAGCTCAAGAGGGTGCTTGCTCCATGGATTATAAATAACTAATGTGGATGGTAGTACAGAAACAAGCTTACTCCATTCCTAGGTACAATATTGTATATAACATTTTCAACACAACCTGTGAGATGAAGCAAAATCACCATAATATGCAGATTTAATTATCCAGATAATATCCAGATTCGAAAAACATAACAGTTTGGTTGATTGACAGTGAAATCCAAAAGGGAGAGAAAAAGGCACTGAATACCTGACGCAGACTCTTGAGGAAGCCAAGTACATGAAGCTTCACTTCCTTTTTATGCCAAGAAATTAGTACGTTACCTCCAAAATCCATCGTGTGAAGTTTGGGCATAACCTTCTCTTCAATTATTTGGTTGATTTCTGCCTGCCCTTTCGATGACTTTGCAGAAGCAATAGGGTGATAGTCTTCAAATCCACGGCGTGCAATTTCTTCATTCTACATGAACATTAATAAGAAATCTTTGAGAACAGTAATAAACAAACAAACAAACAAACAATAATCTTAAGCAATCTCTAGAGAACAAATAAAAAATTACTGCTAAAAAGATGTCATATTGGCCTGTTGACTCAAAATGTTTCTTGAGAAATTTCTTCCCACACAGTGGTTCATTGGGATACATTTTTACATATTTTTCAGTATTGTAGATCCGTTCATAACTGGTATGTACCTGCAATGAACAGAAAGAAAATCATATTTGAATGATTATATCTTAGTATACTCTAAAATAAAGATTTTGCTTGCACAAAGACCATGCTAAAAATGTCACACAAAGAGCAACAAGAACATAAAATGGCAACCCTCTCTACTCCCTTATCCACTGCATCTAGCATCTAAGATGTCTAATCCCAAATATTATAACTATGCACCTGTCTTCCAAACACCACAACTTTTGTCTTACCTAGTTTAGGGTGCATGATGACAATAAGCATCAAGAATAATAAGCTGTTGTTGTAACCCCTTTGGAGTTCTAGCCATGTTGGACATCATTGTTTTACACCAACATTGCTGATTATACGCTATCACATTCTTTCAATAAAGGGAAGCTATGAACTATGCCACTACCCCTGCCATGCCACTATTGATACACCACTATTGTGAATAGGTGCAATCAGTCTTAACTGCCATCGTGATTGCATAGCTGAATTGAATCTCTGACTTAACTGCCATTCTGGAGGAAACCTGGTCACATGGCTGAATTGAATAAATTCATAGTTTGTGTTACCACTGATTGCATGTGACCTTAGAATGTGCAGAAAGAGAGATTGGAACTCTATAAAAGCTTGGCAAGATTCTCAAAGAGCAAGATTATCTCATTGGCAGGCAAAATTTCCAGCTGAAATTTTCAAGCTGAATGCGAAATTTCCAGGCATAGAAGTTATCCCAGGCAAAGTTTCCAGGTCCAGGCTGAATGCGAAATTTCCAGCTGAATGCGAAATTTCCAGAAGCATAGAAGTTATTCTTATGATCATAACGCTTACCTTATCCATTTTTGGCGACTTCGATGCTCCTCCTCACATCGACTGATTCGGATCACGCCCGTCAAGGTCTTCACGGATCCGCTAAGAAAAAACCTAAGAAAATAATATTTTCACTTTTAAAATTAATTAATGACTCTAAAATAATAATATTTTAAAATAATATTTTCTGAAACTTTAAAACCCGTGAGTTGCGTCTCAGGGTTTTACAACAAATGCAATGCTTGAGACGGAGACGGCTTTCCTGAGACGAATGACGGCTTTCCTAAGACGAATGCTTTTCCTAAGACGAATGCTTTTCCTGATAATGCAGGATCACTGACACCAACGACAATGCGAGATCTTGTTTTGGGGGGTAAGGATGTTTCTGCCCGCACTTTCCGCAGAAATAGAAGCAAAAGACTTAGAGTGTTAGAAAAAAACAAAAAAGAGGATCTTGTGATTGAAGAAGGTTTCGAAAATGAGAAGTTACAGCAGGATCTTTTAAGTTTTAAGAATGTGTTGCTTCACCAATTGAATATGGAAATACGTCCATGACAGGAAAATTGGGGCTTGTCAGAGACGAGGAGAATTCAACTGACCATCCAAATCTCCCTGAAGCTCTTATAGATAAAAAGCTGCAATTGTGCATTGTAAGTTTGCAAAACTGCTTAGATAAACATCAAGTTAGCATTCGTGGTCAAGAGGAACTGTTACAGCTTCTATTTGAGGGTTTTAAGAATCAAGATAGTGACTGTCTCACAAATTTACTTCTAAAGACAGACTAACCGCTTTTACCTTCAACTTGGCATGTGTATTTACTTGAATTTTGAGTGAGATAATTAATACTCCAGGAACTTCTACACAAGTAAATATATTTGTTCTAAACATGTTACAATGTAACTCACTCACTTGTACAGGTTACAGGGCATGTTTAATGACTTGGGAAGCCCATCCCCGCAGAGGAAAATAATTTATATCTCTGATCAACAACTTGAATTCGAGCTTCTGCCATTAGAAGATCTGTTAAAAACATTATGGAGGAGTCCAACTTTTCGAGCAAGAATGGGGATTGCATGGAGGGAGAAAGACACATGGGGACAAGGGACAATACGAGAATATTGGCATGGAAGCAAATGGTTAGATTGGAAAGCATTTTTTGATCCAAAATCCTATTGGGAGCTGCTAGTCATTTGTGAGAGTTGCAACCAAGTCTACAGAGCCTTTCCAGAAAAAGCTCAAGAACTTACTGGAGGATGGGATGAAGAGGCTAAGCTCTACAATTTTGTATGTTCCTCTTGTCATTGTAGGATCAAAAGTATGCCTAAGTTTTGCAAGGTAATGACCTTACAATAATTTTTTTCTGATTTCTAGATAGACAAGTTTTGATTATCTCCTTATTCTTTAATTACAGGGTAATCTAAACAATCTAGCTATTGGGTGTCACCATGATGGCTTTCAGTTCTCAAGAGGGAAGCGTAATCGAACTAGCATGGTTTGCAATGCAATGTTTCTAAATGGAGGAAAAAAACATGCAAAGCCATACCCAATCTTATTTGTTCCAGAAAGGGGAATTAAGCACATTAACAAATTGCCAGAAGATTACATGAGCTTATTTTGTCAGCCTCTTGTTCAAGAATTAAAGTCTCTTTTTATGAATGGGATCCAACTAGAAGGCATAGCAGAGCCTGTGCGGGTTGCTCTGATGTTTTGGTCGGGAGACCATCCAGCTCAACTTGATCTTGGGATGTTTGTTGGGGGTACAAACTGTCGTAGAGACAAGCCATCAGTGGTAGAGGTTCCAACAGGTAGAGAACAATTTGGTGGAGTCAAACTTGTGTTCAACAATGCACGTGAACAAGTAGAAGAACCAGCACCAAAGAAAAGCATCGAAGAATACTTGGATGTTTTACAACAATGGAGACGTTTAGGAAAGAGTGCAGATGTGCTTAATGCATTTGGTCTTAAAGGGGAGAGTTGTTTATGGGCCCTTCAAAGACTTTATGGCTTTAAACCACCAGAGGATCTCGTCTTTGATCTTTTTCATGTTTTACTATTGGGAGTAGTGAAGTTCTTTGTCAAGAAGCTGATAGATGTCCTTCAAGAGACAAGCAGCCAACACCTCTTAAGTTTAGACAAGATAGTTCAAGAGATTTATGAAGTCGCACCTAGAGAATTACGACAAGGGCGATGTATGGTCACTACACCAAGCAAATATTATAACGTCTTTAAGGGTGAGGATTACCAGAAATTTGTGCAATGGTGCTTACCCGAGGTGCTAAGAAGGTTTCCGGATGCAGTGTTGCCAGGTAATAAGATAAATTAGATATAGATAATAGTTAGTTAAACTTAATTTAACCATGTTTCAATAATGAGGTACTTGTAATGCAGTTGGAATAAAAGATGTCGGGATTCTACTCACCAAAATAGTACATTATTTTTTTGGTTGGAGCCGAGTACATGGATGTTCAAGGGAAGATCTTGACTTAATGAGGAAGGTACTCTCATCCTGGCGCGTTCTCTCAGAAGAAAATTTTGGATGTAACGCTTCTCCAAAACAACACTCTCTTGGTGAGTTTAGTACTTTGGTTTAGTTAGCTTAAGTACAAAAAATCTAAACTCACTAAATTCAGGAGTGGGTGAGCTTCTTGATGACATCATGAGGCATGGACCTCATGATGGTACGTGGTGCTTTCCTCAAGAGCGTGATGTAAAGATTCATAAGAAAATAAACACAAATAACTTGGAGAACGAGCTCACATATATGCGTTACCACACAAGAGTTCTTTTCACAACAACTTTCCTTGAGGCTGAGAAAGGTAATCCTTGTGAGTACGCACTCAAACAGGTACATGAGCATCTTTGGCTACCAGTTGGTTGTAGAGACCATGAAAAAGGAATTATTCGAGTTCCATCTGTAGAAACAGCTAAAGAGATTGTGGATCAGCTAGAGTACCTTCCAAGGAGTTGTGGTTGCAAGCATGCTATTGAGAAAAAGGGCATTATTATAGGATCATCTAGACATGAAAAACGAGGGGTGATAATCGACTTGAGTGGTGTGATGGTGTTGAATGGCTTGCATGATAGAACTCTTATGCAAAAGAAGGCTTTCAAGTTCAACAAAGTATTCTACAATGGTATTGTTTACAAAGAAGGAGATTATGTGTCAACAGAGGACTCCAAGTGCACCATAACGTCAATATTTGACCATGAGTGTGAAGGAGAGCTCAAGAGCTATTTACTGCAGCTGTGTGCTTCTCCTACATGGTAAGGAGCCACTCCACGAAGCATGGATTCTTTCTTTGGATGAGACCTCTTTGAAGACAGAGTTTATCAACTGTTTAGTCCAGAAATTCATTCCTATTCCACATCATGAAGGTAAGGTTCTGGCTTATGAGCTGATCCGACCACTTACATATGACCATTCAATATTTTGAAAGTAGATGGTATTTAGAAATTATTTTTAATTGAAAATACCCTTTTCCTTGAAAATACCCCGGTATTTATTGCAATTCTCTCGTTTGTTTGGTAATTCCCCTTTCATTCAATCCTCTTTTTATTTGGAGATACTCCAGTCCATTTGCAAATTAAACTTTTGAACCAATCCCCTTTCTTAAAAATACCCCAGTCCATTTGCAAATTCCCTTTTGAACCAGTCCCTTTTCTTGAAATTACCCCAAACCGTCCAAGAAATTCCCTTTTGACTCAATCCCCCTTTCTTCAAAATACCCCAATGTGCATTTGTAATCCCCTGTTTCTATTAATTCCCCATTCGATATGCCCTTTTTGTACAATAATCCCCATTTCTACTAATCTCCCCCCATACGATATACCCTTTTGTTCAAGAATTCCCTATTGCAAAGAAAATAACCCATTTCTCTCGAGTCCCCCGGTTCCTCAATGGGGGATTTTCCAGGGGATGTGAGCACCTTTTTCGTTGTGTTAGAACTAGATTGTGCTTTGAATCAGATAATGCATCAAACTTCTTGATCTATCCAAAAGATCTACAAATTGGCCTCCGGCACATACACATTGGGCAGCTCACTTAATAGAATATCCAAAATGCTAAGCCATGGATTGGGTAGAGAAACATAAATCATGGTTTTAACTGCTCAATAGGTTGAATCAAGGGCCCCAACAAAAAACCCTTCGAACTATAGCGGCGGCAACGCCGCCGCAAACCGTCTTGTTTTTCAATAAGAAAGCGCTCATAGCTGTTAAGCTCTTCTAGGAAGTTGTTAAAGAGCCTGGCTTGCTCATCTGGAGGAGTAACAGGGGAGTTGGGAACAAATTCGACAGTGGCCATGGCGGTGCTGAAGAATGTTGCAATAGACTGGACATGAAGAGATGGATCTGAAATATTGTGGAGTTTGGTGGAGGAGGATAGGGCGCATTCGAGGTTTCATAGGCAACAGAAATGGTGTTGGCAATACCATTCAAATTAATAGGTAGGATTGGAGCTTCACTTGGTGGAGCAGGAGATAGCTTGGCAGCCACACGCTCAAACACCTCCTTGTTTGCCAGTCACCCCGTACTATTGTAAATAAAAAATTTGAAAATTTAAGTTTTTGATCAGATTTCGAAGACAGTCTCTCTATCTTTTCTTTCTGATAGCAGAAAAAGGACTTTGACCCATTGCCTCTTGCCAGATTATTTGGAAGGAAGTCTCCCTTGCAGGTTCCTTTTAGCTCAAGTTCACAAAGATCTGTGTATTCCTTATTGGCACTGTCTTTGTTGTTTTCCATGCTTGTCTTTCAATAAACCCTTATGGTTCCTGGTTTCTTACAGTTTATTGCAATCCACCTAAGATTTTGAATACTTGCCACACAGGACGAATCTTTGCTATTTGTTTTTGTGTTGTACAACAAGGCCAATTTATGTTTTGTGTTGCTGTTTGTTGCAGAGGAAATATTCTAGTGTTGACACATTAAGCTAAAAGGATGATGCTGTGAAATATGCTGATTGTATGGTGCAGGACTGCCACTGCAGGTTAAATATTTGTTTAAAAGTAGGTACATGCCACCGGGTTTGAATTCCTTGAGCACTGATGTTAACAGGAAGAAAATAAACAGAAGAAAAAGCAGCAGTTCAATAACCTGAATATTTTTTTATAAACAAAAAGTTACTCAAAATAAACATGTCAGGTAGGCTCAAGCCACTTCCCAGCTTATTAAGATGCCGCTGTTGGTTTTATCTTATTACAGAGTCACAAAACATTTCCTTGTGAAGCTTGGAGCCTCTTTGCAATGGCATCAATTGGGGTCCACTCATTACTATTAGCGGCATATTGTTGGAAATACAACCCTCCAACTCAGCATATACTATGATATGGCATCCATGTAGGCAAAGAGTCATGTCTGTTATGAAGAGTCGTGTCTGAATCTATAAGCTACGGTGGGAAGCTTGTTCCCAACCAGTTTTCTATTCTATTCAATATATTGTGCATTCTAGTTGTTCTCTCCCTGGATTCCTAAACTTATCATGGTATCAGAGCGGATGTGTTAATCCGATCTTGGGAAACAGAAATTATGAAGGAGGAAGTGGGAGAGCCGCCTCCCCAATTCAAGAAATCCAGAAAGGGGCTTAATAGATTGAAGAAAGGCTTGAAGAAATTTCAAGCCAAAGTGAAAGCAAAATTTATTGCATGCATCTGTATTCCGGCAAGCATTGATGGGGAAGATAATAGGGCAGTGACCTCAGGAACGGATGAAGCCCCACCGATAATTGTCCAAGAAGTGGCGGCTGTGGATGAAATTCTTGCGCAGCCAGCAAGCAAGAAATCCGTCAAGAAAGATGGGGCCAAAGTAAACCCAGACTGCCTGGCCGTTAAGGAATTTGATGGGTTGAAGGATGTTGGAGTTTGCCTTGCCGTTGAAGATCCTCCATATGACGATGGAGTTGAGATTGACGTGACAGAGTTTGCCGTCATAGCCGCAGCGTGCAAGGTGTTAGTTCCAGATGGGGTTATGGAAGACCCATTGCCTGGCAAGGCTTCTAATACAGAGATTGAAGGTCCCAACTCCTTTTCAAAAGCAGATTATGGAAACCTGAAGACGCACCAAGCAATTGCAGATGAAGTTGGAGTGGTTTTTGATGCTGCTCCAGAACTCTTGATGGCTCAACAAAACAAATCTGATGCAGATCCAAAAGTTCCCTCTGCCGCAGAGACAAGAGAAGAGGTCGAACTTGCCAAAGAAAACAGGATTGATGCCTCTAGCTTCAAAATTCAGGAAGGCAAAGGTCCTGCAGAAGACCCAATCCTTGAGAAGGACTCAGAGGAGGTCGGATTTGAAGCCCACATCGCCCAGATTGCAGTAGAAAATGCCATTGGAGATGGCCAGAAGGATGCTGTTACCCTGCCAGTACCTGCCGGTAAGAAGGATATGGTGGAGACGGGTTTGTGGTTTGTGCCAGGGGCAGTTGATGCAGCCAAGGAAGATAGTGTTGCTGCAGAAACAGAGCCTGATAGGCCTGATATGGATCAGACAGAAGTCGTGCAAATGCACCCTATTGCCGTGGTGCATGGTCTGATCACCCATCCAACAGATTTCGCCACTGAGGCAGAAGATCAGAGAATTATTGCAGACAATGGAGTTAAGATAGTAACTCCAAATTATTGTTCTGCTCAAAATTGGATGAACATGACTGCAGTGGGTGCCATAAGTGATTACCGGCAGGGCGTATTCCTGGAAGAAAACAAAGAAGTAGTGACTGGGGTTCGGTGTGCCAGAGCTATTGCTCTACAGGAACTTGCATACACTGATACAAGAAATTTGGAAAAACAATTCGTTGTTGCAGAAGAGATGTTGATGCCCACCACAGACTGGATAGGGATTGCTGCGCTGAAGGAAACCCATGCCCATATCAAGGGAGGGTCCAAGATTGCAAGAGAAACTAAAGCTCCTCCCAATTTTATAGCCGCTGCTAATGTAAATTCTGCAACAAACCAGAGAATGGAAGCAATGGAAAAAGTTTATGCTTGTTCAACAGGTATGAATTTGATTTCTAAAAGAACTATAAGCTCTTACTCTTGCTGCTCAAGGGAGGGAGTAATAATTATGAGCAGCATAGAGAATGAGCAGCTAGCAAATGCTTATGATGTGGTCGAAAAGAAGCTTACAGAAGTACAAAGAAATGTTGGAGATGCAAATTTATTTGAACTACAGACAGATGCCAACACAGATGCCAACAGAAAAGCCATGAAGATCTTGGATGGTAGATCTATGGCTCAAGCATATATTAATCACACAATATGGCAAGCATGGGCTGTTATATGCATAACAGTTCTAATGACTAGTATTGAGATGCTTGATTTATTAGTGAGCTCCATAAATAAGCACATGCCAATTTGGAGGAGAGCAGAAAAGCAAAGAATGATATTCTTTATACAAGTCTCAGAAATTATGACGTGCCAGTCAGATGTAAGGCATGAACGAAGATGTTTAAGGAAGGATAAAATCCTTCGGTACCAAGCTGATTCTGATCATGGCTGAGTTGCAGGATTGAGGGAGGGTGTTGGAAATACAACCCTCCAACTCAGCATATACTATGATATGGCATCCATGTAGGCAAAGAGTCATGTCTGTTATGAAGAGTCGTGTCTGAATCTATAAGCTACGGTGGGAAGCTTGTTCCCAACCAGTTTTCTATTCTATTCAATATATTGTGCATTCTAGTTGTTCTCTCCCTGGATTCCTAAACTTATCACATATAACTTGATTAGATTTTGAAATTGTCTTTCAACATAATGTCCATACATGATGCCATCATGCTCTGATAGTAATAGAGACCATAAAAATAGCAACCAGATTTTCTTGACCTGCTGTGGAAAAGTATCTCTAAAAAAGAAAACAAAGTTCTGCATACTAATTCATTCAACATCCTTTTCGTACACGAACATGTGAAGGTCCCACCCAATCCGCATGTTTGGTAGCAAATGAAGATGATGACCATGGCACGACCAGAAGTCCATAGTGATTGAGCTTTTTATATTGTTCTTTCCCAATCGTTTATGTTAATAACAGACACTAGGAACCACCTTTTGCACGAACTGATCAGGTTTTAAAAGTATCTTCAACAATCGTTGTGCTACGATTAGCATGTGAAATTTTGGTAGCCATGTGTTGCTAATCTATCAAAACATCAAAAGGATGGACCCCTCTCTGCAATTTTACCAACCAAAGGAGGTTCATTCGTGAGCAAAAGTTGAATTTGCAGGTTAAATATTTGTTTAAAACTAAGTACATGCCACGGGGTTCGAGTCCCCTGAGCACTGATCTTAACAGGAAGAAAATAAACAGAAGAAAAAGCAGCAGTTCAGCGACATCACCATGACCTGAATATTTTTTAAACAAAAGTTACTCAAAATAAACATGTCAGATAGGCTCAAGCCACTTCCCAGCTTGATATGCCGATGTTGGTTTTATCCTATTACAGTCACTAAAAATTTCCTTGGGTACAGAAAAAACACAGAAGCCACAGGCCATTACGATTTGCTAGGAAAATTTGAACAGAAGAGCCAGGTTCACTAGTCACTGGGGAGCAGGAAGCGAGTGTTGATGATTTTGGTAAGCGTTTCTGCAGGCACTATGGTGATAGCCAAGGCTTCAGCCATGCTACTCACAAGTTTACTGTTGATTTCAAATTTGTAGGAGTACACTTGGATGGACTGGTTGGCTGTGGCCGTGCTCTTGCCAACTTTTGAGCGTAACATATTGGCGACGCCATAGAACATGTAGAGTGCTGGGTTGCTTTCTGCACCTTGGAAATGATACACAACAAACATAGTCTTTGCCTCTTCCCTGCTTGTCAAGGAAGAGGCTTGGATTATGAGCTGCCTCATTACTATCGTTGGCTCCATCCCACTTTCAGCAACAATGGACTCAATCTGCTCTAACAATGCCTTGCAGTCTTCTTTTTCATAGCTAAATTCTGTTTTTCTAGACTCTACCAAAGGCATGTAGCTCCCAAAGCGTAGCAGGTCGGCATATAAATCTGCAAAGGCTTTTTGTTCCAGGACTGGATCCATAGGGCTTGAATTGGGGATATAATTGATGTTCACCATGGATGAGGCAAGAAAAGTAGAAATAACATCAACATGAAGCTTGGGATTGCTAAAAGTCTCCACACTTGAAGGGGGAGGAGAGGTTTTTTCAGGCAAATTGAGAGCACTAGCCTGGCTGATAGCTTCGCCAATGCTAGTCTCCACTGCAACAACATCATTCCCCTTGCTCTTGCCACTTTCATGCTGGAATAATTGTAAGTTACGACGAGCTTGCTCCGCAGTCAAAAGAAGAGGAGCCATCTCTGCACTATAACTTACTTTGGTACTCTTGTCCATTGCAATTGCTCATAATTTATACTATTTTAAACTCCAATTGCAATTGTTTATACTACCCATTATATAAGTTACGAACCGAAGTACGCTCGTGCCCATGTGAAGCTTAGAGTCTCTCTGAAATGGCATCAATTGGGGTCCATTCATTACTGCATATAACTTGATCAGATTTTGAAATTATCTGTCAACATAATGTCCATGCATGGTGCCATCATGCTCTGATAATAATAGAGACCATAAGTAATAGCAACCCCTTATCAAGTTGTGAAAAAGTATCTGCATTCTCAAAAAAACAAAATTCTGCATACTACAATTCCTTCAACATCCTTTTCGTACAGTAACATGTGAAGGTCCCAATCTGCATCCATCATGATTGTATTGTTCTTTCCCAATTGTGTATAATAACAGACAAGTAGGAACCACGTTTTGCACGAACTGATCAGGTTTTAAAAGTATCTTCAGCATATACTGCCAATCGTTGTGGTACGATAGCACGTGAAGTTTTGGTAGCCTTGAGCTAAAGAGGACGGACCAGTCCAGTATATACTACTTTGGATATCAAAATGCTGCTATATATGTGGAGCTAATCGATCAAAATATCAAACTGATGGACCACTCTCTGCAACTTTACCACCAATGGACGTCCATTCGTGACCAAACGTTTTCCATTCGAGGTCCATTCGTGTGCAACTTTGCCCATGAGCTGATCAGGTTTTGAAAGTATTTGCAATTCATTCAACAAGGCCTGCCAATTGTGTCACATTAAGATGTGAAATTCCAAAGGCAATCTGATGGGGGTGGCAGATCAAGACGATGGACCACTGTTACAAATGGATGGAGCCCAGTACAGAGGGTAGATTGGACTATCGGACTCGTGTGTAAAGGTGAGTGCTCCTCCTTGTTTTTTTATCATTATTGGTGCAGTCAGTTAGTTTGGGTGAAAATAAAGCTAAGTTACCCTTGTTCTTGTTGTTCTTGTTGTGGGTCGTGGCACAATCACCACCGTTGGTTATTCTACGAATCATGACCGTCGGTTATTTTATGGGATAGAATCACCAATCGTTGGGATTGCAGAAGGTGATTTGCAGAAATTAAAAGCCTGGAGCATTCACCAAGCCTTGCATTGTTTTAGCGACCTCCTCCTAGCATTATCTCACCCACTGACAATGGCTTCTTTCCTGCTATTGACTCCAGAGCAAGCACGCCTTAACAAGGAATTGTTCGAGCGTGCTCCTGCCAAGCTGCCACCTTCTGGAATCGAACCCTCAAGAGCCCAACCTTTCCTCAATCCCGTTTCTTCTCAAAATACTGAAGGCACTCTTGCTGTTGGCAATGGCACTGTCAAATCTGGCTATCCTCCTCCACCAAATTCCACAATATTTTCCGACCCCAAATTTCACGAGAATGTCATCTCCACATTTTTCAGCACAGCCATGGTGAGCGTAGGCTACACGCCCAACTCTCCGATCAATACTCCCGAACAGGAAGCTATTGCGTTCGACTCGTTTTTGAGTGAGCTTACAAAGTACGGTGCCTATCTGCCCCTGGAGAGATCCCAGCGTGACTCCTACGAGCACACCTCATCCGACTGCGGTCCTCTCATCAAAGCAATCAATGGTTTCATCGAATCCGTTGAGTCCATAATGGGCGCATCAAATGCCCAGCAGGTCGCTACAGAAATTACAAATCTCATCACGTCTGCAATCGAGACCATAGGCTCCTCATCTTCCGAAAAGGTGTCCAAGACTCTGTACAGTGTGTACCGAGTGAATGGAGACTCCGTCAATAAACCTTATCCGGTGGGTACCATATTCTGGAGCAGCGTTAACATGGAGCAACACACTAGCGGTAAATCAACCGTGCAGAATCAGAAGGTTGAAATGATCAGCTACAGCTATATGATTCTAAGTCCTATAGTCGTAGCCAATGCAGATGCACTTGCTGCTGCTGCCCCCGTTTCTGTGTCCCAGTTTGTTGACGCTGTCAACGCTAATGTTCCCTCTTGAAGACCGACTTCCTTGTTGGTCCTGCTCTAAGTCTTTACCCTTAATCAAACTTTCTCCATGTAATGCTGCATTTTAGGCTATATAAAATGGCATATATATATTTTTGGTCAGACATACTGTTTTCCTTTTTTTTCCTCTATGGTGGCAATTCCATTTAGTAGGATTATAAGGCTTCTTTTATCTAAACCATACTACATTACCCTTGGTTCCTTTTTTTTTTTGTTTTTCTAATTTAGCTTAAAAAATGCTACGTGAATGATAGTTTATGGGTTCCTCTGCATTAGGAGCCCCCTAGGTAATGGCAATTTTTGGGCAAGAAACTACGCGTGGAGCCCCACTCGCGGTTCGGTCACTCATGGAGGCTCCGTGCCAGTTTCTACTCGGGAACTTATATATCTATAGCTTTTAAAGCCAACGACGAACACAAGATCATATTAATGGACTAGTAATAGTGCAGTGGCGTTCTTTGGGCAGAAGTTGGTAACCTGTAAATGATAATCATGTGGATTTACTTTAGAAACACGTCATCTTGGGTTTTTTTCACATTTCATCTGAATGCATGGTAGCATATTGATGAAAGCAGCGTTCAAAACGGCAAAGTCAATGTCTAGAGTACAAAAGAAAACAAATTTCTAATAGAGATATATGCTTGCTTCTTGAATTGTTCTGCAACATGGCCCTTCATAACTCTTGGGGGCTTGCAGTTATGGTAATGGGGTAGCTTTGGCATAGAATTCTAACCTTAAAATTTCATCAATTGTTTCGGAACCTGTAAACGAACTTTTCTATGCATTTTACTTAGATTATTGGTTTAGGGGTGATGTATTAAGGCACCGGTGCAACTCTTAAATGGCTAAAGTTAGAAACTTGTTAACGAAGTCTTTTTAGATATTTATTTTAGGGATGATGTGTTAAAGCATTACAACTCATGTATTTGATTTCAATGATTTTGTGTCAATATCTAATAATGCCCTAAACAGTCATTGGTGTTGCCTCAAACATTTCAATTGCCCTACAGATAACCAATAATGTTTTATGCTAAACCCTTATAATGGTCAACTACACTCTTGTTAATTCAAGTGGAAATAATAAGCCGACCAATACATGCTTCCAAATTTCACAAATAATGTTCTTGTCAAATTGTTTGCATTATTTAACAATACATGTTGTGCTAAGCTATCATACAATTTAAGCCCGTCCTTTTTTTTGCACATAAAACATTTCGTGCTAAGCTATCATACAATTCAATTCCATCCACTTTCTTTTTTGTTCTTTGCGAGATCTTGAGCATCTAAGAAATAGCTAGCCTTTTGTAGCCAAGAACGGGTCAAGGAATGAACACCACAAGGTCAATTATGTAGTAGAAAATTCTTTGACAAACTTGGAGGCCTTAAAAACATGTGTTGATTATCCAAATATATGTCCAAAAGAATACTTAAACTTCAATGCTTGTTAGTTTGCAAGTAGAATTTAAGCATTTGCATAAATGAAAGCCATTTTATTGTGGCTGATCTTGGGGTTTAAGCACCCTAATGCAAGGCGATACATGGGCACCCTTGCCCTTGCACCAAATGAGGAGGTAGTAATGCATTTGAGCTAGTTCTGGAGGTAGATGTTTTAGCAGCAAATGCAAGGGTGGATTACAACTTCATTTCTGCAATGAAGATTACATGCGTGGAATCGAGAAAGATAGATGAAAAACATTATGCTCTGGTAATAACGCATTTAATCAATCTCAGGCCCTTACTCAGTACTTCTCTGCCATAACAGTTTGGGACCATCATGAAGATAATCACAAAGTAGTGTGCTAGGGAGGCAATTCATATAGAGCTAAATCTTGGATCTAACGACTCTGCCTCCAAGCGCCTCCCACATGATAGATTCTCGATTTGGATGCATTTTGCTCCTCACCAAATCATTTGCATTGCATAGATTCTTTTCGCATAATTTGCACCTACTACTACATTTTAAGGATGTTTCAAACGCCCTTTTTATGCCAAAGTCATCATTGCAAATGGACCTTAATGTGCTCAAACTAAATTACAAAATTAAAACCGAGCACCCAAGGCGTAAAAATCGAAAATGGCAAAGCATGCTTCAAAATGCACATGTTTCACCAATTCTCTTCATTAGTGGGCTTGCTATATCTCTTTGCAAGCTACGCTTCGTAAAATAAATTGCTCTCAACTACTATTACAGAAGCTAAATTAAGGAAGGAGGGAGATAAAGTTAGAATAAAGAACGATCTTACTACAAAGAGTTAGAACCAAGCTGGGGGAATGTAGAGTATCTGCAACATATTCAGATGCACATATTAGTTGCTAAGCTTGGGCCTTCCACACTCATCATCTGCTATATTTTTAGCCAAGACGGCATCATAGATCTAGCAATGTATTTGCTACAAAAACCTTCAAATTCATGCTCACTTTTTGCATATTGAGGCCCTTTTTCCACGTTAGTCTTATCTCTAAAAGTCACATATTTTATACAATGATGTTTGGCCACCTATTGTCTTAAAAGTAAATCACTTTTCCACTATAAAAATAAGGCATGTCTTATTTAGGTTCGGAATAGGTTTGGATACCAAATGGAGTCTTATTTTATTCCGGGGGATTTCCCCCGCCGTAAAATAAGACACCTAGTCTTATTTGAATATATAACTAAAAATAACTAAAAATAAGACGTGTCTTATTTTTTCATGCTTTTCCACTAGCATTTTAGTGGTGTCATATTTTATGACTACCATGCAGTGGAAAAACAAGTTTAGATTTGTGTGTCTCATTTTAGCCTTGGAGTCACAAATGGTGTCTTATATGGTATATGACAGCCGTATTTTGTGACTGCTGTGGAAAAAGGGCCTGATGAGAGCAAAATATCCATCAATTTCATATCTAGTCTCTTCAATTTGTTACAAATGATATAATTCTAGAAGGAAAGTGCATTCTTTCCATATTTTGCAGTTGCCTGGACATGCTGCATGCTGCAGAACTATGATGAAAAAACTGACTCTTATATGCCAATCAAGTAGCAAATGATGATTTTTTTTTTCTGGTCTTTGCTTATGATCAGAGATTGCTGGTTTATCTACATAACTTGCAAGAGAACATGCCTTATCACAGAAAGTAGAAACAACAGGGTATCTGGCAATTAAATTTAGATAGATGGTAATCTGATAAATACTTACATGTACGTTATGAGGAAAATAGATAATGAACATCAGAGAGCATATGCGATTATGCATTTGCCTGTCATTTTGCCACTATTAACAACTTATACACATTTAAAAGAAGGATGCAATTACAACACAAAAAATAGCATCACATAAGTCTTACATGATTCAAGAAGACCCAATTCAAGCGAGGCGGAGGCGACCAAATTTTGACAAATCCATACAACCTTTTGTCTCCAGAATTGTCTCCAATATAGTATTTTATATGACAAATAGAGGCTGATGCATACAATAGCTCCAAATATAAAGAAAATTGCTGTAAAATATTATCGGGTGTGTTTTTTATTTACATACTCAATCTCGAGTGTGGGCTTAATGTCTTTGGTTGAGTCTTTGGACCCGTCACATTACATTTTCGCCGCACGTCAAAGGCCTTCACGCGTCATTTTCTCTTGGAAGCCAAATTACGTTGGTCGATCCGGCACCGAATTTGCCACTTCAAAGAATCCGTGGTCCGCTAATCCGTCTTCGCCGATGCGAGGTTGTGACCGTGATGCAAAATGAATTTTAAAATTAGATTTGGCGGTTTTGGTAATCGGGTCCACAACAATAATTTCATGAGTTTCTTTGCTGCTAATTTTCTCCAGTTCTCGCTATGGCGGATTGGAGAGAGGCATTTTGTGCATCTGTGTGCAAGACACATGTTAATTTTGATGTGGTCAAACTGCTATCTAGCCTTCAATGTTTTCAGAACGGTGATCAAAACTTCTCCGGCATTTGTTCTCGAATTGTCGATGCAATTTCTCAAAGAATCTGCAATTGAAGATTCCATTTTAGGGATAAATACAAGTTTAATTTGTGCAAGAATTGCAAGCATGGTAACCGATACTCATAATTCATTACATATTATTTGGTGCTGACAAGCAAAATAGACACAATTTGAATGATAAGCAACTTATTTGTGAATCAAGATGCAGAACAAGAGATCCACACTGCTACAACAGATCCCATACATCCAGGTACTAATTTACTGCTATGGTATGTTCTAAGGATGATTCAGAAGAGTGGCATCAACATAACTGTCTGCTACTGAAATGCAAAACATGTGGAACAAACAAGATGCCAACTTGTCCACAAGAAAGAAGAAGAAGAAGAAGAAGAGATTTTAACGTCACGCCACAAGAAAGAGATTACAAGTTGGACCATCAAGTAGAGTGGAAGACATTTGTTAAGGTGATGCACATGTTCTTGACACGTTCTTGTGAAATGTACATGAATTGAAACTGTTTTCTTATATGACAGGTTTATGACGACAAGGTAACATTTTGCACACTTATAATCAACTAAGAACATTTGGTATTGCAATTGCCATTCTTATAGAAATAGTTATTATGGGGCAGAACATATAGTTGAAGAACCCAATTAAGAAGGTGCCGAGAAGGTGAAAAAATGTGAAGAAGAAAAGTGCAAAGAATAGCGGATTCCTTGAAGACTGTAAAGAGAATTGGTAAGCAAACTGTTGTTGAGCAGCCTGGTCAGAAAGAAGTTTCAATAGCTACTAAGAAGGTACTATACTGCTAATGAATTGCTTATTCCAAGAAGGTGGTAATGACATGTGTTTATTGTCATTTACAGCAAGCTCCCAAACCTGTCAACAAGCTTGTGTACAAGACAACACCAGTACCAGAGTTGTTCAAATTTGGTGACACTTTTCTTAATGCTTTTATTCCTCATAATTATGAAGCAAGATGGCAAGCAAAACAGTTCAGGGAGTGCTTGGCAACCTTTCCAAAGGACACTATAGTTTCAGTCATTGACTTTGCAGAGAACTATACCTTCAAAATTCAACAAGAAATACAAAGCCTGCATTGGAGGAATGACCAATGCACCATTTTGGTGCATATCACTTATAGGCATGCTACCAATTCTACAGAGCAAAAAAGAAAGATCGTTAAGGAAACACATTTCTATATAAGTGATGATGAGAGAACATGATGTTTCGTTTGTTCAACATTGCTTGCGTAAACATGCTATTTTTCTTGTTGATAGAGGTGTCAACTACAAGAATCATGTCATGTGGTCTCGATGGTTGTTCCCATCAATTTAAAGGTGCAAGGATGTTCTACTTCCTTGGCAGATTCTTTCAAAAAACAGGAATACCAATAAACTGGAACTTCTTTGCATCATATCATGGCAAAGGTAAATACTTCAACTTTACTCTATTGTTTTATCTTTGCTTTTTTTGTTCTTTAGATTTTTGTAATGAACAAATGCGGTGAACATGATGGTCTTTGGAGCTGTAATAAAAGAGCACACACATGAGATGTTGAAGAGGAATTCAATTACCACTAAGGAATGCACATGATGTAGTTGTGTTTTGCATTTCACATTTTAAATCAGATTGTGAGATAGAAGGAGAGGAAAAATATAGGTATGGTGCTAGTATGGAAATTAGTTGTGTTTAAAACAATATTGAACATTATTTTTTACGTGTTTTTTGGGAGATAACTATCAATGATGTTGATAGGAGTGATAGCCATGATTGTAAGACATTGATGCGGGATCCAAAGAAGTTCCATTGTATCGGGGCACGTTCATGCCAATGACCCTACTCGGGTAGCTCATATGGATTTCAGTTGCTTTTTGTCGTCCTTTGGCCAAGGTGAAAGTATGGGAAGTGCATAAACAAAAGCGAGAATAGGATCTTGGGTTTATTCGAACTAAGTCCCGGTGTTGAAGAGTCTTTGGAAACTTCTGCAGGTCCTATCTATGAAGGGGATCATGAATGGGTATCTGATGTAGTTGATGTTGGGGATAATTTTGCAACCACCATCCGAGGCCAACAACAAAGAAAAAGTGGACTTTTATATTATCCGATGCACTAAACCTAAGCACATTGTGGAAAAGGCATTTAAAGATGCATGGGGTGCTAAATTTGCAAGAAGAGAAGTGGTTCTGGGGCAAGTATTACAAGTTCATGGGAGGAAATCAATATGAATTGCTTGAGGATGCACGAGAATGCCATGCATATAGCCACTTGGTCATGTCATGTTGTTTTGATATGTTACATGCAAATGAGAACATATATGAACTTCCAATGGATGTTCATGATCATCTTCGGACCGCGTTTTGGAGCACAAGAGTAGTCTATATGTCGATAGCATAATTGATGATGATAAGGTCGCACCAAGTTCTTTGAAGAAAGAGTACCAAATGAATATTTTACTGACATAATCTCATTGCTCTTACAAACACCTTTGTTATTCATTTACATTCATTTGATAATGAAATGGTTTTCATTCATTTGATAATGAAATGGTTTTCATTCATTTGCAGATTGCAGATATGAATTGGCATAATTGTGAAGTTAATTGGTTACCAAACAATCAATCATATACAACATTGTAGTATATTCAAATGAATTATGGTTCTCATTCATTTGCAGATTGCATAAACGAACTGGTACCATAAATGTGAAGCTAATTGTTTAGTATATTGCTTACAAAGCATATGACATAATTAAAAAAGATTTCAAAAGTGTATCCCTTTCATTGATACATAATATGGCATCCAAAAAGTTACATGCCTTCAAAAGTTCATACTTAATATCAGTACATACTTGGATCAGCCGAAACATAACAAAATATAAACAAGCTTCAAACTTCAGACCTTTCAAACCTGCAAATCCTTCAATATCCTGCAAATCCTTCAATATCCTTATCCAGCCTCTTTATGAACTTCTCTGCAAGAGTAAGACCTTCCTCCTCAGATTGAATATCTGAATCCACAGGTGACTTCACATGGGTAGCAATAACATCATCACTAACAGTTGGCACAGAACTTGCTGGGATCTCATGTTCAAGAATAGTAACTTTTGTAAGACTTGGTGGACCAGGTCTTGCTTTCTTGCTGCTCCTAAGAATCTTCTTCTTACCTTTCCTCTTGGCAACAAAATTTGTAGCCATAGGTTTTGCATACTTTTGCCAGACCGAATTAGAATCCTCGGCCTTCTCAACCTTCACAGGCTTTTTCTTAACCTTTGTCACTTTCACATCTTCGTCTGAAGATTCATTCTCCTCGGATATTTCATGTTCATCTGACTTGAAGTAGCCAAGTTCTTCTTGTAGCTTCTCTGGTACTTCTATGCCACAACCTGCCATTGTACAATGCATAGTGTCCAAAACAGAACCAAAGCAACACACATGGAACTTATGATCACATGATAACTTGATAAGAAAACTATAACCGAAGCTAAAAGATAAACCACAACCTTCACATCTTTTCAAAGAACCGATCTACTGGTGCAGATCATAAATACCCATATGAACTTTCAAATCCTTCTTACCTCGATGAGCAAACTTTTGCACTTTGCATGCCAGAAAGTCATCCTATGACCATAAGCTTCTATATTAACTTCCAAACACGTTATTTCCTCCTTCAACTTCTGCTTCTCGGATATACTAGCACTCCCAATGGTGGCAGAAAGCATGGCCATCAGATTTTCTTCCTCCTTTTTCAAATACTCCACCAAAGCCGAATTGTTAGGTAAGTCAGCACTGTAAAGCTTAATAGCTTTTTTCTTCTCGGATATCCGTGTATAGCAGCTTGCATGTAGCATCAAGACGGTTCATAGCTCCTTCTAGCCTTAACAAAGTCGCTTTTTTGTAGTTATATCTTCTTCAAACTTTCTTACTCATATCTGAAAGACTTCTAATGTGATTCATAATTACATTCAAGTTAACATCAAAACAGTTAACTTCTTCCTTACTTTTTGAACTATAGAATATCTATGAGAATCAATGACGCCGAGATGCCCAATTCACCTTATAATTTTCTGGATCAGCCAAAGCTTTAGGGGTGTTCTGCCATACAAATGCCCTTGCAAATCGTGTCCGAACTTCATTATTAGTAGGGCCATTCTGGTAAACTTTTCGAAGCAGATCATTGAACTTCTGCTCAAAAGCCGGCTTGATCTCTTTCACATTTATCTTCCCTGACCTTAGTGATACCTTGAAAACGGATGAAACTCAAAGATCCGATACCTCCTTTGACTTGATTTGACTCGGTTTCCTTCCTTCACACTCCACATTCCTAAACTCAGCAAATTCATACTGTGTTCTTGCAGGCTTCAGCTGAAAAAGTAAAAAACAATAAAAAAGGAAGCACAAACAAGATTTCTGAACAAAGGAAAAAAGAACTGAGCACAAAGAAAAACAAACATCTCGATCAAAGGAAAAAAAGTAATGTGAGTACCTTCGCCACAAAGCGAGAACTCATGGTAGCAACCTCGAATTGTGCAAGAAAAAAACAGAGTGGTTATCGCTCGAAACTTCGTTCGGTCGATTGCCGGAGTTAAAGAGAAAGGATTATAGCGCGAAAATTGAAGCTCATGATTCCTTGAATCAGAGAGGGAATGATTCGCCGTGAGAAATGAATAACCCGCCGGTGCACTGGCCACTTCACGACCTGTTAGCCGTCCTGTGTTTCGCTAATGAAGGTGCTAACAAGGTCTTTGGAACTCCTAAAAGTTGGGTAGGTTAAGTAAAAACATACCCTATCTTACTCTTCTTGTGCAAAGAGATGAAGATTGAAAAGTAAAAATGCCTATGTCTCCGCCATAGCCATATGTTTGCCTTCTCTTACGCTCTTTTCAAAGCCTACGAGCACACCTCATCCGGACCGCGGGTCCTCTCATCAAGGCAATCAATGGTTTCATCAATCCCGTTGCTGAGTCCATAATGGGCATCAAATGCCCGGCCAGTCGCCATGTAAATTACAAATCTCATCACGCGTGCGCAATCGAGACCATAGGCTCCTCATCTTAGAAAAGGTGTCCAAGACTAAATACGATAAAGGTGTACCGAGTGAATGGAGACTCCGTCAATAAACCTTATCCGGTGGGTACCATATTCTAGAGCAGCGTTAACATGGAGCAACACACTAGCGGTAAATCAACCGAAAGGAGGGAAAGGTTGAAATGATCAGCTTCTGACTATATGATTCTAAGTCCTATAGTGGTAGCCAATGCGGAGATGCACTTGCCCGTTAAGCGTGCCCCGGTTTGTTCAGTTTTGTTGACGCGCCAACGCTTAATGTCCCTCTTGAAGACCGACTTCCTTGTTGGTCCCGCTCTAAGTCTTTACCCTTAATCTTCAATCAAACTTTCTCCATGTAATGCTGAATTTTTAGGCTATATTATAATGGCATAGGTATATTTTTGGTCGACATATTTTGTTTTTCTTTTTTTTTTCTATGGTGGCAATTCCACGTAGTTGTAAACCATACTACATTACCCTTGGTTCCCCCCCTCCCTTTTTTTTTCCCTCTAATTTAGCTTAAAAAATGCTACGTGAATGATAGTTTATGGGTTCCTCCGCGTTAGGAGCCCCTAGGTAATGGCAATTTTTGGGCAAAAAACTGCGCCTGGAGCCCCACTCGCGGTTCTGTCACTCATGGAGGCTCCCTGCCAGTTTCTACTCGGGAACTTACATATCTATAGCTTTTAAAGCCAATGACGAACACAAGATTATATTAATGGATATTATTACATTTTAGATTTCAAAGCATCCACGAAACATCATAATTGGATTGTATTAATTTGGACCAAATACAGTAGCAAGTTTATGTAGAATCCATCTCCTATGTTTATTCTATCCTTAGTCTAAGCTTTTATTAGAACTTAAACGATATAAGTTTTTGGATTAAAATGATCTCTAGGCGCATTCATTATCTAAGTTTGAATGCACCATGCAATGCTTAATGCCTTGTGATGAATATCAATCATGGCAAAAGTCAAGCAGAAAATTTGGATACCATCAAGTTTGGTGATGGCCAATGTAGCCTAAGCTTCTTTTTCTTTACTTCTCCTTTTTAAAGGTAGGGAAGTATTGTGTGAGTGGGAAGGACATATATCATTCATATATAAGTCATGTTCCTTTTTTTTTTTTTTCTATTTTGTTTGATGCAAAAAAAACCTACGCTTGACACCTAAAAAAAAAGCTGATGTTAGCACACTACTACAAAAATAGGTAGAAATGGCACAAAAGTGACGTTTATGCTCCGCCTTTTTACGGAGCATAAATGTCACTTTTGTGTCATTTGGAGAGCACAAATGTCATAAATGGCACAAAAATGGCATTTATGCTCTGTAAAAAGGCGGAGCATAAATATCATTTTTGTGCCATTTCTGCCTATTTTTGTAGTAGTGGCATGTGACGTCATGGTTCCCCTATCTTGCTCTGCAAGCAATCCCTATCCCTATGTCTATGATTTCTTGCTCTGCTCTGGCTATGGTAGATCCGTCTTCCGGCGCCTCCTAGCTCCCCGGCTTCTGCTTCAATGGCCATCAACGAGAGTTGTAATTGCGATCTGATAGATCTAATCTGATCTGATAGCTCTTTTCATTGAATTTGCGGCTTTAATGGACTCATCTTTATCTGGTTTCCGCCATGAATGCAGCAGATAAAGTGATGGGTGAACTGTATTTCATATTTGAAGAGATGGGTCCGGTAAGAGGGTTTGTTACACCTTATGCAAGGAGTCATCTATAGAAAAGCCTAGTTCAGTACAGGGCAAAAGCTTGGTTCATAGCAGGGGTTCATAACTCGAAATTTCTGCCTACCTTTTGAGGGCTAAAGCTCTGGCTGCGACTTGGGCTCCAGCTTCCGCCTATGGTGCTTCTATCCGCCCCTTTGCTTTTGTTGCCTTTGTCATGCAAAAACATTTTGATAGTGTCTGCCATCATAGCTTGCTTCAGAACCCTTGAAAGGTTGCACGTCGCTCATCAAAGCTTTAGCTATGGTACCTAGTGGAGGCAATTTTAGGCAGTTTCTGTTGTTTTATTTAATGATCTCCGCCGGATATATGGAAAGCCTCAAACTCTGGCGATTGCATAAGGTATTTTCTTTCACCATCTTTAAACTTAAAAACTTATAAGAAAAAATAATGTGAGAAAACTGTACAAATACAAATACAAATATATATCATGGGGGACAGAAATATGTACATGTATCAGGTAAGTGCCCGAGGACCGAGCTGATCTCGGCGATCCATTATCTCTTGAATGTATGAGCCCAATTTCTGTACCGAGCTCGTGCTCAGCATCTCATGCAGGGGCTAGCCAGGACGGACCAGCTCAGCATAGCGTATCCGAATGTCATCATATACCGGACAACTCTGAAGGGTGTAACATTCATCTTCCACAGCTCCAACCTGGCAGCGTTGACAAAGCCTCTCCTGATGCAGCTCCCCAATCCATCTCCCTGTCTCAATCCAGAGATGGTGTGCACCTGTGTGGATAGAGGCAATGGATCTTTGTTTTTTCATGGGTAGATGAGTGCGCATGTAGCATTGTGGGCCCCACTCCAACATGGGATTTATGTGACGTTGATAATGTGCCGTCTTGTCGTGTTCAAGGGTGCTAGCATCCCATAGCTTACTGAGGAAGCATGCGTCAAGGTACTATCTGAGACTGCGGCGATCTGCCTCCATTTGCATTGCACTTAGATGCACCTGTGCTCTTGCACATTCCATCTGGCCATCCATCCAGCTCTCTTTTCCCACCAGCGGAGCTTTTAGGCGTTGAGGCCCCATTGCCATGTATAAGCGAGGTTAGGGAGATGAGTATCATCCATGCTGACTGCCTTTTGGAAGTGGACGATGTGTCTGTCAAGTGCCCCTCTTTGAAGAGGCAAGAAACATGTTTCTTACAACAGTATCTGGTATGGGACTGTGGACTTCAACCCTAGGGCCCGTGCCAAGAAAGCTTTTTGCACCTGCTCCAAGTCATTCCAAGTGGGGGAAATCAGGGCCCCGACCTTGACCAAGTACAAAAAGCACAGGTGCTACTAGCACCTTGAATAGGTGCGATTTGTGGGCCCAATCATACAGCTCTGCCTTGTGTGGCAAAATTTGTCCAGAGCATCGAGATGGCGTTGCATGTCTGCCTGAATGTGTGCTAGGAGGTCCACATCGTCAGCATAGATTAGCTGCCTGATGATCTGGTGTAGGAGGTGAGCCCTAGTGCCTCCATTATCAGCGAGCCATCTCTCCAGCTGATCAATATACAGGTCAAATAGTGTGGGAGAGAGAGCATCCCTGAGGGGCCCCGATACTGCTCTCGAATGGTTGGCTCGCTAGTTGCAGCCGGCCGGTGCATGTCTCATATAACCTGTACACCGTGTTTTGCAATTCGGCAGACATCTAGCTCTTGCAATCTTGCCCACAGTGTCAAAAGCCTTGGCGAAGTCTACAAAGCAGCAATACAAATCTTGCCGACGGTTCCTGCTATCCTCAACCAGAGTTTGCAGCGTGAAGATATGATCTATGGTTGAGTGCCTCGACCTGAATCCTGCTTGTGTGAAGGTCCGATATTTTTTTCTCGTCATTTCGCTCTCTTTTGAAATCTAGTTTTATGATGCAGAACTTACTTGATTCTTGGATCCATTTGTGGAAATGTATACCCATTCAGTTGTGGTCTCCTTGAGATTGTCAAATGAACTTTCCAATTCCTCCAGATTTCATGCTTTTATTACTTATTCTGGATTTCTTCTTGTTGCATTGTTCTATCTTTCAATTATTGGCATCAGATTTTTTGTTTTTCCATGCCAATGGTTATTTCATAAATCATTTCATGATCAACAAAATAACAAGGTGTTGTTGCACAACGGGTTGCCCACTAGAAATATATAAGGAGATAGAAGTAGAGTTGTAAGCTGCGATTGGGGTATGTGCCATAAGTTTACGCCCGCCGCCCGGGCCCAAGTAAGTGGAATAAATGAGCAGTCTAATTATCTCCCAGAATAATATCAATTAAGAATGCTTTGAGTTTGCCTTCTGGGGCCACATATGGCTAGTGTGTATTTTCTTCAAGTGCCATGGTAGGGATAGAAAGTTTGATCCCTTTTGCTGCTCACCGTTGAAGAGAAATTGCCATCTCAAAATCTGTGGTTCAGGTTCTGTCTTTGTTTTGTTATTTTGTGCTAATCTTGCACTCCAGTAAGCTATAGATCTACAAAAAGCTTTATATTCTCTATATCAATCACCTCTGCAAGATCTCCTGACAAAGGATTTGAAGGAAATATGAAGGCCACAGCTACCCTTACAATTGCTCCACTCCAATACAAAACTCCCATATTCGATCGATCTCAGTTTAGCAACTATTGCAGGTTCAACATCCTTTTTTTTTGGCTTATCTCTGATCATCGAAATGGCATGTTTCTCACACATTCTGGACTAACCACATATTTCGGCCTCACACTTAAGCGTGATTTAATTAATTGGAGAGAATAACGCAATTTTGAGAATTTCAAGCACAGCTAATTTGCTCAAGCACAAATACTTTCACCTACTTCTTGAGCTCAAGATACATGAGGTCACATGATACATATATCCATACAAATTATGCATTATACTTGTACGTATACATGATACTTGTACACGCTCAATAATGGCGCTACAAAATACACCAATAATTCACATCAATAATTTTACTTGACTATAAAAGCAGCTCCATTCGGTGGTAGAGGTCATTTTGAAAATATTGCCTTAATCTGAAACTTAAACCTTTATTGCAACACACCACAGCTAATTATCATACAATGATCATATCTACTAGAAACCATCATCATCTAATTAAATTGGGATTATGTCAACTCCAAAATCACGCCAACCTGCTGTTGTCTTCTAGGGGGTTTTTCTTTTTTTTGAACTTTTTTTTTTACTTCAAAAATAACATAAGGTTGCAATTCACGTGTGACGTTTCATATGCGAATTGAAATATGCAAAAATGAAGAGCAAGTTGCTAACATAGATGAGACCAAAATTGAAGAGCATTTAGATGATAATATTAGGTTTGATAATAACAGATTGCATTGCATTATTTGCGAGGCAATTCCGGACTTCGAAATTATCGTCATTGGCACAAATATCATACAAAAATATCATATATTCCAATAAAACATTAAGGGATCAATCCATGTTTTTCCACGTGTTTAACAAGGTGTGGTTCCATGTCAGCCGTTCTATCCAGTTCTGGGTATGAATCTAACACTTCACCCACCGTCATCCCCATAGCCAAATTATGCATAATAGACACAAACTTCACCCAAAAAAATCATCATGCAACAAAGTTTTTGGATCGTAAGATGGTGGATTCGGGCCTGCGTTTGATTGTAGAAGCATTTAGAGCATCATCATCCACTATGATTTATATCATCCTTATTGATACCAAGTTAGGTCCATCATGTTACTCAAGTGTTTGATGAAGATAGGTTTTGCTGTTGGATCCTTGGGATTAGTGAACTTCACACATTTGTTCTGATCCCAAAAGGTCAACCAATGTCTACGCATTTCCCCCAGTGCCTCCAAAGTATCCTTGATGTTCCTTAGTTCCATGGATGACCAAATACCAACTCGAAATAACCTGAATGCCTCATCTAGCATCTCCTTCAAGTGCGGCCGCGGATAGATCCACTTGGTGTTTGATTCTACTGGTGTCTGATGAAACTGATCTCTAGCCACTTTATTTTTCGGAAAAGTCTTGCAAAGGACTCCGTTTGAACACCACAACCTTCTTAGAAATGCAATACAAGCTGAAACATCAAACATGTATCTGGTCAGCAAGATAAGATAACACAAACAATACAAACGCCAAAGCGTGATTTGAGTTAGTCTTAACCAAATCGCTCGGCGTGATTTAGTTTTGACAACGAAAAATAATCAAAGCACGCTTTTGGCGATTTAATTCAAAGGTAATACAAATTAAATCATATGGCGCGATTTATGGGCAAGGCCATACCTATCATCTTCGGTTTATTGCCGCGTGGAAATTCATTCTCCATCGCCATTTTTTAATCTTAGTGCTCTTATTTGTTAGAATTGTTATTTTCTATTAGTTCATTTGCGTCCTTCACTGGCCCGACATTATTTTTACTATTGATTTGGCAAACCTGTGAATCACTAGAGCGCCCTTGGTTGCCAAAACGTTTGGTTTCCTCATCAATTAGTTCATTGTTAACTTTTGTGAATCTACTCAATTGTTGCTTGCATCACCCGAAGGGAGGCAAAGATATTCCCTAAGTAAGCGATCCAGTACTTTGGTACCCACTTTAGCGGCTATTTGTTCATTATTGCTTTCCTTATCGTCATGCGGATTACTATTTCCTTCACGGAAGCATCATCCACTTCCGAATTGGACAAGTCTACGAGACTTTTGATTGCCGATGATTTCAGGGTTGCCATAAGGGCCTTTAGGAGATTTGGCAAGCACATGCATGAGGAATGGTTCAAGAAAGTCTTTGGCCACGCTCATCACTCACAAAGTGACATCTTCTAACACCCATAAGAGCCTCTCGGGCAATATAACCTCCAACATGAAGCCCCAAAGAAGGTTGTATCAATTGGAGCAAATGCCTCGGCGAGGTTGACCATAGAGGGGAAATCCATTTTTATTTAAGGGGCCCTTCTCCTTAGTTTGTAGCTCGTACTTGATTTCCCCACTTAGGAGGGGGCGTTTGGTCTAGTGGTAATACACTAGTTCCTTAGCAATGTGGTCTCGAGTTCGAGACCGCCCGAATCCTTTTCGATGATTTGTTGGGAGTCAAATCCCAACGGGCGCGCAATGTAAGGTGGTTGGGGGCGGGGGCCCAACCAAGAGCAATGTAGTGTGGTGTGTGGTCACATGTCCAGTTGGATGCTGCCTAGTGGCGTGACGTTAAAATACTATCTATCTATCTGGATCATCTAGAAGAAAACATTCCCATGCACTGCTATTGTCACCCTTGGCCTTAGCAATATCATATTCCTCGTCTGACAACATGGCTATCATAATAAAGATCACATGTGCCATCTTCCGTTCTGTTCGCGACTCATTATCCTTAACATCATATATTAGGCATCCCTCCCTAATAACTTTGAGGCACTCCAGGATCATGAGCAAATGGATAGTGCATGCGAGATGTGACTCAGAGAAGAACAAACGATGACAATAGTGAAGGACCTCTCGGTTGTCAATCCTATACTGGTGGTAAAGAAGGCTGCTTTGTAGTCATTCGGTTCATGCCTATATCTCCTCTCCCACCCTCGCTGTCCAACACAAAAGTGATATATTTTAAGGCCGGAAGTTGATTACGGCAAGAGACCTTTGTACCCAATGGAGATCTGAATCTTGGACAACGTCGTCTTCTCGGTAATCTTCTTCACAAGGGCCACTTTTCTTCTCAACTTCGGCCCCATTACCTTAGGGGTAGAGTCTCCTTATGTTTTATATTTTTAGCCTTCCAATTCTTTTAGGAAGTCCTTTGACCGAATACAAACTTCTTGATGTCATCATTACTAACCTTGTATTTGTCCGGCAATCCAATTTCGGATAATGCCACATCCCCCGATAGCCTTTGTAACTTCGGCTCCCTACGGTTGACTTCATTGTACATACATCCTTCACATGGTTGCAGACACTCAATGAAGGACATCCTATCCTTAGTGAAAGCACTCTTCTTGTATAAGACTTCATTCTTTAAGCACCGGTCTAAAACCCAAATGGTCTCGGCGTCGTCCTAGCCCCGAAGTCTTTCTCATCTCTGTCACATTCAAGTCAAAGATGCTTACATCAATAGGAGGCACCCTACCCATAGTATCGGCGGCTTCCCTTGTGCATAAAGCGCCCCGAATTCATTCCACTTTTGCCATCTTGTGTCCTTACAAAACACAATCTTATCACGAGTTTGTTGGGCTGACACGCTAGATGAGCTTTCGAGGAAGGATGCGCAATGTCATCACCACCTTTTTCTTTGATTTTCTTGCAGTTTTTTTCTTCTCCACGTATAATTGTCGCTGACGAGTCCGGGCTCAATGACTTGAAAGCCTCGGACTTTGACCATACATGCGGTGGGTAATGGGCAACCATATTCCATCCTTGTTGGCGTGGCGTAGTTGCTCCGCGTATGGACTGCCAAAGTACGGGCATTGAATCGATGTCGGACACAAGAAACGCGCCCGGTAGCGATTTCAATAGAAAGATCAACCTCAAAGCTGCGCTGGCGTGAAATGAATTAAATACCAATGCAATTCCGCCGGCGTGCTTCGAATCCGGTTGAATTCACGCCAGGCGTGATTTCAAATGAATTGAAATCACGCCAGGCGTGCTTTCAAATCAAATCAATTCACGCCGGCGTGCTTTAACATTTCAACGGCGTGAATTGGTTTGATTTGAAAGCACGCCTGGTGTGATTTGGTTTCATTACAGGAAATCACGCCTGGCGTGAATTGGTTTCATTTGAATGAATGCCTGGCGTGAATATGAAAGTGCTAACATCCTAATACAGTTAGTTACCTTTTGTATAGAAATGTCTTCCCCCATTTCATTCAAAGTTGCACTAATCTCAGCCAAATCTGCGGGTGAAGTACGGCATCAAGATCATGACACCTCCTATCGCTATGATAGTGATTGTAGAAGCGTTTTGACTGTTTGTTACACTTTTGCACGATGAGGGCCTTCTGTGCCTCAATAGAATGCTGCCCGTCGATGACGACGAATTTAATGTTATCCTTTGACATTACCTCCTCGAAGTTCGTCCACTCAGAGGGCTTGTTCGAGATCATATCCCAAGGTAACACATCCGCTGGCATAGGCATTTGACCTGGATTACTAATCATGCTCGAACAATCTCCATGGCATGTCTTTGGATCATATCTTCGCTAACATAAATGGAGCTTGGTGAACGGATGAGGGACTTCACATGGATCGCAAAAGTTTCCTTAAGACCCAATGGATAATGGTCAGAGTATTTATTCAGCTTGTTCATGGCCTCTAGATGCGCCACCCTGTCCTGTTCATTCTCAAAAACAGAAGCCTCCATGCCTTCGACAAGCTGGGGTTGAACATCCTTCCCTAGATCTAGGACCCTCCTAGAAGCTTTCAAGTCAGCTAATTCCTAACTTGCCGCAAATAGTGACTTCTTTGTCGGTTTAGTGAACATGCCACATGCAATTTGTTACCCCTTGGCAAATAGATATTGGCGCTTTGCTACATTGGTTGGCCAACCATACTTAAAACATGTCTCATCGTTCACATCTGTCTTCATGAGCGTATCCTTGTATCGATAGCTCTACGATTGAGTAAGTCCGGCGGATCTTTCTTTTGCTTATGTGTAATCTCCAAGAGCAATTTGCGGTTGGTGTCATCCTCTTCCTCACAAGAGATTAGGATCCCTTGTTTGGCCATCTTATGCGCTTCCCTTTTTCCTCGAGAAGAGAGTTAAGTCGAGCTTGCCATTTGTCTTGGCAAGGTCAGCGTACCACTCTGCACCCTCGTCCATTTCCTCTTCGAGGCGAGGTGGTGGGTGGTTGCTATAAGAATCGGCCCTTCATCATCGAAGGTGAGATCATATGAAGTGCGCGCATCGGGTCGTCTACCCTTGCTTTCTTAGCGGGATTAGAACCGAATTATTAGGGGTTTTCTTCCTCTTAGGCCTTTGCAAAAGAAGATGAGCATTTTTTAGAGTACTTTTCGGAACAAGAGATCACGCTTGGCGTGCATTTAAACCTAAATTAGTACAATTCACGCTTGGCGTGTTGGTAGCTCTATTATTGACCATGCTATGCATGAATTTGAAACTAAATTAGTTTGCATCCACATTTTAAGCTACATACCCTTTATGAATCCATATTTCACACTATTTAACCTCATTGAACATTGCTATCTCCAACTATCTAACACTTTGCTATATTCTATAAAGCGAGCAAAATTATGTTCTACAAAGCGGACAATCGAGCATTAGCGGTGGTAATACTTAAAATTCATGCAAAGCATAATAACTCAAACTCATGCAAACATATTAGCGAAGGCAAGGAAATATCTCAAATTCATGCCTTGCCCGGTGTGTATTCTCCACCTGTGTGTATTACGTGGCAAATTAAATACCTTGGTAGGGTTACGTGTATTACGGTGTATTACGATCAACGTCCTCGAAACTTGAGAAGTGCGGTTTTGAGATTCCTCTTCCACGCTTCCTCGGCCCGTCCACCTCGACCACCTCGGTTTTAGAAGACATCTCCGGTCGCTTTAATGCAGTCGGAAGGTCGCTTCGGATCTGGCGCTCGAGCTACTCGAAGAAATAGCTTTTTCTACATGCGAGAAATAAGCGTTTTCTGTTTAGACGAGAGAAATTTGAATTTCAAGAAAACACAAATTACTTGGGTTTGAAATATTCTTGACACATAAAAACAATAATGGCGAAGATTCACTTTCAAAAAAAAAAAAGAACCCGTCGCCGACTTCTTTCATTGAGTTTTTAAAAACCAATCTACGAGTGTTCTTTCATTGATTACATTTATCATAAAAAATGTAATTAACCTAAACTTTCTTGTAACTTTCAATTTTTCCCGGCCGCTGCGTTTCCATAGCGCTGTGATTTGAGAACTTCGAATCGGCTTCTCAAGAATGGCTTCTGAAATTCTGGTAAGCATCTCATTCCTATAGCTTGTACAATAATTTCGATGAAATTATCTGAATAGGCAATTATGCGATTAATAGAAGATGAATGTTTCATGTTAACTACAAATCAGAAAAGGAAAGTAGGATTATGCAAGATCGACTCCATCGATCCATTTGGAAACCTGTCATGGAATTCCGCTCGAGGGGATAAGTATGTCAGGATTCACCCGGTGATTAAGCTTTTGCTTCTGGATGAAGCTTTACCTCGCGAGACACCTCGGTGGGGATCACGGTTGGAGAAAGTGTTGGAACATTTGTTGCATGGCCAAGAAACGCTTAAAAAGGTATGTAACATGAAATTTACAATTGTATATAATGCGGATAAACCGGACAAAATCCAAGACCTCTTTTGTTTCAAGCCCGGTCCTCTTGAGTAATTTGGGCTATCGATCTCCCATTTCCATTCGGGCATAGTGAATGGATTAGGTAAAACCAAGCCAAAACCCGGGCTCTAGCTCCACCTCCCCTTTGCTCCACCTCCACCTCTGCTCTACCTCACGGTCCCATCACTGGTCCACCTCTTGCTCCACCTCTGGTCCACCTCCTGGTCATGCTCCATTGGTTGAGCCATTGCATCGTATGCCGCTTGCGGTAGTGGTTCATGTTGAGACATCTGGGCATAGAGGCTAGTCACTAACCAAGCTCCTCATTTTGAATCTCGGTGGCGATTGCGAGATTCACTCTCGATCAATGCATGTCTTGCATTCTGAAGTGATTAGATAAGAAGGCCACCTCAATGCGATTGCAAGAGCCTCGAGCCGGTTATCATTGCTTTTGTCTTTGGTGCTCTGCTGCCATCATCATTACTTGATCCAAGTCTTTGCGGGGGTTGCAAGGCGGTGCTCGGTAGGACTAGAGATTGGGTAAAGCTGTAAATGGGGTGGGTGTGATTGCTGCCCCAAATGTAATTCCAATGAATCTTCATCACCAATAGGGTGATTAATGTAACTTGGCATCTATCAATAGGAAGTGAGCGGTGTGTCGGTATTCCTTTGGCGTGTTATATTTATTTATTTATAAACTTAGAAACTAAGAGACACGCCTGGGCGTGTTTAACTTAAAAGTTGAAACTAGGGATAAAATTGTTTGCAGCTCGGCGTGTAAAAACCGCTATATAGGAAAACTATCGTTTCTCGGCGTGCATTCGTGAGAGAGAAAAAAAAAAACTGTCTGAGATAGATAAGTAAATAGATATATCTATTTACTTATCTATCCTATCTCCTATTTCTATCTATCATACGGTTTTTTTTTTTCTCTCTCTGCTGAATATCTATTTCTTATCTATCCATACGGGTTTTTCTCTCTCTCTGCTTTGGATGCCTTGTAGAAGCGTGTATTCATATTCAAACTAAGGTTAGCATGGAACACGCTTAGCGTGTTTCAAATATTATCTTTGAGATTTTTCTAATGCTTTCTACTACACTTATTCATAATAGAAACTTGCATGCAATAGCATGATTAATTAGGGAAGAGAAACTCAAAATTTACTCAAAACAAAGAAGCGGATGAAGTTTATAAAAACTATTGCGGTTTTCATAAACATCATCTGCTTCCTCACCTAGAGCAAATGCAAAAGCTTGTCTTCTTGGATTAAACACGCCATTGAGATCGACTTAAAACTAAATGAAAACTAACCTTGAGTTACGAGTTACGCTTTTTGGATTTAATTCCGAGGCTTTCGGATTCGCAGGACCTTAGTCCTCTGCTTTTGGTTTTAATTACGAGCCTAGATGTCCTCTGCTACAGATGCTCTACAGAACAAAAGGCGGAGTCTTTTTAGTAAGTTAGGAATTGCAGAAACCAAACATCTAACATTCTTTGAAAATAAATCTGCTCACTAAGATTTTAGGAGGGCGGATCCAAACCTGCAAGCGCAATAGGCAAACCGTCGTATGAAGGAAGGAAGAAAATGTAGGAACTTTGAGGCGTGAAATGGATTTATATAGGCATAATTAGAAATAAGTTAAGCGTGAATAATTGATTGCTTAAATTAACACCTTTTGGCGTCTGGTCTTCCGCCCGGACATGACATGTATATGGTATATATGGAGAATATTGCATTTTATGCAATAAATTCTCCGCGACATTTTATTCCATTTATTGCATTGAGAAAAATAGAATTTAGAAATTTTATATAGGCTAAATTAAAATGATTTTAAAGGCAAAATTATCAAGACTAAATAATGACTTGTAGGGTTGGGGACTTGTTTTTAGGTCGTATAGGAAAATTTCCTATGGTTACTGTGATGAATCAGAGATTTCTCATGTGGTTGATTATAGTGTTCCCGATACTTTGTTGAGACAAATGCAGAGACAAAATTTTAGAGAAAATAGCTTGGAGACAAAATAATTGGAGAAAACAGTTGGATTTAATTCAAATAATTTTATGTACCGAAAAATTGTTTGAAGAACACTGTTTGAAGAAAATTTTATGAAGAAAACCTGTTTGATTTCATTCATAAGAGTTATATGTCTACAGATGTAGAAGGCTTTGTAGCAATTTGCGAAGGCTTTCACAAAATTACGGGAAAAAAAAAATGCTTGAGAGGCATGTCCAAAGCTTCTGTAAGAAACCAAAAAAGGGGGCCGCTCGGGATGCGCATCATTGATCTTCCCGTACGCAACAAAGAAGAAAAAATGTGTTAGAAAAGAAAGAAAGGTGCAAAAAAAAAAAAAAAGGACATACAAACACGGTTCATCTCTCAACCATTCTAAAAATTGGTGAATTTGTGGACCTTCTTACGAATCTTCTTCCTCGCCTCCTCCTCCTCCTCCTCAGGCTCTTGAGAGATTTCATTCTCATTTTTGGGGTCAAGCCAACCCTGAAGCCCAGGGCGGTCATGTGTTCTTGAGAGGACAACTCCTCCTCTTCCTCAACTCCTCCCTCTTCCTCCTCTTCATCCCAGATCGGAATCGAGAAAAATTGGGAAAAGAAAATCTATGGGGGGGGAATGAGGGTTCTTCAACCGGCGTCTCTTTGAGGAGACCTCGGGTTCTTCATGAAGGTCGAAGCTGAAATTTGAGGCAGCTTCATGGCCGAAAAAAAAAAAATTTGGACGAGAATGGAGGTCTTGAGGCGTGAACCGGATTTATATAGGGTTAATTAGAAATTAAGCGTGAATAATTGATTGCCTCAAATAACCGCCCGGGCGTCACGAAATTCCCATGACTATATCATCTAGGGTATATTATTATATGGATAATAAATTCTCCGTCTATCGGTTATATATGTCTTTTCGTAATCATATATCCAAATTTTCGATAATTAAAATTTGGATATATTTATATAAATGTCATTTCCTTGTTGTTGCCACGAAAATTCTTGTTTTAAATGATTTTGTTTACACCCATTGTTATTATTATATTCAACCTATTTCCAAGGAATTTCTTGCTTTTAAAAAAATTTGATTTACCTCTACATATTCCATAAATGTACGTAGTTTTTTTATCTTATGGTGTAATAATTTTTTCCTACTCATTGACTAAAAAGGGTGCAATTTGCCTAGGTCAATGGTGCCTCTCCAACTCAAGATGGTGTGCAACATATTGAAAAGAGCAATATCAATGAAAAACCAACTCCTAGCAAGAATGTTGAAGAAAAACAATTAGTCCTCTATAGTAGGGTGCAATGGAGGAACAAGAAGGTGAGAATCATGCACAAGTGCAACAAAGGAAATAGTAGGCCAAGGAGTCATTGTGCTAGCGAGATCTGGTCAAGGCATTAATGATGAAAGGCTAGGGGAAGACAATATTGGTATTGCAATTTCGATGTTGGAAGACAAGCTGGAAAGGTAAATGTTTGGGTGACAAAGGAATGTTTTGGTTGTGTCAAGCAATTGGAGGTTCCTTGCATCATGGCATGGCCTATAAGTAGTGTTCAATTTGTGGAGGATTATATTTTTTCGAGCGAGGTTGTTGGGGACAATGATTGTCTTGATATTGATCCATTGGCGGTTGGAACTCTAAATCTAGGCAAAAGGGAGAAGTATCGGTTGCGGACATTATCCTAGCAAAAGAGCCAAGTTGATTAGTGACACCAAGCGTGAGACAATGGTGAAGGTTAGGGGCTCAGTTGTTGTTGGAGTGCTTGTATGCAATTCTTTACAATAGAACAATTGGTGGAAGCAAGAGCCACTTTTCAAGAGTACTTTGTTGATGAGAGGAGGACCTACATGTACACAATCTTGAGCATGCACGCCGGGATGAAAGAAACCCAAATAGAAAAAGATACCCTTTGCTAGGCAAATGGATGGCGAAAGCATGGCAGAAAATCCATGCAATTCCAACTTCTTCATGGCATAATTGGCAAAAAAGCAGTGAGGGGGAACATGATTGCTTTACATGGAAATAATGGTTTGTTGAGACCCAGACTAGGACCTTGGCTGCCGGGGAGATATTTGAAAAATATATTGATTTCAATGCGAGTCTATGCCACACAAAAAGCGAAGGGATGAAAAGGGAAGAAGCGGGTTGTTGAGAAAAGGTTGTCATCATTGTACTCAAAAGAGTATTTTGGAAGAAGTGAATTCCCTACTTGAGGGGTGGGAATTCTTCCAATATCCCAACCTAGCTTTAGTAGGTTATGGAAGAAGCATTTCAATCATGTCACCATAGCAACTTCAAACAACTTTGCAAAGTGCAATTTATGTGCTAAGTTGAAGGAGACTCTTGATAAGGCTGTGCAACCTAGTCAAAGGGCTAGGATAAGGGAGCATATGAAGGACCATATGGTGACCAACTATCATGTAGATCATGTTATTGGATGTGGAGGACTTTATACGCATTGGAACCCAATAACTATTTATGTATTATACATGACAAGATGGACCAGCAAAAGACTTGTCTTCCACAATTCAAGTACATACCAAAGTCATGTGGAAGATCATACCCTTTCTGAGATCTCAATATTTGGGGCAATCTTGCATGGGCGGAGACTCAAACCTACTATGGCCATTTTAGTTTGGAGTTGTGGAGTGATGGTCAGATTTTCATATTGGGAGTATCATGAGGTGTTTGAGAAACTATGAAAATGGATACAATGGTCACCTCCGGGACCCTACAACTAGCTTGGGCACTACATAGAGCATTGTTAGATGGAAACCCTAACAATATTGAAAAGTTCAGCAAAGGCAAGGTTTAGGAAGCATAGGTCTAATGAACATGTTGGAGCTTCAACTTCACGTGCTAGACCTCAAGATCTACCCAAAAGGTTTCTCTTGCAACTTGATAATTGTCTTTGGCCAAAATAAGAACGGTGGATGTTTTCTTTCCTATCCTACTTAACAGTTTGTGGGGATATTTGAAAAGAGTTAATTTAGGGTTTCTTAGGCCGGGCATACCCATGAGGATGTGGATGCATTATTTGGCAAATATAGTTTATATCTTGAAGCGTGAGCCCGGTGACCAACTTTCCTAGGCTAATGGAAATCTTGCATGAATGCACTACTCCAAACCCTATAGCTTTCTCTCATAGAAAAGTGCCCGATTGGAAGAGCTTTGTAGATGGTTATACATTGGATCTTCAAGGTCATTCGGGCCTCTGCTGAGTTCACTTTTTTGGGTGAGAGATGGGATTCCAATCTTCAATGGAAGATGAGACCTTGAGAGGATGAGTGGAGAGGAGGGAGGAAATATGGCGTAGAGATGAGAGCGGCAAGCTTATGATACCTCCAGGTCAACAAAAGCTCTAAAACCTCTTGAAGAAGTGAAGCAATTGGGATTGACTAAGGAAGGAATCGAGGACTATATAAAGCATTGGCAAACCAATCGAGATGACACCAACCGTGTCTTGGTGGCTTCTTTGGAAGAAGGTGATTAACTTTGTTGGGGGAGATAGACACATCCTCGGATGAATTGAAAGAAGGGTGGTTGCCTAAAACTAGGTGGAAGACCTTAGCAGTCTTTGAGGATGTTGATGACTTTGTAAGTAGCATTCGCAAACAATATGCTCCTCCTCGCCGACAAACACTATGTTGGTCCTAAGAACAATAGGCCAAAGTTTCTAGGCATGGATGCTTATGAACCTTCAGCGACTTGGAATGCCACCAATTTGTGGTAGTAAAGCCCGGTGATTTAGATACATATCCGGTGTGGTTAGGGTTCACTATCTACGATATTTGCAAAGAAAGAAGGTAATATTAACTTCAACCATAATGCGGGTGGAATGGTGGTGTCCGGTGCATCGGGTTGACCAGCGTGTCGGATAAAGAAAGGTACTTTCCAGTTGTTGGACAAAGAGATGGAGGAGAAATCCGAGTGATCATGATCTTTGGCTAGACTATGAAAGTGTTTTGTACTCATGGACTCCAAACACTATTCGGCTAGAAATGCGAGAATTACAATACCTCGGGATGTCGGGAAGAAGGCTATGATATCATTGGGGTGCTTGAAGAAAGTTGAATAACTATGTAAATTTTTTGATTCACGTTTTTTATGATATGGTGCTATATTGTGAAATATTGACTATTTTGTAAATAACATGATATTACGTTTTCATAATTTTGAGGTGAAATGTGTGAATTTGAATATGCTACTAAAACATGCAATATGAAATTTGTCCTAAAATTAAGACATAATCCCAATTTAATTGAATGATGGTTTAGATCTTATAGAGAACTATAGTTGCTGCGGATCAATTCTATTTCAATATGAATTTTGTTTACATTTGATCCCCACGGATATGCATCCTCCTTATTCGGTTGCAAGTCTAATCACCCGTCACGCCTTCTTACCTCTCTTTTATCCTAATCGGCCCATTAGAGTGCGGCCTGCTACTTCTCTTTTCTAACTTCTGATCTTCTGTACTTATATATTCAACTGCAATGTATCCTTCTGTCACCATTTCACGGATAAAGTGTACATGCGATTCTATGTGTTTCGTTCTCTCATGCAAGACCGGGTTTCTAGTTATTGCAATACAACTCATCTTTGTCACATAGAAGTATTGTTGGTTTTTACGTATCAAACCAAGTTCTTCGGCGGTCTTCTAACCAGTTATTTCTCTAGAAGCTAAAAATCTTTGCCTTGTATTAAAGCTTGTGATTGACATTACAACCCGCCTTGTTTTTACTTCTCCATGGGATAGATCCCCCTCAATCATTAGCGTATATCCGGATGTTAATCTTCTTGTATCGGGGTCCCCTCGCCAATGCATCGAATAAGCTACCAAAGTAAGGTTATTATTATCAAACATAATTCCATGATTTTAGGGTTCCTTTAGGAACCTTAGAATCCTTTTTTGCGCCACCCAGTGTTGTTTTCCGAGATTATTCATGAATCTACTCAACAAATTTACTCCAAATGAAATATCCGGTCTTGTACAGTTTGAGATATATAACAGGCACCCAATCAATTCCCTGTATGGCGTATGTTCCATTTCTTCCCTTTCAGCTTCATTTGATGGACATGAGCTTTCAGTCAATTTTTGACCTGGTACTAAGGGCGTAATTGCAGCATTGCATGATTCCAGACCAAACCTTTTCGGCATCCCTTGAATATTTGTTTTCTGCGTCAATGCCAATATTCTTTTATTTCTATCTCGAGTAACTTCCATGCCTAAGAATCTCCGTAATTCTCCTAGGTCTGTCATTTCAAATCTGTCACTTAGCACTTTCTTACAATTCTTTAGACATTCCATGTTGTTAGATATCATTCTAATCATCAACGTCTGTTGCCAATAATGCAAAAGTCATCTTCATGCTGAAAATCGTACAAGTTTCCTTCATTTTTGAATTTTGCAAATCCGTATCCCTTCAAAGCTGTCAATACATATGTACCCTTTATCGTGGAGATTGTTTCAGATCCATATCTACTCGTTTGAGCTGCCATACCTTGTCCTTATCTACTTCAAAACCTGACGCTTGCTTCATATATATCTCCTCTTCGAGTTCAGCATTTAGGAATGCCGTTTTCACGTCCATGTGGTGGATCTCTAGATCATATGCATTTGCATAAGCAAGCAAAATTCTAATACTTGTCATCTTTACCAGCGGTGAGAAAGTATCTTTAGTAATCAATTCCACTGTTTACGAGGTAAACCCCTGTGCAACTAACCTAGCTTTATATTTCTTTGATCCATCATTTCCTTGTTTTATCTTGAATAACCATTTACTTCCTACCACATTTTTATCCTTCGGTCTGTCTACCAGCTTGTACGTTTCAGTCCTCTCAAAGGATTTAATCTCTTCTAGCATTGCATTCTTCCAATTTTCTGCATTTTCACAAGTTATTGCTTCTTCATATGATTTCGGAACTTCTGGCTCCAATATTGCCATAATAGCATAAATCTCTTCCTCTTGCAATCTTCTACTTCTGCCGTCTGGTTGCCTTCCAAATTTTGAGACATCTATATCTACTCCTTCTTTTAGTCTCTCTACTTCCGTGATCCTTTTCTTTCTTGTTGTCTTGATTCCTTACGTCGGGATGTTATTTGAGGCTCTTGAATCTCATCATTGTCTGTTGTATTGTCAGGTTGCTCGTCCATATCATCATCTTCAATATCTATCTTAGTGACAACTTCATTTTCGCCCTTTTCCTGTTGTTCATGATCTGTTGCATGCTTATCAGCAATCTTACCATCAAGTTTATCACGTGACTTATACAAAATGCTCTCATCGAAGCTGACATCTCTACTTATAATGAGTTTTAGACTTACGGGGGTCATAAAACTTATCGCTTTAGCATTTTCATCATATCCAACCGGGGAAAGATGTGATTGCTCTATCATCAATTTTGATCGAGTTCTTTGGGCACGTGTACAAAGGCAACACATCCATATGCCTTAAACTGTCATCGTCACTTCCCTACCATTCCACATTTCATCTAGTATATTTCCTGCTATCTTTGGAGGAAGGTATCTTATTTTGAACAAATCTGGCCGGTTTGAACTGCTTCCTCCCATAAAAAAAGCGGAGACTTGTGTTGGCGAGCATGGCCCTCCTTTGCGTCTAAGATTGTTCTATTCTTCGTTACGCTCGCCATTTTGTTGAGGGCTGAATCTGCATGTTAGTTGTCTTCGTATTCCCTTCTCTGCTGTCAATGATTTAAATTTACGAAGATATTCGCCACCTCGATCCGATCTTACGCGCTTGATTTTTCTACCTTTTTCTAGATTACGTTTTTACGCTTCAAACATTACGAAAGCATTAAAAGCTTGATCTTTTGTCTTAAGAACATAGCATTTGGTTTTCCTAGAATAATCGTCAATAAAAGTCAAAAGTATCTTACGCCATGCAAACTTTGGACATTCAATGGTCCCACGAGAGATCGGTATGCACAAGATCTAGTATACCTTTTGCCCGTTTGTTGGATTTGCCAAATCTTAAGCGTGTGTGCTTCCCAAGCTTACACCCAATGCATGTGAAGTGTTTGTCTTCATCATTTGCATCAATTTTTCCTTTTTGATCAAATATTGCACATTATTACGGTGAGTATGACCCAATCTTTCATGCCATAATCTTGCGAGAAGGCAAACTAATTGCATTTATATTTCCATCTTGATTACCATTATAAAAAGCCAAACAAATTTCCAAGCGTTTTGCTAGAAATCTCAATTCATTATTATAGAACACTTTACATTGATGTTTGTCAAAACAAACTTTGTACCCAGATCAGTTAAGCGGTGCGGATATCAGATTTCTAACAATAGGCGGTACACCGAGAACATTGCTTAAATTCACTACATTACCATGCAAATCATAAAGTTCTAGCATCCCGGCTTCCTCCACCTTTTGCATCTTTCCATTTCCCATCGAACAAAATTTGGATGTCTTGATACTTCTTTCCTTAAAGCGCATCAGCTGAGTCTTGATTAAAGCTTCTCTCGACTCCGCTATCTAGTACATATAGATTATTATCGATTATCTCTTTACGAAATATTGGTGCATTGGATGTACTTACCTCGACATCCAGGATCTTCTTCTTGTCTCGGCATCTCTTGCAATATTTCTTTGCGGCATATTCCTTACTTGTTCCACCTCTTCCTCTACCCTTTGCATTTCTCATGCTACCTCGGCCTTGACTAATACTTCCTCTAGCTCTCGCCCTTCTCGGATCCTTTGGGGCTGGGCGGTTTATAACCGGATGTCCAAAACCATCAGCGGTTATAACATCGGATCTCCTTCATCTTTGGACAATTAGATTTGATATGCCCATATGCATTGCATAAAACATGGGCTGATTACGCTTTGGCCAGGTGCACCACGACCCTTTCACGTATACAAGACCTCGGTATGCTCTTCTTCATCATCATCCGCAAAACCCTTCTTTGCTCCAACTCCGTCGCGAATCATTTGCTTCGACCTTGTCCCTGTTTCTTGCAATATTCTTACCAAAGTAGACAAGTTTTCATAATTTGAAAATGCCCGTGCTAAAGATAAAATCTGAAATTCCTTATTCTTTGGAATTCTGCTGGCCTCCATATCAGCCAAAATATTATCAAACTTTTTGAAAGAAATCGTAAGATTATCACCTTCCTTATTTTTAATTTCCTTAGCTCTCTGTCTAGCATATCCATCTGTGATGAATTCTTAACTTCATATGTTTTTATTAGGTAATCCCATATCCCTTTAGGTGACTTACCTCTTACTTTCAGCAATATACTTGAACTCAACTTGGAAGAAAGTATGCTTTTTGCTAACTGCACCTTGGCTTTTGTTGACCCTTCAGTTCCTCCTACTGTGGCAGAAGATTCTCCAACAGTTTTTGTAGCAGAACTTGCAGTGCTGCTCTCTGCTTCTCCACTTTCTCCAGCAATCACCTGTTCCCATAAAGCACGATTTCATTAATTGGAGAAAATAAGCCCATTTTGAGAATTTTAAGCACACCTAATTTGCTCTAGCACGAATACTTTCACCTACTTCTCGAGCACAAGAAACATGAGGTAATTAACATACACATATACATACAAATACACATATACATACACATACACATATACTCGTAGAAGCTCAATAATGGCCCTACATTGTACACCAATAATTCACATCAATAATTTAACTTCACTATAAAAGCGGCAGCGAGGGGTAGAGGCCATTCATCTTCCATGGCTTCCTCGATGCCTTCGAGCACATCCGCTCTTTCAAGTGTTACTTGAGCTACAACGATCTGGGCGAATGCGCTAGAAATGGCGTTAAGCTTGATCCATGGCTCTTATCTAAAAGCTGATGGACCTGCTAGTGCTTGCGGGGAAGCTCACTCGTGTTAAAGTCCACATTTTGGCTTCGATCGGAGATCTATGAAATTTGAATGGCATCCACGAGCTTTGATGTTGATGGCGAGTGAATGCACACTGCTAATAATGTAATAATGACATGGGTACCTAATAACTAAGTAAGGATGTAATAGCATTCGATTAAGGATGTAATATCACATACCTTAGCGAGTATATTGTAACGATGTGCTATCCCACCTCCACTTTTTACGCAAAGGCTGTCATTGAATTCAATCATAGCTAAATTAGTCCAAGCAAACATGTTTTCAAACATCGCATACTAGTATGAAATAAGTATTATTCTTGTGCGTATACAACGATCGATACACGTTCAATAATGGTGAACTCTACCCCAATAATTCACCTCAATCATTCCACTTCACTATAAAAGCTTCTCGCCTTGGGCTACATTTCATTTCATCCCCATGGATTTCGCCTTCTTCGATTCACCACATTGAGGCGATCAAGTGCTCAATGAGCCCACCTTGCGGATCTTGTTGGTTGCCTTGGCGGGCATCTTCTTCTTGATCCCTACTGCGAAGAAAGCTTTGGCGTGAGATTCATTGCCTGCGTCAATTAGTGTTATGATCCATCGATTTGGCTTCTGGCGCGAGGCTATGAGATATCGGGGATCACTACTACAGATCACGAAGATGAATGAATCACTGTTTGGCATTGTATAGTGTAAGAGCTCTTGTGTTGAGATGAAAAACACAAAGCCTAATGAATAATAACTAGTCTATTGTAAGGTGCATGTCATGTATGATATAGTAATTATGTAAAAGAGCATTGCATACCTCAAGAGTTCTCATCCTCGTCGTTAGCTTCTTTGCCACTAATTCTTGCAGACCCCACACCTCTTTGGGGATCACGGTGCATCCTTGGCCTGGTCCCTACGGCCCAACCATAGTCTATCGTTTTTCAAATGTTGGTAGCGTGGCGGGTCATTAGGATTGGTCTCAATTCTTGCTCCGGCAATCCCTATCTTTGCATTGCATATGAGGTACCCTTTCTTTGCAACAGGCTCAAACCAAGAAACAAACACCTCTTCATAGTGAGGGAGATTAGGGTCCTCTTTTGGGTCCTCTTCATAAAGGCCATCCGCGTCGAGGCGGTTATCATGTGGCTTTGTCGGCAAGAGCATTCCTTTCTTCACATCTTGGTAGGGGTCGAATATTTCCAGCGGGGTTCTTGGGTTTTACGGAGAAAGGCCGAACATAATGAGATGCACCAATGTGTTCATCCACCAATAAGTTGCCGGGTTCTTCTAATGCGGTTTGTCTCGTCTTTGGGCGAAATCTGAATAGCCAGTTCTCTACGGGCTGAGCGTCCCCAAGCACTTCGCAACAAGGTGGACCCGAGTAGTCAATAACTTCATTCATATATGTGTTAGACCATGAGTTTATCCTAGGCTCTAGAAATAGCTGCCCGATTGCATCATGTACTTGGCAATTGAAGCTCTCAAGGCACCTATATCTGTCAAGCTCGATATGGGCCACGACCTTAGGTGACCCTCTAGGAATCATAGGTAAGCCTTGGGCATCCTCCTTCCACATTTTAATTCCCTTTTCGGTAGCCACTCCCATGCCCACGGCCTCATCTTGTAGAACATTAGTGGCCATCCATCATTCATCACGAGAACTTGAAGAGTAGAGGTTCCAAATGACCACATAAGCGGTCCTTCTTATCGGGGATAAAACCTTTCCACGAATTCTTTCCAGGTTGGGAACCTCGGACACAAGGTAGCGTAGGAGACTTTGAACTACCTTTGCTGAAGAGTTGCATAAGCTCGGAATAGTCATTGCATCGATCTTCTCAATAGAGTAGAGTAGTTTCCAAAGAGGGCATCTATGTCATCGTGGGTGTGTCCAACCATCATGAATCCCGGTTGCTTTTTTGATCGAAGACACCTAACCAGACCAAGTATGACAAGTAAGAGAAAAGATACACGTTCTTGTTTTGTCACGAGCAATTGTCTAGTACGCAAGTAAAGCCTCCTAGGCAACTTCTTGATATCGAGGGCCCTTGATAGGAGGCATAAAATCATTTCTAGTGCCATTCACCATTTTTTTGTCCTAAGGGCTTCCGTGTTCATGATTGCTCCACCCCAGTGACTTCCTTGATGATCTGTATTTCTCAAATGACCCTGGTTGTCCTCAGATTGATTCTCTAGTGTTTTCAAGGTATGATTTAAAGATCCCACATGAAAATTCGAATCATCTGGCCAGAGGTCCAGCGAGAAGTGGCCCAAAGCACCTACACCATGCCCATGCATGAGAGCACCAGTAAGACTCACCTTCAACCGTTCACCCCTCCATATTGATTTTGCTAGCTTCTCAGACGAGGAACCATCGTCTTATTACGATCCATCTTATCATGTATAATGGTTAAGGCATTTTTCGGAGATCGATGAGACAAAGCTCTCCACGACCCGGTAGAGACTCCTGCTTGGGAAAGTTGGGGTAACGTCATGTGAGATTTCCTTTCCACGGCGAGCTCTCTTCTTTTCTCTCGGATCCCTAGTCTTGGCAAGTTTCTCCTTTATCACAATATGGGTATTACACTTAGAAAATGCTATCCTTTTGGCGATTGCTACCTCACGAGTGGTTCTCCTTCCATGTTGACAAGAAGGACGATTGAGAAACATGTTTTCCTGTCATCTCGTGGGCCGGTTATATCTATCTCTTGATGTATGTCCTTTTTAGTCAAGATGGAAGGTAATCTCTTCACATTTTCTCTAGTTCCCCACTCGTAACCTTTGGCGGTGTGGCATAGTTTCAGCATTTTCATCTATGTACATAGATAGCCACGGCACCTCCGCCGGTGTATGAGACCTTGGCTTCATGGACCGGAGTTTCCATGCTCCGCAATCGTGCCCTTCCATAAAAGCTTCCTCCATTTGTAAAATGTAGGCTCGGGATACAGGTATGCACTATGCCATGCCTTCACCACGGACTTCCCATTTGTTCGGCGTGGCTTTTTCACACATCCATTCTTCGAACAAAGATCTAGCATGTTGTAACGCCAAAAGTCGTGCGTTGAGGCTTTTTCATGTTCAAGCGACACATCGGGGACTAGGCGCAAGATAGCCGGTGTGGTTTTCCTTTCACCTTTTTTGGGGTCGGCGTCCTCTCGCCTTCACGATTTCACCATGTGATGCTTGTCTTTTTTGTTACTCCACCTCCGGCACGATGGCGTAAGCTTCCTTCTCAACCCTCGGTCTCCTTCGCGCGGTCGTAACTGGGCTAGAAAGCGGAATCGTCGCGAGAACCAATGCTATTGGCCATCTCACCAAGTCATGCATGTGGCATTTGCGCACAAGCCCGAACGCATAGAAAATCTTCTCGGGCATTGACAACAAATTCATACTTGAGAAACCCTATCCATGCTTCACCCAACTTCATGTCCGGATCACGGCATCGTTTGGATCTGCAGCGATGACACACTCGCAGCATAAGCCGGTTTGCGGCTTTCGTGCGGTAACTCACATGTCTTTTCCACTAGTTTATCCCTACAAATCCCACGCAATTCCAATTGGTTCATTGTTTCCTTCCACGAGGAGTTTCTTGGAACTTGCCAATTTATCCGTTTGATCGACGGATGGTGTGCTAACATCGGTGCTGGAGTGATTTCATCATGAGCGCCGCTTTTGGACCAAAGAATGAAGCTACCAATGTGCCTCCTCTAGGTGGTTCAATTAAAAACCACGGAAACTAAGAAGTGGTATCGCCCATCAAAGACAACGACTAGAGAAACTACTATCAATTAGATGCGGCGGGGATGTTGTGGTGATTTTTTGAAGTTATGCACTCTGCCCTCGACCACCTTCTTCCCCAACGTAGAAAGACCAGAGCTTCCATCTGAATAAAGTCAACATCTTTCGTCCAACATCGCGATGGCGTCTGCGCCGGACCTCATTAGAAGAAAAATGCACAAGATTACTCAAAGACCCAAAGGGGCGACATAATACCTCGGGGAAGATCGCGAAGGCGATTCTCTTAAACATGGGTATAAATGACGAAGCACAAGACAGCCGACAGGGGAGATCGCGAAGGCGATCCATCCGACCCTCTATGGTGGACCTTCAATCCTTCAAATCTACCTAGAAACTTTGTCTAATCTAACTAACCATTTTAAAACCACCTATCCACTAGACTTACCTCGAAAAGATGCAATCGCGATTAATTTGAAGTAATCTCGCGTCGCTATGTAAGCTGCTATGCTCGGGATGAACGCGGTCGCGATTCTTTCATGCGGACATCCAAGCACAGTCGAACCGAGCAAAAAATAGATGCTTGAGTAAGTCTCGCAAATCAAATGTCTATGTGAATATTAATTGCAGTTTATTATTTCCACGAAAATTAAAATTGTCTCGGTTAATTAAAATGGAGATCATGAAGTGAATTGAAATTTGGGGAGCAAAACCATTAGCACTACCATTAGCGGGAACCATTATGTTACTAGTGATATTCCCTCACTATCAATTAGTCAGAAATAAACAATTCAATTGGGCCTCGCTAAACGGATTATCTGAGATCCTGAGCGGTATATACCAAGAAAGAGATGGTGCATATGTTGTTATGGTTGTGAGGGCACTATTATAACCTATACATAAACAACAAATCGAAAAATCTCTCTGAATTTGACAACTTCTAATTTGGATAGAGCAGTAAGGCACTAGGATTTTTGTACCCCTAGCTTAGCTTAAGTGGCGGCGCCTTCAAGATGAGCACTATAGCCCCGATGAGCGGTCGCGCCTCCAAAAACCCAACGCGCGGGCGAGAAGAACGACGGCGCCTTCGTAACACCACCCTTTCGATTACAAACTGGAAATCCGCCCTCTTCATGAGCGCAAAATTCAGGTTTAAAATTTGAAATCAGTTGTCTCTTTCGGGCCTTCAACCGCGCTCGGAGAGGCGTCTTAATTATGGTTCAGAGGGCCTTTATTACGATACTTTTTGAATTTGGAGGTGCACTTTATTACGTACACTTTTGAATTTGAATTTTTGTGTGTCCATTTAATGCGGTTTTTGCATTAATGATGGGTATTTATGAATCGGGCGTAATTAATGGCTGCCATTTATGGCATGTCGGGTCCCGCACGTCTTTGGATTAAATTAATCGGCTTCCCGACCCGATATTTATTCTCGCGATCCCTTGGACTTTCATTCCGCCCGGTGATTTTAATGGCGCCTTCGATTCCCAGCGCCCGCCTCCTCCGGCGCCTTCCACCACGGTCGAGAAATCAACCCGTTTTGAAAGCTTCCGCGTGGCCGATCTATGGCACAAAGCCCACCTCGAGAAGGTTAGTTCCAACCCCTCAAAGAAGATGGCGGTAGCGATTTCTTTCGATAGTGCATGTTCAATTAGACTCTTCACCACCCCCGTAATGTAGTCATTAGAAGGTGCGGAACTCAGCGGGATGGTCGTGCGATCGCTTTCGATGTCGGACGGATCAGCGTCGCCAATCCTGGCGATTGCTTTCGGTAGCAGCGGCGATCGTGTTGAGTGGTCAACAACATCGCGGTCGCGATCTTCTTGACAGCTCACCACCTGCGCGACTGCGATCTTCTGAATCACTCATGAGGATCGCGGTCGCGATCGTCCTAAGCTCTCTTGAAGATCGCGACAGCGATCCTGCTGATGTTACGGAAGAACTTGTGCATTAGGGAATACTGACCCACTTCTTACTTGCAGCTCTGGATTTGTATCGCGGCCCAGACATTGAACCCAATAAGATCATCACACCTTCAAATGAAAGAAAGTGGTGTATAGAAATTGCACAGGCAATTCCACGAATTTAAAGCGGACCGTAAAGACCCTGCTTGTTTTCGGGAGATCGGCAAGAAAAGCGATGACATACAGCAGTGGGAATTGCAATCGCTATGTGGGAAGGAACAAAAACAATGTCCAAGGCGGCTATTATATGCAGCGTAGAGGACACCAGTAATTTGCAGTTCATTGAGTATGTCCTTAAATGGACAAACTATGATCCCTCGCATGGCGCTAGCAAATTAAACAAATTGGCCCTTTGGAAAGAATGTTCGACCGGTGCGAAAAGGATCTGGTAGATGCTATGAGTCCTCACGAATCTGTCTGTATGCGGAATAGCGGGCTTGAGGGATATATTGTCACGGCTTCTCGACATGCGAGAAAAGGTTTGCGGGCGGATAAGAAACCACCTAGCATTGCACCGAAAGCTAAGCGAGATGAGAAGATGCCTTACGTAATGGACGAATTGGTTAAGGGCTCGGCGAAGAAAAAACATGTGAAGCCCGTATCTATAGCAAGGCCTCTTCGAACCCGAGCCCTCTCCGTTGAGCTGTTTCCCTTTGCCCAACCATCTAACTTTGTTATAAATCCTGCTCAACCTCGGCTATTTGTGCTCCCCCCCTGTCCCTAAAGATTCTACCATCCCAAAGTTGAGAATCAAACTCGGCAAACTCAATACTTCGATAGCCTTGGAACCTTCTTCTTCCAACACCCCCTTAGTCTCAGTCTTTGCATGCATCGTCCAAGAGGCTAGCATTTCCTATTGCTACGAGCTGCCGGCCGGACCTCAAATTCAATCTGAACGAAGAAGAGCGCCAAATTGGCGGAACAAAGCGCCGCGAAGCTTGAACAATTCAAGCGGTTCTACCGCTTGGTGTGAAGCCGGTTTATGAAGGTTTCAATATTCGATTGCGAACCAGCTCCTGCTAACCTCACGCATCGAATGCGTTCAAGCGACCGTCATGGAGACTCTCATTGAAGAGTTTCAAGGCGTATCCCTACGGAGGTGCTCACACCGTAGATGTTGTCCCCTTCGACCCCATTACCCGGTGATTGTTATTGTTCATGATTTACGGTTTGTGTGGGCATCGACTTACAAGTGCACATTATTTCGGGAAGAAGATCACATGGAGATGCAGAGGATGACTTGAAGGGCAGAAATTTTGGATAATATCGGTAACCCACGGTATATGTGCAGCTCACTGCTATCTTTGTCTTGTTGGAGAAGCGAGGGCAATGAGATGGAGTTTGCTAAAGCCCTGTGAGGAGAAGAACAAGAGTGCTTAACGGAAACTTGTGAGATAGAATATATTGAGTTGAGCATTCAGTTCAATGAAGTCATCGCTAACTTTGTATATAGAGAGCCATTGTTAGAGAAGCTTCATGACTCGGCATCAACATAAAGCGTATGGTTGTCCTCCTCAAGGTCCCATTGGTCGCCACCACCTCGGCATGGAAGGTATTTTTATTATCTTTGCTCAAAGACATCATGCGGCGCGATTTTCCTAACCATTTGTTTTGTAGGACTTCCACGAGATAGCTACCACAGCGTTAAAGGTGAAGGAGCTAAAGGGCGAGAAGCAATTTATTTTTATGGAGGAGCGGGTTTTTTGAAAGTTAATGGAAGTGGCCCAGCGGATGGGTCAACAAGAAGCTTTGTGATGAGCATGGAGATTTTCCTGATAAGCCCTCGAAGGACTTCTTCAACAAAACCTGGTTAAGATACCTTGAGGCATGTCTAATCTGAGGAGGCTTCTCGGCTACTCGATGAGATTTTGGAAGGAAAGACATACGTTAAGGTGCAAAGCGGATATCATGGCAGGTTTAATTGCCAGCAGCGCGCCATTGATATTAGAAGCCTCAGCTTCATGCGGAAAGAGATTTTGTCATACGCTTCCACGCTGCTTCAGAAAGATTACACTTTTTGGGAGGAGTTGCTTTTCGACTTTCACCTTTCCGCGAACGGATTCTCGGATATATCGATTCCGGATCTGATGCGTGAAAGCCAATTACAATAAGGAACATGTTGTGGGTAATTTGCGTTGCATTTCTAGAACCCATTAGATCGATTTTGAAACACGAAGAGGCTATCAAGATCAAGGAGAAGAAAAATGTTGTGCATCTTTGTAACAAAGGAAGGGATTCCCACCTCCACTCCGATTAATGCGAGAATGCTACTATGGTGTTCATAGACTTTAGAGGATTCTCTGCATTATGGACGTGCAAGAAATATATGGAACTCTTCACAAGAATATCCAGCATGACAACTGCTAACATTTATCACCTTGTGATTCTGATGCGGTCTGCGAATTTGCGGATTGCTTGTGCGATAAAAGCGATTCAAAGGCGGGTCCCATATTTACGTAGGTACATATGGCCGGGATGGGTGAACAAGAAAAGGGTGAAGGAATATCAGTATTACATCACCCATATGTGCATCAACGAAGCGACTCGGGGTGAGCAGCGAGTATCGGAGCTGGAGCCGTTTGACCAGTGAGCAATGCACCTGAAGACGCCCTTGCCACCAATGCACCATGTCGGTGGTGGACGAAGATCTTGATGAGAAAATGAAGAAGAAATGGCGGACATATTTCCGCGGGTAAACCCGGTACAAGTTTGTCGGAATGGAAGGTGACCACGTGATGAAGTGCCAGTTGAAGACATCATATGCCTACTACCTGGTTGACAAGCTTGTGCCGAAGGATGGTTGTGTTCTTGATTTCTTCTCAGCAGTCGCTTCTCGTGTCGCCTCGCGGGGAAAGAAGAGTATTGCTTTCGAAAGCCAGGGTAAAGTGTGCCGATTTCTGAGGGCTTTCCTGGATAAGCTCGAAAAAATGGTCAGACAGGGCTTTGGGGAGACAGATGACGAGGATAAGGCAGAGCCCGAGAATGATCCTCATCGCGATCAATTTAAACATTACCCAACGAGCGGATATATCTAACATCGATTCAATCTTGGATCAAATGGATGAGAAAAGCTACGAGGAAAGAATGCGAGGAAAGCGAAAAGACTTCGGGAGGCTCTTGAGAAAGGTATTATCTACTTATTTGGAGCCCGTGTTTCAAAAATTAGGGGCTCTAAATGAAAAAATTGATGCCTACATGCCCTTTTGACAAAGCGGTCGAGTTTGAATCGTAGGTATGGTCGAGGACCCCGCGGATCAAGAGGGTGAGCCATCGGGCACACAAGAGCATCAGGTTCCAACAAAGAAAAAACCAAACTCTTCCATGCACCCGATATCGCATGTCCGAAGCGAGTGGCTAGAGATGTCGAAGGGGACCCCATGGATACCGACCTTTGAAGGGCCGGATCCACATGTCCAACTCCTTGCGCAGAGGCCATGTGCGTAGAAATCCCGGATAAAGCAGGCTACCTGAGATGGACCACGAAGATGTTTTCCAAAGGGGCGGGGAACATGTAGCTAGGATAGGCTGGCGAGCTCGGTGTTGTACACGAGCAATGATCGGAAACCCGGATGGACTAATTTCTGCCCATATGGCAAAAGAAAATGTACATTGAAATGTTTGAGGAATACAAATTACAATGCTTTGAGTTTACTATTTCGGTTATTTTGTCTAAACATTCCTTCACACGACAACTCACAATGTTCGCCACCGCGATCCTCATTATCACTTTCAATTCTTTTTATCCATGTGAAGAGCTTAAGCGGAATTGTAATATTACATCCATCGGTTGCCTAGGCGACTTCAAATCTTCGCCGTGGCGATCTATTTGAAGTGTTTTCACTCTTTCACGTGGGGACGCTCTTGCTCTCGAAGGAGCTTGGGATAGCCTTATACATGTCCAAATCGGATCGTCATTTGTTTGTGCCCAAAAGCGGCGGAAAAAACGTCAACTTTTACTCATTTGCAACCATTTGCGGTGTTTTATAGACACCCAAGAACCTATTTCATGCTAAGCGAGAATTCGAAATTCTCTAATTAATTAAATCGTGCTTCATACTTCTTGACTTCGAACATCCTTAATCCTCTCCTTCCATGCTTGAAAAAATCTCAATACCACTTAGTAAGGATGCACCAAGTCTAGTAGACATTTGCTCTGATACCAATGAAAATTATTGCCTTAATTTGAAACTTCAACCTTTATTGCAACACACCACAGCTACTTATCATACAATGATAATTATCTACTAGATCTTATAGAGATAACTATAGTAGCACACGGATCAACTCAATTTCAATATGAACCTGTTTACATTTGATCCCCCTGGATATGCATCCTCCTTATTCCCAGCTGCAAGTCTAATCACCGATCTGCCTTCTTACCTCTCTTTTATCCTGATCGGCCCATTCGGTGCGGCCCTGCTACATCTCTTTTCTAACTATATCCCCAACAAACATGGCACTAACCCATTCGCTTATCCGACCTCCTTATTTTGGTTAACCCGAACCATTGACCCTGACCCAAACCCGAACCATTGGCTACTCTGATCGGCACCATGGTCTACTGCCCTGATCGCTCCCATGGTCTAACGTTTTATTTTCATTTCTTCCTATCTCATATCTAGCATGGTCACAATATTTAACCTAGCTATTCCTTTTCCTCAATCATACCCATTGCTCCAGATCATATATCATGATCAATCTTATATATCTTCACATTCATCTCCCATGGCCTACTTACTTGCCTCGTCCGGAGCACATCCAAACCATCAAGTGCTCCATGAGCTACAATGATCTTGGTGATTGAGTGAGAAAGGGGGTCCCTATCTGCAATCCAAAGCTAATGGTCTTGAGATTCGTTGCCTCGGGCTAACTCGTGTTGTGATCCATCTTATTTGGATTCTTCAGCGCGAGATCTATGAGTTGAATGCCATTACCTCAGCAGGTGTTGATGATGAGTGAATCAGTTATGATTTGTGCACCTGTTAAGGATATAATGATATAAGCACTTCTGAAATATGTAAGAATGTATAAGCATAGTGAATATTATTTGATGTATCGAACCTGAGTAATTTGTAACATTGTGCTCGTCGACCTCCACTTTTTCTGCAAGCAGTCCCTAATTTCAAGCACACCTAATTTACTCAAGCACAAAGACTTTTACCTACTCAAGTCCAAGATACATGATTACGCATGATACATATGTCCATACAAATTATGCGTTATACTTATAAGTGTACATGATACTTGTACGTGCTCAATAATGGTGGCACAATGCACACCAATAATTCACATCAATAATTTTACTTGACTATAAAAGCAGCTCCATTCGTTGATAGAGATCATTCATCTCCAATGGATTATTCGCCTACTCCTATGCACCACATCGAGGCGATCAAGTGCTCAATGAGCTACAATGATCTTGTCGGTTACCAAATAAGGGGTATTCTTCTAGATCCTGGCTTCCTGAGCGCAATAGCTATGAGATATCGGGGATCACCTCAGCAGGTACTGAGGATGAGTGAATCAGAATTTCAGCAATATATAATGTAGTGATGTTCTGGCATATAAGATATAGTAATGCATAAGAGCACTTGTATTAATCTAAAAAATGCAGAGAGTAATAAAAAATAACTACTTTAATGTACCTTGAAGACTCAAGTTTCATCTCCGTCCTCTGAGGCCTCTTTGGCCAGTAATTCTTGTAATTAAGCCACTACACTCGCAGGTGTCACTACCATCTGAGGCTTGTCCTTGACTGACCAACCATAGTCTATGGTTTTGAGATGTTGATAACGCGGCCTGTCGTTCGGATTTGGCCTCCACCTTTTATGCCAGCAGTCCCTATACTGTTGTTCATAAGAGGTACCTTTTCTTGCTATCGGCTCCCACCAAGACACAAACACCTCTTCGTAGTGGGGAAGAGTTGGGTCTTGCACAGGCTCCTCTTCAGCAAAGGCCATCCATGTAGGAGATGAGTCTCCTGGTCTAATGAGCAAGAGCATACCCTTCTTAACATCTTGGTAGGGATCGAATGTTTCAACTGGGTTTTGTGGTTTATCCTTTGGGGGCCGACATAGTGCGGATGTGGCATGTACTGTCGAGCATTCTTGACTCGGGGCTCCATTAGCAATTTTGTCTAGTGAGAGGCCGTAAGTCTTTAATTTCTTGGGTTCCAGGTGGGACCTGTCCAAGTGCATACATCAGAGTGGACCAGTAGTCAATAACCTCATTCATGTAGGCATTAGACCATGAGTTTACACCACCATGAGATATGTTTGCCCAATGTATCATGTACTTCGCAATGGACGAGCGTAAGGCACCCATATCTTTGAGGCTATCATATGGCTTCCGCCTTTAGGTGTTCTATTTGGTATTATTGGCATACCATCTGCATCTGCCTTCCACATTCTTATTCCATTCTCAGGGAGCCATTCTCGATGCCCTGGCCTCATCTTGTAATACATAAGTGGCCATCCATCTTTCATGACAAATTTGAAGAGCAGGGGCTCCAGGTGCCCAACCAAGCGATCCTTCTTGTCTGGAATGTATCCTTTCACAAATGACTTCCAATCAGGAACTTCAGTGACTAGGTACGGCGCCGGTGCTTTGATACTACACTCTCGAAATAGCTGCATTAGTTCAGAAATGGTGAGTGCATCCGACATGTGCAACAATGTTGAGTAATTCCCGAACAATGCATCAATGTCATCATGGGTATGGCCGACCATCATAAATCCAAGCTGTATCTGATCAAAAACCCCCAGCCATACAAGATAAGAAAGGTAGGAAAAGAGATATATGTTCTTGATCTGGCCAGAATTGTCTAGTTATACTAGGTAGATGTTTGGGGTGAACTGGAGCACTAGGAGGAGCCATAAATTCTTGTCCAGTGCTATTGACCTTTTTAGTCCTCAATGCCATAGTGTTGAGGACTGCTGCTCCCCATGCACAATCAGGGCGCTCAACTTCTCTTAAATGGCCCCAGTTGTCTCTCGAAGCATCCTTCAGGGATTTAAGCATGTGGTTCAAGGACCCAGTATGAAAATTAGAATCATCCTTCCACAAATCTAGTGAAAAATGGCCCAGAGCCCCAATACCATGGCCATGCATCAATGCACCTGTCACACTTACTTTCAAGCGTTCTCCTCTCCACACTGATTTGGCTAACTTCTCTAATCTAGGTACCATTGTCTTGTTCTGATCCATCTTGTCATGAATGATTGTCAGAGCTTGCTCAGGAGCACGATGCGATAAAGCTCTCCACGACCAATACAGGCTCCTACAAGAAATTTGTGCTGTCATGTGTGCCTTCCTTTCGATCTGCAATTCTCTTCTCTCTATTGGATCTCTTGTCTTAGCCATTTTCTCTTTTATTACAATACATCTATTGCACTTGGAGAAAGCTATCCTCTTTGCAATTGCAACCTCTGGGTGGTGTAACTTCCATCCGCCTAAGAATGATGATGGGGAGATGTGCTTGCCTGTCATCTCCACTACACTGGCATCCACCTCGTGGAGAATGTCCTTCTTTGTTAGGACAGAAGGGAGCCTCTTCACATTCGCTCTCACACCTTCATTAGTGATTTTTGACCTGTGGGACATCGTCTCTGCATTCTCATCTATGTACATAGACAGTAGGGCATTTCCTGCTAGAGTGTGCGGCCTTGGTTTCTTTGAGCCCGTATTACCATGTTCAGCAACCCTATGACCAGCAAGGAAAAGTTTACGCCACTTATAGAAAGTTGACATTGGAATCATGTAAGCTTTATGCCATGCTTTCAAGCATACTTGCTTGTTATTCAAAGATCACCTTAGGACTTGCCCATTTTACGAGCAAAGGTCAAGCATGTTATAAGCAAAGGTGGTCATGTCCGATGCACTCATGTTCCAAAAGAAACTTAGCATGCATTTGATCTCTGGTGGAGAATAGCATCTCGAATGCACGACAAATCGTGGACTTGAAATCTAGAATAGAGGCCGCAATGATTTTCTTATCAACCTTGCATGGGGTAGCAGGTGTTCGTGGTATTCGATTTACCATTCTATAAGACCTCTTTCAAGTCTTAGGAACTTCCGCTTGCATTGCATATGGTTCTGCTTCGATATTCTGTTCTTTCACAGCCTTTATGAGAGTCGATACTGGGATATTGTCAACTAACACGAAGGCATTGGACCACCTCACCAGATCGTGCAGTTGCGGCATTTCAGCACAAGCTTGGCATCTCATAGACGGCTTCTCTGGCATAGGGCATATCTTCATCACGGTGGCAGCCAGGAAGTCTTCCCCTAACCTTATGTCGCCAACTGCCTGGTTAGGATCAGTGAAAATGATCACCGTGTGCATATGGCATGTGTAGCGCGATCATGCATCGGCATGCAGTTCCTTTCCACCAGCTCATGTGACGTCCCCTACTGCATACGGTGCCCTCACCGTATACAAGCAGGAGTTCATCCCCATACCAGCTCCATGCTATCTGAGGGCCCTCCACATGACCGCGCAACCGTGGCGGGTTCCGGTGGGAAGAGTGGAAGGGTCATTGCATCCGTCTCCCTCGGGGCCTACCTAGGCTGCGAGGCGTAAACATACATGTCGATAGCACATACATCAACATCATATGACCATCACGAAGGATGGTCCTCCACATATCTGCATAGACAAAGATCGGCCACATCACATAGGGAATCCTACCCAAGGCTCGGACTCAAAGGGATGGTCGGCGGCTTGGGTCTCCGTGAGTTCATTTGCGCGAATTCATGGCAATGGATTTGGGCTGGCATATGAACATGGCTTAGGTTGTCCACTCCATCCGCCCCTCCATTGCACACACTTTGCGAGTAGGCTGAAAAGTGTTGGGACTGATCAGAGCCCACGGGATGCATAGCCAAAAGGGCTATTCACGGGTTCCATCTCCCGATTCCGATGGGGCGGTAGGGATCTCTCCCTCCAGAGATCTACATGCTGACTCAAGATGACTAGAGGGCCCCTTTGCTCAGTATTCGACTTGAACTCAATGGAAGGTCATATCCACCACCTCCACAGTGTCGAGCCCATGCCTTGCCCACCGCTAGTTGGCAAGCCATTGACCTAGTCACAATGATCCCGTGTAGCACTAACACACCATAGGGATCGTTCAAGAGTCGAACACGAACCTCCTTATAAGCCGGCCTGGCCCCTTCACCCACAACCGGTGTGGCTCTTGTGCAAAGTCGCATCTATAGTGTGCTAGAGAGGCTAATCTAGGAGCATCTACTACCAAGCTTTAGGTCTCTACCCCCTTCCCAATACAAGGAGTTCACAGAGATACATCATCCATATACATCACAGGAAGAACTAAAGAACAAGATCTAATCTATATCATAGAGTTAGGTTCTTTAGTTAGAATCTGCTATCTAGAGTTCTAGAGGGGCTGCTATGGGCAATTTAAGAGGCTAAACCCTCTTGATTCGATGGCTGAAATGGGGTTTAGACTACTAAATTGCCTAAATACCCGATCCTTGAGTTCCTCCTCCCTGACTGAACCCCTCGACCATCCCTGCTGAAATGCTCGAATCAAGGAAAACTAATGATGCAGTTCTCTCGAGACCAGTTCTGGGAGGCGGTTTTGGCTCTTGAGGCAGCCAAAAGCAGAGCTCTAAAACCCTAGAAACGAAAATGGGCAAGTTAGGGTTCTCCTACTTAAATAGACAAGGGGTGGCTAGGGTTTCCAATTATCCCCCTTTAGGCATGTGGGATAATTGGGAAAAAGGGCCCACTTGCCTTTAAGGGCTAGGTGGCCAAATGTGCCCACATGGAAATGTGTGCACCCAAATGTGCTCACATGGAAATGTGTGCACATTAATGAATGTGTACATTGGAAAATGTGCACATTAATTGCACCTATGGGTATGGCCCACTTGGCATCAAGTGGCCACATGGAAATGTGTGCCCACATTAATGTGTACATTGGAAAATGTGCACATTAATACTAATGCACATTCTTAGCAAGTTGCCCCTAGGGGCTACCCACTTGGCTACACGTTGGCACACGTCGGTCGGGGGTGCAGACGTGCGACGTGCAAAGAGACAATATACGTCCCGGGGCGATATATCTTTGGCTTTGGAACGTCACATTCTCCCCACCTTGAAATGATCTTTGTCGGCAGATCATGGGTTCTCCCCACCTTGGAATCTTCCTAACCCGTAATCAACCCGATGCATCACGATATACTACTATAATACTTACACATTTATTACGATTACCTTAAGATAATATTTTTAAATCATTATTACGCCATTACATTATCAAATAAGTTGTCAATTCAGAACTTCTACTAAAATAAGGTACTTATTAGTTTCTATAATCACAACATTTAGTTTATCACAATTTAACACTTTCATATACAATTATTATTTAACATTTATCACCTTGTGATTCGATGCGATGCGAATTTGCGGATTGCTTGCGTACCAAAAGCAGATTCAAGCGGGTCCCATATTTCAGTAGGTACATATGACGAGCCGGGATGGGTGAACAAGAAAAGGGTGAAGGAATATCAGTATTACATCACCCATATGTGCATCAACAGAAGCGACTCCAGGGTGAACGCGATTATGCCGGAGCTGGAGCTTCGTTTGACACAGGTGAGCACTGCACCACAGAAGACGCCCTTGCCACCAATGCCTGTCAGTGGTGACGAAGATACTGATGAGAAAATGAAGAAGAAATGGCAGACATATTTCACGGGTAAACCCAGGTACAAGTTTGTCGGAATGGAAGGTGACCACGTGATGAAGTGCCAGATGAAGACATCATATGCCTACTACCTGGTTGACAAGCTTGTGCCGAAGGATGGTTGTGTTCTTGATTTCTTCTCAGCAGGTACTGCTTCTCGTGTCGCCTTACTGCAGGGAAAGAAGAGTATTGCTTTCGAAAGCCAGGGTAAAGTGTGCCGATTTCTGAGGGCTTTCTTGGATAAGCTCGAAAAATGGTCGACAGTATTTGGGGGAGGCGGATGACGAGGATAAGGCAGAGCCTGAGAATGATCCTCATGCGATCAATTTAAACATTACCCAACGAACAGATATATCTAACATCGATTCAATCTTGGATCAAATGGATGAGAAAAGCTACGAGGAAAGAATGCAGGAAACGAAAAGACTTCTGGAGGCTACTGAGAAAGGTATTACTGCGCTGGAGCCCGTGTTTCAAAAATTAGGGGCTCTAAATGAAAAAATTGATGCCTACATGCCTTTTTTGACAGGCGGGTCGAGTTTCGAATACGTAGGTATGGTCGAGGACCCTGCGGATCAAGAGGGTGAGCCATCAGGCACACAAGAGCATCAGGTTCCAGCAAAGAAAAAAACCAAACTCTTCCATGCACCCGATATCGCATGTGCTGAGCAGAGTGGCGCAGATGTCGAAGGGACCCCCATGGATACTGACACTGAAGGACCGGATCCACATGTCCAACTCCTTGCGCAGGCCATGTCTGTAGAAATCCCAGATAAAACAGGCTACACTGAGATGGACACAGAAGATGTTTTCCAAAGGGGACAGGAACATGTAGCTAGGATAGCTGCTGAGCTCGGTGTTGTACCTGAGACAGTATCGGAAACCCAGATGGACTAATTTCTGCCCATATGGCAAAGAAATGTACATTGAAATGTTTGAGGAATACAAATTACAATGCTTTGAGTTTACTATTTCAGTTATTTTGTCTAAACATTCCTTCACACGACAACTCACAATGTTCGCCACCGCGATCCTCATTATCACTTTCAATTCTTTTTATCCATGTGAAGAGCTTAACGGAATTGTAATATTACATCCATCGGCTGCCTAGGCAGCTTCAAATCTTCGCCGTGGCGATCCTGCTGAGTGTTTTCACTCTTTCCTGTGGACCGCTCTTGCTCCCGAAGGAGCTTGGGATAGCCTTATACATGTCCAAATCGGATACGTCGCTGTTTGTGCCCAAAAAGCAGCGGAAAAAACGTCAACTTTTACTCCGCTGCAACCATTTGCGGTGTTTTATAGACACCCAAGAACCTATTTCATGCTAAACGAGAATTCCGAAATTCTCTAATTAATTAAATCGTGCTTCATACTTCTTCAGCTTCCAGAACATCCTTAATCCTCTCCTTCCATGCTTGAAAAAATCTCAATACCACTTAGTAAGGATGCACCAAGTCTAGTAGACATTTGCTCTGATACCAATGAAAATATTGCCTTAATCTGAAACTTAAACCTTTATTGCAACACACCACAGCTAATTATCATACAATGATCATATCTACTAGATCTTATAGAGAGAACTATAGTTGCACACGGATCAATTCTATTTCAATATGAACATGTTTACATTTCATCCCCCTGGATATGCATCCTCCTTATTCCGGTACCGCAAGTCTAATCACCGATATGCCTTCTTACCTCTCTTTTATCCTAATCGCCCATTCTTGCGGCCCCTGCTACTTCTCTTTTCTAACTATATCCCCAGCCAAACATGGCACTAACCCATTAAACCTCGACCTCCTTATTTTGGTTAACCAGAACCATTGACTCGACCCAAACCCGAACCATTGGCTACTACGATCGGCACCATGGTCTCTACCGCCGTGATCGCCCCATGGTCTAACGTTTTATTTTTCATTTCTTCCTTTCTCATATCTAGCATGGTCACAATATTTAACCTAGCTATTCCTTTTCCTCAATCATACCCATTGCTCCAGATCATATATCATGATCAATCTTATATATCTTCACATTCATCTCCCATGGCCTACTTACTTGCCTCGTCCGGAGCACATCCAAACCATCAAGTGCTCCATGAGCTACAATGATCTTGGTGATTGAGTGAGAAAGGGGTCCCTATCACGCAATCCAAAGCTAATGGTCTTGAGATTCGATTTGCCTCGGGCTAACTTCGTGTTGTGATCCATCTTATTTGGATTCTTATGAGATCTATGAGTTGAATGCCATTACCTCAGAAGGTGTTGATGATGAGTGAATCAGTTATGATTTGTGCACCTGTTAAGGATATAATGATATAAGCACTTCTGAAATATGTAAGAATGTATAAGCATAGTGAATATTATTTGATGTATCGAACCTGAGTAATTTGTAACATTGTGCTCGTCGACCTCCACTTTTTCTGCAAGCAGTCCCTAATTTCAAGCACACCTAATTTACTCAAGCACAAAGACTTTTACCTACTCAAGTCCAAGATACATGATTACGCATGATACATATGTCCATACAAATTATGCGTTATACTTATAAGTGTACATGATACTTGTATGTGCTCAATAATGGTGGCACAATGCACACCAATAATTCACATCAATAATTTTACTTGACTATAAAAGCAGCTCCATTCGTTGATAGAGATCATTCATCTCCAATGGATTATTCGCCTACTCCTATGCACCACATCGAGGCGATCAAGTGCTCAATGAGCTACAATGATCTTGTCGGTTACCAAATAAGGGGTATTCTTCTAGATCCACGGCTTCTGGCCTTAATAGCTATGAGATATGGGGATCACCTCGTATGAGTATTGAGGATGAGTGAATCAGAATTTCAAGCAATATATAATATAGTGATGTTACGGTATATAAGATATAGTAATGCATAAGAGCACTTGTATTAATCTAAAAAATGCAGAGTAATAAAAATAACTACTTTAATGTACCTTGAAGACTCAAGTTTCATCTCCGATCCTCCGAGGCCTCTTTGGCCAGTAATTCTTGTAATTAAGCCGCTACACTCGCAGGTGTCACTACCATCTGAGGCTTGTCCTTGACTGACCAACCATAGTCTATGGTTTTGAGATGTTGATAACGCGGCCTGTCGTTCGGATTTGGCCTCCACCTTTTATGCCAGCAGTCCCTATACTGTTGTTCATAAGAGGTACCTTTTCTTGCTATCGGCTCCCACCAAGACACAAACACCTCTTCGTAGTGGGGAAGAGTTGGGTCTTGCACAGGCTCCTCTTCAGCAAAGGCCATCCATGTAGGAGATGAGTCTCCTGGTCTAATGAGCAAGAGCATACCCTTCTTAACATCTTGGTAGGGATCGAATGTTTCAACTGGGTTTTGTGGTTTATCCTTTGCAGGGCCGACATAGTGCGGATGTGGCATGTACTCGTCGAGCATTACTGACTCAGGCTCCATTAGCACGGACTGTCTAGTGAGAGGCCAGAAGTCTTTAATTTCTTGGGTTCCAGGTGGGACCTGTCCAAGTGCATACATCAGAGTGGACCAGTAGTCAATAACCTCATTCATGTAGGCATTAGACCATGAGTTTACACCACCATGAGATATGTTTGCCCAATGTATCATGTACTTCGCAATGGACGAGCGTAAGGCACCCATATCTTTGAGGCTATCATATGGCTTCACAGCCTTAGGTGTTCCTGCTGGTATTATTGGCATACCATCAGATATCGCCTTCCACATTCTTATTCCATTCTCGGGGGAGCCATTCTCGATGCCCTGGCCTCATCTTGTAATACATAAGTGGCCATCCATCTTTCATGACAAATTTGAAGAGCAGGGGCTCCAGGTGCCCAACCAAGCGATCCTTCTTGTCTGGAATGTATCCTTTCACAAATGACTTCCAATCGGGAACCCGGTGACTAGGTGCGGCGCCGGTGCTTTGATACTACACTCTCGAAATAGCTGCATTAGTTCAGAAATGGTGAGTGCATCCGACATGTGCAACAATGTTGAGTAATTCCCGAACAATGCATCAATGTCATCATGGGTATGGCCGACCATCATAAATCCAAGCTGTATCTGATCAAAAACCCCCAGCCATACAAGATAAGAAAGGTAGGAAAAGAGATATATGTTCTTGATCTGGCCAGAATTGTCTAGTTATACTAGGTAGATGTTTGGGGTGAACTGGAGCACTAGGAGGGGCCATAAATTCTTGTCCAGTGCTATTGACCTTTTTAGTCCTCAATGCCATAGTGTTGAGGACTGCTGCTCCCCATGCACAATCTGTCAGGCTCAACTTCTCTTAAATGGCCTGATTGTCTCTCGAAGCATCCTTCAGGGATTTAAGCATGTGGTTCAAGGACCCAGTATGAAAATTAGAATCATCCTTCCACAAATCTAGTGAAAAATGGCCCAGAGCCCCAATACCATGGCCATGCATCAATGCACCTGTCACACTTACTTTCAAGCGTTCTCCTCTCCACACTGATTTGGCTAACTTCTCTAATCTAGGTACCATTGTCTTGTTCTGATCCATCTTGTCATGAATGATTGTCAGAGCTTGCTCAGGAGCACGATGCGATAAAGCTCTCCACGACCAATCTGAGGCTCCTACAAGAAATTTGTCTTTGTCATCATGTGTGCCTTCCTTTCGATCTGCAATTCTCTTCTCTCTATTGGATCTCTTGTCTTAGCCATTTTCTCTTTTATTACAATACATCTATTGCACTTGGAGAAAGCTATCCTCTTTGCAATTGCAACCTCTGGGTGGTGTAACTTCCATCCCCCTAAGAATGATGATTGGGAGATGTGCTTGCCTGTCATCTCCACTACACTGGCATCCACCTCGTGGAGAATGTCCTTCTTTGTTAGGACAGAAGGGAGCCTCTTCACATTCGCTCTCACACCTTCATTAGTGATTTTTGACCTGTGGGACATCGTCTCTGCATTCTCATCTATGTACATAGACAGTAGGGCATTTCCTGCTAGAGTGTGCGGCCTTGGTTTCTTTGAGCCCGTATTACCATGTTCAGCAACCCTATGACCAGCAAGGAAAAGTTTACGCCACTTATAGAAAGTTGACATTGGAATCATGTAAGCTTTATGCCATGCTTTCAAGCATACTTGCTTGTTATTCAGCATCACCTTCCGGACTTGCCCATTTTCTGAGCAAAGGTCAAGCATGTTATAAGCAAAGGTGGTCATGTCCGATGCACTCATGTTCCAAAAGAAACTTCGCATGCATTTGATCTCGCAGGTGGAGAATAGCATCTGCGAATGCAGCAAATCGTGGACTTGAAATCTAGAATAGAGGCCGCAATGATTTTCTTATCAACCTTGCATGGGGTAGCAGGTGTTCGTGGTATTCGATTTACCATTCTATAAGACCTCTTCGAAGTCTTAGGAACTTCGCTTGCATTGCATATGGTTACGCTTCGATATTACTGTTCTTTCCACGGCCTTTATGAGAGTCGATCTTTTGGGATATTGTCAACTAACACGAAGGCATTGGACCACCTCACCAGATCGTGCAGAGTTGCGGCATTTCAGCACAAGCTTGGCATCTCATAGACGGCTTCTCTGGCATAGGGCATATCTTCATCACGGTGGCAGCCAGGAAGTCTTCCCCTAACCTTATGTATAACCGCACGGTTAGGATCGGTGAAAATGATCACCGTGTGCATATGGCATGTAGCGGCCGATCATGCATCGCATGCGGTTCCTTTCCACCAGCTCATGTGGCGTCCCCTACTCGTGCATCGGTGCCCTCCACACCAGATACAAACAGGAGTTCATCCCCATACCAGCTCCATGCTAATCTGGGGCCCTCCACATGACACTTTGCAAAAACCGTGGCGGGTTCCAGTGGGAAGAGTGGAAGGGTCATTGCACCCGTCTCCCTCGGGGCCTACCTAGCTGCGGAGGCGTAAACATACATGTCGGTAGCACATACATCAACATCATATGACCATCACGAAGGATGGTCCTCCACATATCTGCATAGACAAAGATCAAGACATCACATAGGGAATCCTACCCAAGGCTCGAGACTCAAAGGGATGATCGACGGCTTGGGTCTCCGAGAGTTCATTGCGGAGGCAGGGAATTCATGGCAATGGATTTTGGCTGGCATATGAACATGGCTTAGGGTTGTCCACTCCATCCGCCCCCTCACCGTGCACACTTTGCGAGTAGGCTGAAAAGTGTTGGGACTGACCGTAGCTCACGGATGCATAGCCAAAAGGGCTATTCACGGGTTCCATCTCCCCGATTCGATGGGCGGGTAGGGATCTCTCCCTCCAGATCTACATGACTCAAGGTGACTAGAGGGCCCTTTGCCTGTATTCGACTTGAACTCAATGGAAGGTCATATCCACCACCTCCACGAGTGTCGAGCCCATGCCTTGCCCACACGCAGGTGGCAAGCCATTGGACCTAGTCACAATGATCCCGTGAGCACTAACACACCATAGGGATCGTTCAAGAGTCGAACACGAACCTCCTTATAAGCCGCCCCGCCCCTTCACCCACAACCCGGTGTGGCTCTTGTGCACAAAGCCGCATCTATAGTGTGCTAGAGAGGCTAATCTAGGAGCATCTACTACCAAGCTTTAGGTCTCTACCCCCTTCCCAATACAAGGAGTTCACAGAGATACATCATCCATATACATCACGGAAGAACTAAAGAACAAGATCTAATCTATATCATAGAGTTAGGTTCTTTAGTTAGAATCTGCTATCTAGAGTTCTAGAGGGGCTGCTATGGGCAATTTAAGAGGCTAAACCCACTGATTCGATGGCTGAAATGGGGTTTAGACTACTAAATTGCCTAAATACCGATCCTTGAGTTCCTCCTCGACTGAACTCGACCATCCTCCCGCTGAAATGCTCGAATCAAGGAAAACTAATAATGATGCGGTTCGTGACAGAAGAAGTGGGGAGGCGGTTTTGGCTCTTGAGGCTGACCAAAAGCGAGCTCTAAAACCCTAGAAACGAAAATGGGCAAGTTAGGGTTCTCCTACTTAAATAGACAAGGGGTGGCTAGGGTTTCCAATTATCCCCTTTAGGCATGTGGGATAATTGGGAAAAGGGCCCACTTGCCTTTAAGGGCTAGGTGGCCAAATGTGCCCACATGGAAATGTGTGCACCCAAATGTGCTCACATGGAAATGTGTGCATTATTAATGAATGTGTACATTGGAAAATGTGCACATTAATTGCACCTATGGGTATGGCCCACTTGGCATCAAGTGGCCACATGGAAATGTGTGCCCACATTAATGTGTACATTGGAAAATGTGCACATTAATACTAATGCACATTCTTAGCAAGTTGCCCCTAGGGGCTACCCACTTGGCTACACGTTGGCGTCTGTGCGTCGGTGGAGGCAGACGCGTGTGGCGTGGCGATTACAATATCGTCCCGGGGTATGATAATCGTGGCCGAACGTCCTGACTCATCTCTTGAAATGCCTCTATCAGAACAGGTTTGCTTGACGAGACTTTCCTCGTATTCGACTACCTGCCAGTTAATTTTTTTTAGCTACTTGGCCGAGTCGATATGTCACCTTCTGGTGCGAGGGACGCTATAGAATTAACAGGCCATAGAATGAAACTCGAGAGATATGGCAAAGGTATGTTGCCATCCAAAATCTTATCCATAGACACTACCACCGGTGCCCAGGCAAAGAAGGGCAAGTTGTGATATTTGTTGAAGCCATGTACTTTGGCTTCGCCAACTTTGACACCGTTGGATAATATAGATCTTGCCTCGGCCATCTTGAACCGATAGGGCCGACATCGCTACTAGAAATCGCGGTGGCGATGATCGTAGCACTAAATGCTTTTATGAGGGAGGATGTTGAACAAGAAGAAAAACCGAGTTGTTGAAGATCGCCCACGATCTAGCCGAGGACTCGGGCTTTTACAAGTAGGGTCCAATCTTTGAGACACGATTGCTCGAATGCCAAAGCACGTTTGCTAGAATTTGAGATATGCCTATTTTTAGCTGATGAAGATCGTTGTCGCGATCTAATTGAGGACCTACAGATCTGTCCACACAACGGACATTAAATTAGTCAGTTTGCTACGATGTGTGAATAAAGACATGTGAAGCAATTTCTGTAGAATTATAGTTTTTGGAAAGCAATTGATGATTTGATTGGTACACCAGGTTAATGTTTATGTTCTGAAATTCATTTCAGACTCACTCAAGAAGTATTTAGTATAAAAACGTCTAACTATTACTGCTCTCTAACTCGTTCATTAGATATAATGACGTTAAAATGATATAAAGAAGTTATATAGATGTTTTAGTAGTATGACTTGCCTGTTTACACTCTTCACATTGTCGAAAACTTTCACATATGTCGCAGCAGTCGAAAACTCAAGCAAAATCTTTATAAATATTCTAGATCGCCTTCCCTGTGAGGTTGAGCGCCTCAAATCCCAGCAATTTAAAACGATCGGCTTCGAAGAAATATTCAGCGCCTCAACAGCCTCCTCCTCGAGTCCAATTCAAATGAATGGTTAATGTGCCTGTGTAGGTGGGTAAAATTTTTTGAATTTCAAATGCAGGTAGTTTCGGCGGGGCATTTCAGTTCCGTATTGTTATTCTGATATTCCTAATTAAACTCGCGTGCCGTGAGTATTATGTTTTCCTGCAAAATGTCCGATGCCGTATTGTGAGTGTCACTATCTCATTTAAAATGACATGCCTCGACTAGTCAGATCTCCCTCCCCTGTCACATGGTACAGAATTTTGAACTTCGGTGCGACGCCCCAGATATCTGAGAATAAAAGTTTGAAATACGGCCTTTTTAAGAATATTCTCGAACCGCCGCCAGAATTTATTTCGCCAGCTTTATTTAATTCGCCTGCAGAAATTATTGCGACCGCCGGAAATCAATTTTATGGCAGTCATTATGGCGGGCCATTAATGACCCCCATTCTATAAATTAAGGAAAATTCCAGATTATGGCCACTTCGCAAACCTTTTCAAGAGCGCCATAAAAAAATTTCGAGCGCCTTCAACCGCCGCCATGTCTCGATCAGCCGCCCTAAAAGAAGGTATTTTCTGCGCTTTTTAAGACCACTGCAATCAGTCTAGCATTACTTGTCCTGATTTTAGCATTGTATATGCTCGAAAGGATCGCAGCCGTGATCTTCACGAGCAGTTTTTCTGTATTTTCACAGTCTTAATGCCCGTGAGAATCGCGGTCGCGATTCCTTTCACCAGTATGTATAGTATAGTCTGGTTGGATTGCTCAAAACTATTGCGGGCGCGATCCTATTGAACACTTTTCCTTTTTATCATATGCTGGCTGCTCATAAGGATCGCGGTTGCGTTCCTTGCGACCTCCGTCTGTTAGCAATGTTTTTTTAGAAGCTTGTAAAGATCGCGACCGCGTTCGCGTTCCTTTTGAGTTATTTTCCAAGTCAACTTCTCATCACTTTCATTTGATACTGCAGCCCTCGAGCTTTTCCGCGGGCCCAACGTCGAACCCATGCGCATTGTAACTCCTGATAGAAGTCGAAAGTGGTACATGGAAATAGGTCAAGCCAAACCACATGTTGCAGGAGATTGACGGAAGGACTCATGTCTGTTCTTGAGGAACGGAAAGGGGCCAGAAGACTTTGAACAGATGGGCATGATAGTTACTATATGGGAAGGCACCAAAAATAACATTCAGAATGCAATCATATGCAGCGTGGAGGATACACAACAGCTAAAGTTTGTGGAATATGTTTTGCGCTGGCAAAACTATGATCCATCTATCATGACCGCAAGCAAAGCGAATAAGCCTGCTAGTGGGAAGGGGGTACCTACTAGTGCCAAAGGATATGGCTGGAACTTGCCATCATATGATTCTTTGAGCCTGTCAGAGATAAAGTGCAATAGGGATATACTTGTTGGCTTCAGCATGTGTAGGAAGGGCCTTTCGGCTGATAAAAAACCTCCTTCCATTGCATTGAAGGCTACAAAGGACAACAAGATGCCTTCCAGGATGGACACGAACTAGTTGCGGGCAGTTGCCAAGAAAAAAACTATGGTCCCATTAGCTGTTGCAGGTGAGCCATCGACTCCAAAAGAATCCTTAAGGTCATCTCCGCCGGAGCATGGCGGTTCAGCCGTTGTCGACCCGTCTGCACAAAATATGTTTATGCCACTTTCAGTAAGGGATTCCCATACACAAGAGGCACCTCTTCCCAAGAAGATAAAACCATCATTCAATTAAATTGGGATTATGTCTGTTCCAAAATCGCGCCAAATAAGCATTATTTTTAGGGCATCTAGTGTTTTTTTAATTTTATTTTTGGCCTTTACAAAGTGTAGTGTATGTTGTATATATGGTTATTTTTTCATATTTACTTTAAATAAGGTACTTATTTGCTTGAAATTAACATCACAACATCACAACGAAATAATCACTTACTTTACGAAATCAAGCAAATATTACAATACATAAAAATAATATTGCTCCAATATTCGCATCTTTTTAACAAACTTAAATCTAGAGTTATGGTATTTAGGCCAATAAAACTGGAATATCTATACAACTAATAAATGAGCTGTCCTCTAAAATGCTTTAAAATAGACAATTTTGGTACGTGACTTTCCTCCAAAATACTTTAAAATAGATAATTTTGGTACAACTAATAAATGAGATGTCCTACAAAATGCTTTAAAATAGACAATTTTGATACGTGACTTTCCTCCAAAATACTTTAAAATAGACAATTTTGGTAAGTGATGATCCTACAAAATACTTTAAAATAGACAATTTTGGTAAGTGGCGTCCATGTTAAATCGCACGTGGCGCAATTATTCAAGCTGTATGCAAACTACACGGAGCTCCAAACCCTTGTTTCTTCACCCTTTCCAGCAGAGCGCAGATTAATCCTACAGAACATCTTAGGGCTTTTGCCTTTTGTTCACCTTGTAAGCAGAAGTAAACCCATGCTCTGTTTATAAAACTGAAGAAGCATCTCTATTTTACCATATCTCAGGCTTCAATACTAGATTTGCGCTTCAATTTACACGCTTCTATCTCTTGTGCCCTGCATCCCCAATGTATCTCAGCAGTGATGGGAATATAATTTCCATGCCTCCATAGGTGTTGAAACAGAGAAAAAATATCAAATTATGCAATGCCTCTTCTCGATCTATACCAAGCTCGCTGTGTGCCATATCAAGGACTTGGCCTCCATTTGATCTAAAAAAATCAGCTATTTTCTTGTATGCTGGTTCTACCAGAATGAAAGGAATTGGAGCAAAGATAAGGGCACTCCCAAGCGGTGCAATCTGGGGTGCTAACCATATCTGCACAGTTGTTGGTCCCTCTTTTCCCATGCTTGCATTGTTCAACACCATTCGAGTTAAACAATGAGATGCGAAACCTGGAATTGGAATGAAGTTACTTATTTCATATAAGTAAGTTAAAAGTCAGTTCAATATAATCCAGATCAACGAACTGTGGAAATATATGCACATAAAATCACTGCAGTTCAATCAATGCAAGGATGAACTCTGCAAATAAGTTACTCATACTTGCATTGTAAGTAGCTTTGCCGCCATGTTCGAAGTCTTTTTCCGACTGAAAAAACACCTCATTGATGGCAGTCTCGAACCCAGGAAGCCATTTTGTTGCCTTAGTGCTCAAGACCTTGAAGCAGAAGCACTTCAACTTAAAGTGCTTGCCTTTATCTTCAATAGGATGCAAATAAGACAAGATCCTCTGAACCCGCCAGTGTAATCTGTGCTAGTCATGTAACTACCAGTAAAAACATCCTTCTTCTCAATTTGCACAATATCGAAAAGAACTTGAAAGCTCTTTTGATCTACGAGAAAAATAGCACAGGTATCTGGGAAAATAGAGGAGCAACTGCATTTTTTTACTGGAACCGAAACCAGCTCTTGAACCATATCTTTCAAATGCCGTTACAGAAAGAACAACATAGGGAAGAAGTTTTTATCTGCCGGATGAGAAGTAGTATACAGAAGCAAAAATGATTGGAGCCATAGCCGCATCACATAGAAATGAAGCCAGAAGAAGACCGAAGGAAGCTTGCCCTGTTTGAAGTGTAGCCGTCTGTGTGTGCGCCATAGCCTGTCTGCCATAGCCTGTCCGCTTCGTCCCAAAAAAGGAAAAATAGAAACATGTGGAGTGATGATAAGAGAAAAATAGAAATAGGTAGTGATGGGACAGGAAAAATAGAAATAGGGGGGAGGCGGAAAAAGAACGGGGGAGAAGAGGCGGGGAAAAAGTAGGCCACGAATAGGAGAGGAAGCGGGGAAAGCAAGGCGGGATATTTTGAAAGAGGCGGACGGGAGGGAAAACAAAGAAACGTAAAATGAAGAAGAAAAAACAGAAAAGTGTCGTGCCATAAAAGTTCCGAAAATAATGACATATTCTTAAATTAAATGAATGATGGTTATAAGTACCTTCAAAGGGCAGCCCTCTACCTCGTCTACTCCCACCTCCTCTACCAATCCTATAGCTACGACTTCCTTGTTAACTTGGCCATCTGCTTTACGTATGCCAGATGAATTAAAATTCAATCCGGATGAAGAAAAGAAGTTAGCTGAACAGACCGCCTCCAAGCTAGAGGAATTTAAAAGATTTTATCCTATGGGAGTGAATTGGTTCCAAAAGATCGGCATTTTTTGTGAGGCAGCCCCTGCTAATCTAACTCATAAGGTTCGATCTAACGACCATGTACAGACCCTAATCAGGAGTTTCAAGAGATGCCTAACAGAGGTTCTCACGCCTACCGATGTTGTGCCATTTGACCCAGTGACAAGGTAAGGTTCATTGCATTTTTCCTCTGTTAGGCCGCTTGTTTACAATGCCTATTAATTGATGGGACATCAATGCAAGAAATTGATCTTTTGGTCCCGTCCTGAGGAGTTCTTGAACAAAAAATTCTATATTATTTCTGGTAATCATAGTATTTTTGCTGCACAAATTCTATGCTCTATAATGGGAAATATCGAACAACGGCTTGAATTTGCCAAAGCTTATGCAAAACAAAGAAGCCGGGTTTTAAATGGAAACCTATCCAATAAAGAGTATATTCAATTGTCCATACAGTGCAACGACATCATAGCGGATACAGTATATAAGGAGCCACTAATTGAAAAGCTCCAGCAGTTAAGGAATCAGCATAAGGCTTATGAATGCCCTCCATAAGGCCCAACAGGTACAGCAATCTCGTCGGCCTGAAAGGTAAAATCTTATTTTCAGCTATTGAAGATCGCCATCGCGATCCTGGCCAGCTGTTGTTTGCAGGATTTTGTTGATGTAGCTACAACAATTTTGAAGGTTAAAGAACTCAAGGACGAAAAGTAATTCCTCTTCATGCAGGAGGAATCATGGAGTAAGCTTCTTGCTGTTGTTAACAAGTGGGCAGCACGTAAGTTGGCTGATGATCAGGGGGAACTGCCAGATAAGCCATCAAAAGAGTTCTTCAACAAGACATTCCTAAGATACCTTCGAGGAATGAATAATGCCGAGGTCAGCCAATTCATGGATGAAATTCTCGAAGGCAAGGTTTTCTTGAAAGTGCAGTCAGGTTATCAACTGTGTTTCAGAAAAGCAATACAGGAGTTTTGAGGAATTAGCTATATCTTTTCCAGAACTTTCTGAACAACGGTTGCTGGATATAGCTGACACTGATTTTGATTACGTTAAAGCCAATTACAATAAAGACTCAGTGCAAGGCAATCTCCCTAGTGCTTTTTTGGAAGCTATTATCGCAATCATTAAGCCAGAAGAGGCAAGGGAACAGAAGGAGAAGAGGAACACCGTGCACCATGTCACTAAGTCAGGTATTCCTGTTTCTGCACCGGTTTGTGAGAATGCAACTATGATTTTTATTGACATGCGTAGATTCACGACGCTGTGGGAAGTTAAGAAATACACAGATCTATTTAGCAGGATTGAATGCATGACAAAATCCAAAGTTTATCATATCGTCATGTTCCTTAGATCTGCCCATTTGCCGAACTGCATGTATAGCCAAAGTCAGATTCAAGGTAGTTCTCACGTTTCCCTTGGGGCTTATGAGGAACAAGGCTGGCTGAGCAAAAAAAATATCAAAGAGTTTCAGTATTACGTGGCCCATGTCACGATAAACAGAAGTGAGGCCCGTGTGTTGCCTGTAAAGCCGAAGCTTGAGTTAAGGCTGACTCAGGTGACCAGTGCACCCAAGAGCACGCCCCTTCCCAAATATCCAATAACTGGTGACAAGGAGGTAGATATGAAAACAAAGAAAAAATATTTGGAGTATTTTACAGGTAAACCCAAGTTCTCTTGGGCAGCAATGGATGGTGACTTCGTCTATAAGAGCCAGGCAAAGACTTCCTATGTTTATGCAACGGTAAAAGAGCTGGTTCCAATGGACGGTTGTGTCCTTGATTTTGTTTCGGCCGGCACAGCTTCTAGAGTTGCTCTGATGCAAGGGAAACGCAGTGTTTCATTCGAATATGATGATAAGGTATGCCGTTTCCTTCGATCTTTCTTCAGACTTCAGAGAAGATGACACGGCCTGCAAATGAAGAGGAAGAAGAAAATGCAGTGCCGGATAAGCCAAGCAGTTCAGATATGCCAGACATCAAAATCACTCAGGAGACATATCTTAGCAAGATGGATCAAATACTGGATGCTCTGGATCAGAAAAGCTTCGAAGAGAGTTTATAAGAAACCAGGGCACTGTTAAAACAAACAAAAAAAGCAACTGCTGAGCTCGATCCACAATTCAAGAAGCTGGAGGCTCTGAACAAAAATTTTGAGAAGATCCTGCCAGTAATAACAAGTTCTGTCGAAAAACCACTTCATAATTTTGAATACATTGGAGTGTCTGGAGGCGCATCTAGAAGTGGGAGACTAGATGGCGATCCTTCACCAAAGAGACATTGGCTCGCCCTACAGAGCACTCAAAGGCATTGGCGAAAGAATTGTTGGATACTTCGCAGATCTCACAGCGTGTGCAAGAGATAGCTGTTGCTATGGATGTAGATATCCCGAACACCACAGGATATACCGAAATGGATACATCACAGACCATTGCAGCAGGAAATGAACATGTAAGAAGAATAGCAGCAGAGCTTGGCTTAAATATAGAATCTGTGCCAGAAACTCAGTGAGAATGTCTATCATATGAAAAATTTATTGTACTTACACTTTTCTGAATATACATCAATCTACCAATTTTGTTGAATTTACTTGTCTAAAAGATCTTGACCGCGTTTATTCCAACAAGATTTGCCTTTTATTTAGATAGGTATTAGTTAGTTCTAAGCAATGAATTTGTTATATTTTGGCTGCTTCCTTGTCCAAACTTTCCATGGCGATCTTTGGGAGCATTAGTAATGCTTTTCGAACTTAATAATTAATGTCATCCGACCTCGAGGCCATAAGTGTACAAACGATTTTTGGCGATTATAATTTTTTTGAGCTGAATTTCTAATTTTAAACGCTTCATTCTGCTTGCTTACAACCATTTTCTACTTTGCCCGAGGTGATCGCGACCTATTTCGTTGTCAAACGAGAAAATGAAATTTCTCTAATTAATGAAATCTTGCTTACTTGGAATAATTCCAAGAATATCCCTCAATTCTCACTCCATACCTAGAGATTACCCTTGGGGCAACCCAAAAAACACTTACATTAGATCCCATTTAGCCGAGATTTGCAGACGAATAGAAAACCCATGGTTAAATCATCTCTGCCGTAATCGACGTGCCCTAACCCTATTTTTAGCAGAGGTCGATCATCTCTGTCGTGATAGACCTACCCTATTTTTTATCCAAGTCTTGCATCCGGCATGTTCACTCTGTTAGCGAGGGAGGTGCAACTCCAAGCTCGTGTTTTGATATAGTTTAAACCCTGACTACGACAATCAAACACTCAGTTCCGGCAGTTGCAGTCCATGGTTCACATTTGCATGTTTTCTTCCGAGCACATTTACATACAGTACATTTATGAACTTGTAGCCATCTAATCTCATGAATGCATGATGGCAGTGTGGCAGTGGCAATGCAAGCACTACAGGGAATACATTACTAATCGCACATTTCTTGTTAGCCATAATGGCTTAAGCTAAACTTGCTCGAGACTAATCCCAAAACTTTAAGTGGTTTAGCTAAACTCTACACACTCTCATACTTTCTAGCGTTTAGCTAAACTAACCCAAAATTCACCCCAAAAATTTCTGTAGTGTGGGCAACAAAAAATATTAAGCTAAAAATATTGTACTTTTTTCATTTGTTTCCATTTATTTTAGTCATTTTCTTTGTGAAAACATTCTAAAACAATGTTAGTTAGTTGTTTAGGCCTCAAATTATTCCATCGATGCTAGAAAATATATTACTAATCATATATTTCTTATCAACTATAATGATGTTAGCTAAACTAGCCCGAAATTCATTCCAAAAGTTTCTATGGTTTAGCTAAACAACACAAAATTTTACTCTCTTACTTTCTAGCATTTGGCTAAAGATATCAAAGCTTGGTGCAGGCGCGGAAAAAGTTAAGCTAAAATTATTATTTTTTTCTGAAATTTTTCCACTTACTTTAGCTAACATTTTTTTGAAAATGTGCTAAAAAATCGCCAAATAGCTAAGTTTACCCTTAAATTATTCCATGAAGCATTACAGACAGGTGATCTGTCCCAAAAAAGAATGGGATGAAGCAACAATAGGTATGGCATCTGTGAAGTTTTTTGATGTGCCTTTTTGCTTTGTGCATTGCTAGTAATATATGTACAAGAGGTTCGAAGCTTTGGGATGCGTCATACATAAAAACTGCAGGCTCAATTGTCGAACAACAAGAAAACTAGATTTGCTTCATTTTAACTTAGACATGCAAGATTGTTTTTACTGTTTAATCTTTGACATAAGCGAGTACAATGATCTTTCGAGGTGTTAATTGAGCACAAAATCTATAATGCTATTTACTTTTTCTATTTCAAGCATGCCTTTCTTCCAAGCCAAGGACATGTTTTTTTGGAGCATCTACAGTTAGCATATGAGTCCAATTCACTAATGGTCCAGACAGAGGACTCTAAATTTAGCCTTATGCTGACTTAAGAAAGAGCATTGCAGTGGGTTTGATAATAAGAATATTGACAATGATATTGCTGCTTATATATGCTTCATAGATATATTCAAAAGAAACAATTTTAGAGTTCTCTACAAACTTTTTCTCTCATACTTTCTAGCATTTATCTAAATTACCCGACATTCATCCCAAAAATTCCTGTGGTGTAGGCAACAAAAAATGTTAAGATAGAATTACTATACCTTTTCCAAGTGTTTACATCAATTATATTCTTTATGGATACATGCTAAGAAAATGCCAATTAGCAGATTTCAGACCTCAAATTATTCCATGGATATTAGAAAATAAATTGCTGATCGTATTTCTCTTATAACGTACTTTAGCTAAACTAGCCTCAAACTCATTCCAAAAGTTTCTATCATTTAGTTAAACATTACAGAATTTTACTCTCTTACTTTTTAGCATTTGACTAAAGAACTTGAAGGTTGGTGGGGGTACAAAAAAATGCAGCTAAAATTATTATTTGTTTTCCAATTTATTTGATTTACTTTAGCCAATAGTTTTTTAAAATGTGCTAAAAAATCGCCAAATGGCTAACTTTAGCTCGTAAATTATTCTACAATTTCTTGTGATCTCCACTAACAACTATTTGCTGTCCATAAAAGTTGGCATATTACCCCAGGTCTTAGCTCTGACAATATGTAAAACCAAGTTCTTTGATGTTTATAGCCTCGAAGTATGCTGAATCCTTTAAGGATCTCAGTTGTGCCATTAATCTCAGCTGATTCCTTGGACTCCTATGAAGGCAACAACCAGCCTTTTCTTTTAGTAGGCAATGCCTGATCCTTGATGCAGTTCGAGATCAATGTCTCCCAGTCCAATGCAGTTTAGATCAATAGTACCCACAGGATCATCTACCATAGGAAGTTTGTTCTTCCTTGTTCTTTTAGTTCTCGTGTGTTGACAATGATCCCCAACTGCATCACAACATCAATTCCTGACTCTCCAGCTCTAAACTTGGCAAGCAGTTCTCGCCTCTTGCCTCCCTTCGTCGGGTCAATACCTTCAATCAAACTAATGGTTCTGATAATTTGCATGCGCCACGACCTTCCAGCCCTGATCATGGTCTTTGATGTTACCACATTTTGTGACACGGGCAACGCAGCTGCACCAAAGAGAAGACTATTTAAAAAGCAAGACAAGGAATGTTAATGAAATCCAAGACATATCAGAAATGCCGCAGCGGCTCCATTTATATGAAAACATGAATATAAAATCAATACAAATTTAAAGTGTAACACTATCCACTAAACTATTTCTACCAATTGACACCATTTCTACCAAATGATGCTATTTCAAGTAGCGCCATTTCTAAAAAATAGAGCAGTAACTCCAAATGGTGCCAATACTCTATTTTATAGAAACTGAGCGCCCACGCCATTTCTACGAAGTTCATAGCTCTATATTCTATGCTAGTCTTAAAAAATCATTTAGATGAAACCAAAAAACAAGATGACCTGCTCCTGGCTCATGAATCTGGATCGATGTTTGCGCCATTGTATTGTACGAGACTATATAAAAGTACTTGAACCGTATAATATGCTACTCCACTTTTTTCCGAATGCTCTCGGATCAAAAGGCGCTAAAGAGAGAATGCACTTGAATAGGAGAGAGAAAGGTAGAGGGTGGAATAAAATGTAAGGATGATAATGAAAAGAAAATGAAATAAAATGAAAGGAAAATGGCCCATCAGAAAGTGGCCCCCTTGTCCCTCCTCCCAAAAAAAAATCAAATTTAAAATACCGCGCCTGCCAAAGCTTTCCCTACCGCCAAGTTTTGACCCGCCCATCACTTTTAAATTTCAAACTTTGAATTGTCGTCGACTGATTTTTGAAATTTAAACAATCCCGCCCACCCGCAGTTTATTTTTTGTATATAATGGAGGTCAATCACTATCTCATGTTGCTTTATAATCCTAGCAGGTATAGAGATGGTCAATAGAAGGTGCTTTCATCCTCGTCTTCGCAGGTTATGATTTATGCCCCTCCTCCTTGCTTTAACGTTCGCATGTACTTGCATCTAAGAGGACTTAGTCGCCAAAGCAGGGCGCTCATCAGATGCTGGTGATAGATGCTCTCACTTCTTTTTTCGGGCCGCTAAGAGAAGGCGTATGATGGCCTCTATTAACTCCCTTATCTTGCCTGATGGGTCAGAGTGTTCTGATCAGGTTCAATTGAAGCAGTATCTCCACGACCACTTTTCTTCATTCTTTTCTAGACATCAGTTGCCCTTTCAGGAGGATATGCAATCTGCAGTCTTGTCGAAGGTCCACCCCATTGTGTCAGCTGAGCAGCGTGCACACCTAGAATCAGACATTACCATCAATGACTTACATTCAGCTGCTTCTCTTTTAAAAAAGGACAAGTGCCCTGGCCTAGATGGTTTTCCAGTGGAATTTTTCCAGGAATAAGATTGGTTGGGTTGCAATCTTTACAATGCTTTCTGTGAGTTTCGTAGGTTTAGAAGTTTGGATGAGATCCTCAATACTGACTGCATTTCTCTTATTCCCAAGTAGAGCCAAAGACAATATCTGATTGGCGCCCTATTACATTATTGTCTTCCGTGTATAAAATATTTGCGAAGGCCCTGGCAGAAAAATGCGTGATGTCTTGGCTGTATCAAGCTCTCCTACTGCTTATGAGGGTATGTATTGGGCCAGATTGAAAGGTATGCATATAGTCTATCTTAAATTAGATTTTGCCAAGGCATATGACAGTGTGGATTGGGAATTTTTGGAAAAAAGCCTCTTAGCATTGGGCTTTGGTCAGCAGTTCACCAGTGATGTTATGAAGCTCCATATCTCGGCACGGTCTACTGTGTTGTTTCAGGGGGAACCCTCCACTATTTTTTCAGTTGGGAGGGGTGTTCGCCAAGGATGCTCATTAGCTCAACTTTTGTTCACAGTTATTTGCTAAGGCTGTGCAGGACGGGATAGTCCAGAGGTTGAGTATGGAGGATGGTTCACAGGAAATTTGTAATCAGTATGCTGATGACACGTTTCTCTTTCTTGTTGCTGATGTGGACAATCTTCAAAATGCAAAGCTTCTTCTTGATACTTTCTCTTTAGCATCTGGAGTTCAAGTTGGTTGGCCAAAGTGTTCTGCATGATGGACGCTTGATGGGGTTGTGCCTCCTTGTGTTGCTGATTTTCCTTGGAAGATGCTTCCTCATGGGAAGGCTACTAAACTTCTTGGTATTCCTGTGGGCATTCATATTTCTACCTGCAATGCTTGGGATATTATCACAGAAGGGTTGCGAAAGCATTTGTTTTTGGTGGAATACTGCTAAGCTCTCTCTGCCAGTGCGAATAACTATTGCTAAGCATGTTTTAAGTAATTTCCACATCTATATGGCCTCTGCCCTTCTGGTTTCTCCGTCAAAATTTTAGGTGATTGTTACCATTGTCCGTAACTTTATTTGTGGTGGGAATGAGGAGCATGCTGTGGTCAAGGTTGCATGGTCCAAATGCACTAGGCCAAAATTTGCAGGTGGTTGGGTATGACAGACTTCCATCTGCAGAGTAAGATTCTGATTTCTAAGTTCATTTGGAGGATCCTTAAGGATACGGTTGACTCACCTGGAGTGCGGTTAGTGAAGCAGTCACTTGGTCATTGTGTTCCTTCTGGGAAAGCTTCGTTAAAACTTCTTCTTCCTTGGAGTCTCTTTTATCAGCTATGCCCTTTTCCTAATGCCTCCCCTTTTTTGAAAGGCTTGTTGGAGTCTTGGGAGACAGTACAGACCTTATTTCGTATTGATCTTGTTGCATGTCATCGGTTGAATGCCCCTTATTGGTGGATAGCTGTGGAAAATAATCTCCCACTTTGTGCCTCAGTTCATCCATTAACTCAACGGCGCTGGAGGTTAGCAGGAATCTTAACAGTTGCATCATGGTATGACTTTGCCCAGTTAGCGACTTGGCAAATCTTTGAAACAAAATTCTTATTGTCTCGATGGGACAGACCTATTTGGCAAAAGGTTGCTCGTACTCTGCCATTGGTTGCTCCAGAGGCTATCGAAGGGTGCATGTGGGTTTCCCACCAGGGTGTTCATGAGCATAGGCTTGTGAACTCTATGTATAGGCTGCTTATCAATGGTGATATCCTTCCGCCATCCACTAAGTAGTCCCTTCAGCTCTCACCTCCTAGTTGGAGACGTATGTGGACTTGGGCTTGGGATAAACTACTCCATCCTAAGGTGGTTGTGCTTTGGTGGCAGATTCTTCACAGATGCCCTCGGGTGAATGTGCTTGTCCACAGATTTGATCCTCGAGTGTCAGCACTCTGCCCGCTGTGCAAGCAAAGAGACGAGACCATTGAGCATTGTTTCTTTTTATGTGATCATCTCCAGCCTGTTTGGTCTTGGCTGCTTTCTCTTTTTCATGTGACATTGACAAGTCAGCAAGTGCTTCTGGCTATTTATCCGGATACTTGAAATAAGGTGCGGAGTTAAGCATTTCATTTGGCATCAGGATGATTGTTGTGGTCCATCTGGAAGCGCAGAAGATTGTGTATCTTTCAGGGTTTAGATATTCCTCCTGCAGTAGTCCTCCAAGACGCACAAGCTAGAATCGCTAAGGCCTACCATTGTTCTTCGCTTGCTTCTGCCAAGCGACAGTTGATATTTGAGTCCTATTTGAGTGTTTTGTCTTATACATAGGCTGGTGGTTCTATTCAGTGGATCATGATTATCCTCTGAAATTTTGTTCCCGCCTCTGCATTTGTATCTGGCTTTTGGCTTGGTGTTTCAATAAAGTTTGTCCTTCTTCAAAAAAAAAAAAAAAAAAAAAAAAGATTTTCAGGAGGCATTACTTGCTAAGATACATCCTTTTGTATCTAAGGAGCAAACGACTCGTTTTTGGCAGATGCAACCATTCTTTTGAAAAGAGAAAAGTGCCCTGGAATTGACGTAGCTGTTGCTTATGAAGGTATTTATTGGGCTCAACTTTAGGGTCATGAAATAATATACGTGAAACTGGACTTTGCAAACAGTGTTGACTGGACCTTCCTAGAGATATTATATCTCTTACGCTTTAGTTTTGATGCCCAATTCATAGCCGATGTTATGAGACTTCATTATTCTGCTCACTCTTTTATTCTCTTCCAAGGGGAACCCTCAACATTCTTTCAGGTGGGTCGTGGTATCCGTCAGGGCTGCCCATTGGCTCCACTGTTGTTTACAATTGTGGCAGAGGTTCTTGTTCAGGTCCTCTCTCTTGCCGCTCAGGAAAGAATCTTGCATGGACTTCCTATGAACAAATCACGTACCTATAAAAATGCAGCTAGAATTTGGATACTTAGACAGCGAAAACAATTCATATGGTACTCCAAGGTCTCTAGATATCAAAAAGTCCATTTCATCTAGGAGGATCATAATCTATGCACAACAAAGCTACATGTCAATCACATTATAATATACATGGATGCTTTATTTATTTTTTTACTAAAGAACACCTCATTTTCTTAGAAACCAAAGAATGCATCATCATTGCTTTGAGGCATTTTGTGTATGACAAAGTGGTCAGGTTAAAAAAAATAGTCAGATTGTGTCGACATGGAAAAAAATAGGTCTACAAGCCACATCACACAAAGAACTATAGTAATTATCCAACATCAAAGTTAAAAGGACTCAAAGCAAAATTGGATCTCTACCTTGAATGCACATCCGACCCTAGGAAGCAGAGCAGAGCACCACAGAAATGCCCGTCCATAGCCTACCACATGCACAAAAAAGGCTTCGAAGAATGATGCCACAATACAACCAAGCCAAAATGCTAGCTTGCTTATACAACAATGTCGATTAGAAGATTAGGACAAGACAAGTTTTTCCATGGATCTCAATTTTTGTTGGCGTCCAAAAAATAGTAAAACCTAGGCCCCAAGTCACATAACAAAAAAAATATAAAAAAGTTTTTCACGGCCTAAAATAGTAGCCATTAGATTATTAGATATGCTTAGAATATGCCTCAAGATGCCAAAAATCACTCTCTGCCTAAGGAATTGTCCCATGGGTTGTAGAGAGGCCCATTGGCTACTTAGAGATTCTTCTGACAAAAAGTGGGGTATACTTACGTCATAAGAGGGTATAACGTCTAGGGAGGTTCATGGTGAGGAATAGGTCTCTACAGAAACATGCCCACATGATTGTCAATGAAAAGTCACTAGGCCAGGTATGTTCAGGCAAGAGATTCTTGTGGCATTTCCATGGATGAATGTGACCTAGTTCTAGTGACATATATAGGTTCGTGAATTAGAAGTTGTCGAGCATGACGAGAGATGGTGAGTATCACGCAAAACACTGTAAGCAAGGATATTTAAAGAGTTGACAATCGCTCTAGGAGAATATGTCAAAAGCATGAGAATATATGAACCAGCCTTTGGAGAAGTGAAACACTTGCAAAATGTTGAGGGCACTATTATTTCGCAAACGGATCAAGCAAAACACATCCTTGAAAAAGGACGCTCGAGAAATACAAAAAGAGGAGAAAACCCAAGTCGACACTTGTCAGCAACTGGAGCCACCAAAGCCGGCCCTGCCAACCGCTGAGATTGCACCGCAAAATCTATTTCCTGTAAGCCTCGCTGTGGCAGTGAAGAAAGGCGCGACATATCCTTTGACATGGGCTCTAAAATCTATGCCTTCTTTCGGAGGTCCAATTTTGGTACTCTACATCAGACGACGGACTATCAAGCTTGTTCCTACTGCCTGTAAGCTTCATTTTTTTTAACTCTTATCTCTCTTTCTAGTTCTTATTTGTGCTTAAAATTTCTTATGCAGTGGGACCTCTTCCTATTTCCCAGGCTAATGAATCTCACATTAAAGCTTACATGATGCAAATTCAGAGCCAGACTGACCAGTTGTTAAATTCCTTAGAACGCACCTGCAAGAAGTATAAGGTTTTAGCTTTCTTGTTTTAGCAACCTTGTCTGGAAAGACGTTTGTTAATGCTCTAGTATGTTTTGCACAGGTTGTGCCTGAGTTTATTGTAATAGAGAGTGATGAACCTGTTAAAAAAGAACTCCTCAATCAGATTGCTGAGAAGAGAATTAATAACCTTGTGATCGGGTCCTCCTCTTCTTCACTGTAAGTAGCTCTTCTTTGCTTTTTATTTCATTTGGGGCTCAGTATTTGTTGCGCGTTTTCTGCAAAATAGACGTTTACATACTTCTTTTCCCCTTTATCCTCCATGGAGAAATGGAAGGTGATAACAACTGGATAGAACGAATATGCACAGACATGTCCTTTTGTTGGGGCCTCAAAGGAGAACGAACTTAGTTTTATATTGTTCTATGTTCAAATAATGTTCAACCCTGTGTCTTACTGGAGATATAATCCTAATCTCCCCCCCGATATGGGACAAGGGCTTTCAAAAGTAGAAAGGCAAATATATTGTGTTAAACATCTGATATCGACATGGTCATGCATAGAAGCACACTATCAGGATGTAATGGCTTTTTTTCAGGAAGAAATACTAGTAATGGAAGTAGCCGAGGATGCTTCTTTCTTTCCACTTTCATAGTTGTCTCTTATAGGGCCGATCTTAAGATAGTTTTTATACCTAGGAGGAATTAGTGGATAGGAATAACTTCGCATTTGAAACTAATCTTAATTGTAGCTTTTTTTGTTTTCATGTATGTATGAGCTGCAAATGCATCTCAACTAATGAAAAATAGAAACTTGTCACACATGGTGCAAAAAATCTTAAATGAAAGGCAGGGTTAAAACCAAATTCATTACAACAGTACCATTATTCCTAAAATTTAAAGTATTGCCATAAGCAGGTGCAAGTTTTCTGCGAGATATTACATGGCATTTACACCACTAACCGTGTGCATCTATGTGAAAGATTCAAGAAGTCTACATCAGCCTTTGTCTTCAACCATGCTCCGGATTATTGCACCGTGACAGTTGTGTCTAAGAATTATAGGATTATACATGGAAAGAAACTTGACGATTCCATATCTTGTCAATTGTCAAATGCAAGTGGAGATATTGATGACAACCTTTCTACTTGTGAAACAATTGATGAATATGAAATTCAAGGTAAGACAACTTAGTGATATAGCTTTTTTATGCATTTATGTGATGTATAGTTGCAGATAAATATCCTTATGGGATACCCAGATCCAAGTCATCTCCCAGATTCAACCATTGATCTTGGTATTCCAATTTTGGTATCAGCACATTCTGGCCAATATTTACCTGCACCTGACATGGCATTCAAATACAATATAATTTATGGATTTATATGCAGAGACAGAAACATCAAACCATCTTGGAAGTACTAAGACTTATTTAGCATCAACTGCACCAGCATATCCAGTACTCAGTTGCAAGGTAGCTAGAATTGTGCATACCATTTTGAGAATTTAACATGGTAGTGTCATGATATTTTATCACTATGCAGCCACATGAGAGCAATGAAATTGAAGAGCTAAAGATTCAGGTCTTCGAGATCCTAAAAAAGGTACAAATGTATTGCATTACTTCTTTATTGTTAGATTAAATCGACACTTACAGGCGGAAGAGATCACAAAAAAACAAAGTGAAAAGGAGAGAATGAAGGAAGAAGCAATTCAAGCTACCACAGTTGCCAAGGAACAAGCAGAAGCCCAAGCCACTTTGTTTCTCAAAGAACTCCAAAATGCCGAAGTAGCAAAGAAAGCACTAGAAGAGGAGATCTCAAAATTGAAAGCAACGGAAAAATATGTTGACTACAGTTACGATGAATTAAGGAATGCCACAAAAAATTTCTCGAAGAATGCTAAGATAAATGAAAGTCATTCTAGCGTAATATACAAGGGAAGACTTAAATGCGCAATTGTGGCTATCAAATGCCCAAAAGATAACGTACATGAATCTCAAGAGTTCCAAAATGAGGTATGATCAATAAACTAATAAATCTATATTCAGAGTATAACATTATCCTTTTCTCTTTTTGGTGGCAGGTACATATGCTTAGCAGTCTACACCATCCACACATGCTTCGTGTCCTAGGTTGCTGTCTAAAAAATCGTTCTATTATTTATGAACATATCTCAAATGGAGCCTTGCAAGATCACCTGTTCTATGGAGCAGGCCAAGCAAGACTTCCATGGTATATCCGGTTCCGTATTGCATATGAAGTATCTACTGCAGTGTATTTTCTTCACACAGTGAAACCTCATCCAATAGTTCATCAACATATAAATCCAAGAAAAATTCTACTGGACAAGAACTATCGAAGCAAACTTAGCATTGGATGTGCAAGTGTTTGCTCACAAAATCGCTCTCTTAAAGCATGCGTTACATCCTTATACGTTGATCCTGAATACCAACGTACAGGTGTCTTGTCCCCAATGTTCGATATTTACTGCCTGGGAATCTTAATGCTTCAACTATTAACAGGAAAGGAGGATGATGATATATATAAAATAGTTGATCATGCTGTGGATCATGAATCCTTGAATGATGTTTTAGATTCTAGTGCTGGAGAATGGCCTTTTTTGGAGGCTATGCAGATGGCTTGCCTTGCTCTTAGATGTACCGAAAGATCAAGCAGCAACAGGCCAAATTTGGAACTTGATATATTGAACATTCTAGAGAGGATAAAGGAGTCTGGTGATGAATATGTTGACAACCATAGCAGTCAACCTCATCGGCAAACTACAGTGGAGCCTATATGTCCATCACAATTTGTTTGTCCAATCCTACAGGTATATATTCATAAGCACAATGCTAACCATACTGGAAAAGTCTTTATTATATTCTATTATACTCTTGTAGGAAATAATGAAAAGTCCAGTTATAGCGGAGGATGGTTTCACTTATGAGCATGAAGCAATAAAAAGTTGGTTGGACCAACATGACACATCTCCAATGACAAATTTGGAACTCAAACGAAAAGATTTAATTCCGAATCTTGCTCTTCGTTCTGCCATTGTTGAATGGAGGTTGTCACAACATCAAAGAAGAATGGAAGCCTTTATGTGCAATGCTTATCCATGATGCCTACCCTATTAGACATATATATGGTCCTCAAAGTGAAGTGTGTGAGTGCTTTTTTTGGTCATTATAGACTTCCCGAATGATATAAGTTGGCAAGACAATTCCTATTTGGAAGACACTGATATGATTTATGAGGACAAAAGTAATACTCAATATGTTAAAGTGATCTTACTATATTTCTTTCAGGAGATTGTTTCATCTAAAAAATGAAGGTTGAGATGTGCCGTCCCTTTAGTATTGATAGTCTAGATTTGACTTGGATGTATGAGGGTCTAGATCATCCATTCACTTGATCTTCTTATCATTTGTAACATAGCTTTGGCTAATCATTCACCCAACTTGGATGACCATTCATCCAACTTGGAGGGTTGCCATTTGAACCTCATGGCTTTAGCTAATTGCATTTTGAGGATTGAACTCTTGGTCATGTAGAACCTGATTAGGTATATTTCTGGCTAATTTGAATCGCATGGTTTTGGCTAATTGCATAATTAGAACTCGGAACTCTTGGTCATGTAAAAGTTGATTACGTATATTTCTGCCCTAAGATGGTGAGTTTTCAAATTTGAAATTGGCATTTAGCTATTGGTTTCTCATATAGTTCTACTACCTACTATTACTCAACTAGGCTCAATGCCATTGTCCCATTGTAATTGATCATAATAATTGGACTTCCCAACAAGTAAAACGGAGCATGTCTAATGCTATAAGTCTCATAATGTTGGAAAACCGTAGGAAATCTTTGTTTTGACATTAATGTGAAGCATTTCCATTTTGTTAAAATGACGTCTTTAGTGGGGGACGGTTGGGAGTTGGCTTGAAATTGTAGAATACTTAAAAACCCTAAGATCATCTTCAAATTTGAAGATGAAAGAGTAAGATCTTCGAGGAAACATAGAGGAAAAATAATGCAAGGGACATAAAATTCTAGAGAACGAATCTGGAAATGGTGTGGTCTACAAGGCAAGGCTAAGAGTTGGATGGATTGGTGAGGAATCTTTTGAAGTGTGCAAGATATGTGTACTTTAATTTAAATATAGATTGTAAAAACATAACTTCACAGTTATATTTAGGCCACTTCACCTTCAAGAAACTGGAGGAAGGAAGGAAGGTACTTTTATCGTCCACGGAGACCAATCGGTCTATGGCAACCCTCTATGTGCAGCACCTCGTTTTTTGTTGCCCACACCACAAAAATTTTTGCGATGAATGCCGGGTAATTTAGCTAAACGCTAGAAAGTATGAGAGGAAAAATTTGCAGAGCTTAGCTAAACCACATAAAATTTTGCGATTAGTTTTAGGCAAATTTAGATATAGTCATTATGGCTAATAAGAAATATGTGATTAGTAATATATTCTCTGTTTCTAACAAATAAAGGCTTTTTTTGCACTTAAAAATTTAATAGTTGTGTTGCTCTGAAACAATTTATGTGAACTGATATGTCTAGCTGTAATACAAATCAAGTCCAAAGAAGACATGTTTTCTATTAAATTCTTACTCTCTTATTGGGATGTGTTAATATGAGAGAAGGTAGGAGAGAAGTTGCCTTTTATAGTGGAGTAAAGGTGGCTTCTAGAGTTGTCAAGAGCATATTTACATGGGCAAAAGATGCATTTAATTAAAGTGGGTCACCTTTTTTTATTCTCACCTTTTTTTGAAACACAACCATTGAGGATGAATGTCACACTCTTCAGAGTCATCCGGTGTATGATCTCTTGCATGAGCGCTACATTGATTTCATTAGGCCCAACCAGCCGCTACATATAGTATTGAGCACGTCCTTAGTATGGTTGATCGAATCATATATCTTCAAGAGGTCATGGATATACAGGCTTAGCTATGTCCTCGAAAAACTGTCTTAACATGTAACATAATATTTCATGATGTATATTTGTACAATTTGTCAGAATTCTTATTATTGCCACAGTTTTCCACACGAAAACTCAGGGCGGGATTTTTTTAAGTGTCTTTTTTTGCTTCTGTGGGTTGATTGATCTCCGTGGATGATAAAAATCATTCAATTCTATTCAATTCTTATCTCCAATAAAAAGGACGTCCAAAATGTTTTAAAGCCCTCCATTGACCCCTTGATCCCTTGATGGGGTCAAGCAACCTTTTCCACGTCACCCAATAATTTTGCCACCATTGAAGAAAGTCAAGATACAAATAAGACCATCATTGGAGCTTCAAAACATTCATTAGCAAGCAAAGAATCAAGAAGAAAGCTCTCCATTGTCAAATTCCACTTAGTCAACCATGTTTCTGCATCTCAATACCACCCTTTGTCTTTACTAGCTAACATGGCTATCTTTGGTAATCGACATCTCCCATATGACAGACTTTGACAATGTATGTTGCGAACTGCAAGATGGCTTCGCCTTCTAATGGAAGCAAACCCCCTTCTGCGTGCATCATAGCATATGGTGTTTGGATCTTGACTCTAAGCTCAGAGTACAAAAACTTTTCTGTAACTTTGAACAGAGATTTACTGGGAGACTAGGGCCCCAAACTTCACACCATATAGCACCACGGTCAAGATATAAATAAGACCATCATTGGAGCTTCAAAACATTCATAAGCAAGCAAAGAATCAAGAAGAAAAGTCTTTCGCCCTGCACAGTGGCTACAAAGTTCCCACAATGAAATAAAGAAGCTTCAACATAACAATTGGTGATGTTTCCATAGGAATCCATGTTGTTTCTGCAGAAGGACCCTCTATAAATGTAATTAGTCTTGGAGGTGTAGAAAGAACCTCTGCACATGCCCATCAGTTATACTTCATCAGATCATCTGCATTGTACACCATAGTTTCCCGCCCCAGAAAAAAAAAATCGCAGGGTGTTCTACCTGCAAAGGCCCTAATTGGAGTACTGTCTGCAGACTTTCTCCATCATGCAGATTGCCTCTGCATCGGACGATCCATTCGCCATTAAGAAGACCTTCATTCTTGCCCTGGAGCTCGAACGCTGATCCATTCAAGCTTGCCACGGAGCTTCGTTGCCTTGGAGCTTGAGCACTAATTTGCAACACAACCCTATACAAAAACCTAAAATAACTCCAAAACAGAAACTACCACAAATAGGACACGAATAGCCTTCATCGACCTCATCTACCCATTTAACAAAGTCTAACATCTATAAAAGCAATTCCACGCTCTTGGGTCAAACCAACCCTGCCAATAGACACTTTTCTACCATTTTTTTATATGAATACAGCCCCTTAACTGTTGATAATCTTATGTTATTCCATACGTTTTCCAAGATATTTCGACTCCCTTTTTCTTGGATGAGAAGAAAGAAATCACAATTCCAACAACAATTAAGGAAATTGTTTACTTAATCACAATCAAGTGTTAGTTTTGAAAGAATTTACATTTATAAATGGGTTCACTACAATATATATCGCAATGGATGAATGGACTATGGTGGCTGTGCTGTCACAACGATTCCCTCTTCATGTACCGACCATGTAATGGGACCTCCATTGATGAGCCAATGTCCTATTATCAAGTTGTCAATTGTCCTGAACACCAGCAATGGAAAACATTCATGGATGAAGAGTACAACTCTCTCATAGAGAACAAGATGTGGATCCTCTAAACTCTCCCTCTAGGATGCAAAGCCATCACCGGCAAATGGCTTTACAAGTTGAAATATGACGATAATAATCTCTAGGTATAAGGCCCGTTTGGTAGCTCGTGCTTGCTCCTAAATAGGAAAGGTAGACTTTTATGGAGCTTATACATCTGTGATCAAGCTGTCTTCAGTCAGAATGGTTCTAGCACTTGCTACAGCCATGGGCCTAGATCTACAACAAATGGATGTAAACAGCCTTCATGCATGGAGAGCTAGAGATATACTTGAGACAACCGCCAGGGTATCAGGCAAAGGAGAAGAGCATAAGGTTTGTAGACTCAAGAAGGCTATCTATGGCCTCAAATAGTCCCCACAATTATGGTACAAAATCATACATTCATTTTTTACTAAGCAGGGATTCACCAGAAGTGAAGCAGATTGGAATTAATGTCAAGACCTCCAATCACAAAATTATCATTGTGAACTGTATGTCGATGGTTTTATCCCGACAGCTCTCTTCATTTCTGATGTCACAGCTCAACAGTGCCTTAGAGAGAACTTTTCACATGATATATCTTGGAGTATTGAAATATTTTTTGGAAATGTAGATCACACGAGATCGTGCAAAAAAAGCCATCACCTTATATCAAAGCAAGACCATTGAATTTTTGTCACTTGTCACTTGATGATCATAATACCACCACAGAGGTCCTTGATCCCCAGTATAGTTGGTTCATTAATATACCTATTGGCCTATTATTTCTGAAAGTGTAATCACCATAGCCATTTCATGGAAGATCCAAGTGTTAGCTACTGGCGAGCACTCAAACGAGATATTTGATACTTACAACAGACTCCGGATTAGCTTTAAGTTATTGTGGTGCCATCAAACCATATCTGCAAGTTACAGAACTTGTAGATGCTGATTACACGGGGGAGATCAATACAAAAGCACCTCGATTAGGGTTTTGTTTTAAGTAGAGGGAGTTATTAGCTAGTGCAATAAGAAGCACAAAGCCACAATTGTGAGCATGTGTGAATCTGAATATATGGCTATATGTGCAGCACCTAATAAAGCAATTTGGCTCAGACGACCTTTAAAGGATCTTAGAGATCAGCAAATGAGTCCAACTGTCATTTTAAATGACAACAAAGCAGATGCCTTGCCAAGAATCCTAGCAATTTTTCAAAAGCTAAACATATTGAGATCCAATATCATTTCACAAGGGAAAAGGTTGAAGAAGGAAAAATCACCATCAAATATAAGCCTACCAACCTCATGACAGTAGATGTTTTTACTAAACCTCTTGAAAAGAAAAGGCACTATGAGTGCCTGCAGAGATGTGCATGATGCAGGGTTAAAACAATATTATAAGAAGAATATCCACCTTGTTATTATCAATGGGAGAGCTTACGTTTTGCTACTGCTGCTAGACGAGTTCAGTATCTTCTATTTTGGATTATTTCATTTTTGTTGAAGTTTGGAACCGTGTGTTGCTTGTACTTTCATTAGGTTTGTTGCAGTTTGATTTCAGTAGATAAGTGCCTGTTATGGCAATATACTTCTTGAGAGGGAGTGTTGGATATTAAGATGTTATATGACAAGAAGTAATTGTCATTAAAGGTTTCATTGACAGTTAGATGCACAAACCTTTTTGTTGTTGTTGTTTCGATTATAGGGTTCTAGCAATCTTGCAGCAAACATTGGAAGCTTGCATAGCGGCGTGCAGTAGCTAATCCTGGCAGATCTTAGTATTTCGAGTCTGGGATCCGGTCTTTCCAGTATTTTCGAACTCTGGAGATCAGCCACGAGGCATTCACCCGGGCATGTCATTCAGGGCATCATCCAATGAGCGTGCGGTGCCATCTGAACCATGAAGTTCAACCGCACATGAACAGACCAGAGCTTGCTGCCTTTGCACAAGCCCTGCCAGTCCATGGTACCTGCGGGCAGGTGCATTCAAGAGGGGCCCAATTTGAACGGAGCCTAATGCGATATTTTCGGCCGAGCATGAACTTAATTGCCCATGGTTTTTCTGGTATTTCTGGCCATGATTGACTGGTATTTCTTGTGTAATTGATATTGTAGATTAATATGCTTATAATACAATCTTAGACTTGAAGTTTTTGATATATAAAAAAAAATTCACATGTGCTTGCTTTGTATAGGCAATCATGATGAACAAAAGCCAATGTTGCCTTTCAGTAAAATCTTGATGATGCTTGTATACGAACTAGTACATATAGCCTAGATCCTTTCCCTTGCCTTATGTACCTCATTATCCCTGATCATTTGCCTGACAGTCCACTGATTATGAGGAGGAAATTTGACCTGATGTTCATGTGGCCTTTCATCACCATATAACTGGAGAAATTGTGTAAGACAGGGGCACCCCCTGTATCAATACCAATGTCGCAGGATTCAGACAAACCATGCTTCAACATGCAAGAGGTAATGGTAGCCCTAAACAGGATGGCTAACCACAAAGCCCCGGATCTATACGGCCTGACCGTGGAATTACTGAAATGTGCTGAGACAGAAATTGGCAGACAGGTCACAGACATTTTCAGCGGCATCATACATACAGGGCTTCCAGACAGGTGGACATACAATAGAGTCATACCTCTGCATAAGGCAGGAAGCAGGCAAGATCCAGGAAACTATAGAACAATAATGGTGAGTTCCATTTTTGCAAAATGGTTCGGAAAAGCACTGGATAACAAATTAAAGAAATGGGCAAAAAAAGAAACATGAGAGCACAAGGGCAAGCATGATTCAGGCCAGAACACTCAACCACCGACCATCTAGTAACCCTTCGAATATTAATAGAACAGAACAAAGCACAGGGAAGGAAGATCATCTGCTGCTTTGTAGATTTCAGGAAAGCATTCGACCACGATACCGAGGGAGAAGCTATTACAAAGGTTGATGTACATCCAAGCCCCAAGAAACATGGTAGGATCGATTGCAAGACTATACCATAGGGTATATGCCAAGATAGAGCAAGAAGGACAACCAATAAACTGTGATACAGGCGTTAAACAGGGTTGCCCGCTATCCCCAACTCTATTTGGAATATACATAGATGCTTTGCAGGGCTACATAACAGAGCAGCAAGGGGAAGAATACGCCCCTACGTTAGGAGATACGAAGGTACCGATTATGCTATACGCTGATGATCTGAGTATGATGGCCACAAAAAATAAGGGGATGCACAGACTGCTAGAAATTCTAGAACAATTCTGTGAAGAAACCGGCTGACGGTAAACCTAGCAAAAACTAAGATAGTCATCTTTAGCCATAAGAACAGGCATAGACCCTTCAGATATAAGGAAAAAGAAATAGAGGAAGCAATGGAATACAGATATCTAGGGTACGACGCGCATGGCACAGGGAAGTGGGCCAAAGGTGCAGACACCAGGTTCCAATCAGCTATAGGGAGTTATTTCAATATGAAGAATTTCTGCAACAGAAGCAGAATAATTGACTGGGACATCAAATGTTACTTATTCAGTGCAGCAATAGCCACTACTCAATTATATGGGGCAGAAGCTTGGGGGCCAGGCCTAACAGACAAAAAATGGGAAAAACAGGAAGGAATCCTTAGGCAATGGCACAGACAGGAATTTAAAGTAAGGACAAATACGCCATTGACAATCATGGTCCTCGAAACAGGGCAAAAACCAATGGAGGTGAGAGCATGGGAGAGAACCATAAGGTATCTGATTAGGGACAATGCAGGAGACCTCCAGGGGAAATTGTCTAGTATTGCAATCACCGAGTCAGCAAAATCACACATCCTCATAGGCAGCAGATGGTTTAAAGATGTGGCAAATTGGACCAGAGAGATGGGATTAAACCTGAGCGACCTAATAAGTGAAGGGCAGTGGAATGAAGAGTGGGCAGACAGAGCCACAAGAGCATGGCTGCAAAAACACACAGGACCCAAGACAGCCTGGCTCATGACAGTTTTCAACCCATAACAGCAAGTAGGACACCAGATGTATCGGGATAACACGGGAAAAACCAGAAGAGATATTTTGGCTAGATTCAGGATGGGGAGTCATGATCTGAGAATCGAAAAAGACAAGTGGAGAGGAATAGACAAGGAGGATCGAATATGCAGAATTTGTGACAATGGGAGAGTGGAAGATGAGAACCACATGATTAATGATTGCCCGATATACGGAGACATCAGAGACAGATACAGAAATATAAGATGGGGGCAACCGGTATATATTCTGATGACACTAACAGAATCACTGCGAGATTTGGCAGACGCGATCCAGGGAATGATGACCAGACACAGAGAAGTATACAGTGAAAGAGGGTTTGTAATATGATCCGCACATAAGAGGATCATAAACCCCATACAAATTGTTCAGTTAAAAGCTGATTGATAACGACGCATCACTGCACGGCCACGAAGCCGAAGTAAAGCGGGATGCTGGTAATAATAGAAAAAAGTCAGCCTTCAGAAAAGGCTACATCATAACAGCGTGATGTGCTAGTAGCGCTCTTTTAGGGAGCTCACCCATGCTACACAAGTCCAGGGGCCTCGCGGCACAAGGGACATTTATGTATATTCTATTCTATTCTATTCTATAACTTAACTTCATATATACTTGTTCCTCTGTCAAAATTTCTTTATTGATGCCCTCGACATAACTCCATGTATCCTATAAGAATGAATTTCTTAGTATCTTTTAAAAGATAAGTTTGATTTCAACAAGTTGAAATACCCCTCATATGAACCAAATCGATCCCAACACCTGTCATAATTGTCAGAAACAACATTTCTATGGGTTGTATCACATCATTCAAATCCATATATGAAATGAATTTTGATCCATGTTACTGAGAATCTCGTGTGACCATATAAGCACCTATTCCTTGAGTTCCATACATTCCATAAGGCAAGAAAAACAATAGTGTTATTAAATGTATTATTGGTCTGTAGGAATTCAATTATAGAGCTTCTATCATGAGTACCAAAATAATGATCAAAAATCAAACCATTTCTAAAAAGGCTCAAGCTTAGGATAGAAAAATATATGATCCATGTTTTGAGTGTCCTTGCAAATAAGGGGGCATAATGAGGATAGAGTATGCTTGGAATAATTGAGAAGACAAGGGACATTTTTGTTAGCAATCAGCCAAATGAAGAAGGAAACCTTCTTGGAGGAGTAGGAGTTCCACACAATAACAATAAGAGATTTTGAAGCCTCTGATCAAGATTCCAACAAGTTGAAGATTTAGCCGCCAGAAGTTTGTCTTTTAATTGAGAAAATCATAAACGATACTGACCTTGTAGAAGGGCTTATTTTTCAGCCGCCAGTCAAAAACAGAGGCATAAGTAGGAGATGGCACAGAATTGCCAACCACCTGCTTAATATGATAGAAGATCTTTTTGTTTGAGCAAGTGCTTCTTATTTTTCTTCTTAAATTAGACTAGATAATCCATCTACCAGTGTTCGAGAGATCACCAATAGAATTTAAACCATAAGACTTCCATCTTTTATAAATTTGAGGAGGCTTGATGGCCTCAAAATAAGATCATACTTATGCACTTGTATACTTTGAATATAATTTCAATCAATGATAGGTATTATAAGGTCATATAAAGATGGCAAGTATTGAATAAAAATACTTGGGTTAGTGTAACATCGAACATTGTCCAATATATTGTAGCATTATTGACTTCATGTACATCAGTAAACATGAGTTCTAATTTGGTATTAGGCGGTGACTTCTTCCTCCTCGAGATCAATCAGATCAACTTATCATACTTAGATCAATTCATTGTTAATATACAAGTGAATTAACATCAATTTTGCAGCAGTTTCGACTCTGTACAATTGGAGTAGTTTGAATGGTTTTGCCTCCAATTTTCGTGCCTTAACCTTTTGGAAATATTTAGTAATAATATTCCACAAGTACCATTGAGAAATTAGGCTTTTGAAATAACCATATTAAGAGTTCATATAACAAACTCACAACCACACACTTTCAAATGTATCTATGCAATATACGTTTACCTTTTAATTTATAATCTATAAGCCATAGATCATCTTATCTCCTTTAGAGTAGACATTATGAGTTTCAAAGATGCAAAGCCATATAGGCATTCAGGACCTTTGGAAATCCACTGCCAGATGATCTACTATTCCAACATTCCTCCTTCATCACATATTTTAGTAATGTTCGGACTGCTTGAACTTGCTCTCAACCAGTGCATTTGTAAAAACATCTGCAACTTGATCATCTGTGTTGATGTACTTCATTTGAATATATCCTTGTGCAACTAAATCTCAAATGAAATGTATGTTCAACTCAATATGCTTGGTCCCTTCATGATCCACAAACAATTGCAACACAACTTTGGCTATCTGTCAACATTTTTATAGGCTCCGATTGACTGCAGTTCAATTCATCTAACAGTCTTCTCAACCAAGTTATTTCTTTAGCTACTAATTTTGCTTGACATGCTTGCTGAAGCACTGCTCTGATATCAAAAATTAGTAGTTTAATGTAGGCCTCAAAATAAGATCACACATATGCACTTGTATGCTTTGAATATAACTTCAATCCAGGATAAGTATTACAAGGTCATATAGGAAACCATGGCAACCATTGAACAAAAATAGTTGAGTTACTGTAGCATTGAACATTGACCATTATATGATAGCATTATTGACTTCATGTACATCCGAAGACACGAGTCCTAATTCGACAATAGGTCGTGAATTCCTCCTCCGAGAGATCAATCCAATCAACTTATCATACTTAGATCAATTCATAGTTGATATACACTTGAATGAACACCAATTTTGCTGTCAGTTTCGGCTCTATATGCAGTTGGAGTGCCTCCAGTTTTCGTGCCTTAGTCCCTTTGGAAATATTTAGTACAAATATCCCATAAGTACCATTGAGAAACTCGGCCTTGGAGATAACCATAATTAAGTTTATATAATATAATCCCAGCCATGCACTTTCGATTATTCAGTCAAGTATATATAATGCAACATAAATTTACCTTTCAAGGTATAATCTATAAGCCATGGATCATCTTTTCTCGTTGAGAGTAAACATTATAAGTTTCAGAGATGCATAGCCATATAGGCATTTAGGACTTTTGAAAATCCATTGCCATTGTGATGATCTACTATTTCAACAAGGGGGAGGGGGTATACATGTTTGCTTATCATCGAATCTCGATCCGATACCTCAGATCGATGGCATTCTAGAATTGGGCCCGCATGAATACCACAACACCCCCGATAAGAAGAGAACTTCAGTTTACTAAAATGAGATCGAGGGCGAAGGTCAAAGGAATTTGTCCAACAAGATTGAAGGTGGAGGTACGAAGGATAATAAAGTACCACGGGGATATAATGCGAGGACTAATGCATTTTTTAGAATTTGATCAATGATCACCTTTGAAACGAAAGGGTTCTTCTTCCAGGCGTGAGAAAGGAAAGATTGTTATGGTGCAATGGAACCGTGCGGGAACACCGCATGTTACGCCGCATGCGGCGTTCCCTCCTACTTGCGTGTCCCCTTGCAGGACACTAGCAGATGCATGGCCAGTTTTGAATCTGAGAGAATCAGATCAGAATTCTTTATTGCAGCTGGATCTAATGAAGAAAGTAGGAGATCAGATTCGGCAAAAGAACACGATGAAGCTTACAAATATTGGAGAAATAAGGAGTCCAACAAGGGCTTCCATTCTGAGGCTGTTTCCATTCGTTTCGACAGCGATTCAATGGGCAGGAGCTTCAAATGAAGCTTTATGTCTGCTGTTGGAGCTCCGGTATGGCGACGACGAGATCCAGGATGCTAAGAGATTTGCCGGAGATTTCAAACGGATTGGGAGAAGAAAAATAGAAGGATTTTGTTGGGCTTTTTATGGGAGACGAAGTCGATTTCAAAATCAAAGCTGCTCCTTCATATGCATGATTGATTCCTATATATAGTGTGCTCTCTATTAAAGTAACTGGTATAGCCCAGGTTGATCTTCTGCTTTCAATCTTATGATTCTTCAACGCATATGAGTTCTTCTACTTAGGCCCTTCAACACCACGTGGTTCTTGGTGGAAACCGAAGTCAGGTAACTGCTATACTTAATCTTTTGGTTAGATCAGTGGTATTGTTGCTCAGATAGATGCATCTTCCTGTTTCTGTAAACCGCTCCCATATATGCTAAATATTAAAGTGTTAAAACATACAACGTAACACAGGAAGAACACGATATGATCAGAACTCAGTAATCTCATTGATCCAGGCTTCAACCTTAAATACATCATCTTCAGCAAGTTTAGCTCATAATCAAGGAGCTAATGTTGCCACAATATGCTCAACCGTCTGATCAGATTTTCCAATATATAATGCATAACTTAAGGATAAACAGAAATAGAAACAACTTTAAATAGAAACACTTAATATATTTCAACACCCCCACTTAAGTGTTTGCCTTTTTAATCCCTGCCATCTCAAGAAACTTCTGAAACTTGATGCTTCCCAAGGCCTTTGTCATGGCGTCAGCAATCATTTCTCCTGTAGGACAATAAAGTAATTTTAGAGTGCCCGTCCCTAAGATGTCCCTGATGTAATGGAATTTTATGTCAATGTGCTTCATCCTCTTGTGCTCTGCAGGATCATATGAGACCTTCATAGCTCCCTGATTGTCCACCATTAAGGTCATACCTGTGTCCTTGTGGATGTGCAATTCAATTGCTAGCCTTTGTAACCAAACTGCCTCATTGCAACCATGTGCAATTGCATAAAACTCGGCTTCAGTGGTTGACAATGCAATACATTTCTGTTTTGAGCTGCTCCAACTTATGATTCCTCCTGCAAAGGTAAAAGCATATCCAGAGGTGGATTTTCTGTCCTCATCCCCTGCCCAATCCGAGTCTGTATATCCAACTATTTCTCTGTGACCTCTAGCTTTAAAAGCGATCCCAAAGTTTGAAGTTCCTGTAATGTACCTCAAACATCTCTTTAAGGAACAACAGTGGCTATGCTTGGGATCATTTGCAAACTGACTGAGTTTGGATAATGCTAAAGACAGATCAGGCCGAGTAGCCACTGCGGCAAAGTTTAAGGTCCCCAAAATGTTTCTGTACTGTTCATGAATATATGAAAGATTAGAAGAACATGGATCATCTTTTGTGCTCAATCTTACCCCATACTCCAGTGGAGTTCCAACCGTATTGCAATTTTGCATATATAACCTGTGCAACAGATCAGTCAAGTACTTCTCCTGATGCAAAAACATCTGCCCTTTTTCCCTGTCATAGTTGATTTGAATTCCAAGAAAATGGTGAATCATCCCTAAGTCTTTCATTCTGAACTGTTTATGAAGCTGATCTTTGATTGATGTCAGCTCATCTTCTCGGGCTGCTATGATTATCAAATCATCGACATAACATAGGACAAAAAGTGGAAATGGGATGAACCGAAAGTATATACTAGGATCATTTGCACTTACTTGAAAACCAAGCTGGAGAAGTACAAGATTTAACTTGGAGTACCAAGTCCGAGATGCTTGCCTAAGTCCATATATTGCTTTATGTAACCTGCAGACCAAGTTTGATCCCTGCATGAATCCTTCTGGCTGCTCCAAATAGAGTTCTTCTTCAAGTTCCCCATGCAAAAAAGCATTAGTCACATCCATTTGATGAATAAAATAAGATTGCTGACATGCATAAGCCAAGATAGTCCTCACAGAGGTTAACTTTACAACAGGTGCAAAAGTTCTGTTGTAATCCACACCATACACTTGTGAAAATCCTCTGGCCACTAATCTTGCTTTGAATCGATCAATACTGCCATCACTACTGTATTTGATCTTAAATACCCATTTTGAGCCAATGATGCTCCTATTGACTGGTTTTTCAACCAAGGATCATGTTCCAGCTTCTTGGATAGATGCAAGCTCAAGTTGCATAGCAGCAATCCATTGGTCTTTTTCATGACTGTTGACAGCTTCAAGATAGCTTTGGGGCTCAATAACATGATCTGTGGTGGTGAAAACATAGTCCTGCAACCAGCTTGGAGGCCTTCTAATTCTTACCGGTCTTACTGCATCAAGGTGTTCATCTGCATCTCCTGTAATCTCACTATCCTCTGTACCATCAGTATCATCAGAAGTATTACTTACAGTATTTCCTCCATCAATTGTCTCTGTACCATCAGTATCATCAGAAGTATTACTTACAGTATTTCCTCCATCAATTGTATCATTTCTTGCATCATGTGCATGTTCCAAATGGGATGTTGAGGTGGTCAAGTTCTTCTGTGGCATATCTGAGTCTGCAAGAATGACAAAAGTGGATGCTTGTGGCTTGGCTTGAGAGAAACAATTCTCATACTCATTGAACTCAGCATGACAACTAATCACCAACTTCTTTGTGTCAAGATCAATGAACCTATAAGCTTTTCTGTTACTGCAATAGCCAATAAACATGCATGGTTTTGCCTGATTGCCTAATTTGGAACTTCCAACATTTATTCTTACAAAAGCTTTGCATCCAAAAACCTTTAATTGATTAAAAGGAGGAGATTTACCAGACCAGATTTCTTCAGGGTCTTTGAAATCGAGCTTGGCATGTGGGGCTCTATTTACCAAGTAGGCTGCAGTTGTTATAGCTTCTCCCCAATAGCAAGCTGGTACTTTCATGCTGAGCAACAATGTGCGAGCCATTTCTATAAGAGTTCTGTTAACCCTTTCTGCTCTGCCATTCTGCTCACTTGTATAGGGTGCAGTAAGCTGATGTTCAATCCCATGCATCATGCAAAACTCATCAAAAGTTTTAGAACAGAATTCTCCCCCATTATCAGATCTTAAAGATAAGATTTGATTTCCTGTCCCTTTTTCAATCAACTGCTTAAATATGCAGAAATGCTCAAAACTCTGACTTTTATTTTTGAGTAAGTACACAAAGACCTTTCGAGAAAAATCATCCAAGAATACCAGAAAATACCTTGATCCTGCAGGAGTTGCTGGATTAATTGGTCCACAAAGATCAGTGTGCAGCAAAGCAAGCCTTTGAATTGCATGAGAGTTGGAGACTGGAAATCTTCCCCTAGTTATTTTGCATTGAAGGCAAATATTGCAAGGTCTGCTTGATATCTTTCCAATCTTGACAAGCCCTTGCTTGACTAGAAACTCCATTCGAAAGGGGGCTATGTGACCAAGTCTGTAATGCCACAAGGTTTGCTCAGAAGGTGGTTCTCCTGCATAGTATACCTCCTCAATTACTTTAGGCACTCCAAGTATCTCATACAGATTTCCCTTTCTGATAGCTTGAATCAGCATCTGCCCATCTCGGCTTAATACTTCACAACTGGAAGTTGAAAACTTGATCTCATGGCCTATGTCAGTTAACACCATCGACAGGGAGGTTCTTTCCGCAAACCAGGGCACGGCGAGAATTTTCAAAAGGTTCAATACCTATCCCAATAGCTTCTTGGATATGGTGGTCCCCCATTCGAATCACTCTTGGGCATGCAAGCGGCTGGTAATGTGAAAGAACATCCCTTTTGGAAGTCATATGGCTTGTGGCTCCAGAATCCACATACCACACAGAGCTAGGATTCCCTTCCATAGCTTCTAAAGCAACGAATAAGAACTCACCAAGATCATCTCCATCTTCTTCAGCAATGCAATTTTGCGCTTCTTCAGACACTTTAACATGCTTTTCTTCATCTGCAATCGCTACATGTTCCTTTGGAGGTGGTTGAACGGGTGCAGGAGCTCGGCAATCTCTTGCCAGATGCCCGATCTGCTGACACCTAAAACAGGTTGCTTTGGACTTATCAAACTTAGATTTTCGTCCCCCAGTCTTCTCTCCTTTCTTGGTTTTAGCCTCACTGAACATCAACGTGTCTGTCACAAGATGAGATTTGTTCTGTGCTTGCCGAAGTACTTCAGCTTTGAGTCGCTCAAAGGCCTTGTCAAAGGTATACTTTGACAGCCTTCCTTCCATATTGACGACCACACCCTCAAAAGTAGAAGGTAAACTATTCAACAGCATACTAACCTTCTCATCCTCAGTGATATCGATTCCAGTTGCTTGTAATTCATCAAGCATTTCCCTCATGATGCATGCATGCTCATGAAAATCTCCACCTTCAGCCAAATGAAGACTATAGAGTCTTTTCCGCAGTGCAAGACGATTTCTTGCTAAATCTGAAGCGTAGTGATTCATCAACACTCGCCAAATGGCATTAGCAGACGAAGCGCCCCTGACCAACCGTGCGGGTGCATCATCCAAGCTGGAACAAATGACTAATCGAGCTTTTCGATCTTTCTCAGCAAAGTCGAAGGTCGTCGGGAGCCAATAAAGCGGGCGGGCATTTCCTTTTGAGAGGTCAAGAATAATTTTTATTTCGGGAGAAACCTATATGTACATGTTGCATTTCATGAAGAACAAAGGATTATACAACCATTTTTCCTATATTTTGTAGCAAGTTTTCGAATATAGGTTCACAAGGGTGCTGTCAGAGTCATTCATCTTTGCCTTCTACTCCTGCTCTCAGATGCGAGTCCGAAATGGTGTTGGAGGCATTATCTAGAAAGGGTGAGTAAATGTGTCTCTTTTGCAAGTACTTTCTTTTTGAGCACTGATGTAGGCGAATCTATCATGCATCACCTTGCAAATGCTTTATATAGGAGGACTTAAAAAAAAATAGAGAAATAAATGATCTGATATAGAAGTCTATGGAACATTTAGAATCATTTGTATTTGGATTTTGGATACCTTCCTCCTTTTCCATGGGGTTTGGTATGCAGACTATGGATGATAAGTTTAGACCTGCAAGATCTTAAAGAAGATAACTTACTCGACTATGAACTTACTCGGCTATGATAGATCAAAGAATTTCTACCATCTGTATAGCATAGCTTCCAGGCTTTTTGATGCATGCTCTTCTTCTTGAGCAGTATTTTATTTCCTGTTTATGGAGTTGTATATCTATACTGGGTTGTCATCTTATGCAGGTGCAACCATCTGATGCACGCATCTTTTACACAGTTCAATATCTGGTTATAAGCTAGCCTACCTTCACCAAAGCATACTTAAAGGTACATGGCATACAAAGTGCTTAGAAAGATATCTCCTATAATACTGTGGTCAACAAAGTTGTTTACCATTTATGTTCATTCTATGTTCTGATTACTCAAAAGGTTACTTTCTTTCTGGCTTTGCAATGACAATCAAAGACACGGACTCTTAAGCAATGGAGCTGCTACAGGTCAAAACTCCGTACTGCAATTAGAGCAAATTTGGTATACTTCCAACAGATTGCTTATCTGAAATGAGTTAAGATTTTAAGAAAAGTGCAAGATGCTATCAAGCCGGTTAAATGGATCTTTTCTTTCTATGATCCGCAGTTTGAATGGTTTATTTTATTTGCTAGCTTTAAACTAACATGTATAAGAAACCTTAGTTTGCTGCAGAAGTTAAGCTTTTATTGTATTGTCTAGAACTGCATGCTTTTTATTGTGTGCTCTATCTAGCTTTTGCTACCTTGATCGCACAGTGTATCTGCCTTATCTTCAAAGTTTAAGAGCCATTTCCAACCATTTTTTAAGCAACATCAAGCAGTCATATGGACATTTCTCTGGTAAGATCCATTTTATTTGTTCTAATATTCTCATTTCATCTTCTAAGCTCCCATGGCTTTGTCTGTCGGCATTTGCATGTGCATTTTGGCTTCCATGGCTTTATCTGTTGGCATTTGCATGTGTATTTTGTTATTTTTATGTTGCTGTATAGGTTTGGATTGTGTTGACTGAGAGCAAAAGATGCTCAGCAAATAGCCAACAGATATAAGGATAGTGTTTTTAGGTGTTTTTGTACGTGTCTTTCCTTCTCCATGCAACCGTGTATTTCCTTCCATGTGCATTGCGGTTTCAGACTAGAGAAGCCATATGCTTCCAATTTGGAAATGCATGTCTGTCTCATCTTTCATACGTTTCAACGCTTTAAATTAGGGCTCTTTAAATTGCTTAAGTTAATACAACTGTGGCATGGGTTTCATTTCTTCTACTGGGCGCTATTATCTCTCCTAAGGACTACTTCTTTTACCCATTTTATTCACATTATGTTGTGATGATTGTTTCTATCCTCCTAGGTTTTACTGATCCCAACTGAGTATCTGTCGTATCGTCAGAGTTTGACAACCATTTCCACCCATTTTTTAAGCAACATTAAGCGCAGAAAGGTTGAGAACAGAAATTGAGCACAGAAATTTGCAGTATATGATTGCAAATTCAGTTTAACAATATATTAGAATCGTCCTTAGAAGTTGTAAATCGTATATCTTATGCTTTTCAGTTCAAGGCTACTTATAGTTTTGGTTTGATTGACATTTACTTATTGTAGGCTCTATAAGTTAAAGAAAAGAAGGAAGATACAAATCTCTAGGAGAAACTAGAGAATAATTTTGCAACATTGTCACAATCCCAAGCATTTAGTTCTTTAATGCACCCAAGGAAAAAATTAGTAGACAAGGATGGGGTCAAAACTGCAGTTCCAAATACGAAATTTGACGATGCAATAAGATTAGCTCCTCTTGCCAGAAATTTTTAGCATATTGTAATCATGTCCTTGCACATGTAATTGCTAAAAAGTTTAACTGTCTGCAGGATGGGCCTGATGAATATGCGAAGATAATGAAGAAACTGGTTTTTGAAATGCATACACAAGTCTCTGATAGGCTTAAAACTCTGGATGAAAACTCCAGTGCATGCTGACTTATGTTGTAATTGGAGAAAGGGAAAGGGGAAAATAGAAAAGGAAAAATGGGAAAGCAGAAAACAGAAAAGGGAAATAGGATGGAATAATGGAAAAAGAAAAAGGTATATTGGAAAATGTAAAAAGGAAAGAGGGGCAAGGGGAAAATAGAAAAAAAAAAAATAGTAGACAAAGGCAAAAGGAAAAGGGAAAAGGTAAGGGGAAGTGGAAAATGTGGTCAAATGCTTTTGATTATCTAATTTTAAAAATGTGAATCTATTTAGTATTTGCTCCAATATATCATTTACTGTTCCTAGTTATGCCCAGCAACGCTGGGCACCTTAACTAGTTTCCATATAGGAATGTCATGTAAAATGACAACTATATATCACAAAAGTCATAGGGCATAGGAGAGCAGGTAATGTAACGTTCCTAACCGACATGCCCTTCACCAAATGGGCAAAACTATCACGACGTTTATGAGTAGTCGCTTCTACCCATTTATGCCAGTGTCTCGGAAATACGACACCAAGGTCTACTTGAGCAATCTCCCACTGGAACTATGTTCATCCTCGAGCATCACAAACCATGGCGTCCAAGATCAAGTCATGACCTACTGTCCAACGGTATTCTGGGTCATACATGCCCCATGGAGACTCGAACTCGAGCCCTGCTCTGATACCAAAATATAACGTTCCTACCGCACATGCCCTTAACCAACTGGGCAAAACTGTCTAGACATTTATGAAGAGTTGCTTCTATTCATTTATGCTGGTGTCTCGGGAACGCAACACCAAGATCTACTCAAACGGTCTCCCGTAGGTCCATTACAGTTAACCTTTACATAAAATGTCATATAAACACACACCTTTACTTATGCATGTAGACACACAACTCTACTTATGTGCGCAATGTCAGATACACATTTACTAGTTTCAATTAGTATTCTACCTAATTCTGTGGCGCAATGGCATTTTCAACATACAAATTTCTAACTATAGAGATAGTACATTTTGGCAACCATGTAATCATAAATCACATTTAATTAAAGTGGGTCACATGCGATTCCCATTTTTTTTTTTTGAACCTTGTTATTTTATACGAAAAGGACGTGCGATACTTTTGAAACCCCTTTATTGCTTTAGAAGATGCCTTTTTCCCTGTGTGAAAAAAAGTGCTAAGGAAAATTATGTGGTCAACTTTTCTCGGTTAGCGAGTCGAGAATGTAAAGAGCACAGCCAAAAACCAATGAAAATGCTATCTCTCTGTAAACAAAGTGCTAATCTGCTGTGAATTTTTATTTATAAATAATTTCACTACATTGTATCTTATAATGGTTGAAGAGGCCATGATGGTCAGGCTTTCACAATGGTTACACCATCCTCGCACACGAACCATCTATTAGGAACAACATATAGAGCAAGGTCCGACGTGTTCCAAGCCGACAAAGCAACTTGAAAAGAATAGAAATCTGTACGCACTGGCCTGTCCAACCCATGTCACCAACCTCTTCTCGTCCTCTTTCTTCAATGAACGGGTCTTTCCATTGCTTCCGATCATGTCCTTTTTATTCGCGACCTGGACTACAAAAGACAAAATCAAGTTAGTCAAGTTCTAAGGGCCAGTTCTGAAAAAGGCAAGTTTGAGGAACTACGAGTCGTGAAAGGTAGCTCAGAGTGGAAAACCTAGGTCTGAGGGTCAATTCTGTGGAAAAGGCAGGTCGAGTCGAGAAAGGCAGCTTAGAGTGAAAAAACAGGTCTGAGGGTCTTTCTCGACTTGCAAGTCGAGAAAGGTAGCTCAGAGTGAAAAACGCAGGTCTGAGGGCCAGTTCTGTGGAAAAGGCAGGTCTGGAAATTTTCTCGACTCGCAGGTCGAGAAAGGCAGCTTAGAGTGAAAAAAAAAAGGTCTGGATCTTTCTCGACTCGCGAGTCGAGAAAGGCAGCCCAGAGTGAAAAACGCAGGTCTGGGGGCCAGTCTGAAGTATGACATACTTCAACCAACCAAGGCTTTCAATTGACCATATTGTATATGGTAATCTACGCCACCTGAAGGTTTCTGGAAGAAACCTGGCGGCGGCGCCACATGCGGAAGAGTGGCACCGCCGCCAGATTTCTTCCAAAAATCTTCAGGTGGCGTAGGTTACCATACGTGGCCTTCACGACCCACAGATTACCTCGCATCCCCTGTTTTCCAATTTTTTTGTATCAGAGCTTGAATGCCATCTGAATCCGTCGTTTCTTGTCGTGATTTTTAGGTCGATCTTGATTTTTCTGGCGAAGATCCGCTATGGCAGTTGATGCAAAGCTTGCAATCTTCTGGCTATGGCTCAGGGCATAAAATAGTCTGGCTATGGCATGAAACAACTCACAAAATCTGTAGGCATGTAAAGCAACTCAAAGAATCTGCGCTACTTATTTGGGTCTTCACAATCTTTCACAACAGTTTGAGCAGGCTTTTGTGAGTATCAGAGGCCCATGTTTCAGAGAGCTGAGCTTTAAAAAACTCAGACTTGCAAATCACAGTGGAATGGAGATGGGACGGACTAGATTTTGATTTAGATCTCAACACCAGGGTAAGCGATACATCTGCAGTTTTGGCATCTTCGAACTCCATCGAACTCGACTCAATCATTTACGGCAGCTTACGTTCAGTATGCAACCTATGTTTTAAACCCTTTCCAGACGGACTGTTTGAAAACTCTGTTGGTAGCGCCGCTAAACCGCCGCCAGAAAAACACCCAAAAATTATCTAAAACTAAAAATAGCTGTAGTTTGAAAACTCTGTTGGCGGCGCCGCTAAACCGCCGCCAGAAAAACACCCAAAAATTACCTAAAACTAAAAATAGCTGTAGTCTCAAGTAATTGTGGGTCGTGAAAGTTATGTTCCATATAAACAACAAAAGCTTTCAATTTATTACATTGTTCTATCGATGGGGCTTTTGGAAATGACACATGTAGTTGCAAAAACCCTGCAAAAATGATACATGCAGGGTTCGACCCTGAAAATTTTGGCCATTTTAAAAAATTTCGGCGTTTTTTCAGGCTATTTTTAAAAATTTTCTAAGGATTTCTGGAAAACTACACTATAAATTCATATATTTCCAGTAGCCTTAAATATAAGCAAGCGTTTTTACTTGTCATGGCGATTTCTAATTTTGAACCCTGGATACATGTAGTTGTAGATGCCCACAACGCCAAGGACCTATGCCTAATTACAATGGAAAAGTAGGCATCCTTCATAAGCAAAAAACAAAAGGGGGAATTAATGACTGAGGTAATTTGATCCCCAAGTTGCAATTATGCTTTTCTTGTCTAGCTACAGGATAGTCAATATATCACTTGAAATGCTTGGCATGGCCGTAAATGTCATCCATTGAGTGGAATCTAGCCCTTAGGCTAGTATAGCTTCACATAGGGCAAGGCATTGGAAACGCAAAGAGAGAGAATTAAGGAGAATTTAACAATCCCGGTAAATATCGGAGATGGTCCTTAAATCACCGATATATTCCCATGATTTTGTCTAAGGCTTCGTTCATTTGAAGGACAAAGGAGTGGTAAAAAGCACATCTGACTTTAGAATCTCCATTACGTCTTTGTCCAGCCCAATGAAAGCCTCTACACTTCCCTTCTCTTTTCCTGGGAAGTAATACACCCTCCCATCTGCAAACAGTGGAGGTATGGCTAGTCCTTGGGGCCTTCCAAATCCAAAATCATTCTCATACACAGGAAATGTATTGGAGCTTGCAATATACACATCACATCCAGAATTCATAGGCATTAAAATTGTCTCCTCTGCATCCTCTGTATACCCCTTCATAATCCTGCAGATGTTTAGCAGATCCTCTTGAATTGTGGCATTCTTTATTGCAACCCTTATAGCTTCAACTCCAAGACATTCATTCTCTACAAGGTTTCCTGCTTTCAATTTACTTGATACTGGAAGTACTGCATTTCCAAAATATGAATCAGATAATCCATCTAACCTGTTCCTCCTGCAGCTTAATACAAAGATCAATCTCGTTATCTTGTCATCTGCCAATCCCCTTGCCTTGCTAATGTGGTGCCATATATGTGCAGAAACAACTTGGAATGTGCTTAGTCTTTCTGGCCCTAATTTCTGTCCTGCTTGCCTTTTCAGCTCCAAAACCTGATCTCTTGAGAAGCTAAAACAATGTGTAACAATTGAATTGTGTATAGTAAGCTCTGGGTTTCTCGGCATCTTAGCCCTCTTTCTTGTTTCCAAACAATACGGCTCTAAAATTTCTAGGTCCTTGTTCTCGGGAAAAGAGCACAGTTTAGGGCTGTAGCTTATGTCAGGAACAAAACAGACCCCTTCACCTCTGGCTATGGCGGACCATGATTGCATAAACTGCCAAATGCTGGTGCCATCCGAGATCTGATGGCACCATTTGAAAGATATGCACAGACCGCCACAGGCAAATCTTGTTAACTTTTCAAAGAGAAAAAAGATTTAGTTAACTTCAAAATGACATTAGAAAAAAAGGAATAGATCACCAAAGACAACAAAACTAAATGAAGCCAAAGATCAGACGTATTAGGTAATGCAAAGACCTGAATGAAAAGAAGCGGCGTCTCTGGTGACCACGGCCAAAGAAGAACATGTCCGGCGGTCTGAGATAGCTCTTGAGATGCAAGAAGGGAAAGAAGACGGAAATCTCCCAGATCTGCCATAGCCAAATCCGTATAAGCTTCTACAAATTGCGCGCCAGCTCCGCTGCAGTCAAGATGCATGTTGCAACCATTTTCTTGGACTTTGAGGCGTCCTGCGAAGGGAAAAAAATCCACGAGCGCCCTGCTGAGGCTGTGCTTAAGAGTTGAAGCTATGGCGGAGGGATGGTTGGAAATGCAAGCAGGGCTAGGATAGAAAAGGAAACGAGTCCGGTAGTGGATGAACCAGAGGAGATGGTCGAAGAAGGAGAGCTTGAATTTCTGGTGGCTATGGCTGATGGGCCTGATAAGAGAAACATCTTCTACGTTCACCTTCATAGCTCCTCAGCAAAGTAGCAGAGTGGCCAATTTAATCTTGTAGAGAGTTTATATATACTCCCTTGCTACTTTGTAGTATGTATCTTGCAGAATTGAATTGAATATTGAATTGCTACTACTACTACGTAACGTTCCGTTAGCCGCAATTCTGTGTTTGAATCACGAGTATATCCTGGTCTTTGTCGCATCAAATAAGGGGAAGGGCAATTCCCTTCCCCCACAATATAGAAATAGGGGAGATTTTTTTCCTCCCTCTTTAACTCCAGGTCCTTTTTGCAGATTAACTTGATCCAACCGCTACCACTGCTGGATGAAGATGAGGTTAAATCCATAATTTCTAGAATATTCGTTTGAAGAATATTCCATGGATTATCTATATAATCGTATCATTCGTTTTAAGGAATATTCTAATGGATTATCACTTGCTCACAAGTTGAAGTGCTCCGCCATATGATAAGGCTCCTCGCTATCGTTCTTTTACATCCAAACGACTCTAATCCGTTGCCATAAGGATGATTGCAAGCTATGGAAACAGTAAATCACGAGTTCAAGATGCGGATTCAATCAAAATTTTGGCTTGTTCATGTGGATGGCAGAAGGACAGATTTGCTTGTACATGATTCCAACGCTGCAAAGCTTCTTGAATGTTTGTTCCTCTACAACAACCGCCAATACAGATGCCCAAAATGGTTTTTTGCTGCCCAAAAAAGCCCATTTACGATTTCGGCCAAGCATTGCCGCCAAGAGCCCCATACTAGTTGCTTGAAGGATTTTCCGAAAGCAGTACATGAATGACGCATTTAAAATAATATGTTTAGCCATAAACTACCCTGTACTCTTAGTAAATTATTGCAGCCTAATTATAGCTACCGCATTCAGAGCAAAAAGACTCCATATAGCTAACGGATTTGTGCAGACTTGATGGTTAACTTGCATATCCCAAGATCTTCTTCACTTCTTTGGGCTCGACGGGCTTCCGGGAAAGCAAACAGATTCCGTGTGTAAGCAAGACAAACAACGGGTCTTCTAAGCTTTGTTTCCTTTTTGCATAGCTTCTTCTTGTTCCGTTAATCACGGACTGAGTTATTGGTGGAGGTCAACTCCTCTTTCCGATGATTATGTAATAATCCTCCTACTCTCCCTACCAGGGTTATTTTGCATAATCATCCGGAGGGAAGGGTTAACCTCTTCTTTCCTCGCATTTTTCCTCTCTCTCACTTACATGTATGCATCGAGAAGGCCAGGCGACCAGATCCGGCCGAGCAAAGTTGGCGTGATGAAATGTGCTTAATCAAAAGAAGCGCTTTGAAGGCATTTGGCTTTTTTCTTGGTTTGATGGAGATTTTGTAGCAGCTTGGGTTTTGTTGGGTTTCATTCTTGTTGCTTGAGTCTTATAATAGTTTTGAGTTGGTCTTTAAATCAAAAAGGTGAAACTCAAAAACTCACTTGCCTCAAATCCAAGAAGGGGCCAATGAAGTAAATAAACAACTAACATGCAACTAATTGCTCCACATGACAGCTTGTGAGCCTCATGACCGGGACTGGCACCACAAAATCTCCAAAGCGCCAAAGGTTAATTCGCACTTCTCGACCTCATAAAAAAATTTTAGCCGGGTGGTAACAAGATATCCATGGAGTCCTCAAAAGAATCCGCTGAAGTTATGCGATGCAACTTTTCATTATTGTCCACTAAGTGGTGGCAAATGTTCTAAGACACGGGCGAGGTGGCTGGAGACGACATACCTTTGCATGTAGCCACTGTAAAATGGACACATGCTGCCACTGCGGTCGGGCGACCTCCGCTGCGTAGAGGTTGACATGCATCACATGGTTGAAGAAGAAGCTATCCTAGGCTTGCTCGAGGAAGAGGAGGAAACTCTCCCTACTTTGAGGAATCTCCAATATATGTTGAATGTTCTCGCTTTGTCCAAGGGCCTCCTTCGTGAGAGATTCCCAACATGTGTGTTGGGGGTGCGCCTTGCGTCATATTCTTCTTAGCCGAAAGGACTAATCTCATTTGTTTGAAGAACTCTAACATGTGTTGAGGTGCCTTTGAAGTGCCAACTTTGCGTAAGAGCTCTGCAGTCACCTATCCAACACGCTTCTAGTATCATGAGACATAGATGGCTAAAACAACAAGCCGAGAAGAGAAGAGAGTCAGTTGTTGCCTCAGCTTGAGCTAGTGCCATATGCCATTGGCGTATGTGAGCATGAGGCAATGCCCGCGATTGAGATGCACGTATTCGCTCTCCCGCCTCGTGATCCAATCCACAATGATGATATCAAACTCTTAGGAGAAGAAGGGGTACCTTCACGAGCCAGTTTATGTGCATCTCGAACACTAATTTTTGGAGGATCTAGAGCATATTCCCTTCCGTAAGTGCCATGTACCCCATTCGGATTACCAGAGGAGCGCTTGGAAGGACTACGAGTTGCTTTTGCCATCTCCACTGAAGGGCTGAGATTTCAGAGCTCAACAGTCCCCCACAAAGAGTAAATTCTGGTAAATCTAAGCAGCACTAAAAAGAGCACTCCACCAGCTTTCCAATACACACAAATATGCCTAAAACTGCCATCAAATGCATAAGTTATGGCGAAAAGAAAATTGCAGCCAAACCCTAACACCGTCAATAAAGGGCCGGAGATATTAGGTGATTTTTTGCTGCCAAAATAGTCTAATCATCATAGAAACCACTTATTAAATGTATAAGTATGCACGTGCTTTCCAACAAGCCCAAGATCACTCGTGATTTGACATGCTTAATCAAAGTTGGCGGTTCAAACAAACGGGCTAAACTCTAGGGTTTCATCACCGCATTGATACCACCTATCTGATAACCAACCATTGTCATCCATTGTGCACATGAATATACATAAAGCATGTATTTTAAAATGTCAAACACTAGATGCGTGAAGACCCCATTAGAACTTTTTATCACTAAAAGCATATGAATGTACACTCAAACCAAATTATAGTATTAAATCCACTGCTGGATCAAGTAGATTGGTTTCAATCTATGGTCAATGTTAGGTAATTATTGTTTAGAAGAAAATATGTAGAATCAGCAATGTGGATTAACATGATTGCAACTATTCGGTTTGGATCGAGTTGCAAATGTTATTGCAAAAAATGATATAAATGTGTGCCTTTACATACCATTTGAACCATCATTCCAAAAAATTGAGAATATGTCTTAATTTTACACTTTTTTCCAATCACGTTTTTGTTTTTTTATTCCCCGTCAAGCCATTTTTGTTTTCTCCATCCTTCTTGTTTCGCTTTTCAATTTTCACCTTTCGACATTCCCGTCCGCTTTCCCCTTTTTTCGCCTTCATTCTTTTGCTCCCTCTCCTTATTTTTTCCTCCTCTGTACCCCGCCCCATCCCTCCTCGCTTTTAGTTGCTCCTACTTCTCAGCTTTTTATTATTTTGTGTTTCTTCGCTTTCAACAAAGAGGTCCACTTTACCAGTAATATCGGGTAGGTTTTCCATGTGCTTTCACATCGAAGCTTTACTGTGGTTTCCATCGAAGCTTTCCACATCGAATCAGAATGTGGGATGCTTTGGAGAATCAAGCGATGGAACACCTGGTGGATGTACACTGGATACTCAGACGAACAATACAATAATACTGCTATCTCTTCCTCGATAACGCTTAGGCATACTACCTCTCAATATCTCATCCGGCATCTCTTCTAGACATTACCTCGCTATTGCTAGGTAGACTCCTATAGATGGCAATAGTCCATTGGTCGAGAGAAGCCCCGTAATTTTGACTTGATCTATGTTTGCTTACCGCAATACAAATTCTCGATGTTGAATCAGCCCAAAAAATGCTCAAAAATCTACAATTATTGAAGGGGCTTTGGGTTGGGCATGATCTAACCACAACCGACCTACTTTGAAGTAAGCCATACCGCTAATTTCAAGATCGCCAGTGAAATTCTTGCTCAATTTCGATGTTGCGGTGGATTAAAAATTTGCTCAATTTCAAGTGGATGCTGTGGTTTTGTGAAGAGCCTGAGAAATCGCTACCGGCACATTTGAGGTGAGTGCTGACCGAAAAAAAAAAAATTCAAAAATCAAAAAAAAAAAAAAAAAGTGAAAATGAAAACGCTACCAAGCGATTTGAGGTTAGCTTTATTCCTTATTTTGTCATTTTTGGACATTTTTAAGGACATTTGAGAGTGATTGTCTTGTTAAATCGCTACCAAAGGCCGATTTTGCATTTCATTTTTCCATAAAAGTTGTTCTTTTAACTCATTAGAGGGATGTTTTTGTTATTATTTTCCTCTAAAACTCCGTTTTTAATCATTTTGTAGGACATTTTAAGTATTTTAAGGTGATAAAATCGCATCGAGCATTATAAAGACTCTTCACGCTTCTTTTTGTGTGTAAAATCGTCATTTTGACCATTTTGTAGGACATAAATTTTATTGTTTGTATAAATATTTGAGTTGAATCGCATAAACAGTATGTTTATAGTCCACAAAATCAAAGGCCAGCCGATTTTCATTTCAAAAATAAGGACTCTCTTTGCGCTTATTATTCAAATATACTCTTGTTATTTTACTCTACAAATCTCACATGGGTTATGATAATTGTGTTTAAAATATAATTTTTAGGCTTTTATGCTACAAACATGTACCCTTAGGTTAAATTTAATATTTTACAGAAGTTTCACTCAAATTCAACACATGGTTATATAGCTAAATGGCTCTATAATAGTTTCCACTTACATTTTGGACCGTATTAACTCTAATTTAATTGAATGATGGTTTTGCAACATATAATATGGTCACAAAATAAAAATACAAACCGCAGTCACGGGAAACTTATATTCCATAATTCTATCTCTACTCTAAAATGCTTCGACTCCTATGTTTCAGAAGCTTCAATGGACGCCAAAGTACCATTCCATTCATTCATTCATTCATCTATCTATCTATCTATCTATCTATCTATCTATCTATCTATCTATCTATCTATCTCGACTAGGTTCCTACTTAGACTTAGTCACCGACAGATTCCGTGCTCCACTTATGAAGGAGGTAGGGCATTTTATGGCATGATCAAACTAGAGACAATATAATGGTACATTGACTAAAATTATCAAGAATTTTGCGGAGTCATGTATCCAAAGATCTTCAAAATAATTATTCAAAAGTGATGGTTTAAAATTTGCGTTTCTTGATGCTTTAAAGATCATTAATCGCAGATAATGCTAAGAATAGCATTTAATATAGTCATTGTTCCAGAGCATAAAAAAATGTACACTCTCGGAAAGAGCAAATAAGTGATTCGCCTATTATGTAGCATACGCATCACAAGCAATATTTGTTTCAACATGGCACCACCAACAACACATCAAAACATCTCCTAAGAAAGGGTAAATTAAGGCTTGCATCGTGAATGCACGATTGAGCATGAACCCTATGGCATTCACGGATTAACATTTGCCATAAGGATAATACCATAGTATCTCAAGAAGTATATGTCCCAAAAAATACCCGCTTGTCTAGCTTGAGGCTTAACTTATAATTCTAAGATGACAACATCCTTTAGGAAATGACATCAAAGGGTTTAACAAAGCCTATGGCAACATTGGCAACTAGGGGAAATAAGAAATGTTCTAGCAATGGATTAAAACTATTGAAACTTTTGCTTAAAATTACTCATACACTATTGTAAAGCTTTATCTCAAATTCATCATTATCGGATAGGCATACAAAACCCGCAATATTACTCAAGATTTGTTTGTTGAGAATCATGGAAAAAGATAGAACCGAACAAACCTAAGGTTGTTGCAAATATCTCAAAAAGCCGATTCTTGACTCCGGAGATAAAACAAAATACCCTATTATTTATGAGAAGGCTTCACTGCAGCATGTACACTGGCTGTGGATCTTCACGCCGCCAAGCATCAAGACATGCTATACTATCTTCGACCAGAAGGAAGAAGATGGGCTCTTCAAAAGTTTCCCAAGAACTACCAAACAATCAAGATATTGTACCTAAGCCATTGCGTATTAGAAAGCCTAAGTCATTCAGCCGGCAAGATGTCTTAGCAAAATACAACCTGTAAGAGGAGGACCAATCCACAAGCTCATAATGATTGGAACCACATTCGACCAAGACCCTAAGGTAACCGATAGTATATACAGCTAAATTGGCCCGAGACAAATCTCGCCTTGGCTAAATAAAATTTAGTAGTAAAATATCAAATTTTACGCAAGAATGTTAGTATAATTTGTTAAATAGGTTAAGCTTTGATCTTGTTTTTATGGTCATTTCTTGTCTCAAAATCAAACTAGTATAGATAACAACTAGTGGTTTGCCTTTATGACACTCCGCCCATAAGTGGAAACCATACTAATGCTTTTTTTCTTATGGATTGCGGCAGGTAAGAGGAACTCTTCCCTGCGATTTTGATAAGGCTATGATTGGGAAGATTTTGCAAATACAACCTCCTCGTAAGAATGGTGATGTTCCTCTCAAAAGACCTCCGACATTTCATGCCTATTCCGATTGTTGCACATGCACATATGGAAAGCATGGTGCTATTTTGTCAAGAAAAGATAATGAGTATGTCTTTTGCATGTAAACGCAAAATGTATTTCACTCTTGCTGTTTCTTGCTGGGTGCATATTCTACACTAAGCCATCCGCAACGGTGGCTCTGGACGTAAGATATTTGGTTCCCTTTATTCCAAGATCCTGGATCGCCAGCGATCCTCGCTTGTGGGTATGCATGTACAAGTTTTAGCACCAGATATTAAGGTTTGCAAAATACTATAAGATTTGAGAGAATGTACTTAATGGTGTTAATTTTGTGTATAATAAATTTTTGGGGCCTGCCCTAATGAACCCCCGCGGTGAATATGCACTCAAACCAAAAGGGGTTTAAGGGGATTTTAACTTAAATGTGTCAAAATGCACAGTTTGTTTTTAATAATGTTAATGGTAGTTGTGTGTTAATGTATTCAGGTTAACTAAAAATTTTTTTTTGTTCCTTCTGGCTTAAGAATGGTGTAGGTGCATGCAATATTGCATGGAGTTTCCTTAGTGCATGTAATATTGTGCATATAATATCTGCGGGCATGGAGATTCTTAGTGCATATGAATCATAATAGAAAATGGTAGTAGAGCTAAAAACGCTTCATTACATCTGGTCCTAATATTAATATTATGTGACATACCATGATAGATACTAGACAAATGGTACACAAAAAAATGTAAAACATTAGTTCTAGACCAAACAAATCTGAAAAGAATATCATGCGCAAGAACAAACTAAAAATTTAGGAAACATGCTACCAAATGACATGATCACCGTATATCATGGAAAAACTGCTTTTGTAAATTTTTGCCTATAAAATGGAAACCAACGGGAAGCTTCAAATCACAATAACCTGAGTAATTCCACCTTCTTCTTCAAGCTTTTAGGAGACTGAAGAAACAAATCTTATCTTACTTGCCATCTTACAAAATGGTCACCATGGATGCATGTCATGGATTTGAGGCCTAGGCAAAAAATCCTAATCAAACAACTTCTTTCCTCTCTCCCTTTGAATTGGCAACCGCCCATTCAAAATGGTCACATCTAGCTTGGGCATTTTGTAGTTGGTCCATATCCACCAAGGACACAAAACAAAAGATGTCACGATTCAAGACTTAATAAGGTAAATATAAACTTGCATAATTCCCCAACCTTTGCATCGAGCACAACAAATACCAACATTTTATCCGTACTTAACAACGCGAGGGTTCTTTGTGGCCTTTGTAAAGTGGGGGTACTTTGGCTCATCCTGACAAGGCCTTTGGCAAAGTGGGGTACTTTGGGCCATTAGTTGCTTAATTCTTTCCATTCCAGCATCAGATAACCCGACTTTGTTATCCCGATTCTCACTCTCCAACTTCTTCAATGATCTTTTTAGTTATGTCACATGGAGGTGGCTTTAGGTTCCTTCCTCCGTGATGCTAACAAACGTTCTTAACAGTTTTCACCATGTTTTACTAAAGATCGATGGTGCAAAACCCGGGTTTAAGCTGCTTTGAAATAACCTTCCATCTTTCTTCTTAATAAACAAATGCTCCTTTCTCCTCAGATATAACCCCTGTTCGTAATGCACAAGCATTGTCTTCGGAGGCATGTACGTTTCTGGACGGTCTGCTGCCCACTACATTCCACATCATATGGCTCCAATTTCTTTGGTCTTTCTGGCTTCTGCAAAAGAGAAACTGAGGAGCCAGTGTTAACTGTCAACATGCATGCACAAGGAAGATAATACAAGTAAATAGACAACTATTATCGCACTTCAATGCACTTCAAATGTAAGGAAAGCCCCTATCAGAAAAATTGCTCTAACATACGTCCATAAAATGGACTAATTTATTACCAAGAATCTAAACGTCTGAGCTTCTGTAGCCCAATACTTCATTTCTTTATATTCAACCTTTGTGCAGCCTCCCATGCTAACAATTTCTCAGGTCAGCACAGCCTGGTTGCAGCAGCCTTTGCCGGACTGTATAATATACTTGACAATATACTTCTATCTGCCTTTATGTTCTTTTCTGCACCATTCTTTCTAGGCAAAGATCTAGCACGGCAGAACCTTTTAGACTTGGCATATGCTGCACCATTACACCTCTACATCGGCATTTTGATCTTGGTAAGCCTCAAATAGTTTGCTTGCCTCTCTCATTCTCCCATTTGGCATACATAGCACCAGAAATGCTATAAGAACAACATCATCTATTGGTCCTTGCTTGACAATCTGACTATGAAGAAGCTTCTTGCTCCGTTTCTTATAGCCCTAAACTGCCACATGCTTCAGGGTGCTTTATGAATGTAACCTTGTTGGGAGCTATTCCCTCTAATTGCATGATGTCCGGATCGCTAGAGCAAGATATTACATCCATGTTGAGCAAAGCCAGAAATAATTGCATTCCATAAACTATGTTCCTACTTGGCAATGTCCTTAAAGATATTTTCGGCTCTAATCCCCTACACTTGAATAACAACATATATCTACAAGTGTGCTTCCAATGAACATATCAGCATGTAAATTGCCTTTATAACTTCACAATGGAGGAGCTCATTTCTTCCAGGTTTAATGGAGGAGCTTGCCTTCTTCCGTGCTCTTTTCATATCACATGCTTTTAAGACGAGAAACATGGCTTTATCCTCGGGTTTTCCATGTCCATCTGCTTCATTTGTTTGAATATGTAGCATAATACTCTAAAGACAAGGGGTTCACCCCGAACCTGCATGGAACCATCCGAAAGGATAAGAAATGGGTTATTTTGGGAGAAAAAATATATGGAAAGGGGTGGTTTTATCACATTTGCAATATTTTAAGCCCAGACATTTTCGGGAGCATGGGTATTTTTCTAGTTCGGACCGTATACTATGGGTTTTCTTGCTACCCTAAGAGAACGCAGATGTATGCATCCATATTGTATATAGGCTTAACTCCGTCTAAAGACAGAGGGTCAAGCCCCTCGGCCGGTGGCACATCCCTAATTAAGGCACTCCAGAAAACCGATTTTGTTCCCGCAAGCTCTCAAACGTACCAATAGCCATAGGAGGCACCTACATTTGGCATACATGTTAACCGCGAGTAATACTCTAATTACAACGCCCGCCAATAATTCACCCAAAGCAATCCAATTATGCATGAGCACTCCATATGTGTAGAGATAGCAGAGATAGCAATCGTCACGATTGTGAGAGTATTAGCGTGAGCTCTGAGAGGAATTACAAGCAAATAGCGTAGCCTGGAAAGAATCCTGCGTAAGAAACTCCCGCCGCAACAAACGCCAAGCAGTAATGTCACCGATCGCACATTTCCCACTTGGTGCTCGTAGAGCAAAGTCCCCGTCTCTGCGATCGCCACCACTCGGTGAGGTCTCGCCTTCACTAAAAACATAATTATTAAGGCTTTCGCTTCCTTCCATTCTAAAACTTCTTCCAACCTCCTAGATGGGCAAGATTTCGCATTGTCAATTGACTAAGTAGGTTACGCTTTGTTTCACTCACCGGTTGTCGCTTGAACTCCAATCTCGATGTATCAGCCGCCTACAACATTGAGCAAGGATAGACAGCAATTTCCGCTACAACCGCTAGAGCAATCTTCTCCTAAGAAACCGAAAGCAAACCCTTTCCTAAAAAGGACCCTCGCAAAATAAGGGACCTCGATGTTTGCATGTCCGCTTTTGAACTTAAAATAATTGATTTTTCAATGTTAGAAAATCAGCCCTAAAATAAAAAAGAGGGCTTTTTGGTTGTGAGCCCTTTGGATCTTGACCATTGAAAAAGCTGTAACTAACTAATTAAGAAATGGTGCACCTTAGATATACGCATTAGTACATCCATTTGAATACCATGAAATCTTAGGAAACCTTTTGTAGAAAAGTTTTACAAAACAATGTAAAGAAAACCCCCGCTATTATGCTACATATTGATCTTTTACATTTATAATGCTTGATTTTTATACACAAGATTTTCTTCGACATGCATTATTATCGAAGTTAGATCTAGCAAATAGACATGTGCACGATTTTGACTACCTTGTTTACAAGGATGAAGACTTAGTGCTAGAATTTTAATTTATGAGATTAGGCTTTAGATTACCCTTCTAAAGACTGGTAAGCATCTATATTTACAAAAATTCGTAACCTCTAAGGACGAAGTTATGGTCTTCATCCGCTGCATATGTTCCGCCATATTACTCAAATACTAATAAAGTGAACAATGATTTCGTGGATGGTTCCAGCTCGCTAACTTTGCTCGATCCGCGTAGCTTTGATTTTATTAGGGATATTCCAGCCGAATTCGCTGCATTCCTAACAAGGGCAAAGTGCATAATTTTGTGTCAGTTTCTGAGACAAAGAGGTTCATGAATCTCTATTCTAAAAAAGAAAAAGGTACCACTACGCCAGACATTCACCGCTGCTTATCTTGGGTTCAATGAGTGGTTTGCACCTTGGTCCGCTTCACCAAGCATCCGCAGAATATCAATAGCAAAATTGTCAAACTTACGTGCCATCATGTCTGTTCTCTTCACTAGGACTCAAAAAGAGGATTAATTTTAACACGTACCGATGAGGTAGGTGCATCTTTTCTCAAGATGCTAACAATATCTCCATGAAAGAAAGCTAAGGTTCCCTGTATTGAAGCTAAGGCTACAAAAAGATTACAATAAAGATCTTTTAGCCCAACTATCTTTTGGTGGTGACGGGCACAACCATGCAAGGAGGCTGTATACGAAGATGAAATGGAAGAAACAATGGAGGTAGAAAGGCTTAACATGGTTAATCGCTTCCCTCGCTTCCGCCTACTGTATAGCGGAAGCCTTTGCTAGGCAAGATAACCATCGCCATGGAAATGCAAAAATCTTGGGGTTGTGTTTCCCCTATCAACACAAAATCGCGGATGCATTTCATTGATATCAAATCAACACAGAAGTTAAGGCGCTAAGGAGGTCATGGAAACAGGAGAATACATCCTAACAAGAGATGAGGTGGAACCGCCTCTTCACCACAATGTACTATTTGACAAAGAATGTTCCGCATCTGGGTATATATGTTAATCGAACTACACATGGCATCTCTTGGTCCAAGAAGAGATGATTTCTTTGTAAGAAAAATGTGCCATCCTTTGCCCTTTATATTAAGTGTGCATGCATAAAAATGAACAAGAAGTGCGTAGACAATATCACATGGTATGATCTACTATATTCAGATTGAACAATCTCGATATAGTTTTTCCGGCTCCGCCAACAAGTTACGCTTAACTTTGTTGGTCTCATTAGTAACACTTGCTGTGGTGCCACCTTTAGCTCAAATTGCCATTCTACTTCAGAAAAATTTATAGAGATGGCTATTGAGCACAAAGAAAAATAAAGAGTCCGATCTCGCACTTAAGTTTGGCTCAAAAAAAGATGATCACGTATCATACAAGATATAGCCGATTCCTAAAGAACTAGTGATGCAAAACCTCGGCTTCGCAATGTTTAACTCAAAGAAATCATTGGTCTAGCATGGACTTCGCAATGTCGGCCAATTTTTCCTAAGGATGGCAATTCAATGTAAGTTCTGAAGTGATAAAAACAGCTAAACCTGTTCCAATGTGATACCGTAGTGTTCCAGCATAGCAGTATTCCTTCGCTAACAAGGCAACATCAGAGATTCATATGGAGCCTAAAATTTCAAGATGGAATGAGTTTATCGTGTCTTTTGATGTAATTTCTATTAAAAATTTTGAATAAAGTTTGCTTCCTTTGGAAGTAATATAATGGTTGTGTCGGCAACTTCATTGTCATCTCCATTTTAGTAGCCTTGATACTCAATGTACCAAAAAATAATTGTTACACGTATTGCAGAACAAGACACAAACCGCAGCTAAAGTCATCAATAAGGGATGCCAATGTATAATCGAAGCTTATTAGGAAGCTTGTACAAAGCCAAAGAAAATGTGCACTTGATCGATCACTGCGACTAATGGATGCCATTGGCATTCACTTGATTAACATTTCATATGGTTGTATAAGGATAATACCATAGTATCCGCAAGTATATGTCCGCAGTAAAATACCTCACTTGTCTAGCTTGAGGCTTTAAATTTATACTGCATGACAACATCTTTAGGGAAATGACACATCAAAGGGTTTAACAAAGTCTTTGCAACATTACAACTAGGGGAAATAAGAAATGTTCTAGCAATGGATTAAAAACCATTGAAACTTTGGTTTAAAATTACCATACACTATTGTAAAGCTTTATTCAAATTCATCATTACTCGGATAGGGCATACAAAACCCGCAATGGTTTACTCAAGATTTGTTGTTGAGAATCATGGAAAAGATAGAACCTGAATAAACCTAAGGTTGTTGTAACATCTCGCGCCGACTCTCTTGACTCAAGATAAACAAAATACTCCTATTATTTATGAGAAGGTCGCACTGCAGCATGTAATAATTGGCTGTGGATCTTCACGCCAGCCAAGCATCGCGATACTATCTTCAAGACGAAGGAAGAAGATGGTCAGCTCTTAAAAAGTCACAATCCGGCCAAACAATCAAGATGATAGAATATTGCGTGTTCAAGCCATTGCGTATTAGCTCTAAGCTGGCCCGGCTTCCGGCAAGATATCCAGCAAAATATAACCTCATGAGAGAGGACTAATCCATTGTTCATAATGAGATTGAACCATTGAAACACCCGGCGACCCTAAGGTAAGGGTCCGAGTATATAAGTTGTGCTAAATTGGCCGACAAATTGCCTTACAAATAAAATTTTACAAAAATATTCAAAATTTTACAAGAATTAAGTTAGTATAATTTTGTTAAATAGGTTAAGCTTTGATCTTAGTTTATGGTCGCCTTTAATCAAAATCTAAACTAGGAGCAGGATAACAACCGGTTGGTTTTATTTACGACACCGCCTCCCATAAGTGGAAACCATACTAATGCTTTTCTTATGGATGGTAAGGTGTAAGAGGAACCCTTCCCCGTGATTTTGATATGTTATGATTGGGAAGATTTTGCAAATACAACCTCCTCCCCGGTAAGAATGGTGGATGTCTTCAAAAGATCTCCCTGACATTGGCGTTCATTCCGAATACAAGCACATGCAATATTAGTTATGGAAAAGCATGGTGCTATTTTGTCAAGAAAAGATAATGAGTATGTCTTTTTGCATGTAAACGCAAACAAAATATTTCACTTCTTGTTGTTTCCCTTTACTAAAATGCCACATGATCTTACATTTCATACTTCCGCTTGATTTCATACAAGATTTTCTTTTGACATGCATTATTGGTCGAAAGTTAGGATCTAGCAAATAGACATAGGCACAGATTTTGACTACCTTGTTTACAAGGACAGAAAGACTTAGTGCTAGAATTTTGGTTCTAAGGAGATTAGGCTTTAGATTACCCTAAAGACCTAGTAAGCATCTATCTATCTATCTATCTATCTATCTATCTATCTATCTATCTATCTATCTATCTATCTATCTATCTATCTATCTATCTATCTATCTATCTATCTATCTATCTATCTATCTATCTATCTATCTATCTATCTATCTATCTATCTATCTATCTATCTATCTATCTCATTCCATTTACTATACTACTATACTACTATCTATCTCTTCATTCCATTTCAAGTATAGCTAGATACTATAAGTATGCTACAACTTCATGGTTGCCGCACAGAACCATATTTATGCCCGACAATATCGTGGATCCATTAATAATTTAATATTATATTTGAAATTTGATTTCAATTGGGTAAATATGATATACTTCCCATTAAGCATTAGGTATCTCATACGAAGAGGAGGCCAAATACCTATCAAGAAAGAAAGGAACGGAAAATTTCATTCAATTTGCTAATATTTATTCTATCCGTAAATGCAGATCAAAAGAAATCCAGGCTGTGGAGCCAACCACGATGAACTAAGGCCACATTTCTTTCAAAGAATGTTGATTAAAATTGTTCAGCAGGCACAAGAATTTATGGTGTTATGATTTTGCTATTTTTTACCCAGCGATTCTGTTGTTCTTACCCCCGATCTTGCTGTTTTTTAATCCCCTAGATTTCTTTTAACCTACATTCACATTCAGTGAAAGACCTTGTACTTGCAATTTCGGGCTGGAAAGTGTATTGGGTTGTCAAGTGTATCTCCACGCTTCTCACATCGACACACTACATTCAATGACAGCGCGGAGGCACACTTGACAGCCCAAAATTACAAGTAGTTCTTTCCCTTATACGAAAAATAGGTTCACTTGTGTGAAAATCTTTAGACAATGTTCAAAGAGAGGTGTACGTCCTTTGCTTTAATGTGTTATGACAAGCTTAGCTTGCCAGGTCGGACAAATATTCCTTGTATTCCTTGTATCATTGTCTGTATTTCAACTTTTGAATATTGGTAAGCCAAGGCCCATTATTTTTTCTATGCAAAGGTTGACTATTAAACACGAGTTTTGGTAGGGCCATAACTTTAAAATATTTTATAAGGTAGGACACCCTTTTTATATAGTGAGGTTAAGTTGACATCTTATGTTAATCTTGTGGGACTTAAAGGTAGTGGCACAAATCTAATATGCTATTAACTTGAAAGGGATTTGATGTTATGTTTATTGAACGTGGTAATTTTGATATGGTTTAGATTTAATAAGTGTAAGATATCCCATGTGAAGGGAGATTAACCATCTTTCAAGCCATATTTTTTTATTGAACATGCTAATATTTATCGAGTTTCAAAGCCGCCTTCACAAGCTATTCTTTTGCGTAATAGTGGATATTTTTGGCGCATATGTAGCATGTGGCTTCTCTTTGCAAACTCTTTTGTCATTTTGACTTTATGCCATTGTTTGTCTTATTTACTTGTATTGCAACATTGGTTATTGCAGTCATCATTTTCTAGAGCACGTATACGGATTGCATCTTCTTTACATGTTATCAGATTTTACTACTCGATGTTAATTAGATGTTTGTTAAGTCGTAGTGTACATTTGATTTCAAAGGAAAGTTCCCTCCTAGTGGCTAGCAAGTAAAAAACAACCATACAATGCAAGCGAGAGCTTCATGATGTAGGACTTCTAAATTAGTTAAGAGCCAAATGCATATTCTTGTCATTCTTCACTTGTCTTACCTCACATTACATACACTGTAAAGTGGGGCAACCCAAAACGCAAAGATGAAGCAAATATGTGGACCACATGACAGTTGTGAGCCTCATGACTGATTCGCACTAATAGGGCCCTAAAGCCAAAGGCTAATAATTGCACTGACCTCATAAAAAAATTTTAGCTGCGGTAACAGGATATCCAATGAGCCTCGCGAATCGCTGAAGATGCAACTTCTTTCTTATTATTGTCCACTATGGTGGCAACGGCCTCTAAGACACGAAGTGAGGTGGCAGGAGACGACATACCTTTGCATAGCCACTCATAAAAATGGACACATGTTGCCACTGTGTCAGAAGACCTCCAAGATGTAGAGGTTGACATGCATCATGGTTGAAGAAGAAGCTATCCTAGGGTTGCTCGAGGGAAGAGGAGGAAACTCCTCCCGCCTTGAGGAATCTCCAATATATGTTGAATGTTCTATTTGTCCAGAAGGGCCTCCTTCATGTGAGAGATTCCCAACATGTGTTGGGGGTGCAGCCTATGTCATATTCTTCTTAGCCGAGTGACTAATCTCATTTGTTTTGAAGAACTTCTAACATGTGGAGGTGACTTTGGAAGTGCCAACTTTGCAGAAGAGCTTTCCAGAGTCACCTATCCAACATCAGCCAGTATCATGAGACATAGGAGCGTAAGCTAAACAACAAGCCGAAGAGAAGAGAGCTGAAGCCGCTGGCCTCAATGAGCTTAGGTACAATACATGCCATTGGCGTATAAGAGCATGAGGCACGTCTGCATTGAGATGCAACCCGCCTCTCCCACTGATCCAAATGTACCATCGATGATATCAAACTCTTAGGAGAAGAAGGGTACCACGAGCCATTTGTGTGCATCTCAAACACTAATTTTGGAGGATATAGAGCATATTCCCTTCCTCAGAAGTGCCATGTACCCCATTAATAGATTACTGTAGGAGCTTTGGAGGATTACAAGTAGCTTTTGCCATTCCACCGAAGGGCCAGATTTCGTGAGCTCAACAAATTCCCCACAGTAAATTCGACAAATCTACAATTAAAAAGAGCTACCCACCAGCTTTCCAATACACACAAATATGCCTAAAACTGCCATCAAATGCATAAGTTATGTATTAGTAAAGAAAATTATTGCGCCTAAACCCTAATAATCACAATAAATGGCTATTATGAGATATTAGGTGATCTTTTACAAAATAGAAACCACATATTAACAGATAAAATGCAATGAGCTTCCATCGCTCCAAGATCACTCAGATTTGACATGCGAATCAAAAGTTATGTTCAAACAAACGGGGCTAAAACTCTAGGTGCCATCACCAGCGCCCTTGAACGATTGATACCACCTATCTGATAACCAACCATTGTCATCCATTGTGCACATGAATATACATAAAGCATGTAGTTTAAAATGTCAAACACTAGATTCGTGAAGACCCCATTAGAACTTTTATCTAAAAAAGCTGCATGAATGCCACCACTCAAACCAAATATAGCATAACCGGGTGAAAGAATGCTGAAATTCATAAAAAATTGTCAGTACTAGTAATTTCTTCTCAGGTAATTGCAAGTACATAATTGCATTTTAAAGTACCTAGACTACAAGATTGACTAAAGAAATTGTGTTATGTCTAAGAGTAGTAGTACATACACGTTGTAAGGTACTTTAGATGTCAAGAAGATGTTAAGAACTCCGCAACATACCAGCATCTTGACTACCCGTAGTATTTTCCGTGTAGTTTCCAAACATGTAGGCCCTAACATGTTTTACCCAACCATCAGAAGTGGGGCAAACTCCACGCAAAGATGAATAAATATGTGGACTACATTGCCGCCAGATTTTCACTTCAAAGACCATAGTCACTCTCTCATCCTCGCAACTTGGCTATTTGCCTAGAGTTCCCTGCCTTTAGACCAATATGGGTTTTCAGCTCTTATAAAGGTATATCTCCTCTCATTATCATCCTTTGCATTCGCTGCATAATGACATGGTTTTGTTCACCAATCCAGAACCCTTATAGCAATCAGCTTTAATGGGTGGAGCCTCGACATCAAATCAATCGGGTTAAATTTTTTATAGGAAATATGTTTTGGATCAGTACAAAAACGCTTCACATATTTCTCGCATTCTCCCCTTGACAAGGATACCTACAAGCTCCTCTCCTCATGGATGTTTGAGATCTCCTAAGTTTCCAGTAGCCTGCCCAAGTGTTCATTCCTTTCCCATATCAATGAAACTGATGATTACAACGCCTCTCAACCCCGCTATTCTGCCAGAAAGCAAGTTAGTCCCTTTAACTTCTTTTTATCACTTAGTCTTATTCAATTATTCTGTTAATCTTTACTTTCCCCTTTTGTTTCCTCATGGCCTCCTTCAATATTTCAACCTTTGTTGAAGGTTGGCCGCAAATGGTAACCAATTATGAATCACATCATCACATCCAATATGATTGGATCATCGTAACGCCTTGATATAAAATCGGAGGACTCTTCCCTCCTATTACACAATTTTCTAAAGATTCTTATATACCATACCTTCAAGTTCCCGCTTTGGTGGTAATTAGCTTGATAGGCTTCTTGGAGTTGGAAATCGTCCAACTAAGATTAGCACCTAAGAGGTTCGGCCATGTCTATTTTGACGAAAAGGGATTTGGTGAACATTCATTCAGAGCTTGCTTTGTTAAGCACCAGAGATTGTTCATGTTGCTGCTGCTGAGTTTCAACCTTGCCTTCTCTCGGGCATCTTGAGCCATAGATTGTTTCCCTTGGCCTCCGTGGAGGTGGGAGGTCCTGGGTTTCTATAAATTCCCACTGGGATTTGGGTGGTGCATATTGTCGCCCATGTACACTCATGGCGGATTGAAGGCAAATTCTTTGTTGAAGGATTGATAGATGGGTTATTGGTTTCAAACAAAGGAAAGAAGGTGGAGCCATGTAATGGTTCTCAAGCCCCAATGGGAGCCACATTGGGAGAAATACAGATGAGATATTAGGTACAACTCAGCCAAAGTTAGATGGAACATAAACAACTTTTACCACTCTTGATTGTAATTTGAATCTATCCTGCTTTCAACACAAATGGATACTTGGGATGGTCCATCGCTCCAAGAAATTTTGCCTCCAATATCATAAGAGCCAAGGATAGAACGAAGTTATTCATTTATGGATCATGTGTTGTATCCTCGATAAACCACCCTTCAATTTGTGTATCACCTAATTTGAATTCACATGATCAAGAGGAATACATTTCATCTTCACAGCCTCAACTTGATAATTGGAAGAATAAAAAAGCTTAGACTAGCATTTGAAAGTGAATACGAAAGATAAATATGGATACTTATCAATATGTGTGCACAATAACAGTGGGGTTTCTTTGTATTTTGCACGCTTTTTCAATAGTTTTTATATGATTTGGTTAATGTATTTGTTTAGGGTGTACTAATTAGTATTTCTAGAGTGCTTGTTTTTAGCCGCTGATTTTGTTGAAGAGGGAGATCGAAAGTGGTTGCGAAAGTGCTCTTGTATGCATGTTTTCCTATAGAAATTTGTGGGATTATTTGCTAATTTTCAGATCCATGCAATGCTCGCCCCTTCAATTTTAGGGTTTTGAAATTTGCTTTTTCATTCTTCCCATCGTGATTTGTTTTCCTACTTTCAACCTGGAAGAACGTAATCGCATCCGTGTGACTTCCATTTAATCAACTCCATGATTATTTTCCCGTGTTCGGGCCTCACATCGTAATACTATTCTCTAGCTATTCAATCAAGTAAATAAGCTTTTCCTCTTCTCTCTTGTTCCAGTTTTGAGGTGGAATGTTTGATTCCCTATTGCCCTAAAATGACATTTGCAGAGCTCTCATCCAAAATCGTGAGTTCTTTAATTTGTCTCTCCAAAAGCTCATTGTCTTCCTCCTCTGTGGCGAAATAAACTATATTTCGGGCATAATGGCAGCACTCTTCGCTCTTCATCTCCGTGAGCTTCCATCGCCATTGTGATAGCGAGTTGCGGTCTTCCTTTCCTTCTTTCTTTGCATATGCTATGGGATGTTTTTACGTAAATATTTATTGTGGAAAGAGAATCAACAAGAGGAAGTGCAGCGTAAGGCACTCTAGGTATTAAGAGTGCTTGTTTAGTATGAAGCTTATAGTTCTATATCCAATTGAAATTCGACATGAGTAATAGCTTGCTCTTCTAGGCGATCTTACTCATTGGAAGGAAAACTCCTTAATGTAGAACTAAGGATGATGCTGCAATATACAAACCCAAGAGCTACGTGATCTTATTCTCGTGATTGACTTCAAACAAAGGTAGTATCATCGTTTCTTAACGTCAAGATGTTCCTCCTTTACATAATGCTAGGGAAGAGTTCTCGTGACATGCTTCGATACCAGCGTAAATTATCATTCCGACCGAGTCAATATGATGGCTGTGATATGAACATTTGCCGCTTACATTTTTCTTTACATATCGTAAATATTGATACCATTTTCATTCTTGAGTTCTTCTGGCGCATTTACCATGCCAGTGTGTAACCGCATGTAGTGCAAAAGCCACTTGTAAGAGAGAACGCTTTGCACCAAGAATTACTTTGATATCGAGCATTGGAATTCCACCCCATATACAAGGTATTTCCTCTATATTTAGCAACCCATACATCACACCGCTTCTTAACACTTATATGCCTTGGCAGTTGAAAGAGGCGATAACTGAAGTATTGCTTAAGCAATGAAAATGACGAACTATGAATAGATTCTTGCTTCATTACCAAGTCAGGTGTCATCATACAGCATTTATAATATAAAACCTCGCGGGATATTCCGTGGTAATCCAGATGTGAAATGAGAAGTATAACTCTGCTTTATTAATGCATTCATTTGTTTTGCACGGCCATAATTTTAAACATCTAAACTCTAGTACGATATTTGGACACTAGGGTTCATAACTCTCATGTATGGATAATAAGTAACACCGACTCGTGGTATGTAGAGAGGCACATAGTTCTTCATGGAATCACAATGGGATTGCTATTCAATGATAACATAAATATTAGCATGAGTATTCTACCGATGATGTTTTATGGCCACCCCGCCTTTGTCTCTAGTGAACTACGCCAAGAGATAAGGTCTATGAGGGCCCGGCGGTCAAATTTTTTCCAACCATCCATCATTGTGAGTATTAGGTAATGTGTCTATATCTACACCTTTTGTACACTGATATCCTTAAGGTCTGGAGGCTAAAAAATGAACACAAAACCATTAACACACAACTAACATTATTAACACATAAACTACTGTATTTAATATTTAAATTAAAATCCCCTTTTAAACCCCTCTTTGGTTTGGGTGCATATTCACATCGGGGTTACGAGGCCGAGAGCCTGCACTTACAATATACAAAATTAACACCATTAAGTACATTGTCTCAAACCTTATAGTATTTTGCAGAACCTTAATATACAGATAGCTGTAAACTTGTACATGCATAAATTTCACAAACGTAGGATCGCTATGTACGGTCCGGGGACTGTAATAAAGGGGCTTAATATGCCTATCCGACAGCTCTTCAAGGTTCGGGCACTTCTGTAGAATATGCACCCAAAACCAAAGGGGGTTTATGGGGATTTTAATAGATTATAGTATGAATGTATACTTATAATCGCCTTCCCATTTCAAATTCACAGATGGATGCACCGAGCTGTGAAATTAGAAGCATTTCTCAAAGTAATGAAAAATTTTCTTTATCCCTCACAAGCAAAAAGAAAAATCTTTTGCATATGAAGTAGGATGATTGTAACACCACAAGTTTTGTGAAATACAATGTGAAGAAGTCATGCAGTGTATTTTATATGGTGACACAAGATATTATGTTTGATTTTAATTGGTTAATATTATATGGTTTCCATTAAGCATAAGATATCTCATGTGAAGGGGAAACCAAATACTTGTCAAGCTATTATTTCAAAAGGAAGTAGTATAATTTTCATTCAATATGTTAATATTTATTCCATTTGAGAAAATAGGTTCTTTCATGTGCAAATCTTACAATGTTCAAAGGGAGGTGTAGGTAGTATATTTTAAAATGTTATCTAATTAATATGCTTGGGACGTAAAGAGATATTCTCTGCATCGTTTGTGTGCATTTTATTTGTATCTTGGTAAGCCCCCTGCTGTTTTGTTTTTGTTTATGCAAAGGTTGACAATTAGACACAAGCTTTGGTGGGGCAATGACATGGTAGTATAATATGGTCTACATTTGGAAATAAGGCATCTCATGTGAAGAAAGGTAAACATCTTTCAAGCTATATTTTTTAGTTGAATATGCTAATATTTATCAAGTTTCCAATGCCGCCTGCTGCTTCTGATTTTGTGCAATCATATGCTAACAGAGGAGTATTTCATCCCCCATGTGGCATGTATTTCCTTGCAAACTCTTCTTTGGCATGGCATTTATATGCAAAATTTCGCGGTCTTGTGTAGATTTTCGTTGGCACTTTCTGAACGAAAGAAAGTACTTTCTTAAGTGTATATAATCTGTAAATACTTATATGTGTAGAAAATTCAGCACCCAAGAAAATTATGTAAATGGAAGGAAATTCATGTAAAGTGGTGCAAAAAGAATACCGGGTGATGAAAATTTTGTAACTTTAATTTACACAGAATTTTACAAGAATCCCGTGGTAGTGTTTATTACATAATTCTAAATAGTAACATTAACATGTTATCAAGGATTAAATAAATTGACTTTGGGCACCCTTGAAATGGGTGCTCTTAGTCGCCATTTAATTCTTAGGGTACCTTCGCGACGCTACTGCTAAGTTAGGATTGGGCGCGGAAGTTCTTAATGGTTTTAAGATTCACACAAGTTAAATTAGTATTCCATTAACCACGGAATTGCATTAGCTTAATTCATTTCACGCGATTCTCCTCGCTGATCAATTCTATTCAAATCACCGAATTTTGCTTCTATCTCCTATGATATTGATTCATCTGTACTATTATGTACCATACGTGGAGCAACCAAGGCCACCTGTCATGGGTGGAATATGTTCCCATTACCCACCGCATGTAGGGTCAAAGTCCGAGATATCCAAGCCGCTGATGCATCATTGCATAAATTATACAGAGAAGAAGAAGACTCCAAGAAAATCGTCAAAGAAAAGGTGGTGGATGACATTGCAGATCCTTCAAAAGCTCATCTAGCGTGTCAGCCCAACATACTCGTGATAAGATTGTCTTTGTAAGGAGGCAAGAGGACAAAAGTGGAATGAATTGGACGCTTTACGCCATTGTTGAAGCCGCCGTGACAATCATGGGTAGGGTGCCTCCTTGCTGATGTGGGTATCTTTGACTTGAATGTGACAGATGAGAAAGACTCGTAATAGACGATGTCAGACCATTTGGCTTTAGACCAAGGCTTAAAGAAGGAAGTCTTATACAAGAAGATGCGCTTCACTAAGGATAGGATGTCCTACGAGGCCGCAGCCCATGAAGGATGTAATGACAATGAAGTCACCTATAGGAGCTGAGTTAAAGTATTATCGGGGATGTGGCATTATCCTCAAATTGATTACTGACAAGCACAAGGCCGCAAGAATGATGACATCAAGAAGTTTTGTATTATGGGTCGCTGACTTCCTAAAGAATTGGAAGGCTAAAAATGCAAAACATAAGGAGATTCCCTCTACCCCCGCTGCACCGCCGAGTTGAGAAGAAAAGTGGCCCTTGTGGAAGAAGATTACCGGAGAAGAAGACATTGTCCAAAGATTCACCCATTGGGTACAAAACGCCTCTTTACCGTAATCAACTTTGCCTTAAAAACATATCACTCTTTCAGGTTGGACAGCCAGGTGGAGAGGAGATATGGGCATGAACCAGAGTGACTACAAATTTACCTTCTTTACCACCTGTATAGGATTGATTAACCGAGAGGTCCTTCACTATTGTCATCAAGTTGTCCTTTCCGCGAGTCAAATTGTGACATGCACTATCCGGCTTCATGATATGGATGCCCCAAAGTTATTAGAGGGATGCCTAATATATGATATTAAGGATAATGAGTCATGTAACATAAAGGAAGATGGGCGATGCGGGACGGATTATGATAGCCATGTCACGACGAGGATGATATTGCTAAGGCCAAGGGTGACAATAGCGCATGGGAATGTTTCTTCTCTGATGATCCGTGACTTAAGAACTATTTCTAACAGATCGTGATCGATCGTGATCGTGGATCGACTGATCGTGGATCGTGGATCGTGGATCAGATCAGGATCGATCGATCGATCGACTGATCGGACCTCTCCTATGGTGAAACTGGCACGAGCTACTAACTAAGGAGAAGGGCCCCTTAAATAAAATGGATTCTCCTGGCCCATGGTCGCTACTCGGTCGAGGCATTTGTCTAATTGATACAACTCACTGATTTTATGTTGAGGTTATATTGTCTGAGAGGCCTTTATGGGTATTAGAAGATGTCATCATTGTGAGTGATGAGCAGCTAAAGACTTTCTTGAACCATTCTCATGCATATGCTTGCCAAATCTCCTAAAGGCCCTTATGGCAACCTCGAAATCATCAAAGAATCAAAAGTCTCAGAGACTTGTCCAATTCAAAAGTGGACGATGGTTCTGGGAACTAGTAATTCGCAACCATAAGGAAAGCAATGATCAAGGGTTATCGCTTAAACTCCGCTGCTCAAAGTAATGCGGATGAAGGCTTAACTTAGGGAATATCCTTGCCTCCCTTGTGGGTGCGATGCAAGCAACAATAGAGTAGATCTGGCTGTGTTAACAAGGATCTAATTGAAAAGACAACCGAAGTGTAGGGCCATTGGCAACCCAGCGACTTCCTAGTGGATTCAGCCAAGTTTGCCAAATTATCACTAAAATACCGTCACGGTGAAGGACATAGAGGAACTGATGGAAAATAACAATTTAATCACGAAGAGCACCTGAGATTGCTGGCTAAGGGGAGAATGACGATTTAATGACGGCAAAACTCAAGATGATAGGGTATGGCTTTGTGACATTAAATTACGCCACGCAGATTTTAATTTATATTAGCTTTGAATTAAACGCCTGCTTTGATTATATTTCGTTGTCATTATTCAATCACTGAAGCCGATTTGGTTAAGACTAACTCTAAATCTACCGGGCGATTTGTATTGTTTGTGTAATCATATCTTGTCAATTCTATACATGTTTGATGTTTCCCCAGCTTCAGCATTATGCTTTCTAAGAAGGTTGTGGTGTTCGACCTAACCCGAGTCCTTTGCAAGACTTTTCTAAAAAATAAAGTGGCTAGAGATCGCTTCATCCACACCGAGAATCAAACACCAAGTGGATCTATCCGCTACCGGTCCTGGAAGGAGATGCTAGATGAGGCATTCGTGTTTACTCTGGTGCTGGTATTTGGTCATCCATGGAACTAAAGAACATCAAGGATACTTCTTTGAGGCACTGGGAAATGCGAGATGATTGGTTGACCTTGAAACGTAAACAATGTGTGAAGTCTACTAATCCTTAAGGATCCAACAGTGCCTATCTTCATCAAACATTGAGTGCAACATGATGGACTAATCCTGGTGTATCGAGGAATAAGGATGATATAATCATAGTGGATGATGATGCTCTCAAATGCTTCCTACAATCAAACGCTAGGCCCTCGAATCCACCATCTTAATGATCCAAAAAACTTCTATGCATGCATGATTTTCTCGTGAAGTTTTAGGCTCCATAATATGAATAATTTGGCTATGGGGATGACGATGGGTGAAGTGTTAGATTCACACCTTAACCCGAATAGAACGTACCGACATGGAACCACACCTTGTTAAATACGCGGAAAACATGGATTGATCCCCTTAATGTTTTATTGGAATATATGATAATTTTGCATGATAGCTATGCCATGTAACGATAATTTCGTCTGCAATTGCCTCGCGAAATAATGCAATATGCTATCACCAAACCTAATATTTTCATCTAAATGTCAAGGCTCAATTTGGTCTCATCTATCTTAACAACTTGTTTCTTCATTTTTGCATTATTTCAATTGCAGATATGAAATGTCACACGAATCGCAACCTTATTTTATTTATCAAGTCCAAAAAAGATTAAAAAAAACAAAACCCCTAGAAGACAAATAAAGAGTTGTTAGATTTTGGAGTTGACATAATTACAATTTAATTGATGATGGTTCCATGGATAATCGCGGAAATCACATGCTCCGAGCCGGATTATCCACGTCCACAAAGTCAGACACTTCTCACACCCCACAAGAATACCTAAGCCGCTGGAAAAAGTATCTGGGGCGAGCATTTCTCGGCAAGAGTGTTGTCTCGCGATTACGCATTAGAAAGAGGAACATGTCACCGTGATATTGATTAAAACCCTCTTTGTGTGCCGGGCCCTCCATTGCAAGACCATGAAGAAGTACCTCCGTGGTCAGTAACGAAATAATCGCTACAAAGCCTTCCGGCAAATAATTGTAGGACTTCACTGCTGGAATATAAATGTAGCCGCCGGAAAGGCAGACAGCCATAATATCTGGATGTGAATTGATCTCAAATCACAGCGAAGAAACATCGGCGTAATTTAATTCCTCACCGGACACCGCTATAAGCCTTGCGTAAACTCAGCTTAAGATATAAAACCGAAGGTTTTGCTTTCATATGCCCAATAAATTCCCTCGTAGTTGCAGCAGCAAATACTTAGTTCAAAAATGCATCGCTTTGAAGAAAAACCCCGACCGGGTTAATAGATGGATTCCCCGCTAAGATGTCCTTTTACCCGCCCGCTAAAGCTTTGGCTAAGATCTTTATATATATACGGATGATAATAAGGTGATGGGTCGCCACCCTAAAGAACTGGAGGATCCTTTGACCTTGGGGATGAGTGTGAGATGGCACCTGTATTTAGAATTTATCCAAAGCAAGTGGACCGGGCTTCAAGTCGCAGTAAAGCATCATACACACATCCGCTCCAACCATTCCCTACTAGTCCTCGAAGAACTCGATTGGCAAACCATCCAAACTCAAGTAATCTTGCTCAAAACCTTTTTATGCTTTTTGGAAATACTTTTCGTCGGCTAGGAGCTTAAATCATGATGGATTTGTATCACTAGATAATGGAAATAAAAGTAGTATCTCCTCAAGCAGATGCCCTAGTTAGTCTGCTATTCACCGATGCTCAATGAAACAATTTTGGCAAAACGGTTATATGTGAAGGAATCTTATACATGTTTTATGCTTAAAATGTGTGGAAACCTAAAAAGATATTTTGCAATGGCTAGAGGATCAGCTCCTCGGCAGGTGCTTGCGCTCTATGGTACAAACCGCCTCGTGATCAAGAACTGTAACTTGCCAGGAAAGTCACAACCATTTTAGAAATAATTGAGAAATGCAAGAAACGTGGGAAAATAAAGGAAACATGGAACTTTGATTCTAAAAAGAAAACTTGGTGTATCAACTATAAACAGGATATTGGGCTTTCACCTGTTGGCAAAACCAAATGCATGCAAGGCCTCATTTTACCTCAGAATTCACCTGGACATTTTTGATGTGGCTGAAGGGATGCTTTGATCCTGGATGCTTCTTGATCCTCTTCACGCTGCTAGAAAATGTGATATGTTTGAAACAATTTTGTAGCAAAGTGGTCGTCATTCTTGTATGGCTATTGTTGCTCCAGCTAGAAACGACAAAAAGAGCATCCATCATATTGAATATGATGTAGAGGGTTTTCCCGTTGAATTAGAGATACTAAGCCGCGGCCGATTTGGGGAGGTCAGCAAGATGATCAAGTATGAAAATGGAAACCTATATACTTTATCTCCGATGAGACTTTTTGGTATCTGAAGAAATAGGAAGATAAGGCCCAAAAAAAAATTAATTTGTGACATTTTTTTGTTTAATTCTCCGTCGAAAACCAAAAGAGATAAGTAAAATCCATAGTCAAATTCATCTATGGAGTTCGAGGGAAAACTCCGCCGGGCAAAGGAAACTATAAAACCGGGATCCTCAAACATCTTTAGGCACGCCAAAAATCTCAAATTCTAGAAATTCCATTTGCCTAATCATGTGCTACGAGGAGAATACCGCCATATAAAAGAAAAAGGCGAGGATTATCTCTACTGGTCATCATGAAAAAAGACTTCTCCGGCCAAAAACTTTAATCCCAATATAAAGTGAAAGAAAAATTTTGGCCAAAAAATCTAAAAGCAAAGGTCGCCACCGGGCCGTAGTGCCATTACACCCTCTCAAAAAATATTTTAAATAAATGAATAATTAGATATAGGAAGGAAGGAAGGTATTTTTATCAGTCTGACGAGAGACCAATCTGGCCTATAACTGGCCATAACAAATACAGCCAGTTTCTGATTACCACCGGATTAAAACCCCACCAAAGGTTTTCGAGGGAAACCGCGGCGCAAAGAATCACCACAAACCGTCGGTCATATAAAATGCAAAACACACAAATATATACACTCATGCACCGCGATCTGTACCGGACATCACGGCAGCAAAGGGGGCAAAGGTGAGCTCGCAGATCCAAAGATTCTCAATGCACGACCCTTTGTTACCATCATCGCGGTGTTCATCGCCGAAACAGCGTCCTACCGCATTCAAGGAGCCGTGACCGCCCGATCCACCACCGTCAAGTAACCTAGAAAGTGTGAGACTCCATCTTCAATGGCACTCTCGCTTGATGCTGACCGACAGAGCTCCTGGCCCGGGCGGGCTCCCCAATCCACCGGCCACACGATGCGAAGATGGTGGGCACTGTGCTTAATGGAGGTACGAGTCTCAAGGCTGTGGGCAGCCGGGAACGCAGAGTCATGCCCCGCTAACACGGGTTGATGTGCCTGTGTAATGGGCCGCTTTGACCTGCTCTAGAGCCGGGTCCCAGAGCTGCCAAGGAAGCAAACGCCCGTGTACTCCCCGCCAGTCACAATGATCGCCTCCTCGTGTTTACTCAAGACGCACTGCGGTTCCCCGCACATTCCATCCGCAAACCACCGATCTCTTTACCCTCCAACAGCTCCCCGAGCCAAGCAGTGGCCCATTGCCACAACAGAAGCCAAAAGGGAGCCGAGATCACCCATATTAACCACTTCTCTCAAAATAGACTTTATGTGTTCATCAAGAGTCAGTCACCGGCGGCAGGGGCAAGAATCCAGCCGCAAAGAATATGATAGGGGACTCCAAAGTTTCACCCTAAGTGCCCGTACAAAATGCCTTCCTCGCGACCTTGCTCCAAGTCATCATTCCAGTCGCGCTTAAAGAGACGACCGCCCCCAAACCTCGACCAGACAGGCGACAGGCTGACCCGCCCAAAATTGATGCGGATCATGCCCCCAATCATAGAGCTCGCTCGGGTGATCGTTGTCTCAAGATGGCATAAAGCGTCACCACAAGCGATGGACGCCTCCCAACAGAGCGGAGGGAACTCCACCCCCAGGTACTTCCTAGGGTGGGCTGACCTCCGGCTGTCGCCCTCATATGTGAGCGCAGAGGCATGGGGGTGGCGCGGAAGAGGATAAGGAGAGCCACCTTTGGTCTTCAATGTGATTCACGCCGCGATTTCTCGTGAGTCTCGCACGTGTCTAGGGGGCATCCGGGATGAGATCAAGATAGCTTCGGGTGGCCGAAGGTCAGAATATCATCGTCCGTGGAATGACCTAGAGGGCCATTTTCATTGAAAAGGGTCCTCAGCCATTCACCAACATGAAGCCCGGGTTAGACAAACATTCAAATTTCTTTGATTGTTGCCACATGGATCGGCGATAGATTGCGTCTGCCCGTAATGTGGACCTCGCCAGCTAAAGACGTGATTTCCGTAATCTCACTAAGAAGGATGGAATGTAGACCACCAACAACGGCAGGGGAAATCCATAAGAACAATATTTGACACGTGTCACTGTCATATTGGCGGATAAGGCTGAATGTTGTCTAACCATCCTTTATGTACTAATACTTAAAACCCAGTTGAAGAAAATTCAGTTGCGCAATGCAATGGCACTTTGCCACGTGGTTAGAAGTCTTTTGCAAGGTAGTTGCCCATTTACCTCGTGCTTTGAACTATTTCTCATATTTTAGCAAATTTACCTAATGTTTTGATGATTTACCTTGCATTCTGCTCATTTCAATCATTTAGCTTGCATTTTGTCTCTGAACAAATAGGGAATATCAAGCAAGAATATTTTCTTATACAAAAACATGGAGGAGCCAAAAAATGACACTATATTGATATATAGGGTTTTTTTTTTGCATGATTTTATAAACTTGCAATATTTCATTTCGTATCTGCGGAAAGGGTTTCCTCGCATAGTTGGGACTAAGATTTTGCAAGTATATTGTATGTAAACTGCATTTTCTCTCGGGTATTATAGCCACCCAAAGTGTTATCATGTTCCTTTTCTTGGCATGAGGTTTATTATTTTTTGTGGATGGTTTGCATGGTACGGAAAGGGAAATTTGGGCAGATCTCTTCGGCACATAGATCTTCTTGGAATGATGTTTGTGTCGAGGAATTCTACTGGCAGAATTGAACGTACTGCACTCAAATTCAGAGTCGTAAGTAGCCTCGAGTGCTTTTAGTCCATTTATTATCGCTTAATATCTGGTTAGAGCGAGCAGATTCAAATCTAGTCAGGTCTGATCTAAGCGAGGTTCAGGGGCATTAGGTCGATTGAAGACTCACTGGAGGCTTGTTTGAAGGCATGTTGAGGAGAGCGCGGGTATAGTATCCAGACTGGGGCTGCACATGACAATATATCTTCAAGTAAGTATCCGTGATTGAAGAGCTGTAAACAGGTCGCTGCCGTATGAAAAGCAAGACGCGGATTCTTTTCCTTCTGCCTATTGGTTTTTTTTTCACTTATTCAATTGTTTGTATCGGTAGGATCCTTTTCGCGCGCATCATTTTGTCGCATTGCACGGGCTATGGTATTGTTCGTGACAGCCGACTCACAAAGCATTCAAATCTCACATTACGACCGCTTTTACCTCCACTATTCGCGGCATCTAAGTCTCAAGTATTAGCGTACGATGGCGGGTGTTAGTTTCTTTAGCTCCACAATTTGTAGCCATTGTATTTAGCAAAGAATTGCTTCATGATCAATACACAATCGCTTCCGCTCGGTTACTTTGGCGACCGGGCCATCCTTGTTTATTCTTGTCATCCTGCTTCATGGCAGGTCGTGAGCTCTAAAAAAAGATCTCTAGAACAGCTCTAGGTTGGGATTTTGATTTCAAAAAATCATGGCAGCAATCTTCAAACTCCACGCTGATGAATTCGCGACTCCTCAAGTCTTTGATGGCAAGGCGAAGGATGGAAGGTGATGATGACGCCGTGGATTCTAAGGCGTAGATGCTTTGGGAAGTGTGGTTGAAGGCGCTGAGATGAAACTCCGGTGAATCACCAAGGCCGATGACGCAAGACTGGTAGAAGGACCTTTTGCTATGGAAGGTATTAGTATGCAATAGTTTTGCATATATAGCTTCAAGAACCTTTTCTTCATGGTTCAAGGAGAACTGAATACCGAGTAAGCACTGGGATTTCTTAAGGCTGATGTGGCAAGAAATCCGAGATGGAAATTCTTCAACCGCATCAATTAGAGATCTTAAGTTCCAAGATATCAAGATTTGAGGTCATATACTGTCAAATTCGCAAGACAAATTTGATCTTCTTGTATGGATGCAGGGAAGAACAGGCATTATCAGAGCCTCAAAAGAAGCCTGTGCTTTACAAATCTCTCTTCCTAGATTCCTGGAGTCATACCGTGGGAGCTTATGATCACCAAGAAAAGTAAGCATCCCCGGCAAGAAGCGTCGCTGATGACCTTTCTCTTTGAACTTTCGATGCACAAAGAAAGGGGGGAGATAAGACACGCCCCTCATCAAGCCTGCTATGCTCACAAAAGCACGTCCCGGTCCGGAATCCCGTTTCCTCAAGATAAGGATGGTACACGCCTTCTTCCAAATCAATGCAAATTGCAAGGGTTTTGGACATCATGCCACCTATGCTCCAAAGAAACTCAATCCTATTCTTCCTCATCAATGGCTCCCGATTCTCCATCTCCTAAGTTTGCTGTACATTTAAAAGTTCCCGGGATCCTCCTAAACATCATGGTACCAAACCGCCAAATGGTTGAAGCTCTCTACTCTTATCAAGAAAGTTGCAACGCTGAGGAAGCTTGGATGCTTGATGAAGCATGCATGACCGAGGAGATCCACTTCATAAGAAATCTTTCATGTTACAGAGGAACAAATGGTCCTCACTGCTGATTCTCAGATGCACATCCACATGGTCAAAAAGTGACATGTTCTGATCGACTCTTTTCTAGTACCGGTGGTACCCGCTTGGGATCGAAAGCGTAAGCTTCCGGGACACCGCCAAGGGCATCTTCCATTTTCCACTTCTCAATGGCATCATTTCATGTTCCCCTTGCTGATGCCTTAGTTGTCCCCACATTACTTAAAAAATTTGGTCACCGGTTCACAAGCATGCATGTTGACCATTGTCCTTTTCGAAGCGATTCCGCTCTTTCTACTCGGATGATGTCCAAATCCTTGATTCCACTTGCTCGTGGTTATGTAATCGCAATCCGCAAGGAAATGGCCTTATCCATACCACATCAAGTATTTTAGCATCGCCTCCAATCATTCTCTCTTTGTTCTTTGGCAGGACCAAGATTGGCCCATGTCAACCCTTCTGACCATCAACATTTGCATCATCATCAACCGGGTTATTGTGTCTTGATCCCATTCCCCAATGCCGCATCTCTCGACTTGCCATGCTTGTATGCTTGGTAAGCATTCTCGCCGCTCCTTCACCGCCATTGGTACTCGGCCTCTCGCGCCATTCTTGATCCTCATTCACTGGACCTTGTGGACCCATGGGGATTCAAAGCGTATAACTTCTATTACATCTCTTGGTTTGACGCATTTACGTAGCCAGACTGGTTACAAACATTTCCTCAAGCACAAAAGTCAAGCTTTGGGATGCTTTCAACCGCTAGCATCCGGTGGAGACCCAAACAGGCCGGAAGATCAAATCTCTTCGCATCGATGGTGGAACATGGAGAGAATATCTCAAAGTTCTTTGTTTCGCACTTCGCGGCAGATGCATTCACAAGATAACTCACTGCAGCTAATACCCCTTACCGTATCGGGTAGCCGAGCCGGAAGAAACTGACCATTGTTGAAGCGGTTAAGAGTTTGTTTCGGTGCAGGCTCAATTGATAAATATTTTGGGAAGAAGTCACGCCATCGCTATTCATATCTTCGTAATCTTCTTCCCATCGCTGGTGTACTTCGATCAACGCCACATGAAGTGCTTGGTTTGGCACCAAACCCACTTCTATCTCACCCTTCATGTTTTTGGTAGTACGGCTTATGTGCAGATTCACAAAGATGACCGGCCTCCAAGTTTTGATGCCCAGAGCATCAAATGTCGCTTCCTTTGGCTATTCTCCCAATCACAAAGGTTATAAATGTTGGGATCCTCGCTACAATAAAATCCATGTAAGCACGTGACGTTCATTTTGATGAGTCGTGCATTCCTATGAAGAAAGCAATCCGCATCTTGACGCTGGATTTCATCATGAAGCATTCAATTAGTTGCAGACCCCACCTTCTCTTGTTGATATGGATCGCTAATCACCTTGCACGAGTGCACATTTCTCGACACAGCTTCCTCGCGACTAACGATTGACATGGCTACGCCCTCTCAGATCCTCTCTCACGATCCGATACATCCATCCCGACATACATCCGGATTCTCGAGCATAGCTTCCCGTTTTGTTGATCTTCCTCCCGTCCGGCCACTCTAACGCCCCACTTCCCAGTGCCAAGATCATTGCCACCGCCGAATGTAGTCCGCTGAATGGGTTTGTTTAGCCACTTCCGGTCTCCTGTTCAATGTCTGACGCTTTGATGGTCCTCAGGGTCCACATTGGCAAGAAGCTGCTCAATCCAAATTTCTTCTAATGCATGTCCATGTCCTGACCTCTTTGTTCCTTTTTAACTCACTGCACTCATCTTGTTGAATGCGTAAATGGGTGTTCTCCAAGAAATTCAAGGCCGACAGCTCTTTGGACCGATACAAAGCCAGATTGGTGCTCGTGATCCAATCTGCATTCATGGCCTTGATTTTGATGAAACTTAATTTCTATCATCCATATGAATAGTCTCCTAATTCATTCTTGCTGCTGTCGCTTTAAGATTGGGAACCTTGCAAACTCTGATGTTCGTGACCGCTTCATGGAGACTCTCCAAAGAGGAGATCTTTATGCCAACTTCCGTGCCTTTGAAGACCCCAAGTTTCCCACTGCGGTGTCTCTCCATAGCACTTTACTTGGCCTCGAGACAAGCTTCTAGAGCATGGTTTCAAAATTTGATGTTCTTCGTGGATCTCGGCAGAAGCCTTCAAATTCTCTTTTCATTGATCCTAATGTGTACATTCGTCAACAAGGTGACTTCTCTGGTCCTCATTCTTTGTAATGCGGATGATCTCCCTTTGATTGGCAATGAGATCGTCTTCTAATCGATTCCAAGTACACATGCATTTATGCGAGTATTTCTCCATGAAATTTTGGGATGCAACATTTTTCTCTGAATTCATAATCGCGGATCGCCAAAGAGCTTAATTCTTCTTCATCTTGATCAGCGAATTCATGTTGAAGAAGTTTTGCAACGCTTTGGCATGGCCTCCGCTTTCTCATCTCTACTTCAATCCCTATGGAACCCCATCTCCTCGCCTATTTGATGCTCCCCGCCTTTATTCTTTTCCCCTAGCTTCCCTACCGCTCTCTCTGATTGGCGTACTAATGTATTTGATGATCTCTACTAGGCCTGATCTATGTTGGCGCGTGCTGATTACTCTCTACCAATTCAACGATAAGTTTTCCTCCAATACGGCGCTTGGCTACAGATTCTCAAGGCTATTTAAAGGGGAGTCCTCAAGATGGTGTCACCTATTCTTCCTCACCTAAGGCTTTGATGATCTCGACTCTTCATGGTGGATGCTAGGCCGGGTACTAATTGTCAAAGGACGCCCACTACCGGGTGCTGTTTTCTAATTATGGTGGTTTAGTACGACGCAAGAAACGTGCCATCGCTGTTCGATCTTCGCGTAGTGCGTAATATTTGGCACTATCTCATGGAGCTCGTGGATCTAGTTTCATACCATAGAGACTCTTAAATTTGGTCCGTGTTTCACCTTCACTACCTCTCTAAGTCCGGCTGGATAATCGAGTGCCAAGAATATGGCTGGAATGTCCGCCATCGCTATTTAATCCAACTATATTCCCATTCATTACCACTATGTGCAACAACAAATTAGCAGCTTCATTCATCTCGCGATTATCTACTCCATCGCCAAATGTCGGGCTGATTCTTTCACGAAGCATTGTCTCGGCACCTTTTTCATCAATTACTGAAAGCGCCTCTTGGCATCACAAGTTTCCTCAGCTTAAGATCAAGGAGTGTCAAAGCATCTAATCGACATTACTACATGATCGGGTTTTACCTCCACTATTCGCGGGTATCCAAGTCTCACATTAGCGCTCTATTTTATGGCAAGTTAGTTCTTTAGCTCCACAATTTGTGGAAGCCATTGTATTTAGCGTTAATCGTTTCCATGATCAATACACACCGTTTCCGTTTCAGAAGCTACTCTCACACTCCATCCTTGTTTCTTTTGTTCTTGTCATCCTGTTTCAGACCCATACCGTTGGTCCTTTTCTTTTTCGCCCTTAACTTTTTGCAATGGGTATCATATGTTTTATTTTTTTACCGTGCTCATCGGCGTGGGTGCGCATCAAAAATATGCCACACTCAATGGCCTCAATCAATAAAATGTGGAGTGACTATAGATGCTTGTACATGGCTATATGCAGCCGCTGCATTCACCTTCGTGGTGGATTGAGCCACATATTTTTTGTTTGGGGCCTCCCGCAAGAAGAAAGGAATAACCTAAAGTGGACTTCCTATCGTGATGGTTACCATCCTAGTTCAGCATCACATAGCTAAAGATTTAATTGCTCGGTGCATGGCAGCAGCCATGGGTTAATGTGGCGTGAAGGTATCGTGGACATCATTTGAGAGATAAAAGGGATTTGTTGGGATTGATGCAAAATTGGCTCAATTTACAAACAACAAATGCTAGATCAAGGCGAGTAGAGATAACTGCAAAAAGGAGAGTGCCAGTAATATTTCTATATTGGGATTGAAAGGTGAGAAGATGGGGTGAGCAATCAGGGTCTAATGGTAATTAATAAAATCTAAATATTTATCCTTCAAAAAAAAAAAATGAAAAGATCTTCATCAAACTAAGGCTAATGACTCATTGTTGCAGAAATGCAATATGCAACATTACCGAGAGATTATCACTCCTGTTACTCATAATAATCTTTTGTTCATTGCTGCATCAAGAATTAAATCTATAGATGAGCTTGAAATTCCATACAAGGGCATTATAGGCTCCTTAATACATATCATGGTATGCAGAAGGCTTGACATATCCAAAAGTATTATTTCTATCGGCCACATCTATAGGCAATATGTAGCACTCATATTGGCAGGTTTTAAACAAATTTTATGTATTTTAAAGGGCACTCCACAAATTCAGGCATTTGTTATCGTTGAGCTACTTCCTCAGAAGCAGTAAAATGAAGGTTGTTGATGTTTATTATAAGCTGAGAATTCGCTATAGCGAAGTTTTAATTGTTCAGCTTCGCCTATACCGCAAGGGAAGTTATCAATTGGTGCAGTAAGAAACAAAACAGAAGGCCAATGCAGTAATCCCATGCGAATTGGAATACATGGCCATTTGTACCACCAAAAGAGGCTGATCCGCTCGATGCTTTTTAGCGACATTAATGCAACAGAGAGCTATGAAGACTTGAATGCGACAATAGAGCAATAGTTACATTGGTCACATCTAAAACAATATCAATACAGCGCTGTATCCTCATGTTTGTAACAAATGTTCAAATTGAGGGGAAGTGTTGGTAAGACCGTTTTTCTGTTGATGTTAGGTGACAATTTGACATTTGTCACTTAATCAACTGGGTCTATCTTTAGTCTTTGTTTTATCATTGGTATTTGAAGTTGTTCTATTTCTTGAGTACAGGAAGAGGTGGAGGTGTTGCCTTTCTATTCTAAGCAGGAGCATTGCACTATGCATCATATATTTGTAATTTCTTTCTAATCAAAAAGTTCATCCTAGTTCCTATTTTACGATTGTAAACATACCCCACAATTGTAATGGCAATTTGACAATTTTTTCAAAAACAAGGGCATTTTGATAAATATCCTAAAATATAAGAATATTTTTTTAGTTTTCCCTACTTTAATTCTAGTAAAGGCTTCCATAAGATCTGAAATGGGAGAGTATGTGTAAGCTTTTAGAGCTAATTCTTCAAGAACATTGTGTGTGAAAGTGCAGTCCTTCACACACTTTGTTCCCCATATCCTAACAGAAATAGTGCATCTTGCTACAGGTGGTAATAAACAAGATACTCAAGCAATTTATATAGGTGGAAAATTACCGTGAAGGTGGCAAAGTTGTCTTCATTGTAGGATGCTACTTTCTACCACACAAAAAGCACACATACCAAAGATAGCTTGGATTTGAAGATCCATTCCAAAGAAATGGAGCTAGATAGCTTAGAACTAATGGAATTAGGAGGAGGTTGTTTAAATAGGGAGATTTCAATGGACTAAATCACTGGGAAACAAGCATCATTAGCAAGTAGCAAGGGGATCCTATCCGATGAATCAAATGGATGAAGGTTGAATCGCATCACACGCAGAGATACGACAAGGGTCACCGCGAATGGGGAACCATTTATTAGGAATGTGCGTGGTCTAAACCTTTGTGATTTACAATGGGGTTAACATTTTACAAGCACTAATGCGCAACCAGAAGGGAAAGAGCATTGTGGATTACTTTATCGATCTGAGCTTTATTTGGTGAAGCAAGGGACATACTTGCATGTACGCGTTAAGAAAGAATCAGATCATGTCCCAATGATAGCACACATTGCTACAACGGGCAACCAAGCAAGGGAAGGAAACTAGCAAAGGAGGCATACCTGCAATTAGAAAAGGCGTAGCAATACATGCATATTAAGTAGCAACGTGGAGGGAATAACATGGCCCTGTGGTGTTGCAAAGATAAGCGAGGGTTTTGACCTTCTTTGTGCTAGTGGCAAAAACACATGCTTTAGCTCCGAAGGCGGGAAAAACTATACCGCGAATGGTGGTTCGAAGGAAGAATGCAAACTTTAAGAGGGAACAATATAAAGGTGCAGCCAGTGGGGAGTACAAAGATGAAATTGGGTGTTACAAATGCCGTCAACGAAGAAAAAGAGCATTCTTGTGACTCAAGCAAGAGGAGTTTCGGTTACTAGCTTGATGACCTAATCCTAATAAGTTATGAAAAAGATGAAAAGAAAGGAGAAAAAAATGCAAAGACTTGCAATTGGAGGATCTTGTGGACACGAGTCCAAAAGTCTTACCATCAAGGAGGATATTCCCGCGCACCCTCAACCTCAATGGTACGTAACCTCCGTGATTGTTATAGGCAACCACCGCGGAGAGAAAAATCGCAAAGAAAAATTGCTCAAACAATCAAGATAGTTTGGGTTTCCAAAAACAAAAAGTTCACAAAGAAAACTCTTATATATGGTTCCTGGCTTTTTCCATGCAATCAATTTCATTGACACTCAGATAGGGTGCTTGGGATTTGTCGCATAAAAGCCCTCACCGAGAAATCTTTAGGTAGCGTGAGCATTTGATCACAATGATCGGGTCAATTTTGGGTCAATATCCCAACTCGAGAGCTACTTTTTGCAAGTATAGGAGCGTATCGTTTTTTCAAGTTTTGTCAATTGAATACTCTCGGATGGCGCAAGCCAGGTGCATAAAACCTTTTTTTGAGATCCGTCTTTTTTTTCATATGAAGATTTTTGTAAGAAATAGCAACTTTAAATTTCGGAGACAACTAAAAAGGATTATTCCAAAGAAAACACAACACCACAATGTTTTATTTTTCTCACAGTGTTTTAATTTCGTGACACACATTTACTCATATGTATTTGTTAAACTAATTGAGATCATTGATTTATTTCTAAGTTATGTTTTTAGTTATCAAATGAAGACAATGCTTACCAAGTTCAATTTTCTTTTCACCTAAAACATCACGCGTATTAGGAACATAAATTCCCAAGCTCGTAGTCTTGGGCATTGTGATCGAAAAGTAATCAGATGAAGGTACATTCAAGTAATTTGCACCCAAATATTCGTGTATTTCATGCAAGTATAAAATCTCCGCCATATGCCCCGCAAACTGCTCCATATACACATGTAGCTCTAATCTTTCTAATTTAAGCCGCCCTTGTTTCCAAATAATTTTCCTTTTTTATCTTCTTCCTTCCCGAAGATCTTGGCATTTTGAGTTTGTTTGGTTTTATGCGCCATGGTGTTTTGGAGCATAAGGAGACATTTGAAAGGAGGTTAAAGTTCGTGATTGACAGGCCGATCTCAGAGAGATCGGATCTTGCCTGACTTTTAGGGTCGAGAGAGTTTTCACCGAAGAACAACATCCCACGTGCATTCGATGAAAATAATGCTTGGGTGGTATGGCGCTACTGGGATTGGGCTAAGATAATGCTAAGGCAAAGGGGTGCATAAGAAAATATTGTGCTTGCAATTTCCAAACATTACACTTCCATAGGAGCCAAATTTTAGGGCAAGGATCATGATCTTACTAGGGAATTTTTGTGCTGCACCTTAATCTTTTGATGCTCCAACCTATGGGGGGAATTTTTAGAAAGAGATTTTTTGCACATATTTTTCTTTCGAATGGTATGAACTTGGAGTTTAGACATGGGGTGAGTATGGGATACATGTAGAAATCCAAAGATGATGTGGCATAGGATGGCGTGGCATGTGGTGATTTGGCAAAACTTTTCCCTAGTCAAAAACTTTGTGAGATGAAAAAAAATGATGTGATGAGGTGGACAAATTTGGTGAGGTGGATGATGATGTGGCATGGCAAGTTCATCAAATGTGAATTTGAGCAATGGTTTAAAACCATGTTTTGAGCTTATTTTTGTCCATGCAATTTGACATTGAAGATGTGAGTTCTTTCTCACTCTTTTTGACTTAGAGAGAGAAGAATATGCCACTTTGACTAATGGTAGGTCAATTTTTGTACGGATTTTTTTGTGTTTCAAGTAAATGGAGGGTGTTTTGAGGATGTGTGAGAAGTTCTTGACTAGGAAAGAGTTTGAACCATGGTGGGGTATGTATAGGGTGGAGGCAAGTGAAAAATGACGGAAATAGAGGTAAAAGGGTGTTCCTAACATGATTAATGCCCAAGAATTTGAACTTGAATGAACATCTTACTTCTCAAAAGGGTCTTCTTATCTTGATATTGTCATAAAAGCTTCCTTGAGTTGACCTTGCCTTCCTCCTTGTATGACTTTGGCCTTTCACCTTAAATCCTTTCTTGTGATGCTTCAAATGAAAGTCCTTGCTTGGTTCTTCACCGAGCTCTTGAGTTGACTTGGTCCATGCACATATTTCATCAAATCATTAGCCATTGATATGAAATGCCATTTGTTTTCTATATTTTGCCAAATCATAAACATCATGCTAAAAAAAAGGAAGAAATCGATTTTCCGGCCTTTTATCTTGACTTTGCTTTTTCTATCTCGCCAAAATCATGGCAAGATTATCATGCTAAAAAAGGAACAAACCGATGTTTTGACCTCTTACTCTTGATGCCCTTTTTCCAAATAGGTTGCCTTGGATGGGAAGGTGATAGGCAAATTGTGGGATCTTGGATGTGGAGAATGAATCAAGTTTTGTGGATGTGGCCAATTAATGAAGGATGATCATGAAATCTGTGATGCACCCCGCATGACAATGGAAAAGTTAAGAATGTTTGTGTCTTGGCCAGCTTGCCTTTGGTGTGAAGGTGATTGGCAACTTTGGGAATCTGAATGATGCCACCGGGTGCAGTTTAGGTGGAGATGGTCAACCAGTGAAGGATGAAGATGGAATTGCCTGATGCACCGCATGACACTTGAAACAACATTAGAATTTACGTCTTCACAACAAGTTGCTTTTTATGAGAAGGTGATTAGCAACTTTATGGGGACCGAGTGATGCAAAAAGAGTGCGGATTTCCATGATAATGGTCAATTGGTGAAGGTGACAATGGATGGATGCACCCGCTGCATGGAAATCAATTGTTTGTTGAATATGAACTTTGTATTCACGGCTCTCACCCTGGCCCAACTTCGATTGTTTCAAAAAGAATTAAAAGGCAACATCGCATTGCGATTACCTCTTTTAGGTCGCGATATATTGATAGGGTTGAGCAATGTATGTCCATCCCAAGAGATTTCCAACCAATATGAGTCTTTTCCCCCACTCCAACCCTCATAAGGACCTTCCCATAGGTTCTCAAATTTGGTTTGCAACTTTCTCTCCTTGCTTTGTTCCATTTTAGTACCAACTCGGTTCTTTAATCCTTGCAATTTGGACGCTGAATCTTGCCACATCTTGCTTTCTTCAATTGCACTTTGCATTCTCGACTTCATACCTATATTCTTCCAAGCATCAAATTTGCCAACTGTCTCGTGAGCTAGCCTTCCATTTCCAAGTTAATCTTATATGCCAACCTTAGTGAGGGAGCTCTAGTTCAATAGTAAGATGGCTTCAATCCCATAGACTAGGCTAAAGGGAGTATGCTTAGTCGCAGCACTTTATGGTGGTTACGTGATGCCCATAGTGCATCACATAGCTTCACACATGCCTTTTCTTTGATCTGCTATAGTTTTTGCAAGATAGACTTTAAGACCTTGTTGGTAGATTCCGGCTTGGCGTTGCCGAGGATAATAGGCGTGAGCTTTTGTGTGTTTTACTTTGAGGGTGTTTAGCAATGTGGCAATAACCTCATTCATAAATTGAGTGCCCCTATCTCGAGATGATTTTCAAAGGAATTCCAAACCTGCACATATGTTCTCATGAAGAAATCGGCAGTGGTTAGGGCATTTGCTTGCCTTTAATGGGACAACTTCCAGCCCATTTGGTGAAATAATCATGGCAACCAAGATAAATTCATCTTGGCTTAGGATGAAGGTGGGGTCTATGGGTCCTATAAAGTCTAACCCCCAAACATGGAAGGGTCCGGGGGATACTATAATCTGTAAGAGGTGCCGGTTGGGTGTAATTTTTTACCAAAAACTCCGCACTTGTGACAACATTTGATTATATCATAGCGCGGGCCTTTTGAATAAGGATGGCCAATAGTAACCTCGACTTAATTTTCTTTTGTTTGTATCGGCCGTGATAATGCCCTCCACACACTCCTTCATGACAAGCTTCAAGAACTGGCCTGGCTTCTTCCTTATCCACGCATCTCATCAAGACTTCTCTTTGTTAACCCCGCACAACACATCATCTATTAGTCTAAATTTACTACATTTTTCTTTGAACCTTCGGTTAGCTATGGACTTCATGTCTCACTGCACTTCTTTAGTCTCCAAGTATTTCCGATGTCCTCTTGCCAATCCTCGTTTTCTTCATCTACGCTTCATGACTAGGCTACAATTATTATCACCTCCCGAGTCTTCTATTCCTTTCGGTCTTCATGTTCAAAAAACATGTTAGGTAAATAGGCACTTTCGGGTCATTCTTGGGACTTACCACTTTAATGGTGATATCATATGCTTGTACTGTGCATGCCCATCTACATATTTTGGCAATTTTTTTTTTTTGCAAAAGGAGAGCCATGGGATTTTGTTTCATAGAGACAACTAACTTGCTATTCTCGAAAACATGACCTTGCCTATCAATCAAAAAATATTAGGGCTCTTTGCACTCTTTTCAAGTCCGGAATATCTCAACTCAGTGGTCGGACCATACTTTGCTTGCAAATGTTATTAATCATTTCATCCCAAGCAAAACTGCTCCTATAGCCCTATTGGTAACACTTATGTAAGCTTGGAATGGTTTTTGGGATCAAAGTGTTTCAAAGCGAGAGTAGATTCAGATATGGCTTGAATGATTTTTTCAAAGGCATGTTGGTGTTCTTCAAACCCATTGACTTGGATATGCTTGCTCTCATGTTTGGAGAACTTTCCTATTTTGGTCAGATTTGGGAGATAGGACTTGTGGTGTGAGAAAAGTGTGGTATGTACATCCTCGTAAAGCTTTTGTCATACCTAAAAAAACTTTTACCGTTTGATAGTTTTGGGTGGTGTGAGTTTCTTCAAAGCATCCACTTTACTCTCTCGCAACTTGTATCCCTTGTGTTGAGACTTCGAATTGCCCCCAGCGGGTCTCCTTTGAGCACATGAATAGACACTTCTTTGGATTAAGACTTACTCCTCCTTTTTCGCGCGGAGAAAAACCTTAGTGAGATCAGCAAAATGATCACTTAGCAAAGTACTTCTGCACGATCATCCGTAAATACTCAACCGATCGGGGCCATGTCTTTGAATATGGTATCCATAGCCCTTTGGAATGTAGCTGAGGCATTCATCAAAACCAAATGGCATTCTCTTCATTGCATAGGTACCCCAAGGAGTGATGAAAGTCGCCTTTGCTTGATCTTCCTCTTTTATGCCGATTTGATTGAAGCCCCAAAAATCCATCCAAGAATGAATAGATTTCCTTCCAAGCAACAAAGATGTAAAACTTGCTCCAAGAAGGGTAAAGGATAAATCCTTGACAGTGGCTTTGTTTAAATCCCTATAGTCAATACTGCATTCTTATGGTTTTATTTTTCTTTTTCCACAGAACTATGCATGACAACCACTGGATTCACTATCTCACATATCTTGCATAACTCTTCCTTGATCGATCTAACAAGGCAACATTAATTCTCCTTAGCTTTTGCACAACAGTCTCACATCGCTTTTTTTAACTTTAATTTCAAATTCACACACATTCCTATCCACTCCTACAAGTTCATTGTAGTCCCAAGCAAACACATCTTTCCAATCATCAAACATTTGAGTAACCTTACTTCTATTTTCCCTCTTTAAACAAGTCTCCTACAAACAAAGTTCTTTCCTTACCATTTTTCTCAATCTTCAACTCTTTTTACCTCTTTTTCAAGCATTGGCATTGATGACTAGTATAGGGTGTAAACGCCTCAAGTCTTCTTTCTTCCATTTCTTCTTCCTTGATTCCCTCTCTGCTAGATGCTCGGAAAGCAAAACACTCTTACACAAATAAGATCGTCCCTTCATTAAGGTCTCTCGCTCCTTTAAAAAAAAAAAACTCTAATTTAATAAAAAATGAATGGCTAGGATTTCTCCTCCCCTTTTTGATCTAAAGGTGGAGATTAATACACCCCAAATCCACTTTGGGGGAGGAAGCTTCCTTTGCACGTTCTTGATAAAAAATCAAGGGCCATGATTTTGACTCCCCTTTTTTGATCCAATGGTCCAGGGGATGTGTTGCATGCCCTCATACATGGCCATGCATGCCCCATGCATGACCCATCCATAATCCAATGGCCTGTGTTTCGCCATTAACCAAGGCCCCCAATTTCAAGAAAGAAGCATGTCACATATTTTTAGCACATTATATAAACCATGGGTGCATGCTTTTTCCCTCGGGACACATAGAATAATTTTATAAATATAATGATATGAAAAGATTAACTACATTGAAAAAGTTTAATATTAAGATAATTACAAAACTTGAGGCCTTCCAGGATATATCTTTGCCGGATCCTGGCGCCAAATCTGAGGTGTTCTTGGCATAACGGTTACCCCGCTTTGCGTGGATGGCGCATAAAGATTTCCCTCTTCAAAGAGCTGATTTAATGCGCCTGGCACCTCTGTAGGGGCGGGGTGGTGGGGGTGTCACCCATAATCGTCCGGGAACTCCTGCATGATCTCGGCGAGCCGCTCAAGGGCTCCCTTCCGGATCGGAGATTAGTACACCGCTGAAAGTGCTAATCTCCCTAAATACCCGGCGTCTTGGGAGTTGGGTCCGTGGTGGACCTTCTTGGCCCGCCTGGGGTGGCGCTTAGGCTGGTTCTTGGGCGACCCCCTTTCACAAACTTCTTCACGTTACGCTACAGTACCAATCATTGTATCTAATCATTGTACCTTCATTACATTGCTTGAATTCCGGTCTGTCGGGCGTGGTAGCCTCCCTTTTCTTCACTACCTTAGGTGGCTTAGGCCACTTAGGGTAGGGTAGTGGGGAATTACGAAGGTTTCCACGGACTGCTCCTCCTCTTCATCTTCCTCCTCTTAGTCTTCAGCCACCGTCCTCCTCCTCCGACTTCCTGCGTAGGCGAGTTCTTCAATGGTCATTGTGCCTGCGGCCTATCTCTCCCTCGCTTTCTTCCTTCCGGCTCCTTCTCCTTCTGCTCCCTCTCCCTTTTCTTCCGGCGTAGTCTCTTGGCCACCTTGTCACTTTCTCCTTCCCCTTCTTCTTTTTTGGCAGAAGAAGGGGCTATTTCACTGATCCTAGCACAGGTGAGATGCTTCTTCTTCTTTGCTCGTCTCCACGAGGTGCTCCTCCTCGTACGGTCCTCCTCACGATCTCCCTCCTGTCAGAAATTACCCGATGTGGATGAATACCGTCGATACAGCGTGTCTCGGCCGGCCGAGGAGGCTGCTCTGGGGGCTCCTCACATGATGCATGGAAGGTCTCATCTGTTGAAGAAGACGACTCTTCCTCCCGCCCTGGTCGCACGTGCTCTGGGATTTGCTTTCCGTGACCTCTAGCTGCTGCCGCCACCATCGAGGGGGTCTGCCTTGGGCTATACTTCCTATATGTTTGTTTCGTTCTTGTCATATCTTACGGATAGGGAAACTAATGACGTAAGGATGACCAAGAGAGAGAAGGTTGTAGGCAAGGTTTGGGGGGAAATGAGGTGGCAAGAAGATATTTAAAAAGGAAGATGCTCTAGGGAATATTCCCCTACCATTAATAGGTCTAATAATTAGCCCCCCCTTATTAATTACTCCAATATAACTAATTATTAATATATACTTATTTATTAATATATACTTAATAACGTATTATACTTATAATTTTGAATTTTTCCTAATGGTTTGAAGTATTAACTATGAATTTGCTTCATAATTTTTCACCCAAAATTTGACTCATTCTTTGATTGGTATGATTAGCTATTTCGACCCATTTTAGGTGAAATTTTTTTTTTGATGCTAATGCATAATTTTTCATTTTCCAAAATTTGACTCTTTCGAGGGGACATTCTTTTTTCCTCATCCAACAACTTAGCCTATTCCATTGGACCCACTACCAGGGAGAAATTTTTTTTTCCCTATTTTCGAGGTTCCATGGTGGAAATTTTTCATTTCACACCCTATTAGGGGGCCTGGTAGACTATTTTCGGGGACATGGCTCCTAGTTCTTGGTCAACCAAGAACATAAAGGGGCCTTCAAAATACCAATAAGCCAAATGAAGATAAATGAAATACCAATCAGAAATGAGAACCGGACAGACACAGTCAGAAATCCCCCATCCGTCCTTGGATCACATTTTCAGCCCTCGGCTAGAAAAGTCCAAACTCCTGGTGACCCTAGTGGATAGGGAGATCTTTCAAGGTGTTTTGCACATATTTTAACCCCCTATGGTCTAAACTCCAAAAATATGGTTTTACCATTTAAACCACGCTAGAACTAAGATATGCAATACATCATAAGATCTCAATGAGGATAGCCCATCCACGATAGAAAATACAATACAAAGAAGATATGCATATGCCATAAAACATGAGAGCTCCTACCGATTGGGTTCATATAGCTTAGTCAAGGAGGGATGATCTCAAAAAAATCCCTAATGCATAAACCTCGTGAATAGAATAACAATACATCATAACAATGAAGGCGGGCCCATCCTATCCACAAGACAATGGATATGGTTAACCAAACATGAGAGCTCCCTACCCCAGGCATACTTTGTGCATGTAGATCGAGCTAGATCGGGCTCTGGCATGACTCTAGCCTTCCGGATACGCAATCCCATGGTATCACCCATCGGGACTACTCCAAGTTGCATCTCCCCAGTCCGTCGAGGCAGGAAGAGTTCCATCTCCCCTCCCCGGGGTCTAGAGGTTCCATGAGCGGCTAGAGCGATACATGATTGGTACCCGACTTAACCCCCCAAAACAGGAGCCAAGCCAACACTTGCAACTCCTGAGAGGCAGGGCGACACCATTGCTCCAGGAGGTGTTGGACCCATGCCCGGCCCACACAAAGTGACTGACCATAGGCCTAGCCCGCTATGGGATCCCCAGTAGCCACGCTCAGTAGGGATCCCCCATCCGTATTGCCTCTAGCCCCGTTGTGTGGTGCTGAGTCACATCATAGCCCCAATAGCCCGGTGGGCTCTTATGCACAGGCCACAACTAATAGGAACTAAGGGATCTAAACTAGGAGCATACTACATATGGCCCTAGGTCTCTACCCCCCCTTCCCAATACAAGAGGAGCAAACATGATCAACCATCATCACATAACATCATATCATGAGAATAATCATAAGAACATCTTAACCTAATCATACATATCTAACTTACAGTTAGGGTTCCTTGATTAGGGTTTGAGATATTCAATAAGGGTTCTAGGATGGCTCTACACTAGATACAACATACTGACCCATATGGAGTGCTAACTTCCAGATGAACTACTATGGACTCTACTCCAAATACCTGCTCCCGAAGCGCTCCCTCCCATTCCTGGGGTCTCCATGCTCCTTGACGTGGTCGAAGCCGTGCTCCCTCCAAGATCGTGCACACACCTCGGGGGCTGATGCACCAGGCTATGCCACGACGAACGATGCTCGAAACGGAGTTCCGAGTGCGTAGATGAGTCTCCAGGTGCAGAGTCAGGAAAAGAGGTCTAGGGTTAGGGTTTGGGGTAATATAAGTTAGGGTCCACATGGGATGCCACGTGGCACCAATGGGGTGGGGCCGTGTGGCAGTTTCCCAATAGGATAAGGCCATGTGGAAATGGGCCTTATCCTAAGGTTATCTAAGTTAAACATTTAACTTAGATGTGCACCCATTGCCACTTCCTAAGGTATAGAAGGCTACAAGGGTAGACTTATATAGTGACGGGTCCAGGAATATTCGTATTTATAGCGTATATTCCCCTGGAACGTCACAATCGTCTTTACTAAAGAGCATTATCTCTTCCCCTTTATGCATCTAATCTTCCACACCTTTTATGTAATATAGTGGTTGTTTCTAGTTTCGATATGCTTTGAGACTTGCTGCATAGTCTGTTCCAAAATTTGTGCGGGTCTAATAAGAGCTCATTCACAAAATCATTATGTTTCTTGCTGTAAAATGCCTTTTTTTTTCTTGCGCGCCAATTTGAAGTACTCTGTTCTAAGGTGCCCTTTAATAGCTTTCCCTACTACCCTTTTACATTTTACTCTTATAGCTTTGCACTCCTCATCAAACCGTCCGTTACAACTTAATCCTTTCACTTTTCTCACTTGAATAGAGCATTCATCTGCTATAATGGATGTCAAATGTAAGATGATATCATCTGCGCTATTCATATCAGCCCATCGGATGTTTTCTGCCCTTTTTTCACATAGTTTCTTGTATTTTTCCGCCTTACTCTTATGAACGGTCACATGTGTATCTTGCGTTTTTGTTTCTATCTCCTGCCATTTGCTTTTTGCAATCTTCAATTTGATTGTTATTGGCACATGAACGGATTCCAAACATTCCTCCAACACATGAAATTCGGTAATATCATTAGACAAGCGAGTATTAGCAATCAAATAATCGACAACACTTGATCCACGACCAATGGATGTGCATTTTCATATTCCAGGAAATTGGGCAGGTCCATTCCTATGATGGGTCCTATGACAACATATATGTCGGCCAATAGGAGCAGGGCCGGTACGCTCACGGTCATGCCCATTTGGTTGCTTAGTTGTGGGCCTTCGGACCAATGGTAGCACCCCTGATATTGGGGTGGTCACCTTTTCTCCCCTTTTTACCTTTTTAAACTATGGCCATCTATTATAACATACCCGTTTTTGTCCCTCTATATTTGCAATTGACATGTGTTGTTTGGCTCTGGATACAAATGTTACAATCAAGACATCAACTCCGCGACTTCTGGTGACGGGTATTAAAGTTTTGCTTCCCGTGGTTGCTTGGCCACATTGGTTCCCTTGGTGCCATGGCTCTGTTGTTGGTCCATTATTTTAGTGTCGTGGCAGAGACGAGCCCATCTCAACATGGTAAAGACATGATGCTGGTCTTCTGAAACACATTTTTCTTTTCTTTCATTTATATGTCAATTTCTCTATTTACTCTATTTATATTGATCAAGTCTGGTCTATACGTTTCACCTAACTTCTCTTAGTTCTTTTTGCTCCTGATATCCTCTCATTGAAGTGGCTCGCTCTATACTCCTCTCATTCTTGGTGGCTCCATTTGACTTATGTTGATGTCCAGTCGGGTCGGTATCATTCTTGTTTCTTTCTCTGGAGGCTAGTTTCTATTGACAGATATTAGTTCGCACTCCTTTTCATTCCTGTTGGTGCTTTATTCCATTAGTTCCATCTGCTTCCTCTCATCATTATCAATCCCTGCACTTCCGCTGTCGGATGTAGTACTCTTTAGCTTGCTCCAGTTGTTCTAGCTTATTCCACTTTGTTGCTTGATGTCATCATTCCTGTTAATTTGGATTTCTGTGAATTTGTTTGTTATATTGTCCATCCGCTCACCTCTGCTTTATTAGTCTTAGATTGATTTTAGCCTCCTTTAGTCGATTTTTTCCATGTTTCTTGTTTTCCCAAGTTCCTTGGGCTTTTATTTTCGTTGTTCGACGATAGAACCCTTTTTTGCTCTATGATCTTGCTGGTCTTTGTTGGCATCTTCGTTTCTTTTGAACCACTTGCTTTGCTTTGTTGCTACATTGCTCCATATTGTTTCCACATTCTATGCTTTCCAATGCGAGTGGTTTATTTGCTTCTTAGCTTTTTGGTATCCTTGGTCACTTCACCTATATCTATGCTTCATCCTTTTTTGAGTTGCTACTTTGTCACGGTCCCCTTTTTTGTCACGGAAAGTTCCTTTGGTCTCACCACCCATTGCTTCCTTTATTAGCTCCTTTACTCTTTTTAGTTTTTGTCATTTTATTTGCTCCATTTGCATTTCATCTTGCCTTCTTTGTACCATTGTCTTAAGCTAGTCCTTCAAATTCCATCGCCTTCATTTGACTCTTTACCATGTTTTATGTACTCTCTTTAGATTTTTGGTACCATGGGTTTCAATTTTCCATTTTCCTGCCTAGTTCTCTTCTTGCATTTGCTAATCCTATGCTTTTATTACGTTTCCAACCCATTGTCCCTGTGGCCTGGTTGCTCAGTTTAGCCTGGTTGCTCAAATTTTTCCATATTTTCCAATTTTCAAGTACTTTATGCCTTTATTTCTGGTTGTTCAAGTTTGTCGATAGGTTTCTTTGTTTTTAGGCATTTTTACTTTTGTCATCTAGGTACTCCTTTGCCCCCTTTTATCCAGTTTTTATGTTTTTGTGTTTTTCGCTTTGACCCTTTGTTGCCTCTGTTTTTAGATTTGTTCTGCTTGCTTCATATGTCCTATAAGCCTCATCTATGCATTCTGTTTCATTTTGTTTCAGTGATTCTTGTGGACTCCTTTCTCCCTGTCCTTATTCCACATTTTCAATCTATTCTATTAGAGTCGACTTGCTCCATTATGGGTGGTTGTGCTCCTTTTTGCTCTATGCTCCTCATTATCTCAGCAGCTCCATTTGTTGGCATTTTCTATTCGCTTATGCATGCTCGCTCCCCGCCTATTTATTCAAATTTCTTTTCATTTTTCACATCTGTTCTCTTTGAGCTAGTTTTTCCTTCTTCTTTATCCTACCAGATTCCTTCACCCACCCTCCCTTGATGGTTTGTCTGTATCTGATCTTATCCGTGTTTCATTTGCTCTTTACCCCTTTCCATTCCATGACTATATATGTCTATGTTCACTTCACTAGAGAAGAAGGAGAAAACTAGCTCAAGAGAACGCCGATGACGAAAAATGAAAAGAGGCTGAATAAATAGAGAGTGCGAAAAAGGGGCGTCCCCATCCAAGGAATGTCGGTTCTATTGCTATCGCAGTAGAACCGTGGCATTATATATCATCATATCGAAGCCTGCACACATATTTAGCAAGTGTCCTCCTTGGGGCATCACATGTGGATAGCTGTCCTCTGTGACCAGCCCATTTCCTGCATTTCATGTTCTCTCACTCCTTCTATCCAAATAGGATCTCCTGATGAACCACACATGTATGCTTGCCGGCTAGCTGTGCGACCATTAAAGTCTTCCATTAAAATAGCACTCCTCCCCCGCCCGCCTATCTCCAAAACAGCCTGTTCTACACTGTGGAATGAATTATCTCCATCCATTTCTTCTGCGTTATATGCCGGAGACTCTCTAGGTGGGAAGTAGCATCCAAAGACATATACATTCTTTTGATTCTCTGGGATTTCAAGACAGATAAAATGCTTTGATATATGAGGTACCTATTTTATGAGATATTTGAGTCCACTCCTTACCTAGCATGCAATCCTTCCAAAGCCTCTAAGTCTCCATCCCTTGCTATTCCATACAGAAATAATTAATTGAAATCTTGATATCTCAGCCCCTTTTCCTCGTACTCATGTGTTTCCATTAAAAAAAAAACCATATCCATTAATACGAGAACATCTTCCATAGCTGCAACTTTATGTGCTTCTAATCCATTGATGTTCCACGTGCAGACCTTGATGGCATTTACTTCCTATTCTTGTATAATTACTGTGCCATTCTTCCAAGTAATCTTCTTCCCATCTTGTTTTGCTTGTTTCATTTTGCTGATCTATTCCTTATGTTGTAAGAATTGAGCTTGCGTGAGAAACCTAGAAACTAAGAGACACGCCCGGCGTGTTTAAATTAAAAGTTGAAACTAAGGATAAAATTGTTTACACGCTCAGCATGTAAACTGGTATATAGGAAATATATACATACTTCTAAGATGCATTCAGAGAGAGAGAAAAAAAGATAAGTAAAATAGATAAAGGCCAGGCAATTATTTAAGCGTCTAAATAATTGCCTGGCCTTATCTATTTACTTATCTATCTGTACAGGTTTTTTTTTCTCTCTCTGCTGAATGCACACTGAGTGTGTATACATATTCAAGGCTAAGGTTAGCATGTATTTGGAACACGTTTAGCGTATATTGGAACACGCTTAGCGTGTTTCAAATTTTATCTTTGAGATTTTTCTAATGCTTTCTACTATTCATAATAGAAATTTGCATGCAACCGCATGATTAATTCAGGAAGAGAAACTCAAGAATTTACTCGAATAAAGAAGCGTGATGAAGTTTATAAAAACTATTCTGGTTTTCATAAACATCATCCGCTTCCTCCGCCGAAAGCAAATGCATATGCTTTCTTTTTGGATTAAATCGCCATTGACACGCAGCCTTAAAACTAAATCAAAACTAACCTTTGAATTTCGAGGCTTTTGGATTCAAGAACGAGCACTTTGCTTTTGGTTTTAATTCGAGGCTTTTGATTCAAGACCTGAGTCCTCGCTTTTGGTTTTGGTTTTCTCGAGGTTTCGACGCCCCCCCGGCTGTAGATGCTACAGAACAAAAAGCAGAGGAATTGCCGAAACCAAAGAAGCATCTAACATTGCTGAAAAGAAACCTGCTCACCAAGATTTTAGGAGGGCGGATGAAAACATAGCAGAAGCGCAACCGGTAAATCGTATGAAGAAAGGAAGAATATGTAGGAACTTTGAGAGCGTGAAATGGATTTATATAGGCATAATTAGAAATAAATAAGCGTGAATAATTGATTGCTGGAATTAACGCGCCTGGCATACGGTCTTCCCGCCAGACATAACATGTATATGGTATATCTTATATTATAATGTTATACCGTAAGTCTTGGATTGGATCAAGCCCTAATTTGAATGGCCGAGATCATCTGGGTGCATCCAAAGGCCAGAATTTCTCGTACAACTTCCTATCACTATGATTGGTCTTATGGGGAAAGGATAAAGGAAAAGGGGGAAAAGGAAAAAGGAGGAGGAAAGGGAGAACATGAAGGGGCAAAAAGGCACGGGAAAAGGGAATAAAAGAGAGAGGGAAAAGGGTGGGGATAAGAGAAGAGAAAAATGCATAGGAAAAGGGAAAATGAAAGAAAAAAATCAAAAGGGAATGGAACCTGAGAAAAGGGCATGAGGAAAGGGGAAGAGGTAAAGGGGAAAAGGGAAGGGAAAATGGCATAGGAAAAAGGAAAAGAGTGAGAAAAAGGGTGAAGAATGGGAAAAGGAAAGGAAAAAAAAAGAGCAGGGGAAAAGGAAAGGGAAAAGGAGCATGGGAAAGAGGAGAAAAAGGGAAAGGGTGAGGAAAGAATAAAAGAGAAGGGAAAAATGGCATGGGAAAGGAAAAGAGAGAGGGAAAGGGAAGGGAAAAGGGGCACTGAGAAAATGAAAAGAGTGAAAGGTTGGAGAAATGAGCAAAATGCCAGGGAAAAGGGGAAAAAGGGAAAGGGTGGGGAAAAGGAAAGGGAAAAAGGGCATGGAAAAAGAGAAAGTGAAAGGCAAAAGAAAAAGGGTGGGGCAAAGGAGGAAATAGAACTTGAAAAAAGGGCATTAGAAAAAGGGAAGAGGGAAATGAGAGAAGGGAAGGGGATTCAAAGGGCACGACAAAAAAGGAAAAAGGAAAAGGGCGAAGCAAGGGAAAAAAAGAAGCAAAAAAAGACATGGAAAAAAGAAAAGGGGAAGAGGGAAATCGTGGGGGAAAGAAGAAAACGGGCATGGAAAAAAAGGAAAACAGAGCAAATGTGGGAAGGGCATGGGAAAAGGAAAGGAAAGGAAAAAGGGCGAAGGAAAGGGAAAAAGGGCATGGGTAAAAGAGGAAGTGGGAAAGGATCGAGAAAGGAGGAAAACGAAAAGGAAAGATCTATCAGGAAAAGGGAAAAAGACCGAGAAAAGGAAAAGAGGGAAAGGGTAAAAAAAGGCAGAAAATGAGGGGGAAAGGGGAACAAGGAAGGTTGAGGATCAAGGAATTGAAAAAGAGGAAGAGGAAAGGAAAAAGGGCACGGAAAAAAAGGGAAGAGGGAAAGGGTGAGGAAAGGGGAAAAAGAGCATGGGAAAAGGAAAGGGAAAAAAGAAAAAGAGGAAAGGGAAAAAGGGAAGAGGGTGGGGAAAGTTCCCTTTCCCCTTTTCCGCTTCTCGTTTTCCCTTCCCTTCCCCCCCTTTCCGCCTTCCTTTTCCTTTTTCCTTTCCTTTCCCTTCCATTTTCATTCTTTAGCCACCCTTTTGCTTTTCCCATTACCCTTTTTTCCTTTCCTTTCTCCCTTCTTTTTCATTTTCTCTTTCCTTATGCCTCTTTCCATTCCCTTTTCTCTACCTTTTTTCATGTGCCCCTTTATGAAAAGATGAGGAAAAGAGAACAAAAAAAATGCATAGGAAACGGGAAGGTGGAAGGTTGCTAGGGACATACTGGCGTGGTCTCTAGTATGGAGAATATTGCATTTCCTGCAATAAATTCTCTTGGCATTTTATTCCATTTATTGCATTCGAAAAAACAGAATTTAGAAATTTTATATGTCTTTTCCTGTTATCAAGTCTAAATTAAAAATGATTTGTAGTGTTGGGGAATTTTTTTAGGTCATATCGGAAAAAATTCCTATGGTTACCTTGATAAATCAGAGATCTCATGTGGTTGATTTATAGTGTTCCCCAGACTTTATTGAGACAAATGCAGAGACAAAATTTTAGAGATACAAAAATGCTTGGAGAAAACAGTTTGATTTCATTCAAAAATTGGTTTATGTACAGATGCCCGAAGGGATACAAAAATGCATGGAGAAAGAAGTTTGATTTCATTCAAAAATTGGTTTATGTACAGATGCCCAAGGCTTGTAACTAGATGCCCGAAGGCTTTTCACAATATTATACACAAAAATGCCCGGAGGCGTGACCGAAACTTCTGTAAGAAAAAAAAAGGGGGACTGCCCGGGATGTGCATCCTCTGAATCGGAATCAGAGGAGAATTGCGACAAAAAATCAATGGGAGGGGGGGGGATTCAGGGAAATCAACTCGACATCTCTTTGAGGAGACCTCGGTTTCTTCATGAAGCTCAGCTGTTGAGGCCGAACGCTTCATGGCGGGCAGAGAACAAAAATTGGGAAGGAATGGAGGTCTTGAGAGCGTGAACTGGATTTATATAGGGTTAATTAGAAATTAGCGTGAATTAATGATTGCCTCAAATAACACGCCTACGATCTTCCCGCCAGCTATATCATCTAGGGTATATTATGGAGAATAAATTCTCACGGCTACCTTATCAGTTATATGTCTTTTCGTATTCTGAAGGCTAAATTTTTCGATAAATAAAATTTGTATATATTTATATAAATGTCATTTTATTGTTGTTGCCACGAAAATTCTTGTTTTAAATGATTTCGTGTATACCATAAATGATTTAGCTCTATATATTCCATAAATGTATGTACTTTTCGTATCTTATAGTGTATAAATATTTCCTACTCATTGACTAAAAAGGGTGCAATTTGCCTAGGTCAATGGTGCCTCTCCAACTCGAGATGGTGTGCAACATATTGAAAAGAGCAATTTCAATGAAAAAGCACCTCCTCGCAAGAATGTTGAAGAAAAACAATTAGTCCTCCATAGTAGGGTGCAATGGAGAAGAATGTGAGAATCATGCACAAGTGCAACAAGAAAATAGTAGGCCAAGGAGTCATTGTGCTAGCAGATCCTGGTCAAGCTGTTAATGATGAAAGGCTAGGGGAAGACAATATTGGTATTGCAATTTCTTTGTTGGAAGACAACTGGAAAGGTAAAGGTTTGGGTGACAAGGAATGTTTTGGTTGTGTCAAGCAATTGGAGGTTCCTTGCATTATGGCATGGCCTATAAGTAGTGTTCAATTTGTGGAGGATTATATTTTTCCAGAGCCTGAGGTTGTTCAGACTCTGCAGCCTTTTCCAAGTGCTTCTCCATTTTTGTGTGGCTTGTTGACAGCATGGGAGGCGGTCAGACATCTTTTTTGGCCTTGCCCCTCTATCCACACCCTATTGGAGACTCCATGGTGGTAGGCACCACTGCCCCCAGACCCTCAGCACCTCCATTGGCAGCATCAGTTCATCCCCTTACACAGAGACGATGGGTTCTTGCAGGTGTTGTCTCTATTCAAGCATGGTATGAGGGTCGCCTACTGTCTTGGCCTGAATTTCAGGCAAAGTTCTTGCTCTCTCGTTGGAATGTATCTCTATGGGAGAAGATCGCAGAAAATTTGCCTCTTATAGTGCAAGTTGGTGTTGCTGAAAGGGTGCCATGGGACTGTCATGAAAATATTCACAAAGGCAAGCTTTGTCAGATCAGTATATCGCCTTCTTTTAGCACCCAGCCCCCGTGTGATGGGTGGCACCCTCTGTGTTCCATACCCATTTTGTGTCGTACATGGCGATGGCTTTGGAATAGGTTGCTCCACCCTAAAGTCTCTCAGACCGGTGGTGGGTTATTACGTGTGTATCTCGCGGTTAATGCCTTCCCGACATCGCTATGATCCTCGTGATATCTGGGCAGATGCCCACTGGTCTTTCGGATGTTGAGACTCTTGAGCATTGTCTCTTTGATTGTCCTGAGGTTCAACCAGCATGGTCCTGGCTACAGAGTTTGTTTAATAGTACATTGGACTGCAGATGCATCCTCTTGGCGTCCTATCCCAATGCATGGCCTCCAGCTAAACAAAGAGCATTCCATCTTGGTTCTGGTTGGCTCTTATGGTCGATATGGGAGCATCGCAGACACCACATCTTTCAGGGCATTAATTCTTCTGCGCGCGATGTTATTACGGTGGCCCAGAAAAAGATATTGACAGCCTACGAGTGTTCCTCCCTTGACTCAGAAATGATGGAACGCATCTGGATTGATTCTTATCATTAGTCTCCTATTCTGGAGTAAGTACATTGTGCTCCAGGCTCGTGCTCTTGTGGCATCTTTTTGTGCTTACGCAGCTAGATGAGACATGTAAATTTTGTACTTTTTATCTGATTAATAAACTTTTTGGCTTTCGTCCTTCAAAAAAAAGGGGTTGGTACTTAAAATGCCAAGTCACACGTTGCAAAGCAAGGTTTTTTTGTTGGCATTACCAGACTTTCCTTTGTTATCAAAGCGTCAATATGTAGATGTAGATGCTTTCTGTTATGTAGAGTTTTTGCATTGATTGTGTATTTGCAATATGACATCACTTATATTGTTGCGACATGGATTTTACATCGATTGCTAGATTCTTTTACCCAAAATTTAACATATTAAATATGTATTCTTTAACTCTAATCTGATCGAAGCAACATCCCTTTTTGGGTTGCCCCTAGGGGGGCAAACCCTCGTTTATGTGGGTTTGTGGGATATACTGAGTATATGCTGGAATATACTCAGTATATGTTGATGACTGCTAAAAACCCTTTGTTCCCTGTAAATGCACGGTCAGTTGCGTTGTGGATCAAGGATGTTCTGGACCGGGTAACTGGCAGCTCCAATCTGATGAATAAGAACACAGCAGGGAGCGATAAATTTGCTTATGGCTATATAGAAAAAAGAGTTCTGGAATTAGAAACAGATGGTGAGCATCCAATCTGGGTTCTCGTTTTTCCGGCTGTTTCTTCATATAGTAGCGTGTATAGCTAGCCTTGCCTTAGGTTTACGTACAGAAGGCCTACAAGGGTTTGACGTTGCCAGCATGTCTGCTGAAGAACAGTTGGACAGGGCAATGGCGTGGGCATGTGCAGGCTCAATCACAAGTGCTTCAGGAACTGGTCAATCTAATCGCTCTGTTGGCATTCCTTCTGAGTTTCATGAGCATCTTGGCCGGAGGCAACAACTTTTATGGGCTGCAAAAGAAGAGGTTAACAATATTGTAAGGTTGTGTGTGGCAATTTTAGAGTTTGAAGCTTCTCGGGAAGGAGTTCTGGACACAGAAACAAATAGTCTGGAGCAAAATGCTTGGCAGCAAGGGTATCAAAATATAATTGCCAGACTGGAAGCTACTTGTCTGTCATTCACAAGTAAGATGCTTACCTGCATACATGCCTGATTTAAACCCTCTTTAGCTTCGTATTAACTAGTTAGAAGTAGCTTTGAATAATAATAAGTATATCATGAGAAACTGCGGTTGCACTTTATGAGAACGAGATTTGAAATAATAAGTCGGTTTATAATTGTAAAGTCTTCTAAATCTTCTTGGATAGTGTTCTCTGAACTGTTCCCTATTAAAGCATTGTTTCTCTTGATTTGGCCTGATTTCATCTTTCTCCTTGCCAGCTAAAAGTATGTCATAGGCTTTCTAAATTCAATTTGCATCATGTCAAAGCATGAAGTAACATATCAGTTACAATTATGATTGCCAAAAGTACTTCGTGGCTTCAAATAGTCTTTTCGTTAGAGCCTGAGGAATCTGAGCCAACAGACAATGCAATAGGGAGGGGGGGGGGATTCTTTTAATGTCTACAGTGGACCCATAGGCCTAAGTTGCACATTCCGGCCAGCTTCAATCTTCAACTGATTTGTGAGGGGGAGGGTGAGATGAATGGAATGGATTAAAATATTAAGCTACATGCATCTGCAAGCCATTCTGCTTGTTCCATGTCAGCCTGTTTTGCCATGCGAAGTTTACTAAATCCATATGTCACATGGAAAACAAAACAAAATAGAAGGCACGTGTAAGAACAAAAATTCTAGTTATTTACTAGTACTAACTCAGGTAAGTCTTTGAAGTGACCAGCAATATCCTTATTATTGAATAAGAATTCTTTGTGGCTTGCCATATCAGTGGCTGCACCATTAAAACAATTGGATAAGGGGATATTATGGACAATAAAGACCAGTTTACGGTACCATAGATGGAAAGCAATGTCAATATTCCTTTTTTGATGCCTTCTTGCAGCCAATGCCAATGTATGGATGAAATTCATGCTACTTGTTTCTTATCTTTCATTCCTTGCATGCTTCATAGGTTCAGAATTAGAGTGGAAGTCCGCATAAAAAGCCTGGAAGTTACAAGCACCAACCTATCTAAAGCAATCGAGGAGCTACGCCTTGCTTCATCGGAAGCGGACTTTGCAGCAGGTGAATTTTAATTGCACATTCATCTTGGTGACACTTATTAGAGGTATGGTGCCTGAAAGTTGCTTTTTTGTATAGGAGAATTGCAAGTGGCATCTTCTGAACTAAGACGACAAATGATTGAGGCAACCAACAGTGTGGCCACTTTTTGCAAAATGATGCGGACACATTCTCGCTGACGACATCGAAAAACATTTTAATGCTAGAAAAGGTGTGTTTCATGTATGCACGTTTTGTGAGCTTTTATAAAGTAGGAAATAACAACATATGTGCGCTTATGCCAAGCTAACCCAAGTGCAACAAATAAGATGCCAAAACTGGATGTTTATGATTTTAATTGTAGGCGCAGTACTATGAGGATCTGTTATTTGCATATAAATTCTTATCTCTAGTTCATTTTATGTGTTTTGGCAATCACCAGACTCATCCGAGAGTGCAAATAATGTGCATATGCTAGCAAAGGAAGCGATAATGGAACGTTAAAAAGGTTGGTTGCAGATATTTCAAAGGTATATTCTATGTTGAATGTTGTCCCATGCTTTAGGTTAATATGAAAAGAAGTTTAATGAGATGATGTGAGTATTGTTCCTGTAGGCACATGCAGCAATCCTTCCTTTAGAGCCAATGTTAAATTCTGCAAAGGTATAGTAAACTACCAATAAGGTGAAAACAATCAGAGCAAAGACTTGCGGCGATGCCTTGCTCGAAAGCTAGAGGCCACAAGGTAATTCCTTTGTCAAGCATTATTGCGATAATGTTTCCTTTTCTCTCCATACGAAGGTGAAAGATATGATACCTATTTTAGCAAAATGACTTGCATCCGGGATCATAAAGTGCTTCGTGGAGCAACTACACTTTCGTCATTGACACAACTTGCTTTTGCATCTCCAATTGCTAGCTTAGATGCGGGTGTTCTCCACAAGGTGATTCCTTTGACTTCTCAAAGTGTGGCGGAAACATCACGGGCTTTATAGCTAAGCATAATGTTTTACGATAAAATATCGTAAATCGCTTTTTTTTTCTGTGAAACGTCAACACATTTTAAACTTGGTGTCGTAGAACGTTTTTTTGTAGCATGGGCCATAAGATGTATATAGTGTTTTTACTGTTTGTTACGAAAGTTGTTAGTCAAGCTAATGAATTATGTGAGAAAAAGACTGAAAGCAATGAAGGTCTTATGCAATCATAAGCCATGCATATTTGCTTGCAATGCTCTCAGCTGGTCTCTTTTTCCTAATTAGACCTGGTTTTTCCTAATTGTCGTATTGATAATTTTGTTTGTTTAATGCCCCTATGATGAGTGAACCACTCTATTAGGTTTGAGTTCCCTTGTAACGGGATTCTATGTTGTAAGAACTTTGTGAGAGGAGAATTTTGTGTGTCCATTAAACTGATTTGAATGTTATTTCCAGGCTTTTGAAGGGGCTAGTGAAAGTCAAGTTGCTAGATCACAAAGTGACATTATAGCACCCGGCACTGACAAACATTAGAGGTAATTTGAGATCTCATAAGAATCCTCCAATAGAATGAGTACTCTACATCAAACTGCAATTAATGCAGCATTAACAACTTCATTGCTGTCGTTTTTTCCCTATAACTTTTGATCTACTCATGAAAATGCTGCGGCGTTTGTTGCATTAGATGCAGAATGAAAAGATCTTTCAAGTGATATATGGTTATGATGTATTTCAATACAAGCCATATGTGTTAACCTTAAAAAATACGGTTTTTTGCTCTTTTCTTATATATTTACATCCCAAAAGATATAACAATGGGTTGTCATTAGAAAGATCTTGAGGAGACGAATCCATTGCCACAAATAGTGTTCAAATCGGAGTTTTTGATCAAAAGTTATAGTAGAAAAATAACACTGCAAAAGTTAGTTAGAACTGCATTAATTACATCACGCCACATAATCTTTGGAATAAAATACACTGGAGCTCTTCTCTTATTGGACAGTTTAAAAAGCTGATGTGGCTTTTTAAGCATCCCTTAATGGGATAAAATGAGATCTCAAATTACCTCTAATGAAGGTAGTATCCTCACATGAACAGTCTAGTTCCTTTTTTCAACCACAAAAAGGTAGTATCCTCACATGAACAGTCTAGTTCCTTTTTTCAACCAACAGCCAGACCATTTGCGGATGATGAGGTCTGCTTTGAGGATGAGAATGACTCTTGGGTTTCACCCCCCAATAGTGAGGATATGAACTGTTATGGCTTCTATTCAGATGCTTCAACACCAAAGATCCCTAACAAAGACCTGCTTTGTTGCTATTATCATATGAGGATCCGTAAAGGCATGTTGTGGACAGCTTTGCGTAAATTTGAAGACCTGGACAATCGATGGCAGATCATCTTTAGAAGCACATAGCCAAGTCGTGCTACTTTATGAACAAACAAGTACCGGGAAATTGCTCAGTCGCGGGTTATTGATAAGGTGAATTTGAAAGCTCTCGTGCTAATGAAAAATCGCAAAAGCCAGGTAAAACAAAGGGGGCAAGCACTCAAAATCCATATCCATTCTTAGTGGCAGAAAATCAACTAATGTCAAAAGGTAGTTCCTAAGGATTTTGTGCTCTTGTATCTCCGACCGACGCGGAAGCATTGAATCTATGCGCGGGAGAAAGGAAGCTTATTTTATGCCTCTCGTCCTCGGACGCGTGGAGGCTAAGCTTGAAGGCCGTGGATAATGAGGGGAATAGGTAATGTGCATGAGTTTATGTAGAATTATTTAACAAGATGCTTGTTTCCCTTAGACAAGCAAGCACAAGTTTCAACATGCGTGTTTTCTTTAGGCAAGCACAACAAGTTTCCGAACAAGTCGACAGTTTTGCGTCAAGCAACAACAAGTATCGACAATCAGGCAACATGTATGAAGGCTGGACACCATGGATATAGTCACATTCCCAATATTTCCGATTGGAGGTGCTTATCGACCGCTACAAGTGTCTTGAGGCAGCAAAGAAATGAACGGACAAAATTCCTATCGTCATTTATGTAATCGTTCATTGACAAAGCATTTGTTGCGCATCGTTACTTTATAAGATTGTCGATCTTTGGGAGATGAAAGGATTTCTTCACAAGTGCACTTTTGACTTGAGGTGGCAGCAGATGTTGTCAATAATGAAGAAATTAGCGTGTGCATGCAGATGGTATGTGGACTCCTATCCGAGCAACGAAAAGAAAAAACAAAGTTGCATGCAGATGGTATATGGACTCTATATGATTTCTCAAATTGGAAGCTAGTATGTTCCTAACTTTTGTACTTGTAAAGACATGCATCCGTACATACTGAAAAAAGATGCCCGACGTGTAACCTGGATCGAGAAAATTCATAGTGGCGTAAGCTCCTCCGGGATTTGCAAATGAGTTAAAAAATGAGGACCTAGTGCCTAGTGAGTTGGTTATGCTCAAGCTAATATATAGTTATCATATAAATATACGTTTCTAATTTTTCTTAATGGTAGTGTGGTTGCAGAGACGGATATCCTTGTTACTATGCAAGCCAATGTACGCGTGCAATATGACAAACTAAAAACCGGACCCTCACCAACAAGGATATTCAATTCTTTAATAAGTGATCATCCGACCGATCCTCTTCATTAATACGTTATCAATGTCATCTTCGCATAACTCGGTGAGGCTTTCCATTTGAAGTTTAATCTTATCCCACATCTTTATTATACATGTAAAGGAGGAAAAGCAGAAACACATAGTTGAATGCAATTCAACAGATTTAAAAAAGCTTCCTCGACAATCAAGGTTGCACGGGTCCAAGACTGGCAGTAGCCATGCTTGTTGTTTTTTGAATTTGAATTGACAAGCTGTTGAATAGAGCTAGGATTGAAGAGATGCCATCAAAAAAACTAATGGTTATAACTGCAGAAGGCATGGCAATGCTGTTGCAGAATCTTTGTTTTTGGCAGAAATGTGGCATAGGACATGAATGAATGAGCCTTGAAAGAGATGGTAATTTGTTTGCTATAAATATTGCTTGACCAAATGCTCAACAGTTCAATCGTCAAAGAAAATTATAAAGATTTGAATGTCATTTCAGCTTTTGTAACATGGACATTTATAGGTCCCAAGACACCTTTGCGTTGTAAATGTTGAGGTTTTGATTAGTTGTTTGGGCTTGTGGCAAACAGGACATATAGTGGCGGATGCCCGGTGTTTCTTAGCAGGCGTGCTACATTTTTAATGTTTTACATACAAAACCACAATCATTCACGAACGAACGTATTGTTCATGAGTAATTGGAAGAATTTCTATGAGCATGTATTGAATTTGGTGATTGTATTCAATTTCATGAATGCGTCCAATATTTTCTTGGTAATTGTATTCCCTCGACACAAGGGCAAATCAAACTTACAAACATTGGCCATGTTTCTATTCGATCCAGTCTTATGTGGAAATTCCAAATATACCCTTCAAGTTTGTAAATATCCCAAAAAATACACCTAGGGTATTTTGATCAAATGGCAATAACATTTTTGGGTTGCCCCTAGGAATATGCCAATGACTGCTAAAAACTTGCTATAGTGTAAATTGGCGGTCGCCGTTGTTCTTGAGCATCCATCTCGAAACCGGCTAACCGGTGCCAGCATGGGTTTTTGGGGCTAACCGGCATCGAGGAGAGCTAGATGCAGTAACTAGTCAAATGGTTGCTCTGTGATCAGGTTTCTGATGTTGTTCTTGATGCTCTGATGATGCTTCTAAGCGAGACCTTTGGACCGGTGAGCTGGCCCCATAGCCAAGGTGTATATGCCGTAGGTAGACCTCATCCTTGCCATCTAATTGTAGTTCATGCCCTAAATTGATAGAAGCTGAGACGGACCATAGCCATAGCCATACTCTTGATCTCTTAGGAAGCTCCCCTTCTCAGTTGCTAATGTTTCATTTCCATGCTTACGTTGCTTATTTACGATATCGTGTTATGCATATGTAGGTTTTTGCAGGCAGCTCAATTGGGTGGAAGGATACATTTGTTGCTTATGAAGCCCAAAGGTTTTGAGAGTCCTTAGGCACAACTTAAACAATAGTATAGGGTTTATTCTTGAATTCGTTCACTACTTGCGGCATAAAGAATGTAGGAGCCCATACTTCCTCTACTTGCCGACGTACAAATAGAACCATTTTGCTTTCTAATTAAATGCGAGGTTTTGAAAGGTGGAATAAGGTTCTTCCCTACGAGATTAGGCATGTCGCTGGACAAATTTAGACAAAATAAAAAAACATGCAAATACACCCTGAGGCCACTGGAGGGCAACCCTCCATGCGCAGCACCTTGATCAAGTCTTCCCAATGCATAGGTGCCTTTTGTCATTGATAGGAGTGCTTCAAATGTTTCTGTTGTGCCTACATTGCTGACAGTGTTCCAAAATTTTGTTATCTTTGTTATGCAGAGTAATGTGATGCTAAAATTTGTTTTATACTAATGCCTTTTGCCTTCGAGAACAATTTGTGTACAATTTCGCTAATATCCTAGCAACTATAATTGTAGTGTATATGTGTCAAAATATTAGGCACACTACATCTATTAAAGGAATAAAATTCAATTTGGAAATACAAGCAATGTGGAAGGGAAAAATATTGAATCTAACATGAGCAGTTTTCAACCATGTTTAATACCTCCATATGTGGTGAGCATAGGGCAATGAATATGGAATCTCAGCTCCCTGCTCCAAGTAATAAAGCGAGATGGGTTTCAGCTACAAAAATTGGTCTCAACCCTCGTCTCGTGCACGTCCCGATGCAGGGATCTGCTAAAAATCGGTCATGTGATTCACCCATAATCGAAATCATTTTTGTTTCTGGCATCATCTTGGCAAAATGATCTGAGACATCAAAATAAAAATCTTAGCCAGAGGTGTGGATGCCTTGATCTAAACATTACAAAAAGCCAAAAGGATTGGGAAAGAGGAGTGTAATTGTTTTGTGGTTTTTTGTCGCTGGGCAAAATGGGCTTTTTTTCCAGACCGAATAATATTATATGCAACAAAATAGATAATAACATTGGCAAATTGCCTAAAGAGTAAAATAAACAGAACAAATAATATTAATAGATTGAGTACTCAATCAACGCTTACTATAATAGTGCTATAATATATGGGTGTGTTTATGCTTGATATGTGCCATTTTCCGCCCGTCAAGCAGTTTTTTAGCACTTTACTTTCGTTTTTTTTACACGAGCAATCCGTGACGGGCAGCAACTTGACGAGCCGTCAGCCATAAAGTAAGGGCAGTGACGGCCGGAGAAGGCCATCAGTCAGGAAAGTTTTTGGGCGCGAACTTTCTGCAGCAGTGCTGAATCCATGATGAATCAGTGATTAATTCTTCTCGGGTTGCTGAAATTAATGATTTCCGGAATCGTCCGACCCATCATTGCAGTATCTTCAACGAATTTGGAGATAATTCATGTTTTGAGTTTAGAAAACTCTGTTTTTTGATCTGAATTCCGCAGCTTGAAGCATGGCGACCAAAACCAATTCCGGCGAGGTACAAGCTCCCCCTTGCATTTCTAAATTTTTTTTAAGGGACCAAGCTAAGAACTCGGTTTTGCAGGAGTTACTTTTTGCAAGAACACCCATTGAGTTTGGAAAGAATCGGAAACTTTCGATGGAGGGAAAGAATCCAAGAAGTATCAAATGGGCAGATGTTCCAAGTGCTGATTTTTGCGTGTCCGGGAAAACCTATGCCCAAAACCGCAAGATACACATCAAGTTAATCAAGCCCCAGTTCAAGACAAAGACTCTCTCGATTTGATAGAGAGAGTTTATCGTAAAACCGCCTCCAAATAATGAATTGAGAACCTTTTGCAAGGGCTTTTGCTCGGTCACATACCGCAAAGGCATTGCGTAATCATGACGAAGTTTAAGGTTAATTGGGCAAGTCTTGCGCCAGAGATGCTTACAGGATTGGCCAAGCTCAATTGAACAAAGAACATGTGAATGCTTTTCGAAGAAGAACACCACCGACCGGCTTTGAATCACATTAGGTCACTTTCCCATATGTATAAGGACAAAGAAGAAGGAATTGGTGCGTAAATAGGCCTAATTGCTGAGAATGGAAGGTTCCATCAAAGAACTCCAATGCAAACTTCAAGGATCTAGAAGACGAGATAAAGGAGAAGAGGCAGATGTGGATGGATTTGCAAAAGATGGAATGCTCAAATCCGTGATAAACCTGTGTGTGGGGGTTTTTTTCTGAAGAAGATGGAATACAAGAGTTGCAAAGGGATGAGCAAGCTCTCCGCTTTTCTAGACAAGGCGATGTCAAAGGTGATGAACACTTCAGTTTTGCGGTGAACTAAAGAAAGAAATTTCTATTCTCAATTCTGATATTGATAATTATGAAACTAACATGAAGTATTGGCATGCCAAGTGCAAGCATGCCTCACTTGCATCAAAATGAGAAATCCAAGAAGAATCTCCCAAAACTGGGAATGGGAACTTATAATTTCCCAATGTCCAAAGGGGCAACCACATGTGAGGGCTGTGGCCTTCTGTTTTCAGAAGAATATGAATTGCATGTTAAGCTTAATTCATGTGGTCATATTTACCATGTAATATGTTTCAGTGTTGTGTTGCATTGCATCTGGCTGTGATGTTGAGGTTCCTCTAAGTATTCTTGATGAACTTGGTTTCAAGGAACTCAAGCCACCAGGTTCAGATGAAGAAGAATCAAGTGAAGAAACAGAAACAGAAGAAGTAGAAAAAACCAGCAGAAGGAAAAAACCAGCAGAAGAAGTAGAAAAAACCAGCAAGACTGGAAAAACGCAGAAGGAGGTGACACCCAATAAGAGATTCAGAGAAGAAACTAGCTCGAGCACCTCTATGTATAATGATCCAGCCTGTCAGAGTGGCAAAGAAAAGAATAACAAGGAGTGCCACAAAGTCATGTGGTCAAAAACCCATAGATCTAGGTACTTATTCAGTATTTTCTCAAGTTAGTTAAAGCTTGCTTGAAGTTTGTTTATTCCTTGCAGATCCAATTGATGTGGACAAGGTTAGTCCAATGAAGTTTTCTCACTTAGCTCGTGAAGATAGTCCTCAGATAGGCAGTAAAGCAGCAGGTAAAAAAATTAACAATTACTTAAGATTTTTTTTGCTTAACAATTACTTAAGAAGGTAGTTGAGTACAATTATTTAAGATTTTTTTTGCTGCAGACATTACCAGTGATGGTGTTGTAGATGAACTTGTCCAGCACTATTTTGCAGTGCATGATTTGTCTCCAAAAATGAAAGGTAGGCAACATTTCAACATATGTATCATTTACTCATGTGCATTTGACTTACAGCAGCTTTTTAAATGTAGAAAAAATTTCAAAAGTGGTTGGACAGGAAGGTGCTGTGGAAACTAAGGTTTCAAAGGAGGGCTTATCTGAAATGAACACTCCAGTTAAAAAAGGTAAGCACTTTTTCAGCACATGTGTTCAATAGTTTTATTTTAGACTGACCTAACTTGTATTATGCAGATCCTCCAGTTCCAGTTGCAGTTGTTCAGCAAATGCCAATTACCTTGAGCACTTGTAAGTGTTATCTTGCAAATTTGGTTTGCACAAATAAATTTCTTAACATTGACTTGTTTTGTTTGCAGGTCGAGAGTTGAGCACAGTGGTGATCTCACCAGCACGTGAGATATTGTCTCCAGCACAGAGGAAAGTGCTGTTGTCTCCACAAAGCCCAGACAGCCCCATGGAGGATGATGTTACCATGGAGAAGTGGTTGGAGAAGAAGATGTATAAGAAGTTGCAGCTGTAATCCTCATGTTGGCACATCGCTTTAATCTTCATGTTGACAATACTGCTTTTTCATGTTGATAATCTTCTTTTACTGCACCAATTTTCCCCTTAGGTGCAGTAAGTTTTTGAAATATTTTGTGTAACACTTATATGAAATGACAGAGTTTCTTATGAATCAAATGATATGTTTGCTTGCTATTTTGCACTTTTGTTATGAATATCTTATGTATGAAAGTTAGAAGTATAATTCATACAAATTTCAATGCAAACACACTTCTAATTCATTTTCAATTCACACACAATTCAAAGACATTTCCAATTCAATTGACATTCAAATTCAATTCAAACTAAATTCAAACACAATTCCAATTCATTACAATGAATTGGTTAGAATTTCATTACAAATCAATGACCATACAATACAATGGTTAAAATTTCAATACAATGGTTTGTAGCAATGGTTACAATCATAGAATGGTATACAATGTACAATTTAAAAGAATTAGTCTGTTCTCTTCTTTTTCCCCGAGTTTCTTGTTCTTTTTGTTAAATTCAGCTCACTTGATGTAGGTTCATCTGAGTTTTGAGCTATCAATGCACTGTTCTGTGGCAAGCTGTCCAATATTTGGTTATATGTATCTTCTGGAAGATCAAAACAGTTACCACTAATCTTGCTCAACTCAAAACAAACAGAAGTAACCAAATGACTATAAACATTACACTCTGGTTCATTTACCAGTAACTTATATCTGCTGCCCCCTAAGAACTTGTAGAATAATCCAGTGACAACTACCTCATTTCTGGCAAACTTTTGGCCCCATGGATCTTTGAATGCCTTCTCCACCACATGTTTCACCTTTGTGCACTTCAGCACATAGAAGTCCACATTCTCCTTGTTGTCTGGCTCTGCAACTACAGAAAAATTATCTCCAACTGCAAGAATATCAGACTTCCATTGAGGATCACCTTCAAAAACAGGGCCATCCACAACATCTTCCACATAATCAGCACCTGGTCTTAGCTCAGAGTATTGCCATGTGCCTATTCTACCTTTGTTAGGGCACTTGGCATGTTTGCCTAACCAACAATTATGATAGAAACAACTGTAATCCATATGAGCAACTTGTGTAGGATCTGTAGCTTGAATTGGCCTGATGGAATGGAACTTGCTTGAACCAGAAAGTATAGCACAATCATACCTTTCTGACCTATCAACCTCGTCTACTCCAATTTCCCAGAAAAACCTGTTTAGGAAAGAAACCAGTATTTCAACACACAATAACATTCAAATTAACAGTATTTTAGCACACACTAACAGTTAAAAAGCAGTATTTCAGCATACCTGAACCTGTCTTTGCCCTCGATTGTGGAGTTGTCCCTGAAATGCTTGACCAGAAAACCATCGTGATCATGTGCATTTCTCGAGTGGTACTGATCCTCTTTTCAACATCTCATGTGTAAGAGCTCGTTTAATGACAGCCAAAGACCATCATGTTCACCTGCTCTATTAAAAAAAAAAAAAAAAAAAAAAACAAATTAAAACTATAAATCCATTGACAAAGAATGTAGTTACCTTTGCCATGATAGGAGGCAAAGTAATTCCAATTTATTGGAATGCCATTGGTATGGTAGTTCCTACCAAGGAAATAAAAGTTCCTTGCTCCTTTGAACTGAGATGAGCAACCATCATACCACATGATGTGTCTGTTATACTTTACTGCCCTGTTTGTCAGAAATGCATGATGCTTGTTCAAACAATACTGCACAAACAAGGTATCATGGTCCTTGTCATCTGATATGTAGAAATGAGTCTCTTTTATAATTCTTCTCTCATTTTCATCCAAACTTGGATCATCTGACAATGTTGCATGTCTGTATGTAATATGCACTAAAATTGTGCATTGATCATTCTTCCAGTGTAGACTCTGTATCTCTTGCTGAATCTTAAAAGCAAAATCTATGATAGAAACTATGGTGTCCTTTGGAAATGTTGCCAAATACTCCCTGAATTGTTTGGCCTGCAATCTTCCTTCATAATTATGTGGTATAAACTCTTTTAAGACACTCTTGGCTTCCTGGATAATCTCTACAGCAGTTGTGCATTTGTAAACCAGTTTGGTAACTGGTTTAGTAGAAATCTTGTACCCTCCCTTGCCATCAGGCACAGGTTCTTCTATGGGTTCAAGTACCTACAATGGTAATGACAGATCAATGTGATATAACTTGGGATAAAATAAAGCTGAATTCTAACCTTGTCATAGGTCTTCCATTCAATGTTGTGTCCTGGAATGTATTTCAATTCATCTGGACAAGTTGGTAAACTTGGGTGTCCACAATTCTTGCACTTGAGAGTCAAAAACCATGTGCATACCACTCCTCCTGCTTCATCATCCTTTGACAAACCAGTGATCTCCAAAGCTCACTGGTAGAAGAGTATGTACATTTATTTGCCATGCAAGTTGGCCCAGGGCCACAAACCACACAAGTGCACTTGCAGCTAGCTCCATGTAATTTCTCATCATGCCTAACCTTATTTATTGCTTGCCTAATGAAATCTGTTTTCATGTGATACACACAACAACAAGTTTCTTTATCCCTAACCTTCCTTACATATGGTGGTTTCAGAGCATGAAACATCGAAAAAGACAAGTCAAACTTGGGATATTCAGCAGAAAACGCTTATAGTAAAGTAACCCGCAAGTGCAAATTCACAAGTTATAAAAAGAATTTAAAAGGGCAAATGTAAAAATCAATATATAGAAACACTTACTTGAGTTTACTCTAGAAAATGCAAGGGATGCATTATGTTCACTCCTTTGCCTAGTCTGATCTTTACCACATGTTTTTTGCAAGGTGATACTCTGGTGTGTTATTCCTCCAAAAGTCAACCACAAGTTTCCTCTTATCATAAGAAAGCTTGTCACTTCGAGTGCTTTTCTTGAACATTGACCATGGTCGTTCCCCATGTTCAGCAGCAAGTCTTCTCTTTACAAAGAATGAGACAATTCTTCTATTCAGGTTTAGTTGCTTTGCAAAGGCCCTTCTATTTGTGTCAAGATTGACAGAGTAAGCCGTGGCAAAGACTTCTTGCTCTCCATGCATCCAGATCCTTTGCATATTTGTGGGCTGCAAATGAATCCTTCAAGTTGTCCACTATAGCTTTCATTGTTTTGAATTCTTTGGTGGTTTGAACACCTAGACCAGCAAACCATTTGGCTGCACCCCTTAGAATATCTTCCCTATCTTTTTCACTAGCATTCCTACAAATATTATTAACAAGTTTGCCAATATTCTTTGACAATCTTTTCTTTTTTTTTTTGTGCTAAAATCACCATTCAGCTTGGCTTGTTCATCAGCTGCAGCCTCCCTTTCTCTCTGTCTTTGTCTTTCTTTTCTTCTTTGTTCAGCTCTCTTCTTCCTAAAAAGAACACCTAAAGAAGCTAACAAAAGTTAATTTGTAAAGGATCATAAAAAACAATTGGAGATAAAACTTGACATACCTTCAATATCCATTGGAGCTTGTGTCTCATTTTGATGTAATTCACCATGTGCCGTCTCTGCCATAAAATCAGTTTGTGTTTCTTCATAACAAAATTCACCACCAATTTCTGGAAAGATAAATCAAGAACTAAGGTTAGTCATGAAGTTTCTTTTTACACAAACAATCCTGAATTACCTGGATCCTCTACATCTGCATTTGTGTCATTCAGCACAACTTCAGCATGTGCTTCTTCACAGAAACATCCACCACCTTAGATGAAGTTTTTACATTCAATATCATTACAAAATTCACTGGTTATTACAGCACTAAACAAGCACTAACAACATACCTTCATATCTGTTATCATGTTGAATATCCTCTGTTCTTGTTTCATCTTGGACAGCAGCAGGTTCGTCTTCTCCTATCAAGGCACAACAGTTAAAAATTAAGTGTCCACAGCAGTCAAGAACAGGCAGTAAGCTTATGGCATACCTCTACCAGGAATCATCTTGTCATCAAAATTCTTGCTGAAACTAAGGCAGCACTCCATAAATCTTTCGGATTGCTGCTGAAATTGTTGTAAGCCTGATAGAATTGTGCCAGGATCAAATTGCACTCGGTTCTTGGCCAAAGAAGACAGGAAGGCGGAATTCTAGTCCATAGTGGACAGATGAATGAATTGCAATAAATTTTGCAAGAACAATGAGATAACACCGCCATTTCCCATTTCGAATTCCAAAATTCAGCTCCGGCGCCTAAACGATCCAAGAAAAGAATCTCCCTCCCGCTCAGGAATTTTGCATGACGGCCGAATGAAGGGCGAAAATTCCGTGACGGTCGAGGACGAGCGTGACGTCTGTTACTGAAGTTCGAAAAGCAGTTTTTCAGCATGGGTGTCGCCCACATGCTTTTTTGCATATGTCAAGCATAAACACACCCATATTAATAGTAGATGAAACACAAATAACATTTATCCAATACAATAATACCCTAAGCTAGAATAACATCCAGCACGGAATCTGGAAACGGTTGTATCAGTCGTAGATCAGCCAAAGGATCCCTCCCAAGCACCTTAGTGTATATGTAGAACAAGTGCTTGCAAGGAACAAATTGCTTCTTGTTGCTCCAATGCATGAAGTCTGGACAGGTGCAGACTGGTTCACGTTTTATGCTAACTGTGCACACTTTACCTTCTCTTTGGATTGTGTAGTTGACATGCCTCCTTTGAATTACTGCTTCCCTGGCCACATCATCGACCACCATATCTTTACTTTGCTCAAGGCGCACCATCCCAAATTTTGTCAACTCGTTCCTTTTATTCACACGTCTTCCATCCCTTGTCATGTGGACACTTTCAGAAACTTCATTCTGTGATGTTTCCTGAACTGCACTACCAGTGTGAATGACTAGTTGCATGTGAATCCCATCTAACTGGTATCCTTTGTTCACCAAGAACACTATTTCATCCTGTCGCAGATTGCTTCCTCTTGCAACTGGCCATAGTTGTGGTCTTAGAGGTGGGTGCAACAGAGCCTTATCTGGGTACCATGTGCACTTCACATTATCTGGACAAAACCAAACTAATTGTTCCTGTGATCCTCCCCTGAATGTCCTGATTCCATAGAAGCTAGGTGCTGCAGTAGAAGACAATCCCTTGTTAATTTTCTTGTTACATTTCCTTCCATTTTCAGATGTCATTCCCTGACATTTTACTTGACTGCCAGCAGTTGTTCTTCTGATAGCCCAAAAAGTGTTGTGAACATTTCTCTCCACCGAACTGAAGATGTAGCAGCAAACAGATTTCTGACCACCGGATCATCGGAAGAAACTCTTGGAACATTATGTGCTTGCTTATCTGGGCGATGCGTTCCAGAACCCCGTGTGAAGTTCCCATCATTTGAGACTGTTTTTTGCTTCTTGGATATAGTTTGATCATTTTCACCTGTTCCTGAAACATGTGGATACATGCCATGTCTGCCAACTTCCTGATTAAAACATTCAGCAGCAGCTTTTGACTTAATACCACTGCTAAGTTGCCCTTGCAGTCTGGTAAATAAAGTCGAAATTCCAGGTCCAGGACCAACATAGTTGTGCTCTAAATATGATTTGTACCTTGTGCTGTGGAGTAATGCTTCAGTAAGGTCAAAAAGACTTGCATCATACAATGTTAAGGTTCTAGTGTAACCAGTTGCAGCTAACCAACTCCCATGTCTGGATTCTGACAAATTTGTGTCAGGCGTATACATAGCTGTGGATAAGTCTGTGCTGGCCTTCATATAATTTCCCCATATACTTATTCTATGGTGCCACCATGCTAACCATGAGGACAAAGAGTTTACATCACTTGGTGAAGCCTTGCCATGCCACCAATCTATGATTGATTGATACATCTTCTCAGCATCATCTATTGTTTGACACTCTCTCCACTTTCTACAAAGCTTCAGATGTTCTTGTCTATATTCTGGATATATAAGACTCTTAGTATGGCGTTGTAGACATTGTTCAAAATGGAAAACACAAGATCTTTCTTTTTCAGTGTGTATTTGGCCATTATAAAATACTTCTCCAATTGCTGTCCAATTGGCTTGGGCCTCATCTGCCATGAACCCGTGAAACTCTGCTGGTGGATAGTTCTTAGTAGTCATGACCTTATTTAGCTTGACCCAAAATTTCTTTTGAGACAAGACATCTTCTGTTTTCATGTCACATACAGACTATGGTCATCAAACCTCTAACACTGTAACAATACGAAGCATTCAAGATATTATATGTTGACTTCAGTTAAATGGATACTACCAAATGCAATATAAATAATACTTACATGGGGTCATATACATGGCAAGCAAGGGTTGTCCAACCTTGAATGCGCTTCACATGATCAAAATGCACCCATGCCTTTGATAAATCACCAGATGGCCGCATTCTGTTTACTAAATCAACTCCAGAGCCTGGTCCATTAGTAGACATTTTGAAAACATAACATCTTTCATTCTCGCCATGTGCCTGATAAGGAAACTTGGATCCATGAAAATATTCATAACGACACCTTCGTTTTAGGTTGAGTATACTGCTAATATCATCACAACATTCTTTATTCTTTATTCGAGCATTGTCTAACCCGCTCAACCTACAAAATAAGTAAATTTTAATCAGAGGCTAATCAATGTCAATATAATGTACTTATGAAATGAGTTTTTTTTCCTTACCTTCTCTGGTTGCAAAGTGGTTCCAGTCGAATTAGCAGCTCATCCATTTGCTCGACACTCAACTTGTTCACATGATCTACGTCAGCTGTTTCAATGACACTTTTGCAAATTTCTTGCATGGCAATTTCGTTTTGAGCATGTCTAGTTCCCTTCAGCTTGCAAGAAGATTGCACAGAACTCTCTAAGATTGATCTCAAGTGCAATATATCAGATCTTGATTGCACACGCCTTATTGGATGACTATGACTGCCAGTGTGTATAACTAGCCTCGTATCATGAATATTGTCTGGAATACAGTAATATACCATTGCATTGCACAACCCCACACATGAAGGTTGCTCTTTGCAATATTCACAACACAATGATCCATGTTCCTCGTTAACCTCGCCAAACCACGGGCCTCTTGTTTATAGCCCCTTTCCATTGCACATTGTTAGCCTTCCCATGTGTAAGATTATAATCACACCAGGGGTTGAGACACTCTAGCTCCCCAGCACAATACGATAGCCTAATAGTCCCACGAACACATGGAATATGAGTGTGGCTTGGTGCGATCAAAGCGAAAGTTATTTTCAATCCAAACTAATAATGCATTTCAATCATATAATATAGTATGCATTGAAACCAATTCTATAACCATAGAACATACAAGTAATAATTATTTCCTTAAGCAATTAAAATTGCATGGTTATATTTTCTCTAGCAATGCAAGTGCAATAGTAGGCAAATATTCATTCACTCATTTAACTTCAATTACAATGAGATCGGCTTCCCCCTTGGCTCCAAGTTCCGGAACTTCACATCCGCTGCTCTCACCTGTATTCTGTCGTTCCCCCTTACTTATTAGATTGATCCCATTAGGTTCGGGATCATATCCTTTCCTTCTAAGCTTAGGGCCGGTGTCTTTGTTTCATTTGACCAGAAGTTGTATTTCCTTCTATAGTCAATGGTGACCACAATTTATGCATCCATTTTCTTGTTTAATATTTCAATGGTCTTCAATGGGTGCGCCTTTTAACGAAAACCTCCTCTCAATAGTTCTAAGTTAACCACTTAGGTAAATCCGGTAAGTTAAATCTTATGAGATTCAACTTTACTCCTTCAATATTAATTCATGACCATAACATTTTCATTCCCCCTTCATGAATTAATACTTATCTGGATAACCTATTCAGCTGTACTCTTGAATATTAACCTTTACTGCCCTGTACCTTCTGTGCTTGCATTATTTCTTCTGATATATCCCAATAAGAAAAAACTGTAGACTACTTCTTTCAACATTATTATATTTGTAATCATCCTTGTCACTTATATGCCTGATAATACTAGTGCTGTAAGTTCTATTTACTCAAGTCTCTGTCAGACAATTTTCCCCTTTTAATACTTCTTCAACACCTAATAATTTCTGCAACTTTTGAAACTGTATACCTGAAATACCCTTAGTCATAATGTCTGCAACTTGTGCATCTGTACGAACATATTCTACAATAATGTATCCTGCTGCCACCATATCTCTAATATAATGAACATCTAATTCAATATGCTTTGTTCTTTCGTGCAACACTGGGTTTTTGGTAATTGATATGCAACTCATACTATCTGAAAACAAAACTGTAGGTTGATTTTGTATCATACCTAATTCTTCCAACAATCTTCTAACCCAAACAATTTCTCTAGATGCCAATGATGCTGCCTTATATTCAGCCTCTGCAGTTGACATTGCTATGCTTCCTTGCTTCTTACTCCTCTATGAAATACAACTTCCTCCAAGCATCAATGCATACCCTGAAGTTGATTGCCTAGTGTCTATATCACCTGCCCAGTCTGCATCAGAATATGCCATCAATGTTAGATTATCATTGCAGAAAGTTACTCCATAGTTTTGTGTCCCTTTTAAAAATCTTAGAATCCTTTTAGCAGCTTGCCAGTGTTGCATTCCAGGATTGTTCAAGTACCTACTGAGCATATTTACTCCAAAGGCAATGTCTGGTCTTGTACAATTAGAAACATATAATAGGCAGCCAATTAGCTCTCTGTATGGAATGTTTGCCATTTGCTTTAACTCAACTTCATTTGAAGGGCATAAGCTTAGACTGAATTTCTGACCCTGTATTAATGGCGTGCTTACTGTATTACATGAGATCATTTTAAATCTCTTGAGCATTGCTTGTATATTATCCTTCTGAGTTAGTGTCAGCAACTTTTTTTCTCTATTTCTTGTAACTTCAATTCCCAGAAACTTTTGCAATGGTCCCAAGTCTGCCATCTCAAATCTGTTCTTCAAAATGCATTTGCATTTTATCAAGCAGTCCATGTTATTAGAAACCATAATACAATCATCTACATGTAAGGCAATGATGCAAAAATCATCCCTAAATCTGAATTTATACAAGTTACCTTCATTTTTCAGTTTTTCAAAGCCATGTTCTTCTAGAAATTTGTCAATGCACATATACCATTGCCTGGGTGATTGCCTTAGTCCATAAACTGCTCGTTTCAGCTTCCATACTTTGTCATTTCCTACTTCAAAGCCTTTTGCTTGTTGCATGTAAATCTCCTCTTCCAATTTTGCATTTAGAAAGGCTGTTTTTACATCCATGTGATGTATCTCCAAATCATGAGCATTTGCATATGCCAGCAAAGTTCTTATGCTTGTCAGTTTAACTAAAGGCGAAAAGGTGTCTTCATAATCTATTCCTCTTTTCTGAGTGAAACCTTGTGCCACTAAGCGTGCCTTATATTTTTTTACTCCATCATTTCCCTTTTTTACTTTGAATATCCACTTGCTGCCAACTATATTCTTGCCTTCAGGCTTAGTTACCAGATCATATGTATTTGTTCTTTTGAATGAGTTAATCTCGTCTATCATAGCAATTTTCCATTTTTCAGCATGTTTGCATTTCAATGCTTCCTCATATGAACTCGGTGCTTTTGGATCCATTATAGCTAGTACTGTAAGTAGCTCATCTTCTTCTAACCTTTTGCTTTTACCTCCTTCTAGTCTTCCATAATGAGATGTATCAAAATTTATTCCTTCTTTTAACTGTTCTGCTTCAGTTGCTCTCCGTCTTTTAACTTGTTTTTCTTCTGATTCATCAGCCCTGTTTGTATCAGAATTTACATTATCTTCTTCCTTTTCATATGTTTCACTTGTTATGTCAGCACACTCTTCTTCGTCCATGTCTGCTGCAACAATGTTGTCTTTCAGTTCTCCTGCTATTCTTTTCATTCTTTTCCGCATTTTTCTCTTTTACTGTGCCCTGTAAAACAGCCCTGTTCTTGTATAGTATACCTTCATCAAATGCACATCTCGGCTAATAACTATCTTTCTTCTTTCATGATCATACAATTTATATGCTTTGGAAATCTCATCATATCCAACTAAAAAACATACGAGTGCCTTATCATCCAATTTCCTCCTTAATTCCATGGGGACATGTACAAAGGCAGCACAACCATAAACTCTAAAACTTTCATATGTCACCTTTCTTCCATTCCATATTTCTTCTGCTAAATTTCCTTGCAAGCTTGCTAGTGGTAATCTATTTTGAATGTACACAGCTGTGTGCACTGCTTCTTCCCATAGATAATTTGGAAGCCCTGTATGCTTTAACATAGCTCTTACAGAGTCCAAGATTGTTCTATTTTTTCGTTCTGCAACTCCATTTTGCGGTGGCGAATATCGACAAGTTAATTGCCTTCTAATTCCCTTTTGTGAGCAATAATTTTTAAACTCATCTGACATGTATTCCCCACCTCGATCAGACCTAATGCACTTGATTTTCTTGTTTGTTTCCCTCTCCACCTCTGCCTCAAATAACTTAAAAGCATTGAAAGCCTGATCCTTTGTTCTAAGAGTATAACATTTTGTCCTACGAGAATAGTCATCAATAAACGTTATAAAATACCTCTTTCCGTGTAAACTTCTCACATTCAAGGGACCACAAAGGTCTGTATGTATCAGCTCCAAAACTTCTTTTGCTCTCTTTTTTTATCTTGCAAATGCCAGCCGAGTGTGCTTACCTAGTTTACATACAAGACAAGTAAAAGATTCATGCTCATCATCAGAAGCTTCAAGCCTTTTCTTCTTAATAAGATACTTTACATTGTTTTGATGTGTATGTGCAAGTCTTTCATGCCGATTCCTTGCAGAGGGCCAAGAAACAACATTTACACTTTCTGACTGATGCTCATTCAAAAAACCAAATAAGTTGCCTACACGCTTTGCCAAAAACTTGAGTTTATTATTGTAAAGCACTTTACAAAATTGTTTTTCAAAAACAACCTTGTATCCTGAGTCAACTAATTGACTTATGGATATCAAGTTTCTGACAATATTAGGAATGCATAACACATCTTCCAAGTTAACTAATTCTCCTTCTAAGTCATAGAGTTCTAACAGTCCAGCCTCCTCCACTTTTTGAAGCATTCCATTTCCCATTTGCACATGATGTGATGTCTTCAATCTCCTTTTCTTAAGGGCTCCTGCAGATTTGACTATGCTTCTCTCAGCTCCACTATCTAGAACATATAATTCATGATTAGACTTGTTATTCAAAACACTCAAACTATTACTTATAGTTACCCTGCATCGTGGTACATTTCTTCAAAATCGGCATCCTTTGCCACATTAATTGACGCATGTTCTTTGTTCATGCTACCTCTTCCTCTTCCTCTTATATTCCTTGTGCCTCTCCCACTGTTAGAATAACTCCTGCCTCTTCCACGCGGGCTGGAGCAATTGCTTGCAATATGCCCATACCCTTCACAATTAAAACATCTAAGATCCTTGCCTTCTTTATTTTTTGGACAGTGTGCCTTTAGATGTCCAAACATCTTACATGTAAAACATGGACCAATCCTTCTTTCACTGTTCTTACCCTTTCCAGCATACAGAACTTCAGTATGCTCTTCCTCTTCTTCTTTTGTTAACTTACTTTGTTCAATTTCTGTCCTTTTCCCTATTTCTTCCTACTTTGCAAGACTAAGTACCTGAAATTCTCGTGTAACTGGTACTTTGGCAGCCTCCAAGTCAACAATGATATTGTCAAACTTCTGGAAAAACAAGGTGAGATTGTCCTTCTCTTGAAACTTAAGTTTTCTCAGTTCTCTTTCTAGCATATCCAGCTGAGAAGTATTTTTCATCTCATAAGTTTTGATTAGATAATCCCATATTTCTTTTGGTGTTTTATCTCTGATTTTATGCAGAATGCTAGATCCCAACTTACTTGCAATAATCACTCTTGCTTCTTGCAATTTTCCTTTCAAATTGTTTCCTCCACTTGCAGTTGCTGTGGCAGCAGATGTTCCTTCTCCATGTGGCATGTTTATTGAGCTACTATCTCCTTCAACCTCACTTTCACCATTCACATAATCCCACAATCCTTCAGCTTCTAAAACATCTTTCATCCTGCCCTTCCATGTTTGGAAACCTGCTTCTCCTTCAAACATGGTTATTCCACTGAGTAGACTTGCACCAAGCCTCGTTGCCATGATGAACCTGGCTCTGATACCAATGAAAGTTATTTTCAATCCAAACTAATAATGCATTTCAATCATATAATATAGTATGCATTGAAACCAATTCTATAACCATAGAACATACAAGTAATAATTATTTCCTTAAGCAATTAAAATTGCATGGTTATATTTTCTCTAGCAATGCAAGTGCAATAGTAGGCAAATATTCATTCACTCATTTAACTTCAATTACAATGAGATCGGCTTCCCCCTTGGCTCCAAGTTCCGGAACTTCACATCCGCTGCTCTCACCTGTATTCTGTCGTTCCCCCTTACTTATTCCGATTGATCCCATTCGGTTCGGGATCATATCCTTTCCTTCTAAGCTTAGGCCTTCAGTGTCACTGTTTCATTTGACCGAGAAGTTGTATTTCCTTCTATAGTCAATGACCGACCACAATTTATGCATCCATTTTCTTGTTTAATATTTCAATGGTCTTCAATGGTCTGCCTTTAACGAAAACCTCCTCTCAATAGTTCTAAGTTAACCACTTAGGTAAATCTGGTAAGTTAAATCTTATGAGATTCAACTTTACTCCTTCAATATTAATTCATGACCATAACATTTTCACAAACATGAGGATCCATGTTTTGTTGCATGCCTTCCATGCTACTACCAGATTTTTGTGGAGGAAGTTCAAATACAACTTTCCCGTCATAAAATGGTGGCAAGCATTGAACTTGTTGAGGTTCACTAACTTCCATCATAATTCTTTTCAACTTGCTGTTTGAGGGACATGCTAGGACTTTGCGAAAAGTAGAGCCACATATATGATTTGTAGAGGCCACAGGAGATTCTACGTTGATTGCAGTAGTAGGGGTGTTGCCTTCAACTAGACCCCTATACACTACAACAGTAGTTCCATATTGCATTTCAACCACAAATTTTTTTTCCTCCGTTTCATCAACGAGATTACTGACTGCATTCGTGCCACACGTATTTTCTTGAACAACACAAAGAGTGGCTTCATCAAAACCAAATGTTGCACAAAGCAAGCTACGTTGCAGCTCACATCGCCCATTAACAAATGGCAATGTCAACTCCTGTAGCTTTCCAAATCCTTTCACAACTAAACGAGGCGCCATGAAAGTAAACTACACACTGCCTTTGGAAATAGAGTACGAATTCTGCACTAGAGCAGGTAGGTGCACAAATTAATATCCTGCACAAATTCATATCCTTGAAGTAGGTGGCATAATTAACGTGTCCATTTCAACGTTTAAAATTAAAGGAATATGAACGTTTGTAATAAGGTCCATATAAACGTTATAAAGTAAAAGTAAAAACAAAGTAAGAAACAAGTAAAAAAAGCAACGAAGAAAGAAGTACAAAACAAGTAAAAGCAACAAAAAGACTTGGAGACTGTATCGGCCGCCTGCATCTGTATGCAGAGAATCGGCCGCCTGCATCTGTGTGAAGAGAATCTGTATGAAGGAATGGCCCCTGTTCGGCCATAGCTCGGCACCGTCCCCCCTCTGTAGCTCCATTAGCTAGGTACGATTTCTGTTCCCATGTTGCTTTGTTGTTATCTCTTTGTGGGGTAGTTCGGCACCGAGCCCCTCCTTCAAGCATGATCATATTTTATATACGGCAGGTTACATCATTAAGTATTCAGCATTACGCAGGTCCTCTATAGCATTCAGCATTCAGCATTACACTGCCCTCTATAGCTCCAACAGCTCCAACAGGTATGAATTTTGCTCCACTATGATCTGTCTTTTGGGGGTAGATCGGCACCGAGCCCCCCCTTCAAAGATACTCTTATATTTTTGTCTTCTTATTTCTTCTCTGGCTTATCTCTGGAAGCTTCACGGCAACACAACTACTGCATCTATTAGGGGTAGTTCGGCACCAAACCCCCTCCCCCCCCCTACAGCAGGTAACAACATGAGCTTTTCATTTGTTTTTTTAAATTCTTGGTTGTCCAGAAGAGGGGAGGACGGTACCGAGCCCCCCCTTCAAAGTTACTCTTATATTTTTGTCTTCTTATTTCTTCTCCGGCTTATCTCTCGGAAAAGCTGGCTTTGCATCTATTGGGGGTAATTCGACCGCAGACCCCCCCCTACAAAGAGGTAACAACATGAGCTTTTCATTTGTTTTTTTAAATTCTTGGTTGTCCGGAAGAGGGGAGGGGCGATCCGAGCCCCCTGTTCCAAAGTCGCTTGTCTCTCTCTCTCGCATCTAATTTTGGGGTCTGTGTATTTAAATTTTTTGTAGTTTCCTGGTGACATCATTGTTGGCCCTGAAAGGCGAAGACGCTTATTGAACCACGGCCTTGCGGGTAATATGGAATATTATGTGTCTTTGCCTTTGTTTTGCCTGTGCATTTATATTATTTTTTAATTGCAGTGTTATGGTAGAAACTAGGCGCAGCTCAAACAATTTTGTGTACACCTCCTTAGCAACTCCAACTAGGAAGAGTAGAGCTTTAGTATGATGGCCTCAGAATTAGATACTGTCATAGAGTCAATTGCTGCAAATGTGGATAATGTTCACATTGAAACAATTCAGACAGAGGTTCCACCAGCAGATGAATTAGATGATGTGCAAGATACAGATACGGTGAAGGCAGAAACAGTGAAGGCTACTGATGGCAAATCTTCCAAACGAAAGAGAAAGGATAATGATGATGATGCCATAGAGTTTCCAAAGAGTTTCACGGTACAAATGATTTCAGAAACATTGAAAAAACTGAGGATGGTGCGCAAGACTCCACCCCCTTTGATTCCATTATGTAGGATCATGTTAAATCAAGCCGTGAGGATTGTAAGCAAAGAAGCAAAGGCTCTGAAAGAGACATTGCGTGCAGATGGATATGTGATAGAAAAAGGTGGTTTCTTTTTATCGATAACGACAACAATGAGTGGATTTTGTCATGTCACGGATGCAATAAAGGCCGGATGGGATCAATATTGGCAAGAAGAGAATGAGATGTTTGAGGCCCAACTTGCAACAAATGAAGATTGGAGTGATCTTCGTGGCAAGATGTTCTTATGCTAGGATGGGAATCATCATACTGATGCATGGATGAAGGAGATTCGGGATAGATATTCATTAGTGAGAGAGATGCACTTCTCTGTGCAAGCTTCATTTGTGCAAATTGATCAAGAAAAAGAGTCTGCACTCATCCGGGCAATGAAGAGAATTAATGAGTATGTATTGCATTATTTCTATGCTAGTCTTGTATGCTCTATATGTTCTATTAAAAACTGTCTAATGTTTATGTGAAAGTTGAATGAAACTGGTATAGTGAGGACTACACTTAAAGATATTCTCTATGGGGTGTACAAGATGACAAACTCTAACTTGACCAACTTTACTTCTAGTATTTCAGTGGAAGAATTGAAATGTAGTAGAGTGCAAGAAGTCAAGACTCTGAATGGCGAACCATGGTATCCTTATACACGTTACATTTTAGCCTGTATTCTCTATTTGTTTGTACCTTAACTTGGAATTACATGTTATGAACATTGTGTTTTTGTTTGTTATTCTTTTTTAACATTTAGGGTTTTGCTCTATATATGCAGGGTCCAAAATAGAGAGAGAAATTGAGGAAGCCACTTCCAAGTATAAGATAAAAAATCCAAACATTAGGCTCCTTTGGTTAGATTGGTTAAAGTAGTCTTATTGGGACATTGAGTTATTTTGGGAAGAAGCAAACTCGGAAGAAGCAAGAGCAAAATCCTAATTTTAAGCAAAAAAAGAGAATAAAAAAAAAGTGGGTCACAATAATGGGTAAGTACTTGGCAATTGTGAATCCAGATTTGGGAACAAATTGGGTAAATTTGGTCACTAGCAGGGAGTTGGAAAATAAGTACATAAATTTGACAGTTGAAAAGTTGTATGACATGACAAAAGCCAAAGTACCAAACTCCACAAGGGATCGTTGGCTGACTTGGATGACATCTGGTACAGCTATTATTCGCAGTTACAATATTCCAGCCAATGATAGGGATTTCCATGAATGGGTTAAAAAGGAGACATGGTTGGAAACTCTTCTAACCAAGTCACATGAAACTTTTGATGCAATTGTGTTAGTCAACCACGGGGGAGATGATTTGCAGATGTGTTTAAGACAATTTAAGGTGAAGAACAGGAGTGATATGTTTAAAGCTTACGAGAAGAACATGTCTGCAACAGCAAAAGTAGAAGATGCCTATGAAATTCAGAAGGCTTCGGAACGAGTCTGCTATAGGTAAATGATTTTTACATTTATATGCAGAGGATTTAAACCCTCACTAAAATATATGTAGAAATATCCATTAAAATTGTTCTTTCAATTTTCAGGTATTTCAAGTATTGCCTCGAGAAGAAATATATTGATGCATTGCCATTCCTGCTGCAACAATGGGCTAAAGGACGTGAGGAGACCTCTATGTACTCAGACAAAGGAAATCATGACAGGAAAGGAGGTTTATCTGAATGGGAAATTCGTGGTATCCAACAAGTTGAACGAAGGTATGCTAATGTTTCTCTGTCATTGATTTGTGCTGATGTTTCGGACATTGCTGCCACAATGAACTCTACTCAAGAAAGGAAAGTGGCAATGGATAAATGTACATACAGGAGAAACAAAGTGGACAGAAATTGGGGAGCCGATGTCCTATTATTGGACTTCCCTACAAATGAAAAACCTACGATGGGTCACTTGATAGTTCCTGAATGGAACTTATGTAGCAAACAGGTTAATGATGATGCTTTAACTATAGCCACACTTTGTGTTGATGATTCTGGATTTGTGGTATGCTTTTGAGGTATTAAGCAATTGAAGATTTTGGATGCTGCTGCAAAGAAACGCAATCTTGAAAGGCAACGCATGTACTTCATGGTGCAGAAAACTCCATGTGAGGTAACTCGTGATGCCTTTGGAGTTTTTGAGAATAGTTGTTACTATTTCATTGTCTACATCAGGATTGGAGTTGATGTTGGGAAGATAAACTCAGTGGTATATTCCATGAGGGAATTGAACCAAAACAACAATGTTCTTTTCAATGTGCTGGCTGAAAAAGATAGGTTGCCAGTGCATGATGCAAAACAATCAAGATATGGCTTGGAAAAATCAACAAAAGTGATGGAATTTATACTTCATTCTTTTTGTGTGACGGGTGGCTCTGCATTGGACTTGTTTGCTGGTACTGGCTCTATGATGGAAGCATGCGCGTTAAAAGGTGTTCATTACTTTGGAACTGAGAAGGATGAAGTGTTGGTTCAGTCTGTGCTTGCTTTGCGGCGTTGTGGGGCTTCTTCTATTGATCTTGACAAATCAGATGAGAGTGGAGATGAAGACGACATTGAGAATGTTCCAGTTCAGGATGTGGACGAACCCTTGGACTAGTCCGTGAGTTTTTCAGTTTCATACTTTGCTCTTAAGCTTTTGATCTTTTTATGCATCGACATATTTACTAATACATCTAATTCTTATGCAGCACGTTTAAACTACCAGTATATGCAGAAAGTGAAGCTCGATATATGTCCACGTACATGATTCCTATACATTTGAAGGACAAAAAAAGAAAAAAATGCAAATTTGTAGATGATGAGGCACAACTAGCATAGAGTGCATACTTTTGACTCTATATTTTGTTGTTTATGTTATTTCACTTATGATGTCCACCATTCTGCTTGTCAAATTCGTTTTCTTACGATAATAGAAGCTATAGGCATGCATTTGACACTAAATTCAACGGGTAAATACATTCTTGAATTACATTCAAATTTCATGTTAAGATAAGGTAGCTTGTTTGGGGCTGTTTGTATGCTTGGTTTCAATTTCAAGCGTGCAAATAAAATCGTATCTTAGTCTCAAAAAAGCCCTGAGTGCCCAAATAAAAAAGCCCATGAAAAAGATTTCCCCGGGAAAGAGAAATGACTGGACACATCATTTCAAGTTCCAAAACTGATGCCCGAAAAAAATGTTATAGGTGAAACTGCATAAATTTTATTAAATATATAGATGGCAACACTGGGCATATATTTATTAGCATGTTTGAACACCCTCGTATTTTATTACAACCATCTTGGATTAACATAGACATCAACTTACCAGTCTTTGATAATTTTTCTTAAATATATGACAACATTAGCCTATTATCCAAGGCCACAGTAAATTCAAGCCTATTAGCCATCCTATATCTCTATCCCCCTCCTAATCGCTATTTTTTTAACACAATAAAAAAACAAGAGCCGTCCAATATGGCCATTGAGTTTGAACAAAAACTTGTGGCCGTACACGTGGCAATCCTAGCAAGATGCAACAGGAAGAATGGAAAGTGAAGCAAAGGGAGAAGCGAAGCAAAGGCGGAGCAATCTGAAACCGGAAAACACCGGCAAAGGCTCCACGCGTCCTGCAAAGCCAAAAATTGCAAAAACCGCTCCATACCTATCTGTTGCAAATCAGCCCGTTGCATATGAACCTTTAGGCAAAAAAAAAACCCAAAAAACCCGTTATATATGAACCTTTAGGCCAAAAAATAAAAAATTCTATCCAACGGCCAAAGTAATTCCAATTAAAAAAAAAATGCAAAAAAACTGGCAAGAAGAGTCATTGGGAAACCTACTAGCCAAGGCCACAGTAAATTCAAACTCTGCTCATTTCAAACCTAGCCACAGTGAGACAATATAGAAATAGGGTCCATTTTTTAGTCGTCGGTGCATTTCTACGTTGACACATGTCACTGCCAATAACCTGGAAAGGCAGTTGGGTGCCCTGATTCCGGGTGACAGGTTGAACTAGTCACTTCATGTTTTTTCACATGTAAATTTTTTTCGAGCACTTGTTCAGCTTTAAAGACCAACTCATATTTTTTTATAAGACCAACTCATATTTTTTTATAAGACCAACTCAAAGTTTTTCAGTTGTAAAGACTATCCCTTGGGATTTCCTGATAGGAGTAGTCGATGAAGTCGCTGTGCGCTCTTTTTCCATCAAGCCTAAGAGCTCGTCGATTCTGAGCCCTTCTTCTTGGCAGTAAGGAAGGTTGAGGATGTCGTTTGTCAAGATGTATTCCTCTCCATCGATGACTATTGGTGATAGGGCTGTGATGTCGATTGGTGGTTCATAGACCGCCTGATTTCGATCATCATGCACGGCTATTCGCCTCTCCATCCTCATCGCCTCTCTTCTTTTCCAACCTGGGTTTTCTTCCCCTAGCTGCTTTCGTAGTCTTGCTCGATCTGCGATCTTTGCTGGTGTCCCCGATGTCATGCCATGGTACATGTACTCAGGACTTCGATCTCGTGGATGTGGCTTTGCTCCCCGAAAGTGTCGAGTGGCGCTAGATCAAAGGCTAAATTGAGGGCTCCCCACCTTGTTGATTGCCTTATACTGCATGAATAGGGCAAGGGCTGCATGGGCTGAGAGATACCTATGACTATTGTGCTTGCAGGTCATGTAGTCGGACATGGTTCTAGTCCTATCCCTGACTTGTTCTTGCCCTTGGATCCTCCTCCTAAGGCTTGGCTAAAGCGAATCTAGGGATACCCATTTCCCTCCCTAGGTGCAAAGTGACTTCCCGTGGGGGTAGGATCTGCTGATCATATTGGCAAATGATGTCGATTGTAGAAGGGGTTCTGGTCAATGTTGCATGAAGATCAAAGAGATGATCGAACACATGGAAGGCTTGTTCAGTAGGGAAATCACGGATGTGGTTGGCAGCATCATATGAAGCTATGGATGTCCAAATGAGCTACTATGAAGTGCAAATATAAGCAAAACAAGGCAAGAAATACTACATTGCAGTTTGTTGGGTCAAATTTGATCAATCCTGACCAAAATGGGGCAACCCGGGTCGATTCACGCAAATAGGCTCTGCGTTGCGAACGCGGGGCGATTTTGCGCAGATCATCCCGGTTTGGCCGATTTGGAAGAGGATTAGGCATTTCTAGGGGTTGTAAGATGCTAACATGCCTAATTGGATCAATTCTAACCTAGCTAGCAACTTGTTTCAAGCAAAATGGACATCTAAAAGTGTCAATTTGGGCTAATCGGGTTGATTCGCGCAAATTGGCCCTGCGTCGCGAACGCAGACGTATTTTGCGCGGATCGACCCAGTTTGGCCAGAAGTTAGCATTCTTAGATGATTCTTTGCTGAAATTGATTCTAAACTGGGTTCCTAGGCAAATTCTATGCAATTTACTATCTTTTAGCACAAATTTTCAATCATTTTTGTCCCAAATCCTGGTACCCGGGTTGATTCGCGCAAAAGCGCTCTACGCCGCATGAACGAGAGTTCGAAGTTCTTGTGGATCGACCGGTTTCACGAAGTTTTGAACCAAAATTGATTTTCTTGTCTTTTGGGACCTATGCTACTTAGTCTATTACAAGTATTTTAAGCTTTACAAAAGTTATACTCCAATCTAACTTACTTTAATTACATTTTCATATCATGATACAATCAAATTCTGAGAGAAAAAGACTTTATCTATATATAATAATAATGGCGTTTTAGGATAGTTTGTCTTGTGATCTTGGCCCTTGCATTTCACCACTTCCATTGTATGCCATGAGATTATTATTTTTATTTTTATTTTTTAGAATGAATGCTTTGTTTTGTGACGTGGTCAATAACCGCTCGTTCTCGCAGAAATGCGGAAGCCTCTTCTCTTCAGGTTACACGAGGTATCTGTGCCAGTGGGTCTTTGATTATGGTTAAGGCTTTCGGTCCTTTTGCTGCTAAAATCTTGTAGAGAATAGTGGGAGGGAAAAACCAGCGTTGTTCTTCTGCAGCTACCACGGGTATTTCTTTTTTAGTTATCTTTGACAAAATGGCTTCAAACCTAAAGTGCAAGGATGCAGTAAACCTGATAGTGGCCCTTGCATTTCACCACTTCCATTGTATGCCATGAGATTATTATTTTTATTTTTATTTTTTAGAATGAATGCTTTGTTTTGTGACGTGGTCAATAACCGCTCGTTCTCGCAGAAATGCGGAAGCCTCTTCTCTTCAGGTTACACGAGGTATCTCGTGCGGTGGGTCTTTGATTATGGTTAAGGCTTTCGGTCCTTTTCTTCGCTAAAATCTTGTAGAGAATAGTGGGAGGGAAAAACCCGGCGTTGTTCTTCTCCGCGACTACCACGGGTATTTCTTTTTTAGTTATCTTTGACAAAATGGCTTCAAACCTAAAGTGCAAGGATGCAGTAAACCTGATAGTGGCTGGAGAATTTTCTATGTGGTTGGCGGGATAGATTCAAACATCTCTGTAGCATGATTGTCATTGTTAGCAAAAGAAAGTTCAAGATATACATGCAACTAGATGATGAAGTTGAAGCCGCAATGCAGGTTAAGAAGATGATAAAATGTGTAGATTTTGAGCCGAATTACTTGACTCTTGCATCTCATGAATCCAGGCCTGCAAAAGCACAAAAATTGCTCTGGAAGTATCTTGGCGGTCCAGAGACCAGCCCAGATAACAAGCTGACTTCAGGTGAGATTTCTTCTATTTGCATCTGCATTCAGCCATTTTTCGAATTCAGTCCTATCTAAAATCAATCTTGGTCGTTCACTTTTCGTTTCTTAACCCGTATCTTTATGGTTTATGACAGAAGCTTGGCTATGGCATAGACTTGGCGGCTGGATCTAGAATTCCATAGTAGTTGGAGTTCTACAAAATGCCTAAAAGCAGCTTCACAATTGTTCCTCACATGGGATTCCAAAAATAACATGGGCATGCCGCATGATATCTTTTCTTGAGGCCCATTTTTCCCCGACTATATAATCCTGTTCATATGCATGCCGACAAGGATCGAACGAAAGCAGGTTTGTTAGGGTAAGCTCTTCTACTTTTGATATTGTATTTTCGATTATTGAACACCGCAATATCATGAATTTCAACCTCGAAATAGTCCTGCATTGCATTCTCGATAGCTATATAGAGAGCGATGTTATAGATATCTTACGCATTTGGCCAAGTCCTATTTTTTATGGTGGATCTCTTTGTTGCGAGCCAGTTTTGACTAGAGCAATCAAAGCGAAGCTTTGGGTACATTAATCCAAACCTTGTTGGATGCTTGCTTGTAGTATCACGAGAAATACCAAGTTAGCTTGTCACATTGGATGGTGAAATGGAGTGGCCATGCTAGAGCTGAGATGATACCTCATCTATGGAGTTGTGAGTCATAAAGCAAGAAATATGAAGGGAGGGATATTGCATGTGGAGATTGTGTGTCTCGAAAACAACAAGGTGGAATGCATTAGTCGTTGACAACTTTTGCAGATTTCTTGATCAATTTGTGTTGTACAAGTGTTGAATGTTTAAAATTTAGCCTTGATCGCAAAGCAAACACGGCAAAGATAGATATGGAGTTTTGTGACATTGCTGGTCACAACTTGTAATCATTGATGCGGTCATAAAGCGGCCGATTAACCCAAGCAATGTAATGTTGCAATATGTTCTCGACTTCGAATCTCGTGCTTTCTACGAAGCCACTTATTGTAGCTTTTCTCTACATCGCTATCTTTCTTCTCTATGAACATTCTCACGGGCATCAACTAACGGCACATTTTTGTAAAATTTAGTCATAGATCAAATAGCGGACTATTGTGTGGATGCTCGATTCTGATATTTTCACATTATTTGATGGATAATTGATGCCCAAAAGTCTTTGTCTCCGAAAAGCGGTTCTTGCGGGGATAATAACCTGGATATAGTATGGTGTCAATTGCATGTTAGACATTTGATCAAGTACGGCAGAAATGGGTGGTCATCCGTCCGCTTACTACTTGCGTAATTCTCACGACAAATGCAACGGATTTTATTCTTCCACAGAGATCCTCAGATCGGGCTTCCAAGATTGCTTTGAGTCGTTTGGATAGTTGCGTGCTTTAAAACGCTCAAATGCATGTGATGTCCGCTATGAAAGCTCATTTGAATTGGTGTCTACAATGATAATATTTGAGCTCGGGGGCATGGATCATGCATGGGTATTTGTTCTTTGAAGTTTTAGTTCTATCATGATCGCAAGCATGTTTTCAAGTTGTCATCCGGAAATAACACCAGCAAACATGCACTATTGGCCATGGCAATAGAGGCATCATGAACTTCTTTTAGAGCTCATTGTCCCCACTATGCGGGAAGAATGCGGGCTATGTGGCACATGGTATAAATCGGGGAAAATCTCAATCAATATGTAAAAAGGAAGGTTTTAAATCAAATAAATCTTTTTCTCTATGTTGTCGATGTGCAAACACATGGATCGGGTAGAAGAGTGCCCAATGTCGGATATAAAGGTTTTCTAGCCGATTTTCTTTGGGTCTTTCTTTGTGAAGTTTTCAGTTTCATCTTGGTCCCCATCGTCTCACCGTGGAAGTTTTTACGGGATTAGGGTCCGATAGAATAAGCGGCCAGTGGTCGAATCATTTTTTTTTTGTCTCATTGCGCCTACAATAAGCTTTAGGAAATATTTCATATGGACTTGTCTTCTTGCATTGCTTTAGGAAGTTGCTTTTTCCGGATGTGAAACTTCCCGACTTAATCTCCTCAAATCCGTCTTCCAAAGACATATAAGTGGGCTGATGGGGTCTTAGATATTAATACTAAGTTTGTCTCGAATTAATTGGGTGCTATAAATTTTGTTTGAGCAGAGCACATGAGCCATATCCGAATTATGTGGGCAACCTTATGTTCATGGATTGGATCTATGAATTTTGTATGAGCAACTTACTCGAAGATCTGCAAATATACACATATCCAAGTTGTTGTGAATATCTGTATAACATCACGAGAATGTGTAAAAAATGAAATTTTATTTGAGCACATGGGAATTGTAATTACCATTTTGGTTGCTTGAAATGCAAGCTACCCATCTTTTTGGGGCATTGTATTTCTTGCCACGTCAATTCCAAGTTGGTTCTCTACATTTTATGCATGCTTGTTGATGCATTCCTTTTCTTTTATAGCTACAATAAAGTGGCTAAATAATAATCTATCGTAAGTGGGGAGTCTAAATTAAATGATAGAAGACATATGCTTTTGTTCATTTTGGATTGGACTCAAAAAATCAGGTAAGGGGGTCTTTTTATTGGCAAACTTGTTAAGATAACCACAAATTTTGCTTTGAGTCGATGTAGATTTGCATTGTCTTGAAAGGAGGTTTTAAAAAAAGTGTCAAAAGAGAATTCTTGAAATGCACTTGGGATTTTTCCTTTGCCCAACATTTAGGTGTAGAATCTGCATTATCTTTTCATCCATGTTATAAATGGGAATCATTAATTCCTAGCATCGGAGGATAGAATTTGTATATGTTCAAGTTATTAACCAGGCTGAATCATTTTAACTATTGTTATGGATCTACAAACTGAATATGAGAGTTGCAAAATGTGGTGTGTTATAATGGGGCACAAGGCGCAGTAAGGGTACCATCTTTTTGTTTAAAAATAGGGCAATTGGAAAAAAGGGGGGTTCACATAGTTTTAGCCATACAATTTAGTGAGTGACCCAGAAGGATTTATTTTGGGCATGAACCATACATATACTCTTACCTATTATTTAGGCAGCATTCGTACAATATGCGACTGAAACTGGAGTTTTTGGAGGATTTTTAAGGCGATATATAAGGGGTTTTCGGCAACCCCTAGCATGCACGAGATACCCCTATATGATAGGTGCATCCCCGATTAGAAATAAGCAACACAAAGATATCATCACGAGGGCCACCGCCCAAAGAGAATGAAGAGCACCCATGAGGTCATATGTCCTCATGGATGTTTATAATGTGGCATGACATAAAAATAATGTATGTCTATTTGTATGTATGTCTGTCTGTCTTAATGCAAAGTTGCGATGGAGCAAAAAGAAACAATATAGAGTTTTGGAAAGGTGATTTTTTCACTCTAATGTCATGGATAAATAATACTGACTAAGACTTGCCAACATTTCTATGACAGTTATCGAAAGCTAAAAAAGATTCGCCAACATAACTAAAGGCAAAAACTTACAATTTGTTAACCTTCTAAGTTACGGATATGGAACTTTGGCCCTAAGGGCAACCCTAATGCACAGCAACACATGACTTTTTCTCATGTGCAACTAATTTTCTGGTTGCTCATTGACTATATCCTTGATTTGCATTCTATATATTGTAAATCTTATAGTGACAAGGAAATTCCAGTTTCATCCCATCTTGATTTTGGGGAGATGACCTTGGTTGCTTTATATGGAATATTGGAAGGAATATTCCATGAAGCAATGGTCGAGATGAAACAATTATATAGATGAAAATAACACAACAACATGCATGACTATTATAAAGAGCAATAAACTAGGTCTGGTGCAGAGGTAAACCTAGGATGAAAAAATGTTTAAGCATTTCAAAAATTTGGCGAAAATAGAGAAATCCAAGTAAAAGAAAATTTTGCTTCATAGGTTGAAGAAGATTTGTTTTAGATTTTGTTTTGAAGATGATGAAAGGGTGGCTCCTTGAAGAGGTTTTGAATCTAAATTTCATTCCTGGAGAATAAGAAGTTCAAACTTCTTGTAAAATCTAAGTTTATATGCACAAACAGTGGACCTTATTGTAAAATGCATTTAGAAACCATGGGGTAGGAAAATTGATTTTTGTTCATAGGTCCAAATATTTTGGTTTGAATCAGTGATTGTCACATGATCGAATGTCAATTCTTGAAGCAAGAAATGAATTTGTTCCTAGGGGAAGTAATTAAACATTTAGAGCCTTGAGAGAATGCAATGTAGCTATTCATTCAAGTTCATAATCATTTGCACAAAGTCTAACATTACAATTCCTTGCTCTTTTTACACCAATCTAGCATTTGCCTTGAATTTATGTCCCATGAAAAGCCCAGCAACGCTGGGCACTTTTTCTAGTATATATATATACAAGTTTTTGTACTATGAACGGTTACACTATGAGGGACTGTACAAATTCGACTAGAAGCAAAATGCAGTGCCATCCAACAAAGATTCTATTAAGATTCTCCTAGATTCTCTAAGACTTTAGAAAGATTTCCCTAGATTCTATGAGATTCCATCAATGTTCGCTTATGTTCCCCAACATCCATTGATGATTCTTGGAGGGATTGTACAAATTCGACTAGAAGTCAAACTTAAAGTCATGCAATGAAGATTCTATAGAGATTCTCCAAAATCTCATCAAGATTCTCTAGATACTCAAAGATTTTATGAAGATTCCCTAAAATTCCTTTAGATTCTTAAGGATTCTTTTGAGATTCCCCTAGATTTCCAAAGATTATCCTAAGATTCCTCTAGATTCCCCAAGATTTCATGGAGATTCTTCTAGATTCCCTTAGATTCTCTGCAGATTCCCATATAGAACACACCTAGAGTCAAAGCTTTCCCTATATCCCCTTGGATTCCCCCTAGATTCCCTAAGATTCCACAAAGATCCCCAGATTCTTAAGGTTTTTACAAAGATTCCCCTAGATTTTCAAAGATTATCTAAAGATTCCTTTAGATTCCCCAAGATCCTATGTACTCTTCTAGATTCCCTTTGATTCCATGAAGATTCCACTAGATTCTCTAAGATTCCATCAAGATTTCGCTAGATTCTCAAATATTTTTTGAAGATTCTCTTAGATTCCCCTATATTCTGTTGATATTCCTATAGATTCCTTAAGATTCTCTTTATATTTCCTCGATTTCCAAAAAATATCCCAAGATTCCTTTAGATTCCTTTAGATTCCTAAAGATTCTCATGAGATTCCCCTAGATTCCTCTAGACTCCCTAAGATTCCATGTAGATTCTTCTAGATTCTCTTAGATTCTATGAAGATTCCCCTATAGAACACACCTATTATCAAAGATTCCCCTAAAACCCTTGGATTCTCCCTCGATTCCCTAAGAATCCACTAAGATCCCCCTAGATTCTTAAGGTTCTATATAAAGATTCCCCTAGATTTTCAAATTCTATTTGAAGATCCATTTAGATTCCCCAAGATTCTATGTAGATTCTCGTAGATTCCCTTAAATTCTATGAAGATTCCCCTAGATTCCAAAGATTCCATCAATATTTCCCTAGATTCTTAAGCATTTTTTGAAGATTCTCTTAGATTCCCCTAAATTGTTTTGAGATTCCCATAGATTCCTTAAGATTCTCTTGAGATTCCCTTGATTCCCAAATATTATCCCAAGATTCCTCTAAGTTCCCTAAGTTTCTACATAGGTTCTTTTAGATTCCCTTAGTTCTATCAAGATTCCCCTAGATTATCCGAGGTTGCACGGAATGATGCCAAACCACTACTCATTGAAAAGCATTCGATGAGAGGAATCCAATGGTGTAGGTCCCACTTTGAGCCGAGATCTCGATTGCAAGATAAAGTCATTTGAAGGCAACACAAAAGAAGGAAGCTTCCATAAAAGCTTCATAATTAATGGGGTGCCACCTCATTACCTTTTCATTAAATAAGGGTGGCACCTCCTCTTGAGAGAGATTGACTTGATCTTCTTTTGTCAAGTCCATAATTTTGTTTCTATAGGATGGAGCAATTTTTAGTAAAGTCAACAAGTCTACACTCACTTTAGCATTTTTCATCAGACATTCAAAGTCATCACTTTCTTTCTCTTTCTTAGTAAACTTTTGATTAGGAGGAAGGGGTACAACCTGATTTTCCTCAGTCACTTTTTCTTTGATTACCTTAGCTCCTCTGCTGATTGATGCAGCTTCCTTATTTTTCATAGCTCTTGTATGCACAGCCATAATCTCCTCTTCTTGATCTTCCTGCATAAACCTGATTGAAGTACTGATGTCAATAGCAAACCTAACTGCAGGAGAAGTTTCTGTGGCCAGTCTGCTAGGTGCACTTGGCTCAGCACTTTTGGTCGCCTCTTGTCTTGCAAAATATTCTTTGACACTACACCTTTCCTCATAATGGCCAACAGATTTACAGAAGTGACAGACTGGACACTCTTTGCCATAATGACCTCTTTTTCCACACTTTGGGCATGGTCTGTACCAGCAAAAGTCTGATGAGTGTGTATCCCTTAGGCAGTGCACACATGGAGCATAGGTTTTTCTCTCAGGTCTCGATGCTTTCATCTCTTGTAATTGCTTGGTGACCTCAAGCAAGGCTTCTGAAACTTTAGTGATTTCTGCCCTGACATCAGAGGTAGGATTTGCTGCATCTTCTGCTCTAGCCTTCTTCTTTTCCTTTTGCAATGCATAGACTGGTATTAGACCTGGGCTCATATACTCTGGTTCATAATCTGGAAAAAAAAGGTTCATTAGATGAGTGCATGTCATCAGGAAGATAGGAAAACATGTTGGCAATCTCAATAGCTTTGGTAAAAGCTTTTTGTATGGTATCAAAGCCTGCTTGCTTCTATACATTTTTCTGTATACCATTGGTCTGCTACTTAAGCCCCTTATGAAACATGCCACAAGGTGTAGGGTATGATTTGGTACCTGACTTGCTTGACACTTACTTAGATAAGTGTGAAATCTCTCCACATATTGGTGCACAGTCTCACCATGCTTAATCTGAAAAGTCTGTAATTCAAAGACAAAATCTTGTAGTTCAGTTGTTTTACCAAACCTTTCAATGAAGTGCTTCTCGATCTCCTCCCAAGTGTTGACACCTATGCTGATAGTGTACTCCAACCATGCTCTCACTTCTTCATTTTTGAAGCACTTCTTGAATTCTGAAAACTTAGTGCCTTTCTTATGTCCATACTCTTGGTAGTATTCCTCATAGCTTCCCAAAAAATTATTAGCATTGATGCTTGGATCAAATATAGGGGGAGGAGTTGGCATATTGAGCTCAAAATATTGTATACCTGCATTACCTTGATTGACGACATTTGTGGCAGGAACACCAGTGTTCTCTGGTGTTTCAATGTGAATTTGGTCAGACACCTCATTGCTTTTCCTAGGAGCCATGAGTTCCCAAAGATCCAGGTAGGATCTCGGTAGAACCTCCAAAATGTTGAGGATATTCCTGGCAATTCCTCAACCTCAATGGTGCAGAACCTCCAGGTTGCTATAGGCAACCACTCTGTGAGAGAGAACTGCAGTAAAATTGCTCAAACAACCAAGAAGTTTAGTTTCCCTAAACAGAAAAAAGTCTGTCACAGCAAAACACTTCTCTTATATGGTTCCTTAGGCTTTTTTCCATGCAATCAATTTCATTGGACACTAGATAGGGTGCTTGATTTGTTTATAAAAGCCTGCTGAGAAATCTTTAGGGTAGCTATGAGCATTTGATCACAATGACTGGGTCAATTTTGGGTCAATATCCCAACCCGAGAGCTACTTTTTGCAAGTATATGAGCAGAATGTCTTTTCAAGTTTTGTCAATTGGAATACTCTCTGATGGCTCTGCAAGCTAGGTGCATAAACCTCTTTTTTGAGATCTGGTCTTTCCCTTTTTGTTATGAAGATTTTTTGTAAGAAATAGCAACTTTAAATTCTGAGACAACTAAATGGATTATTCCTAAAGAAAACACAACACAACAATGTTTTATTTTTTTGCTAGTGTTTAATTCTCAGGACACACATTTACTCATGGGCTTGTTAAACGAATTGAGATCATTGATTTGCTTCTAAGTTATGCTTTTAGTTATCAAATGAAGACAATGCTTACCAAGTTCGAATTTTCTTTCATTGAAACATCACAGAATAGGAACATAAATTCCCAAGCTCAGAGTCTTGGGCACAGGATCGAAAGTAATCAGATGAAGGTGCACATTCAAATAATTTGCATCAAATACCCAGGTATTTCATGCAAGGCAGGTCATTCTCTGCTCATATTCTTCAAATCCGCTCCACATACAGTCAAGAAGTCGAATCCTTCGCACAGAAGCCGGCCCTTGTTTTCAAATAGTTTCCCCTTGTTATCTTCTCCTTTACGGCATCTTCTTGGCATTTTGAGTTTGTTTGGCTTTAGCTTATGCGTGCCATGGTGTTTCTTGAAGCATAAGAAGACAGAAGAGAGGTTAAGGTTCGTGATTAATAGGCCAGATCCCTCAGAGAGATCGGATCTTGGCCTGACCCTTTTAGGTCAGAGAGTTTTCACTGAAGAACAATATCCCACAGGCATTCGATGAAAAATAATGCTTGGGTGGCGTGGCGCGCTGTGATTGGGCGAGATAATGCTAAGGCAAAGGGGTACATAAGAAAATATTGTGTTTGCAATTTCCAAACATTGGGCGCACTTCCATAGGAGCCAAATTTTAGGGCAAGATCATAATCTACTAGGGAATCTTTTTGTGCTGCACGAAATCTTTTTGATGCTCCAACCTATGGGGGAATTTCTTAGGAAGAGATTTCTTTGCACATATTTTTCTTTTCGAATGGTATGAACTTGGAGTTTAGACATGGGGTGAGTATGGGGTACATGTAGGCAATCCAAGGATGATGTGGCATAGGATGACGTGGCATGTGGTGACTTGGCAAAACTTTTCCCCTAGTCAAAAACTTTGTGAGATGAAAAAAATGATGTGTGATGAGGTGGACAAATTTGGTGAGGTGGATGATGATGTGGCATGGCAAGTTCATCAAATGTGAATTTGAGCAATGGTTTAAACCATGTTTTGAGCTTATTTTTGTCCATGCCATTTGACATTGAAGATGTGAGTTCTTTCTCTCTCCTTTTGACTGAGAGAGAGAATATGCCACTTTGACTAATGGTAGGTCAATTTTGTACGGATTTTTTGTGTTTCAAGTAAATTGAGGGTGTTTTGAGGATGTGTGAGAAGTTCTTGACTAGGGAGAGAGTTTGAACCATAGTGGGGTATGTATAGGGGTGGAGGCAAGTGAAATGAGGGACATAGAGGTAAAGGGTGCTCCCAACATGATTAATGCCCAAGAATTTGAACTTGAATGAACATCTTACTTCTTAAAGGGGTCTTCTTATCTTGATATTGTCATAAAGCTTCCTTGAGTTGACCTTGCCTTCCTCCTTGTATGACTTTGACCTTTTCACCTTAAATCCTTTCTTGTGATGCTTCAAATGAAAGTCCTTGCTTGGTTCTTCAGCTCGAGCTCTTGAGTTGACTTGGTCCATGCACATATTTCATCAAATCATTAGTTATTGATATGAAATGCCATTTGCTCTTCTATGCTGCCAAATCATGGCAGCACACATCAATGATATACCGAAAAACCAACAGAAAATCAGGACCCATTTCTCATTTACCATCAATGATGTATGTGAAGGATTGAATAAACTGGCTAATGGAAAAACGACAGATACATTGGGCTTAGTGGCCGAAATTCTCAAATGGCCAGGAGAGAATGTGGCAAGCAAAATAACACAGATGTGCAATGATGCAACGCAAGAAGGTTTCCCCACAGAATGGCAAATCAACAGGTTTATACCCATACATAAGGCTGGTAATGAGCGCGACGCGAATAATTATCGCATGATTATGGTAAGTAATCTCTTTGCAAAGCTATTTGCCAATATTATTGAAAGCAAAATTAGTGTGTGGGCAGAAATGCACAATGTTCGAGCTAATGGGCAAATAGGCTTTAGGCCAAGAAATTGCACTATTGATCACCTAGTGACCTTCCGGGCCATGATAGACACAGTAAAAGGGACAAGGAAACCTATATTTGCGGGATTTGTAGATTTCACTAAAGCGTTTGACATAATTCACCGGGGGAATTTGTGGGAAAGCTTGGAACGAATACCCGAACAACTAAAAAATGCAATAATGTTGATATATGAGAGGGTTATTGTAAAACTATCCTTCCCTTTTGATCATAATGATGTGCAAGTGGAGAGCAATTCTGGTGTCAAGCAAGGATGCCCCTTATCACCCACTTTAATTGGCATTTTCATAGACGATTTAGAGAGGTGGATAACCAACCTTGGGATGTGGTAAGACTTGCTAGGCATGTCATTCTCTTACTGCTCTACGCGGATGACATTGTATTGCTATCACACAGTAAAGAAGGGATGCAGAAACACTTGGACACACTATTAACCTTTTGTGATGCAACAGGTATGAAAGTCAATTTGGGGAAGACCAAGATTGTGATATTCGGAACTAACCTGGATAAGAACTATACATTCTCTTATAAAGGGGGGTCAGTAGAGATTTCTAGCTCCTACAAATATCCAGGGCTCATTGTAGACAAGCACTTTAGATGGAATCAAACGGTGGAGCAGAGGGTTAATGGAGGGTCGAAAGCGTTATTTGCTATGCAAAAGAAATGCTTAAAGGCAGATATCTGGAACTTTGAGCTAAAAAAGATGTTCAAAACACTAGTACAGACAGTAGTGTTATATGGATGTGAAGTCTAGGGGCCCGGACTCTCACTTGAGCTATGGCAAAAAATAGAGCGAGTGCAGAAAAAGTTTCTACACACTGAACTTGGAGTTAAAATGCAGACCCCGTATGACATGATGTTGGCAGAATGCGGTATGGTGCAGTTGGAATGTGAAGCTTTATGCCATTTCTTAACATATTTAAGCAGGATGGGGGGCTAGAGGAAGAAAGTTACCCGCGGCTAGCACTAAATGCGACAATGGATAAGGGATGGTATGCAGATGGTATGAATTGGCTACGAAAATGGGATATTCAGATTCAAGACTTGGCATGCAATAAGAACTGAATTCATGACTGGGTAAGAGACACTGTTCGAGCGAGAATTTGGCACACACCTGGTATCAAAATGTTGCACTATAGGGAGAAGATGATTCCAACACTACAGGTAATGAAGTACTTGGGTGAGAAACTCTCCTTAGCAAAAAGGCATGCTATCTGCAGGATGAGGCTGAGTGCGCACCACTTAAGTGTAGAGATCGCAGGTGGTATAATATTCAGAGGGAATACCGAACATGTCGGGCATGTGGGTCAAATGAAATAGAGGACGAGGAACATGCAATTTTACTTTGTCCAACGTATCAAGCCCTGCGAGATAGGTTTGGGCTCGGTATACTTAATTTACAACAATTCTTCGACATGTCAGCTACTATAGTAGGTAGTTTTTTAATTGACATGTTGGCCATGTTGGCCATGAGGGAGGCAGCAATCAAACATGTAGAACCTAGTGGAGACGAGGAAAAAGAGGGCGATGGCGAGCAACTCAATTATGAGTACTTGCCAAATGATATAATATTTTGTTTTGGATAAGTTTTATGGTTGTACTCTGTCTTATAGACCTGATGGTCTGACAAGACGAAATAATACAAATCACCACTTCTTTCCAAAAGGCACACAACCAAATGACAGATATTTCACGAAGAGTAGTCTACATTACAAGGAGATGCATTTTCATCAGCTTATATTTATATCTACATCAGATAGAAATACTCTGCATTCTTAAGTCCCAGGGAACCACCACTTTAGTAATTTTATGCTTTAATTTAGGTACGAAGACATAAAATCCTCCATTCTCTTTTCATGTTGTGACAACTTCCACTCAACAATGGCAGAGCGAAGAGCATGATTAGGAATCAAATCTTTGCGCCTTAGTTCCAAATTTGTCATTGGAGATGTGTCATGTTGATCTAACCAACTTTTAATTGCTTCATACTCATAAGTGAAACCATCCTCTGCTATAACTGGATTTTTCATTGTCTCCTACAACAGTCAAATGAAAAATAATACATGTCATACTGGCGGATACCAATAATGTTTAAATTGATAATGCATACCTGTTCTATTGGGCAAATAAACTGTGCTGGGCATGTAGGCTCCCCATGAGATCTACTGCTATGGTTCTCAACATATTCATCTCCAGACTCCTTTATCTTCTCTAGTACATTCAGCACATCGAGCTCCAAACTCGGCCTATAGTTGCTTGATCTTTCAGCACATCTTAGGGCAAGACAAGCCATCTGCATGGCCTCCAGAAAAGGCCATTCTCCAGCTCGACAATCTAAAACATCGCTCAAGGATCCATGATCCACAGCATGTTCAACTATTTTATAAATGCCATCATCATCTTTTCCAGTTAATAGTTGGAGCATTAAAATTCCTAGACAATAGATATCAAACATTGGGCATAGGACCCCTGTTTGTTGGTACTCAGGATCAAGGTATAAAGACGTGGAACATACTTTAAAAGATTGATTTTGAGAGAAAATACTCGCACATCCAATACTAAGCTTGCTACCATAGTTCTTGTCAAATAAAATCTTCCTTGGATTTATATGCTGATGAACTATTGGATGAGGCCTTTGAGTATGAAGAAAATATACTGCACTAGATATTTCATATGCAATACGGAATCGTATATACCATGGAAGTCTTGATTGACGTGCTTTAGAAAATAGGCAATCTTGCAAAGATCCATTGGAGACATATTCATAAACAATAGAATGTTTTTCTGCACAACCACCAAGGACCTGAAGCATGTGCGGATGATGGAGACTACTAAGCTTATCAATCTGTCAGCAAAAAAAATGTAATAATGGAAGGATGTTGATTAAGTGTACTATTGAATCTGATAATTTAGTAGCCATACCTCGTCTTGAAATTCTTGGCAGCCTATATTATCTTTTAGGCACTTTATAGCCACATTCCTTTGCTTAAGCCTTCCCTTGTATATTAAGCTAGAGCAACTCTCACTTATCTTGGCATTCCTCGAGAAATTGTTTGTGGCATCCCTTAGTTCTTCAAGAGTGTAGTTGGGATTTTTTGAATTGACTAATTTCGATTCCAGACTTGCATTGTTTTTACCTGCTTTCAAGCTTGTAATCTCCTCCTCTAATGCTTTCCTTCTTATTTCGGCATTCTCCAGTTCTTTGCGATATGTTGCTGCTTGGACTTCTGCTTGTTCTTTTGCAAGTTTGGTGGCCTGAATGAGTTCTTCCTTCATTTTCTCTTCTTCACTATGCTTTCTGGTCATTTCTTCCGCCTAGGAAAGTTATGTTTAATAACATCCAAAAGTTAAAGGAATAAATTAAGTTATACCTTCTTTATGATGTCAAGTACTTGAATTTTCAGATCTTCAATGTCAATGGGTACATTTGACTGCATGGCAATAATATGTTAGTAAAACATGTCAGCACTGACCATAAAGGTTTCCAAGGATCATGTTAGATTCTCATCACCTTATGAATCGGTACTGAATGTGGTGTTGCTGCTGTCGAAGGTAAAGCAATATTAGTGCTTGTATGTTCCCTTGCGAATTTTGCCTCTGCATATAATCTAAAATTTACCTTTGCTATATGAACATCAAAACGAAATGTATATCATAAAGTTGTCTCTTACCGTTAGATTCTTCATTTGTTTCACATGCAGAAAGACTGTCATCAACTTCATTTGTTTCAGATGTAGAAAGATTTTCATCAACCAACAATTCGTCCCCACTAACATTTGACGTTCGACATGAAATGGAGTCATCAAGCTTCTTTCCATGCACAACTTTACAGCTCTTCGACACAATAGTCACGGTGCAATACTCTGGTGCATTCCTAAAGACATAATCTGATATAGACTTTTTGAATCTTCTACACGAGATGGAACATGGTTACTTAACGCCCAAAAAAGAGAAAATGCATTGCTTATAACATTATGGAAAAACCACTTGAAGTTTAGATTGCTTTAGCATCAAGATGTCATTACAATAGTCATTTAGAGCATTCTAACATATCAATCTAGACCTCAAAAGACAACTCAATTTCACTCTCTAGCGCAATGAGGATATGCAAAGTAAGGTTTTTGGCATGCGAACTTGTTTCTTCATTTCTCCTCTCGTCTCATCTCATCTCATCTTTTCACATACTAGTTAGTCTCTTATGGTTGTAAATACATTCTTCTTCATTATTCTAGTTCATGTTGAGGATCCAATCCTCTTTCTATAAATTCTATTCTATCCCATTCTCAATCAATGACATCAGTCAAATGACAGTTAACCAGAAAGACCCAACATATGGAAGTAATACGGCCCATGGTGAAAAGGTAAAGTATTATTCACTTCCTCTAAGATCTTTAGTGGATATTCAAAATAGTCAAATATCTAGGTGTGCATGGTCCACGTTATAACATAGTTGCATGTAAGGAACTAAAAAGCTTTTTATTCTTTTTGGGAGAGTTTGTCAATGTCAAAGACGTGTGTACTATTAAAGTATATTGGTAGACTTTGTCAATGACTTCCTTGGGAAACACGTACGTGTAGATGCTAGAACACAGAGAGAAAAGGTCATACTTACAAAGCAGATGATGATGATCCAATGATAAGGTTATAAATCTTCTTCTCAGCAATCTGCTTGAGGAGTATTTTATGGACAGGTTCATCACTCTCTATTTCGATAAACTCTGGCACAACCTGTGCAGCAGACCAAATTAAGGCATTAGCAAAAAACAAATTCCTACGCATGTTTGCTGAAAATAAGTAAAGGAAGCCAAGAAAACCTTATACATCTTGCAGATGTGCTCTAAGGATTTAAAAAACTGGGAAGTCTGATTTTGAAGTTCCATCATATAAGCTTTGATGTACGACTGATTAGCCTGGGAAATGGGGACAAGTCCCACTATACAAAAAGCTTAAGCATACTGAGAACCAAGAAAGAAAAATAAAGGGAAATTGTTTTGGACTTACATGCAGTAGGAACAGTCTTCACCAATCGTCTGATGTAAAGCACCAAAATGGGGCCTCCAAAAGAAGGCAGGTTCTTGACAGCCCATGTTAATGGATATGTGCTGCGTTTCTTCACTGCCACAGCAAGAGCTACACTTTGCTGTGAATTCTCTTGTGAAATCTCAGCAGTTGCAAGGGCCGGCTTTAGGGGCGACACACTTTGACAAGTCTCCTCTTTAAATTGGACTGGAGATTTATCATGTTTGATATATTGGTCTCCATCAGAGACAACACCCTTCTTCAAGGATACGTCTGCCTTGCTCCGTTTATGAAATGTTAGTGCCTTAATTTTGAGCATCTTGTACACCCAATGCTAAGTTTTTCTAGCAAGTTTCTCTTGATATTGGACATTACCGTATAGTATATCTTTCTAAAGCTACGACTTCCCGTGGATGTTAACATACATCAATCTGTCTATCTATCTATCTAAGGTCTTGTGCTTATTGACAAGAGCCTACCCCACCAACTAGGAGTATCCACCTATCACAGTCGTCATCCTACAAAAGTCAACACTTCTCATTATGGGTGGAGACAAAGTTTTCTGCCCGTCCTTGCTTTGTTCGTTATGATAAATATAGAGTTTTTGAATGGCTTGAGCTACAGATTCCTATGCCATCAATAATCAATTAGAATCCTTAATAATATCCTCCGACTTGTCTAATAATATCCTCTAACTTGTGGAAATCTAATTAATTGCTCTATTCAACTGCAATGACATAAAAAAGTAGGATGGTGTTGACCTAATTGAATAATAGTAGAACTATCTAGAACATTTGAAATAAGAATTCATACACAAAAGAAACTATATTATGAACAGAATCTAATATGCATTATCCCCTCTTCTTATTGGCGTATTGGAGGGGAAATAATTTAACTTGTTCTATGGGAAATCATACAGTCCCATGTGTCTTGTATGGACGTGAAGAAGCGAGGGATAGATCTCTAGTAAGACAAGGGGCTGAATCATCTGAAATCCTTTAAATCTAGGTTGATTTATGAATAGATACTTTGCTCTAAGCTCAATCAAATCTCTAGTTTTTATGAATATAAAGGTAAGAGGGGTAGAAGGGGATAGTTATTGGCCTTACATTCTTGTAATGTTCATGTGGCATAGGATAGATCTTGAGATAGTTACCTTGGCAAGAAGAGTGGGATTTGTACTAAGAATAATTTCAGATCAACATAACTCGAATCATAGCTCCTTTCTTTGAGATGCATCTCAAAATGTAATGAAGATGGTGCCTGAGAATTAAAGGAAGTGTACTTAAAAGATGAAATCCATACATTTGAATATTCCTTTGATATGGATATTGATGATACTATTATAAGTAGGTGCTAGTTTTTTACTCACACATTACATGGCATTTACCACTAACCATGTGCATCTTGTATAAAAGATTTAGAAGCTCTACACATTTAAGCATTTCTACATCATTGCACCATGACGGCTGTGTCCAAGAAAAGAAAACTATACACAAACAGAGTTTCGATAAATTCATACCTAATGGGGACGTATTGTCTCTTAGTAACAAGCTTTAGAAAACACTTGATGAGTTGAATTGAATTGATTTTGATCGTCTACAGAATGAAGTGTTCTATGGGACTCAATACAAGAAAGGGAACAGGAAGCCCATTATTCTACAGGCTTGAAAAACTCTCAGCCCGAAGGTAATAAGGAAACGATTTGATGATCCCTAACAGGATGGATTGTTTTGCTTTTATGATAAGCAATTGATGAATTGAATTGATCTTTATCGTCCATAGGGAGCAAGAGATCTATGGAACCCAATACAAGAAAGAGCATAGGAAACCCATTATTGTAGAAGATTAGAAAACTCTTTCCCCAAAGGATTTTCAAGGGGAAAATCTTGGCGGTAATGAGCACCCTAATGAACTGTACATCTATATATATCAACATATTGATGGAGGACGTAATTGAACTAAATGGTCAAGAACCTCGAGGATATATAATGCTAGTTCGTCAATGCATCCGTCGGCAAAAGCACATATGGCGACTGATTAGATGTAACATGCATATCATGCTTAGATAGTTGCAAATCTGAAGAGTATGGCATTTATCTCCAGTCGTTCCCATCTAGCAATGTTGACATATCCTATTTTCATGCTCCTTATGATCCATCTACCTGTTTCAATTATGAGACAAGTCTACACCAGTGCAAATCGACATAATTGTCCACGTCTCTTCATTGACAAATGTGCTAATAGGTATTGTTGCGAGCCACAAAAACTATAGAGTTAATCTGGATTTTGTAAGGCGATATCTTGATCATTCGAAGATACTAGTATCCCAAAACTTAGGGAGGAAGCATGCATCAAGATATTGCTTTAACAGAGTGTGATCTTCATTGCTCTACACTCATATACATGCAGTTCTTGCACATGTCGTTTGGAGAATCAACCGGTGTGTTGCTTCTCCCAACAGACTTTATGATACTATGGATCCACAGCCATTGCATATGCAAGGTTTAGAAATCGAGTGTCTCCCATATTGCCATCATTTGACAATAGAGTATATGTGGTTCCAGATCAGCATATTGAATAGAAACGAATCTAATCTTTTGCAGAAGAGTCGGATAGGGGACTATGGACTTGTCCCCGAGAGTCTGAGTTAGAAAGGCTTTTTCGACATGTTCCAAATCTTCCCAAGTGGCAAGCGATATGACTAGGCTCCATACTTCCACCTCACATAGAAGAATTGGCTCCACAAAAGCCTGGAACAAGTGTGCCTGATGGGACTATTCTAAAGCTCTACTTTATGGAATTATTTTTCATAGCATACAAAACTTCCATCCTGCAGCCACTCATTGTTGGATAAAGATGTTCCGTAGTTGTAAATTCCATTCTAAGGTATTTGTATGTTTGTACAACCTCCACATTTTGACCCCGATAGGAGAAGCAAGGTTCTCTATGCTGCCTAGAAGAGAACACTAGGAGACGTGGTCTTGCCCAAGTTGACTCGCATTCTAGTATTATGACAAAGGGTACTAAGTGTGTCCAGACGTTGTTGCATACTTGCAGGGATAGCTAAAAAAAGCCAAATTGTTTGCATATATCAGCTACCTAACGATGTAATGAACAAGTCGGGTCCCTCCACCTCCATGATGAGCAAGCTAGTCCTCGATCTAGTCCATGTATAGTTCAAACAGTGTGGGAGAGAGTGGACATTCTTGGCACCACTTCGACACTATTGTTGATAGGTTGCCTCATTGATGGCATTTGGGCCGAGACTATTTTATACAGTCTGTAAACAACATTTTGCTACTTCAAAGGGACATACAACTTTGATAATCTCCCCAATAGCTTCGGCATATTAACTCTTTGCACAATTAAGAAAGCGGCAATAAAAATCATGTCATTTATTTCTATTACCCTTTAGCATGGTGCAAAATGTGAAAAGATGGTCAACGGTAGAGTGCTCAAGTAAATGGAGTAAAGGCAAAGATTTAACAACCTTGTAATGATAGTACTAAAACTAGGTGTATCAATAATTGGAGAAAGTAGAAACATCCTTTGATGAATTGCAAGTTGGAAGGCCACCTAAGACTGGGTAGAGGAACTTGGTTAATAATGAAATTGACCAACATTATGTAGGTCCCAAAGAAGGACGGTTGAACTAGGAGGTAAACTACCAATTGCTTGTACAACCAGAACAGCTAGAGACCTATCATGCATGGTTTGGATATACCATCTCAGATGTTTATAAGGAAGAGTATGACTGCAATTTCAACAAAGTTCATGTAGAGTGTGAGTGCCAGTGCACAAACTTACCAATGCCATGGATAAAGAAAGATATATATAGACAAGGAAGTGAAAGAGAAATCTTGATGACCTGAATCAGTGCCTTGACATGTATAGTATTTTGTGCTCTTGGACCTCAAACACAACTTCAAGCAAGAAACAAAGGTTTACAATACTTTTAGCTGAAGATGTCTTTGGGGGTGATTGACAATGTAATGCTCTTTTCATAAGAGTGGCTATTTTGTTTACAGCTCATTTATTATTAATGTAGTATGATTGTTTGCCATAAGAGATGTAAATTAATGGGGAAATTTGTAAAAATACCCCTCTATATTTGCAAAATTGCAAAAATGCCCTTGTCTTAAAAAGGTGTTTTTCACCTGAATTGTAGGGCAGGATGATATCTTCCCATCAAAATCAAAGTCGCCTAAATCAGAGCCTTAAATCTTAAGTTATTGTGTTCTAAATCATTACAACTTTTTTTTTGTCTATTTTAGGTGATTAGCAGAGTTGCCTAATCTGAGGTGCACGATTTCGTGCAATTCTAGCCTATACACATAGGCACCCCATCACTCAACCTTCCACACCATGTCAGCTATGGTTTTTCAATCTCCGTCATCTATCGGCTTTCCCTGTTCATGGTTGTATCCTGCATAGGCAAAGTAGAGTAGATAGTATGCCGGAGTTTCACTCAAGCTTCTTTAGGGCAACAGAAGAGTGCAGATACGGAGAAGACTATCTTCAAGCTCTTGCAACCATGGACGATGCAGTTTTACAGAAGCCCCAGTTTTTTACTAGCGTGTCATTATTTTTTAGGCTTAGCAGCTGTTGAAGTTGTGAAGGCGCTTGAGCTGCAATAAAAGTAGATTGTTAAGATGATAAAATGATGTGGATTTTGAGCCAGATTAGTTGGCTCTCACAACTCAAAGCCTTGGCCTCCAAAAGCACATCTCTGCACTCTCTAGGTCGTTGAATATGACCCTCCTAGAATGGGAGAAATTATTGAGATTTGTATCTCTGGCGTGACAAACTTGGAGTAGAGAGGTTATTTGGTTCTATAGAGATACACAAAAGGAAGCCACTTGGTCTCAAGGGTGGTGCTCATGGAACCCGTGTGTTTGGCTACAACAAAATCTCAGAATGGGAAGCTATCGCAGATTTCTTTGCATGTGCATGAGTTCCATATGAAACGTAAAATTATTTATAGCAGATCAAAGTATAAGCAAATTATGCTTCCCAAGTCTAGAGATCCCTGACTTCTTACATCGACATTTATTTGGAAACCCATGTTGGCCTAACACTTCTTATCCGGTTCAACTCCTTTGGACACTTGGTTATACAATACTAGAAAGGTTCACTTGATTATACAACAGTAGAAAAATTCACCTTAGCAGGGGATTAAATGGATGCAGGTGATTCTACTGCACTAAAACTAGCATTATGCTGACGCAAATAAGATTTTACTGCACTATTTTACAAAATCCAAGTATAGATAATGTTTTGAGTATACAAGAGGCTTTTATCTATATTGAATGAGCTCTTCTCCAAAATCCCATCTCAAACAAGCGTACAACTTCCTTTGTTGCAGATAGACTAAGCTAATTAAAGATTTATTTTATCTCTTCACTCCAATAGAGTAGTGTAACTCTGTACTAATCTTACTTTGAATCTTTCTTATGCATATGGGAATATCAGGATTAGACGAAGTTCTAAAAGATCTTCTAATCCAGACAGTGGTCCTCTCATATTTTAGACAACTCTTAAGATAAAGGGGTGTAGGATTTTAAGATTCATCTGACAGTTGTTCAGATTCTAAGCTTAGTACGTGGCCTCCTCTACAGAAAGAAGCACTTGTTGAAAGACTGAACAAGAACATTGTTCATGATAGTAAGCATCATATATATATATATATATATATATATATATATATCCTTTCTATCTATACGGTTTAAGTTGTTGCACCGTGAGCTAGTCTTAATGTTAGTGCCTCAAACAATAGATCTTTCATGTCTCATGAAATAGCCCAAAGGCAAGTTGGGAACAATGCTTAATGATGAAATGCAAGTTCAAGATCACATCAAATAATCAGATTGTAAGATATACCAATTTAGCAATTGGGGGGTAGTGTGTCATGAATAGCCAGCACCCGGTAACAAGACCGCACAAAACAAGAAGACACAACATCCGGATGAACCTTCCAAACCTGCACCACCACATCATCCTGAGGGACTATAGGTATATGTAGCGGAATACTCCCCGCCACTTGTTCCCAGGTAGCCCGGTCACTGCTCCTCCGGCGAAAGCGAGCTCGAAAGAACTCCCACGAAGCTAGCTGACCACCCCAATACCAATCCTCCAAGATGAGCACAGCAGCTCGCCTCCAACGGGCTTGCGTCCGAGCATGCACGGTGGCAGCCAAGGGCAAGTGCGCAGGGGGTAGAGGAACCCACAAGAAAGGAGAAGAGTGGTGATAAACTGAGGCATAATCTAGCTGGAAGAGCACACGCACATGATCCCAAGCCCGCAACACCCCCGTGAGAAAAGGGGATGCATGTGGGAAAGGCCGGAGACTATACAACAGTGCCAAGGGCAACTCCATATGCACAGACGGCTTCCCAAACGCCACACAATAACGAAGAGACTACAACAACAGCGTCGCACCAGGAGAAGATGCACCATCCTGCAGAATGCTCCAAACAAACTTGGAGACCAACACCTTACTATGCAGTGACACTCGAGACAAAGATAGGAGGAGGAATAGGCATATTAAGTACAAGATATTGCATACCTGCAGTGCCTTGACTAGTTGATCCAAACAGTGCAACAGGCACTCTGGTGTTTTTTTTTTAGGTTCAGTATGTACTTGCTTAGCAGCCTCATTACTTCTTCTAGGACCCATGAGTTCCACAAGATCCAGGTGGGATCTCGGTAGAACCTCCAAAATGTTGAAGGTAATCCTGGCAAAACCTTCAACCTCAATGGTTTAGAACTCAAGGTTGCTCAAGGCAACCACTCTATGTGAAAAAATCCCAAGTATAAAGCTTGAACACAAGTTTAAAACAGCTTTCCTGAAACAGACCTAGCCCCTTGGCCTAGGCCGTTGCACTAAATAATTCAGATATAGACAACCATGTAACCGTGAACTTCTAGTCATAATGCTTCGTTACAAACAAAAAAATTTACATAAAGGCCAGGGCCACACATAATTGATAATAGTTCACATTGCACCAACATAAAAATACCCACATGTTATATACATAACCCAAGCAACACAATCACTTTTGCTTGTCCCCTTCCTCCCCCTCCTCGGAAGTGACCGAGGAGGAATTGCTAGAGCTGCCCCCGGAAGAAGACTTCCCATCATGCTCCGGGTCCCGGGCCTCAATTTGAGGTTGCATCTGCTCATAGTACAATGAATAACGACATTATGATCTCGTAAACTCTTTCTTTGGACATCAGAGTGGGTTCGTCTTCCGTCTCATTAAACCACCAGGTGACGAAGGAATCCAGGTTCAACACGATGGTAGCCTCAGGATGTGCCATCTTAAATACAAACAGACACCTGGGGTTAGTCCACAAGGACTAAGTGGGGAGGAGCATTGGGATCTGCATGTTCATTCATAACAATAATACATTATTTACCTGCTACGTCAATACTCCCCCTGCATAGGTTAGCACATTCTATAACTACATATTCCATGCATAACTACATGACAAGCGTAATCCTTGCGTGGCGACCCCAACGAGACCACTCTCTCCATCTGTACGTACAGGCTTTAACTCATCCGTCAGGCCATCTGGCATGGATGCGGAGTTACACGGCCACCCCACCCCTTCGAAGATGGGCCGTTGCATGCAAATGCGCAATATCACGTAATGCAATTGCACAATATCACAAAAATACCATCACAGATCCTTATATGTTATAATTTCTACCAAGTGACCCAAGCCATGAAAAAAACCACCTCAAACTTATGTAGTACAAGCATTCCATGTCAGAGGCTAGCAAGACAGATAATTTCATACAACAAGACTAGTTTACCAAATTCCAAGACATGGCATATGATTAAGGTTCTCAAGAGTAGAGCTCAAGGTTCTCGGCTAGCTAGGACTTCGGCATCATAAGATTTATTGCCTAATAGGGTTTATTGATGGTAGGAACTCCAAGACTCAAGTTAAGGCATTAAGGCTTTAACTTTAATAGTAAAATCCAAAGGTATAGTTTTAATAGCTTAGAACGGCCCATGGTAGACCGCTCGAGTATTCGAACCTTGAATGTGCCTGTGGGGCGTTCCCGAGACACCGGCATAAATGGGTAGAAACGACTACTCGTAAACGTCTAGACGGTTTTGCCCAGTTGGCTAAGGGCATGTCGGTTAGGAACGCATTCTTGGTATCGTATGAGGCGGGTCTCGAAGTTCGAGTCTCCATGGGTGTCTATATGCATGGGTAATTTGCAAAGACTTGGTAATCATTGTGACATGGTATGACATAGACATGATATAGCCTTGGATGCTCGAGGACGAGCATAGTTCTAGTGGGAGAGACCTAACGGGCCCATGGTAGACCGCTCGAGTATTCGAACCTTGAATGTGCCTATGGGGCGTTTCCGAGATACCGGCATAAATGGGTAGAAGCGACTACTCATAAACGTCTAGACGGTTTTGCCCGGTTGGCTTGGGGCGTTTCCGAGATACCGGCATAAATGGGTAGAAGCGACTACTCATAAACGTTTAGACGGTTTTGCCCAGTTGGCTAAGGGCATGTCGGTTAGGAACGTTACATTTCCCAAATCAGAAAAAAGACTGTCTCAGAAAAAATGATACCATTTGCAGGTCAAGAAAGATCGGATCATTAGAGCTACTCAAGATCCCAAAGAATGTAAGGACAAAAGTGAGATGCCAAAAAGTCTGCAGAGATCATTCATGCTCTGGAGCAGGTTAAAGTGCAGGAGGCGCGTGTGAAGGTGTTCTTCAGAGCAGCTAGGCAGCGGCGATATGCAGCATCTATGGCGTCCCTTGCTTTGCCTGATGGCCGGACTTTGGAGGATCCTGCTGATTTGCAGAGGTATGTGCATGCTCATTTCTCAGGGTTTTTCGCACATCGCACTCTTCCCTATGAGCAGGAGATGCAGGAGCTTGTTTTGGGGGCTGTTAAGCCATCTATTCTGCCTCACCAACGTGAGAGCTTGGAGCAGGAGCTCTCTACAGAGGATTTAGCGGAGGCATGTATGTGCATGGCCAAGGATAAATGTCCTGGGCTGGATGGCATCCCTGTGGAGTTCTTTCAGACTTATTGGGAGTGGGCTGGTGAGTCTGTGTACCAGTTGTATCTTGAGTTGTTGCAGTCTTCGCAAATGGATAGGATGTTGAATACCGCATGCATTTCCTTGATTCCTAAGGTTAAGCAGCCTTCTACTATTAATGATTGGAGGCCTATCTCCTCATTAGAGAAAATATGGGGTCAATTGGTGTCCACCTAAGAAATATTGTGGTTTATTTTTTCTATTTTCCTAATTATATTGGAGAGCATTTAGCCTTCATAAATATAGAATCCAAGTGTATCTTGTAGCCCACGTAGACCTATCCCATTATGCCACGTCATTTGTAGAGAGAGAGGAGGAAATCTCGATTAGGGTTCCTCGAATCAGTTCGTGAGATCTCGGGCGTGTCTCCGAGATCGCCCTGAGATCTCCCTATTCAAGCGAGGTGTCTGGTGGTTTTCCAAGACACCAGATGCACGATTTGAGCTCGAGATCCAAGGTTTAGGGTTCATGTGGGCGTGTGAGTTCAAATTTGAATTTCCCTCATTGCATTTGCTCGGAAAATTTTGAATCATAGTTCAAATTTGAAATTCCCTCATTGCATTTGCTCGGAAAAATTTGAATTGCAGTTCAATATTGAATTTGCCTCACTCTAAAGTGCTCGGAAATTTTGAATTGTAGTTCAAATTTGAATTTCCCGCACCTGAAACATTTGAATTCAGTATAAAATCAACAATGGAGTTTCTGGGATGGTTTCTGCTAGCTGCAGTCATTGCCATGGTTCAAATTAGAATTACCTTGTCTTCATCAGAATTTGCAAAATCTACTGTCAGCAAAGAAGAACATAATGCTTTGAGATTGAGTGGAGCCAAGCATGCTGATATCTGGACAGTAGGGGAAATTTACCCACGAAATCCATTCACAGGTAGATGTCCAAATTTCAATTGTGTAACAAGCCTTGTGAGGTTTATTTGTGAGGGAAAGTCGGGGCTGCTAGGCTACTGTGAGAGCCTGGCACAATACAGTTTGCAATTAGTTTATCACAATAATAATTTGTCACATTGCTTGCATTTGAGAGATACGGAGTTGTGCAAATTGAGAGATCAGTTAGAGCAGCAAAGAAGGGAAAAGGATAAGCAGGTCAGCCAGCTAACAAAAAGGATTTCTCAATTGGAGGAAGATATTGTGATGTTTCAGCAATCTGTCAAGCAATTAGAGTTTGCAAGACTTTCAGCAATAAATGATGCTAGAAAGAATATGAAACAGTGTCGTGTCTTGCAGAAGAGATTGGAGAGATCAAAGAGGACTGTTCTTGGTGCTCGAGAGAGAATAAAAGAGTTCAAGCCAATTGAAACGCTTAATATTAAGTGTGGGGCTGCTCGAAGGAGAATTTATGCTATGAAGCAAGTGCTACAGTCAAGTAAGGGAAAGAAGGGTGTGAGGAAGAATGTTGGCAACATTGTAAGAAGTATTGCCACAAAAGAAGAAATCATTTCAATGTTAAATTCACCCGAGAATTCTGATCTGAAGAAATCTGTTATGGACATGCTTCTTTATGAGGTGAGTTCTAAAATGGATGCAAATAAAATTCAAAATGTATGTGATTCTGCTGGAATTAGTACAGCAGCTTATAGGTTGCTCTTCAAGCAATTCTCGGATGCATTGAACATGGTTGGGACAAATAAAGTTATGGTTCCAAGGCCACACCATCTGAATCTTGTCATTGCAAGGAGAAACACCATGGTTGAAGAGATCCTTGGAGGAATGCACTCGATTAAGTGTGAAGCACCATTCACTATTTCAGGGCCAAGATGTAAAAAAGGTATCCCCAATGACAACAAAATTATAAGTCTCCATGAGAGAAATAATTTGTGGTTTGACTTGGAGAGCATTCTGAAATTTATGGTAGTTTTCTATAATATACATGAAGATAGCATTCACAACAGCCAGCTGGAGGTTTGTTTGAAGCTTGATGAAATGGAACTCAGCCACAAAGTCAAGTATGAAAGGGTGTCTTTGACACTCATAAATCGGGCATTTGCTGCAGATTATGAACAGCAAAAAATGTTAAAGAGGAAGGATAGAGACCCCGAGTGGTTTTCAATCCAATCCGAGGATCATACGTGGTGGTTGGGCCTTTTCCAAGTTCAGAAGGAGAATAATGAAGTGCTGAAATGGGTCTTTGAGCAGACAGGTATACCTATGCTTGTGGACGGCTATAATAAAGGTAAGAAGGTTTGTGTTGAAGGTTTTGGTTCATTTTTGATTAATTTCCACCTGGCATCAGATTTGAAGACTGAGAAAGCCATGTATAATATTAGGTCTTCTGGTGCAAAGACTTCTCGAATGTGCTTGTATTGCTGTGAGACTTTGAAAGAAACAAAAAATGACCCCTCAAAGAGTACTCTCAAATGTAATCAGAGTTTAGCTCCTGATAGACACCTGAAGGATAAAGATCTGATCCCAATTTTGCCTATTCCCTTGGATAGAGTTCACATTTGTACGCTGCAGCTCTTGTTAGGATAGTAGAAAAGATGATTTGGCTTTCAGAGTGCTTTGTCTGGAACATTAAGGATGAGAAGCAACGGAAAGAAGCTATTGAACGAGTGGAGACAGTCTTATCAACTGCAGGATTGCATGGTGGATGTGTGAAGCTGGAAAAGGATACTAAACAGTCCTCCAATGGAAGAAGCTCGGTTCCAGCCAAGGTGTCTATTGGAGGTGAGAGGGCCAAGCACTTTCTATGCAATGAAAGTGCCAAGGTAGGTGTATGGGACTTTGGGAAAAAACTTGTAGATGCAGAGATGGACAGAACCACTAATGGAAGAACCAGAAAAAGGCATGCATGGAATACCTTGTCCAACTTAAATTTGTTGTTGCGTAAACAAGATTTTATCACGAACGTAGTTTGGAATTCGAAAGTCTTTGTTAATGCATTTACAAAGGCATACATAGATGCATGGGGGGAGAGCGAAGTTACACATTATGTGCATATAATTTTTGCACATGGGCCTTGGTTTGCAGATAGATATGGCAGCTTGGCCATATGGAACACACAAGGCATGGAAAAATCACATAAGCAAGCCAAGATGGTTTTCAATAGGAAGACTCAACGAGGCAAAGAAGAATCTAACTTCTCGTCAATCCAATCCATTGGTCCAAATGGGACAATGGTTCTATAGGGGAGTGCTAGCAAGACATGAAGAGAATGTGGCAAGACGTGCCTCGCCAATTTTGCATGATGCAATGGCAGCTGCTATGAAGAGACGTCGACAACGGGCTTGGTCAGAATCGAATGGCAGGAATAAACTAAATGAGTGGAGAAGCAAGAGAGAAAGAATTGGAACCAGGTATATTGTTATCTGATTTCTTATGAATCTCAAACTTTATCAACCATCTTGTGCAGAATTTTGTATCAAATTCTTATATCAAATTCTTGTATCAAATTTTGTATCAACCATCTTGTGCAGAATTTTGTATCAAATTCTTGTATCAGATTCTTATATCAAATTTTGTATCAAATTTTGTATCAACCATCTTGTGCAGAATTTTGTATCAAATTCTTGGGATTAAGCTGTTACTGACAGAATTTTAGAGCAGTTCAGAATATCAAAAATGAAGCTGGCATATCAAAATATATCAGATTTTTATTTGAACTTCACAATCAATGGCAGATTAACACAAGCACATGGCAGAGTTCTGAAACCCATCTCAGCTGCTCCTTCCCTAGGTTGAGTTCTGAAACCCTAAATAGCCGTAGTGGTCGAAATATCCCACATGCTTGTGTCTTAAAAGAAATAGGCATATATAAGTTAAGTGTCTCCAATTTTATGTTGGATTGGGTCCTCATGGTGAGAGCCCAATCCTCGCCATGGGGATCCATTCCTCACCCACCCTTTTGAGACTGTTACGGCAGAATTTTAGAGCAAATCAATACAAGGTTTCTCAACCCTAAACTCCCTTTTGGATTTTCAATTGCAATACTTGTATGAACATCAAACTTCAAAAACAATTCTAAGTTTCCATAATACTTGTTACCATAATAAACTTAATTATGACCATTGCTTTGCATAATGAACATTGCTATTTATGCTTTGCAAAATTGTGACCATTGCTTTGCATATGAACATGCACTGCTTTGCAAAATTGTGACCATATTAAACATAATTGTGACCATTGCTTTGTATAATGAACATTGCTTAAGCATAATATTGTGACCATTGCTTTGCATATGAACTAGCACATTGCTTTGCCAATTTTAAACCATAAACTTCATAAAATTAACATATGTGACCATAAGGGTTCAAGGTTCACCATAAACTTCATAAAGTTCACTTATAAGGTTTATGGTTCAATTTTGATAAAGTTTATGGTTCATAAAGTTTATATGGTAACTTCATAAAGATTAACAAATGTGACCATTAACAAATGTGACCAATAGTTCACCAACATGCACAACCCTAAACCAACAATAGTAAACCAAAAAAAAAAAAAAAATTGACGAAGGCATTGATTGCATGGCACGCCTTTTTAGACAGAACATTGAATGTCGTATGCATGCACTCCATTGCACTCGATTGGAATCGAGCTCTTCATCTTCCTTCCAATTCCCATAACCATACCCACCACAATCAGAACGAAAATGGCCAGAATCAAGATCACCGCCAGAGTTCCCATGGACGAATCTGTGAGTTCTAGCCAGCCGGGCAAGAGGATCAAGTATGTCGCCAGATTTTCTTGTGTGGAGGTGGAGCGCCTAGTTCGAAAAGGAGCTGTAGTTTCTGAAAAGGTTCAGTAGTGGCTAGACCGCCTTCATTCAGACCATGGTTTTCTACGGAGATGGTGATTCAAGCTCATGGCAATGACACGCATATGGAGCTCGGGATGCACTTCTTTGGACGTGCCTAGGATACCCCTGTGTTTTTGTGTTTTTTTTTTCAATGTTGTGCTTTTGTTTTCTCGACCATGTATATGAATCTCCATAACTCATCTCCATAAC